>CM061041.1:1470717-2170670 GCA_030762985.1 Adelphocoris suturalis
ACATTTTTGAAAATTTCAACCCGAAGATGTAATCCGATCATGCTGGCCAACGAACTTGAACTTTCGTTTTGTGCCCTTAACATTTTAAAATTTGTTTGAAGTTTCTAGCACAATTCTACGGACAGTTATCGTCTGGAATGACACATACATACATAAAAAAGTTCCAGTCATGCAGCATGATCGTATGAGCGAATTTTCATAAATGGTCGTATTACATTTATGTTAAATTCTGTTGAAATTTGAGCACTTTGGGGACAAATAAAAATTTTATTATACATTTTATAGCAAATTAACTTTTTGTCAGTAATATTCCAATGAACAAACGATTTTGTGGATTTTTACAATTTTTTCAAGGACTTCTATCGATTTTTAGCTTATTTTAATGAAATTTAAGTACATTTTTCAGTAAAATTTTGTGCTTAAATTTTTAAATGTCCTAGTTCCTGTTCGATTAATTTTTTCGAGTAGCATTCTGCTAAAAAATATAAATTTGTTAATTTTTAGCGTTTTTTTTTTTGCCTTTTTTAGTGATTTTTTAAGTACATTTTTTGAAATTTGACCAATTTAATGTGCTCAAAAAGTGTTGTCCAACGAACTCATCCTTTCTTTTGAAACGCTTGATTTTTTGGCGAAAGAGTTATCGTCTGGAATGACATATACCTACATATATATATATATATATATATATATATATATATATACGTTACGTAATAATAAACCGCCTCTCTTGAAATAAAACCTGCTGATGTAGGCTTCACCCACATCAGCCGAACCAGAAGCTATAAATAGGAGACACCGAGCGCGACTCGTCAGTCTTCCTCTGAACCCAGTCACGTAACCGTGTGTTCCTAGCCTCCACCTGTAATTTTCCTGTATGAATAAATCGCAACTTTTTCAAAAAAGCGATTTATCCTTTAACCTATCATCACTGGCGCAGTCTATGAGGACGTGAAGAAACCAGGACCTTTTTGAGGGAATATCAAAAGGACCCGGACTCCACCAGACCCTACTACCCACGAAGAAGGTACCAAACAGGCACGCAGAAGGCATCAACAGGACCCGGCGGACAAATTTCAACAGAGAAGACTCCTCACGTTGGCAGATGACGGCTCCAGCGTGAGTAAACCCAAATAAATTAACATATTAACATTTTCCCGAATTTGGAGAAGAAAAAGCATATTTCTTTTTCCCAACTAGTGAAAAGCACATTCACTCTCCCAAATTTCACCGTCACAAAACCCCATTCGAAACATTTCGAATCAACCTTAACTTTCAAATCGTTCGAGAACGAACGTATCTCAAACAATAAGTCGCGAAGACTAAAACATTTTATCGTCAACTTGAAGGCATATCAAGTTGTCACCTCGTCACCTGACCCGCACGCAGACCGCTCTTGCTATCTGCACGTACACCCGCTTGCCTTATCAAGCCCTTTAAAAATCCTCCGTAATCTCTACCAAGAATTCCCGGCTGGAAGAAGACGCTCTCGGATCTCTTACGACCGTGACTTCAGTTTACAAATAAGACATCTAATTTTAATTTTTCATTGTCTCATTTGCATGATTAATTAATGAATATTATTTGTATATTATAATTTTTGTATTACAGCTACAAACTAATCAATAACTGAAACCCACTCGAGTCGATTTATAAGACGAAATTTTCGTCTGAAAAGATAAATCAAAATTCCAAAACACAACAAAAAATTCCCTCACGCCAGCTTCCCCTGGCTTGATCTAACACTCTTTCCTAGAAATTTTCAAACGATACCCGAAATGGACGGAACTTCAGGAACCCAAAACGTTCAAATTCAACCGACTGACTATGTAGGAATTATTAACCACCAGACGGAACAGATAGGCCAACTGACCGCCCTAATACAGAATTTACTTGTAAACCAGGTGATTTCGCCTAGGGAACAGAGACCCACTAACAATGACTTACCCACTTTGAAAAAGGAACATTTGGACCTGATTCCGACCTTTAAAGGTTCCCCTGAAACACTAAATCATTTCTTGGAAATTACCCAACAAATCCACAATAAATTTTTCAACAACAATGACCCTCTAGACTTTCAAAATGTAATGATCATCAACGCAATTAAAGCTAAAATCGTATCCCCGCCTCGGAACAGATTTTTTCGGCAAATCTCACAACCTACGAACAAATCAGGCAGGCCCTAATTGAGACCTACACGGATCGTAGAGACGACGTTACCCTATTAATTGAGTTAGTCACGTCAAAACAGAATGAAGGGGAATCACCCTTCAAATTCCATGATAAAATAACTAAAACCCTAAATCTCCTAATCGCTTACCTCCAAACTCACGATGTCCCAAATCACGAAATTTTGATCATGAATTATAAGAAAGTAGCACTTCGCTGTTTCTTACTACAATTAAAAGAACCCCTTGGCAGCATCTTGAGAACGAGACAGCCCGCCGATTTGAACACGGCGCTGTCATGGCTAACGAACGACTATCAGATGCTTTGCAACAACAAAACTAAGACCCCTCAAAGTTCTCAAAATTCATCGCAAACCAGGTCATATAATCAGAACAAGCCACATCAAAATTTTTCACGACCATCGCCAAACACCTCACAAAAACCTAATAACCCGTCAAATTTCAGACCAAATCACGGTTATTCAAGCCAAAATTATTCCAATCGGAATACAAATAACCAGAACCAAAAATCAGCCCCTCAGGCAAATTCCTCAAAACCAAACTCGAGCCCTCAGCCTTCAAACCAAAAACCAAATGCACCGCCCACGAGACAAAACGTCCCTAACCCATCAGGAAAACCGACACCCATGTCTTGGCGCACATCTAATCCAAACTTCAACAACGTTGAAGTATCCGATATACAATCTGACGACCCGAAATTTGCGAAGACACAACTTACGAAACGGACGTATACCAACCAGTAGAAGAAAACGAATTCGATAGCCCCCATTTTTTAGAGGAAAGCGACCCAGAATTCCCCAATACGACTTAATGAACTTAAACAAGAAAACCATTAGTGAACTCCCGTATATAGACCTACCAAAATTCAACTTGAAAATTCTAATAGACACCGGAAGCACAACCAGTTATGTAAACCCTGAAATCGCAGAATATTTCTTCCCAAATAAACGCAAATTAGAGCCATTTTTCGTCAGAACCGCCCACGGTTCTTCGCGAGGCAGCCATACTACTCTAGTGCCCTGCGGAGACGCTTTCAGACAGAAAAATCTAAATTTAAAATTCAACATATTTAAATTCCACGACAAATTCGACCTCTTGATAGGGATAGACAACCTGAAAGCCATAGGAGCAAAAATCGATTTAGTCGAGGACTACTTGCTCACCCCGTACCTAAATATCCCGCTGAAATATCTAGGCACTGAACATGCGGAAACCCACATGATAGATGCTAGATCCATCCAGCAAATCAAGATTAGAGTCAAAAACCTCGAACAAGGAGATGCTGTCCTCCCCTACTTAAAAATAGGAGAGATGGAAATCCCCGAGTGCTTGGTTCACGTCGAAGACTATGAAACCAACGTGCGAATTTTAAATCCAAAACCAACTTCCGGCAAATTCTCCCAAATTTCCCCCATAGAAGTAGAAACTTTAGATGAAATCCCTGTAGAATCGCTAAACAACATTTAAATAAATTCACTTTTGACATATCTAAATTACGCCTAAATCACATGAATGAAGAAGAAAAGGTAATGATCACAGATTTAGTTAATAAATATTCCGATGTTTTCCATCAGGATAATGAACCCTTATCTTTCACCCACAATATTAAACATGTAATCCGAACCACAGATGAAATACCCGTTCATGCCCGTAATTATCGATTCCCAGAAATCTATAGACAAGAAGTAGACCGGCAAATCGAGGATATGTTTAGAACAAGGAATTGTCCAACATAGCGAAAGCCCCTGGAACGCCCCAATTTGGATCGTCCCCAAAAAAGCTGACGCTAGTGGCAAACCTAAATTCGAATCGTGATCGATTATCGAAAACTCAACGAAAAAACAATCGAAGACCGATACCCGCTACCTCAGATTTCGGAATTGTTAGATAAATTAGGCAGATGCCAGTATTTCAGTGTGATTGATCTTAAATCCGGATTTCACCAAATTCAAATGAGTCCCGAAAGTATTGCAAAAACAGCCTTCAGTACACCTACTTACCATCTTGAATTCAATCGTTTACCATTTGGCCTCAAAAACTCGCCAAGCACATTCCAACGACTGATGGATAGTGTTTTACGTGGTATCACGAATGAGTACTGTTGTGTTTACCTCGACGATATCATCGTGTACAGTACTTCTTTGCAGGAACACATCACCCGTCTTGAGGAAGTATTCAAGAGATTGCGCAAAGCAAACCTCAAGGTACAACTTGACAAGACCGAATTCCTACGCAAAGAAATTGCATACTTAGGTCACATAATCACCCCAAACGGCGTAAAACCGAACCCCGACAAGATCAAAGCCATTCAAAATTATCCCATTCCAACCACCACGAAAGAAATCAAATCATTTTTAGGACTACTAGGGTATTACAGAAAATTCATTAAAGATTTCGCGAAAATTACCAAACCCATGACAAAATGCTTAAAGAAAGGAAGCAAAATTGATACGAAAGACCCCGAATACGCGGAATCATTCGAAACCTGCAAAAATTTACTGACTAACGAACCCATCCTGCAATACCCAGACTTCTCAAAATTATTTCACTTAACAACGGACGCAAGCGGCATTGCGGTTGGAGCAGTGCTGAGCCAGACGGTTGACGGACACGATAAGCCGATAGCTTACGCGTCAAGGACTCTCTGTGATTCCGAGAAACGCCTCTCCACAATAGAGAGAGAACTCCTTGCAGTCGTTTGGGGCGTACAATACTTTCGACCGTACCTCTACGGTAGAAAATTTAAAATTCACACCGACCACAGACCCTTGCAATGGTTATATTCTATAAAAGAACCCGGCTCTAAACTATTCAAATGGCGCACAAAATTGTCAGCTTACGACTTCGACATTGTTTACAAGAAAGGAACATTGAATTCCAACGTTGACGCCCTTTCTCGTGTTGAACTACTGAACAACAACGAAAACGAGCCCATTGAAGCCGACAAAGCAGTCGACGTATTTTTTGAAGCCTTAACTCCAAAATCCCTCCTCCGAATGACAGACAAGGACGTAGACACTCCCGCTTCCATAATCGTAAATTTTGACTCTGACGACGAATGCAATGATTCCCAATCCAACCCTAGCAGCACGATTCACTCTAACGCCATAGGTCATGCAATCGTAGCTATTCCAATTAGAGACGAACCAGTCAATAATTGTAACCACCAAGTCGTAATCAACTTAACGAAACTCCCGATGAAAGACCCTGTCAAAGTCAAAAAAATATTTGAAAATAAGAATAGAATCACCGTTTACTTAAATAAAAATAACTTAGAATCAGATACCATAAAATTCGTAAAAGAGTACATCCTACCCAAAATTAAATACGGACTTTATTTTACAGAAGACATTTATGAACAGTTTACGAATATCATGACGAAAAATTTTGCCTTTTCGGAAATAACAATGACAAAATACACCAAAAAATTAGAGGACATAACCGACGAAAACAAAAGGTCAGAAATAATCAAAAAATATCACGAAGGCCTAACCAACCATCGTGGCATTGAAGAAACCTACAACCACCTGAAGCGAACTCATTATTGGCCCAACATGAAGGAAACCATTCAAAGATTTATCAACAACTGCACCATCTGTGTAAGATGTAAATACGATCGGAACCCGATCAAAGTCAAATATAATGTTACACCAACCGCTTCACGACCTTTAGAAACCATACATATCGACAAAATGACCCTAGAAGGCTCAAAATTTCTAACCGTTATAGACTCCTTCTCCCGACATGCACAAGCTTATAACTTAAAATCATCGAACGCCTTAGACATTGTGGACGCACTACTAACTCACTTTACCAATTATGGAATCCCCAAAACCATCGTAGCAGACAACGGCCCAGAATTTCAAAACTCCATAGTCAGAGAATTTCTGTTACTACACAACATAAACATACACTTCACATCTTCCCAACACCCAGACTCCAATGGTCTGATCGAACGTTTCCATTCCACTCTAATAGAACACATTAGGATATTGAATGAAAGAAATGAGCATAAAAAATCGACTATGAACACCAAAGTCAAATACGCCGTACTGGCTTACAATAACTCAATTCACTCGATATCCAAGTTAACCCCTTTCGAACTGTTATACGGACACGTAAAACCGGACACCTTACTAGACTTGAACATAGATCAAATCGTGGCTAACAGCTATCTTTCTTCCCACAAGGAAAAAATGAAAGCTCTATACGCCCAAGTAGGTGAAAAACTTCATTCTGCAAAAGAGAAATACATAGAAAAGAAGAATGAAGGCCGCGAAGAAATTCCCGCAATTCCACCGGAAATTTACGTAAAAACGGTCCAAAAACAATCCAAAACCAGACCGAAATTCAATCAGGAACACGTCAAAGCAATAAATCCAGAACTTAAAACTGCATTAATAATTCCCCGTCATCACAATACCAAGAGAAAATCCACATCTCAAACGTACGACGCCCCAAAAAATTTACGGACTCAGTAGCAAACGCATGGGACCCTAAACTAGACAAAACTGAAATCCTTGCAAGTAAATTCGGACTAAAGGTGACACGCGAAGACTTGATAACCCTAAAAGACAATAACTGGCTGAATGACGTAGTAATTAACATTTACATGGAACTGATAGACGAACGAAGCCGACGCAACGACAACCTACCAAAATCCTACTCTTTCAACAGCTTCCTATACGTATCCTACAAATTTGGCGGTTACGAACGAGTTCGAAAATACACCAAAAAGTCGGACATATTTAGCAAAGACATAATCCTGATCCCCATTTTCAAATCCTCCCACTGGAGATTAATCGAAATTAAAACAAAAACAAAACAAATAAACTACTACGACTCTTTGAACAAGGACGGAACCGAAATTTTACAAGACATAATCCGCTACTTAGAAAGTGAACACCTAGACAAGAGGGGAACACCACTAGACACACAGAACTGGAAACTTTCGACTCCACCTAACACACCCCAACAGAACAACGGAAACGATTGTGGCGTTTTCCTATGCCAGTTCGCAAAACTCCTTACGATTAACGAACAACTCCCTAAAACTCTAGACGCCCAAACATTAAGAGAACAGATCTGTTACGAAATCCTAAAAACGGACTTACTCTAAATGTTACAGGAAAACCTTTTTCCTCGTCCATGGATTACTCGTCTTTCTCCTCGGACAGACAGACTCGACAGACCAGACCATCAAAAACATAACCCTCAACCCGGGATTACTAGCCAGCCGTCTGGGACCGACAAAAATAGTGGAAGGATACCACACACTCACACACCATTATGACCTAACCGAACTCATTTCTAGAACACAATCGATGAAAGAGACTTACATAAAAACCTTGCAAAAATCGACACAATCCACACTAGATCACAGTCAAACCCAACTCCTAATGCACACAATAAACTCAACCCTCGAACTAATTGAACAAAAACTGAGTGACATTCACATCCCGTGGACGCCCAAAAGAAAAACAAACGTGGACTAATCAACGGATTAGGATCATTGGTTAAATTCATAACAGGTAACTTAGATGCACAAGACGAACAAAAGTATAACTCCATCCTGGAACAAATTCAACGAAACCAAAAGGACTTCCATTCCCAACTAGAAGCTCAATTTTCAATTAACACCGCGGTCCAAGAAAATTTTGATAAAATAGTTGAAGCCATTGCCCAAAACAACGTTGAATTAAAAAGGGAACTGATTTCATTACAACATCAAAATCCAAATTACTCGACATTAGCGATAACCAGAGCGACGTTAGAACACCATCAAATAGTACTCAATATGATTGCCGATATAATTCAAGATATAGAAAATTCCTTAACAGCTTGCAGAACAGGTTCAATTCACCCTAGCATAATTAAACCACACTTACTTTTTGACGAACTTCAAAAACTAAGCACATATTACGGCAATAAATTTTTAGATTTCCAAGGAAAAAATTTGTTCGAAATCCAAACACACATCAGAGTTCGATGCTACGTAGGCATTGAAGAAATAATCTATTTTCTGGATATACCCATAGTAGACCCAAACGACTATGAGATGTACAGCATAGAATCAATACCCACTTTCATTGATTCCGAATATATGACCATAGTACCCACTCTTAAATATCACTTAAAATCAAGTACTAGAACCTATCCGTTGTCCCAACCATGTCCACCTGGACATATACGATTATGCCCAAACTTTCTAATTTCACCATTTCACCCCGAATGTGAAACAGAATTCCTCCTCACTGGTTCCACCACTAAATGTCAGTATGTAAAACTTATTACCGATAACAACCATGTCAAGCTCATGCTAGATATAAACAATTACCTCCTATTTTTTCCTAAAGGAGATGTTATTAGCATAGCCCAAGACAACACAGTAGAGACCAAAACCCTCCACGGTATTTACCTAGCCTCACCGGGTAAGCACCACTTGTCTTACCAGAACCAGACGCTTTTCGCCCCCCATAGTGAAACAGCCGGCCGACCACAATTAATTGTAGACGCCCACATAACGCTTACGGACATACAACGACCGACTAAGGAAATTCAATTTAAAAACCTAGAGCTTAAAAACATCAACCTACAAGACGTCCGCCCAATAACTCACTGGAGCTTAAAACCTTACTCGATCCCCAGTATTTGGACAGTACTCCTGTATATCATCGTAGGATCAATAATATGCCTAAACGCAGTAAAGTACTACCAAATCCTCAACAGAAACTCTAATAGCTAAATACCTAAATTGCTGTACAACGTCCATTTAAATAATTATGATTGTTATTCCAATCATTGTATTGTACTATTATCCTGATCGTTGTATTGTACTACTATTGTAGTATTGTAGTATTGTATTGTAATATTGTATTGTAGTATTGTAGTATTGTATTGTACTATCAATTGTATTCTTATAATTAATCCATGTTCATATTAAGTGAATCAATTTAATTCAAATACTTTTTACATTTTTACTTATCATATTGTAAAACACACGGATTAGGTAAACTTGATGTGGGGTTGCTCAATTCAGAAAATTTAAAATTCAATCAAAATTATAGAGTCAGATCCTTTTCAGCCTAAAATTTCATCCTAGGGGGGACGCGTTACGTAATAATAAACCGCCTCTCTTGAAATAAAACCTGCTGATGTAGGCTTCACCCACATCAGCCGAACCAGAAGCTATAAATAGGAGACACCGAGCGCGACTCGTCAGTCTTCCTCTGAACCCAGTCACGTAACCGTGTGTTCCTAGCCTCCACCTGTAATTTTCCTGTATGAATAAATCGCAACTTTTTTAAAAAAGCGATTTATCCTTTAACCTATCATCACTTATATACATATATATACATATAAAAAAGCGTTAAAATCCTAGAATCATTTCAGAATGCCTCAAAACAGATTTCGATGAAGAAAATTTTTAGAAAAATTTTATTTTAAAATTTTTGGAGCCATTGCAATAGCTTTATTTTCTAAGAAAATTCGCTAAAAGTCCAGTCATGCAGCATGACCCCATGAGCGAATTTTTAAAGAAATCTTCGACATTTCAGTCGCTATTGATCGTGTAGAGAAATTTTAGTTTATGATTTTGATAGACAAACATGGAATCAAATTATTAAAAATAACTAGGAGGTACTCATACTTTATTATTATTAAACTAATCTTGTAGATTTAAAGACAAATGTAGGTAAATATTCATAGATTTCGATGTCCAATGTGGTCAGTATTGAAGGCAGTTGAAATCATAAGAGTATCCTATCATAACATCATCAAATCTTGACATAAAATAAAATAACATATCGACGTCATATGAAAGACGTTTTAAACAGCATGGTTCTAGGATTGGTTATACAGGGATACCTTATAATACCTTATAATGGTTATAAATACCTTTTTTTTTCTTTTTTTTTTGTCACTTGGTTGAGAAGTTAATCTTGGTTATAGTAATTTGTGACAGAGTTCCCGTCAGAATCCCAGAGAAAGCGCTGCCGTCGCTCCGTTGGAATAACTTCTCGTGTTCTTGAGAGGCTGAGTTTGGCGTTGGATGGGTGATCCAGGTCCTGGAAAACCAATCTACTCCCGGGACATTGCACATTACGTTCCGGGATTGCAATCTTCCTGAACATAGCACATTACGTGCTATTAGTAAGGAGATCCTTTTTGGTTCTGTCACACTCTCCTCGGTAGAGTGAGGGTGGTTAGGATTATGGACGGTTAACGCCTAGTAATCCAATCCACTATTTTTGGGGCGTTAATGTTTCAGAAGAAACATGGCCCGGGGTTCCAGAAGAATTTCCATTATCACCCTTTGGTATGTAAGTCATTTCATTGGTCTTTGACTTATAATTTCTCATTTATTCCCTTTTTACATTTTCAATTTCATACCTATGGTATACCTGGCCTTTGCCATTTTTATTATTATTCTTTATACCCGGCATGGTTCCCAATTATTCAAGGGCATTGTTCCCAATTATTCAAGGGCATTGTTCCCAATTTCCAGGGCTTAGTTCCCAATTTAAGTCCCCAATGTGGGCATATTAATTTATATCTATTTTATTTTCCTTAAGGTATAAGTCTCCATAGTTGAGCCACCGTTTATTCCCGATTGTTCCAATCTTTGATTGGGGGTTAATTACCCAATGAATACTTCATATGAAGATTCATTGACAATCCATCCTGTTTTAATTTCTCTTTTCCCATCCTCAATCGCCAATGCAGCTATTTATTAATTAGCGTCAGTTCTCAGCCAGTAAACTATTCCACCTGGTTTACATACTTACTCTTCAATCAAGTATGTCTTTAAGTGGGTGGAGTGTGACAGAGTTACCGTCAGAATCCCAGAGAAAGCTCTGCCGTCGCTCCGTTTGAAAACAACGGGCGTCGCACGCCTCTGCTCGTGTTCTTGAGAGGCTGAGTTTGGCGTTGGATGGGTGATCCAGGTCCTGTAAATCGAATCTACTCCGAACATAGCTCATTAATGCTATTAGTAGGAGTGGTATCTCTCTGACGGGATACTGCCATCCTCCTGTACCTCTTTGTCGAGGATTTAGGCCCCCATTGCACCTCTGGGGGGCAACCTAAATCCCTGATAAATTGTAGACGCGCGCCATAACAGAAACTTACCTACCTGTGAATTCACATTCGTGGAAGAATTGGGCATCGTCGAAACTGGCTTACAGCAAATTCAGTAATTGTGTGTCAATAATTATTTAATGTTTTCTAATTGTTATTTTATTTAAAACAATAAAAATCATTACTGAGATATTTTCAATGCTTATAGCTGTTCTCTCATAAGCAGAGCCCTTCACAACATGGCATTTATTTTTGCCAAACGTGGCTCTAAAAAACATGGCAAAATGGCACTTATTTTGGCCAAACATGGCATTTATTCTTCAAAATCCAAACTTTTTTTTCCCCCCCCCCATTGATAGGAAAATTAAAACTTGCCATTTTAATTACATGAGGGTGGCTACCTCCAATGCCAAATTGGCAGCTACGTTCTTCATCTCCTCCCATCCACAATTCCCAGAGAGGACGGCCTTTACTTTTTCTTTAATCTTTTCCCCGACAGCTCCTGGATAGTCCATCTTCGAAATGTTTTCCATCTTTTCACAGATTTTGTAAGCAGCGTCTTTTTTCACAAATTTTCAAGAAAATCAGGTGAAAAATGGCACAAACATGGAATTTTCCCAGAAATCGGCAAAAAAATGGCTTTTTACCCAAAAATTTTCCGAACATGGCACTTAAGGATGGTGCCATGGCAAAATAGCTCTTGAAGGGCTCTGCTCATAAGAGAGAAAGTACGAGAGGCCAGCCGCGTTTTTTTTTCTTGTAGACGACTAAGACTTCAAATCAATCAGACAAAGTTCTCAACGCATTTCACCTACCTAATAGAGATGGGATGCACCCTATTCGTTTTTTTAAGCACTGAGAAAGACCAGCGATATAACGACTTCTGTTTCGACTTGAGCCGAAACAGAATAAAATCCGAGCATTTTTCTCAAAAGGAAAAAATCTCCATCCCCTCTAATTTTTTTTCCCACAATTTTTGAGATATCGAAGTGAAATTTGGAGAGCGTTTATGGGGTGCCTGATACTAATAAGTTTTAAGCAAATAAAAATCAGAAGAAAAAAAAATCCAAAAATTTTTGGGGCTACTCAAGGGGGAGGGGGCTACCTTCAGAAGGATCATCAGCATGTAGGTTGACCAACAGACCACAAGAAGATGGTCCAATATTGAGGGGGACCTTTTCCGTTAATTCACTACCATTCATACATTCTGACCTGTATTTACAATTAGTCTGTATTTTTACTAAGGGATTGACTAATTGATGTTATGTAATTCTGAGATGTGAGCTTGCAAGCATCCGGACTACCAAACTATACACATCATTCTGACCTACTTGTCCAAATAATCTGAATTTTTATTTAGGGATTGACTACTTGATGTTATGTATTTTTTAGATGAGAGCTTGTGACCGTCCACACCACCAAACTATACACATCATTCTGATCTATTTTACCACAGTGGACGTGGACTTAATAATTGGGGAACATTTCAGAACAATAGAATATATATCAAGCGGTAGTGAATTAACGGAAACGAATAAAAGGGGTGGTAGTGAATTAACGGAAAAGGTCCAGCGCGGCATGTCCACAGCAAGCTCATGGTGGCCGAACCCAATACCAATCTTATTGAAGGACTTCTCAGGAAAAACTGTAGGGAACTTAAAACAATAGTCGGCCTTATACTTATAACCGGCTTTGTACCCCTGCGTTTCCACCTACACCGCGTAGGGGTCACACAAAACAACCCTGTGCAGACTATGCGAGGAGACAGACGAGACAGTATCCCACATAATCTTCGACTCTCCTGCACTCACCTATCGCAGATTTGAACTCTTTGGGGCACTGATGTCTATTCGAAGCGAACAATTAATCAAAGGACTCACATCCCTCACTAGAGGGCTGAGTCTCTTTGATTAAACGCAAAACTCTCAGAAAAGTACAATAAGTCACCAGACTTCCGTGCTTGGGGCCCAAAATAACCCCACCCTGAGAGTTTTCCTATACACCTACATACAAGGTGGATGGAGAGGGGGGGGGGGGGATAATTGGATACTAAGAAAACAATTTTTAGCGAATTTTTGAAGAAAATTAAGCTATTGCTCTCGCCTCAAAATTTGTAGAATGTGAATTTTTGACAAAAATTTATGCAGAAATCCGTTTCAGGCTATTCTGAATCATATTCTGAAGTTTAACGCATTTTTTTATGTATGTATGTATATATGTATGTGTGTCATTCCAGACGATAACTGTCCGTAGAATTGTGCTAGACACTTCAAACAAATTTTAAAATGTTAAGGACACTCAACGGAAGTTCAAGTTCGTTGGCCAGCATGATCGGATTACATCTTCGGGTTAAAATTTTCACAAATGTAGTCAAAAATTTCAAAATAGCCTGTTTTTTGCGATTTGTAATGCGAAATAATTTTTTCAGCATATTAATATATGGTATATTCGGAATCAGCGTAAAATATCCTATAAGAATATGTATCAAGTTTTCAAAAATTTCAAAGTTGAAAAATCAGTCAAAAATCGAAATGATGCCGTTCGCTAGTTGTAAAAATCGGTAATATTTGCATGAAACATTGTCCAAATTCAGATTGAACTACTCTTATGGAAGTATCCCTGTATAACCAATCCTAGAACCATGCTGTTTAAAACGTAGGTAATAGGTACTTAAAAAAAAAAAAAAAAAAAAAAAGGCAAGCCCCCTGGACCCCCGGTTACCTCTATTTACATACTTCGGACGAAATTATTGAAACACAGAATGTGTTTGCGTTGTCGCGCAACCAAGTGACAACCAAACAAGCGTCATTGTTTACTATTCATTTATAACATCAATTTATATAGTTATAGTATGAAACTACGAAAAAAAAATACGAAATAAATTCGTGATAAATCAAGAGCGATTTATCAAGTAAATGTCCTAAAGAGGCTACATACGAAATTACAGCTTCCTAGAGTGTAAAGTATACAAATTAGCTTTAAAAGCCACTCATCTGATCCGGACCCTGGACATCGTCAAGTAAATGTCCTAAAGAGGCTACATACGAAATTACAGCTTCCTAGAGTGTAAAGCATAGAAATTAGCTTTAAGAGCCACACATCTGATCCGGACCCTGAGCATCGTCAAGTAAATGTCCTAAAGAGGCTACAAACGAAATTACAGCTTCCTAGAGTGTAAAGTATAGAAATTACCTATTCAAATTATTTAACCTCCGCTTCACAAATCAAACCGTTTTCGTGATACTCAGATCACCTGCTATGAATCAAATCATCGAAACACAAGCTCAATGAAATCATCAGAAATTAACAAGCGGTTGCAATCATGTTCACAATATCAATTATTGAGAATGATCACCTGTGTGTAAACAATTATTTATATAACCATGCTCATAACTCAGTTTGTTGGACACGCACTTCGCAGTAGTTAACATAATATTGTTGGATAAATCGAGAGCTTTCGAACGAATGGTCAACGAATTTTGTGGGATGAAAAACGACGAAGTACCATATCCCTAGCAACGACTCGGTTGTACGTGAAAATCATCCGTCACACATTTCGTTACCATCCCGCGTTCCATTTTCGGCTAGTTAGTCCATGGCTAAAACACATTCTGTGTTAAAATCACAACTGATGAGTTTACTCTGTGAAATATTCCGTCCTCCGATTCTCTCGGTCGCTCTCTTTAATGTTTTACGCTCAACTGTTTTAGGACTTGATGTAGCTTTAATACTGACTGTGGCTTAGAAAATATCAGCCATGAAATTATGAAGAAGTTCTATTTATGTACGTTCTAGCACGTGCGTACATAAATCTCCGACGTGAGCGAATTTTTGAAGAAATCTTCGACATTTCAGATCTTCGACGTGATCTGAAATGTCGAAGATTTCTTCAAAAATTCGCTCATGGGGTCATGCTGCATGACTGGACTTTTTCATTTTTGCCGAGTGACGCCTCATTTCAAAAATTTTTTAATGCTGAACACGGTGGTGAAGCCAGAATTGCGATATCTTATTCCGTTCTCGGATTAGAGCTGATAACCATGAAGAAGCGCGATTCATTCTGTTTTTTCTCAAGTCGGAGCTTGATATCGCTGGTCGCATCCCATCTCCATTAGGTACCTAATCATGAGATATAACATGAACTTTCTTCGATTGATCTGGGGTCTTTGCCGTCTACAATGAAAAGTGATCCCTTAATTCTTGTATGCCTTCATTTATTTATACGGTGGCAATGGGTTTTCGACGTGATCCCTGTTCCCCGTAAACAAATGACAGCGTTCCTACCTAGTTAATTTACGCAACTCAAGTTTGGTTTACGAGAATAAGTTCACAAACTCACTTCTGGCCAAGGAAAGGAAGGGACTGTCAGAGCCCAATTTAGAACTAGACTAGGAATTTAGGGAAGAGTTGATAGTAACAAAGAGAGTGATAAATTTCCCCCCTTCATTGATACAATTTTTAAACCCTAGTTCACCCTTAAGTCTCTAGTCGTCGTGGTTCTCGTAGAGGCTTGGAGATCTAGGTCTAGGAGTCTTCGTGCAGCAGAGCGGCACTGAGAAGAGGGCTTCAAAGAGGGTACTGTCGTTAACGAGACGGCTGCTATTCGTCCCGGATCCAAATCATGGTGCAGGATAACGAAGGCCAATTGTTACCAAACGTTGACAGTTCAGAGACGAAAGATGCCGGATTTTGGTGCTCGTGGATCTTAAAAATCCTCGGTCGGTCTCACTACTCAGGACCTGCCTGTATGGAACATGTAATCAACATCAATGAAGAAGAATTTTATGAAATGACTGAAAACTGTGATACTGATTCTAGAGAAGAAGTCTTATTTTATGCTGTAAGTATATACTTTTAGGTACCTACTTATAACTATAGGTACTTACCTATGTTTATAACAATAATCTACGCACAATTCTGGACTGATCTTCATCGTTTTGACCCACGTATTTGATCACATGTTTACTTCCATTTTTACAACTCTAATTTGTACCTCATTTGTTTACAGTTATTGTTCTTGATAAGTACCTACTTGTATTTATTGCATAGGTAGTACCTAAATTCGTGTATGATAATTATTTCTAGCGAAGAAGAATACAATTTTCATTTATATCGCATCAACAAAATTGTGACATACCTACAAGTATTTGGGTGATTAATACTACAATTATCTATCTATTATTGTTCCTCTGGAAAACACATTCTAGTAGAATTATGAAATTAATATCGATAAATGGATTGATAACACGAAAGAAAACGTGAATTAATTGTTTATAAACACACAAACGGGGCCCCGAAAGTAACTCCCCCCCCCCCTCACCCTCACCCTCTTACTTTCTTTCCACAACCGTATTGAGCATTAAAAAGTCTTTAATATAAGGTGTCACTCGGCAAGAAACGGAGAAGAAAATTTTATAAGTACCCCCCTCCCCATTGGGTTGTCCAAAAACTTCGGGATTTTTCTCTGATTTTATTTTGTATATAATTTGGTGTAAGACCCAAAAAAGCTTCACTTCGTTATCTCAAAAATTAGGAGGGGGGGTGGGGGTGGGGGGGGGGGATATTTGGGGACACAGTGTACATATACAGGGTGATTCCCTCGCAGATGCAAAAAAAAAAATTGGGTGAAATTACATAAAAAATGGAGTAAAATGCCGCCAACTGCATATTTTTATCTCAATCCGTTCTCGAGATATGATTTTTTAAAGGTTTTTTCAGGAAAACCGTATGTTTTCCTTTATAACTCGGATTTCTCCACTTTACTTCATTTAAACTTAACATTTGACCACATTTTCGGAATAAGCATTAAATTTACTATAAGAATAATGTACTTGGGTTCTTAAAAAGTACCATCCAAAGGCCCTCACATCAGCTCAAACATTGACGATTTTGAAAAAATAATATTTCTGAAAATCTTTAAAACTTTACCACTCTTTTAAAAAGAACCATGGAAACTGGCAAATCTCATGAAAACTGTTTCATCTAATATACTTTCCAACGTATCAATTTTACTTTTATTTTGTTATTTAGGGAAGAAAGTAATGTTTTAATGTTTAAAAATGTGGGTTTTTCAATGAAATTGTTGGTTTTCTCGAAAGATGACTCTCAATGAAACTACGAGTAAGGGGTCGGTTTCTATGTATTTTTTCACGCTGTATCGAATGGTAACATTTGTATATTTCTCCAACTCCGTTATAATAGAGTTGTATACTTAAACTCGCAAATGTTTAGTTTGTTTGTTACGCTTAAATGTATGTGTGTTAGGTAGTAAAACTAGTTAATTAAAGTGTAAAACTCGATTATAATTTAGTTGAGAGATCTGGAAGAGTTTCCATTCGATCCAGCGAGAAAAAATACATAGAAAGCGACCCCATACTCGTTGGTTCATGGAGGGTCATCTTACGAGAAAACCAACAATTTCATTGAAAAACCCACATTTTTTAACATTAAAACATTATTTTCTTCCCTAAATAACGAAATAAAAGTAAAATTGATGATACCGTTGGAGTTTTCATGAGATTTGCCAGTTTCCAGGATTCTTTTTAAAAGAGTAGTAAAGTTTTAAAGATTTTCAGAAATATTATTTTTTCAAAATCGTCAATGTTTGAGCTGATGTGAGGGTCTTCGGATGGTACTTTTAAGAACCCAAGTACACTATTCTTATAGGAAATTTAATGCTGATACCGAAAATGAGGTTGAAAGTTAAAATTAAGTGAGGAAAAGTGGAGAAATCCGAGTTTAAAATGAAAACGCTGCAAATTATTTCACAAAGGTTTATTATTTTTTATTATCGTAGTTTTAGTTGGCTAGCGTACGTCATAAGGCCCGTCCAGACTCCACGGCGTGTCCTACTTCGAATTGCCACAACCTATACTTCTATAATTATATACGCATGTTTATATATCTCGATGTGAGCTCCTATCTATTCAAATAGTTATTGCCTTAATAATATCATTATCTAAGTACGTACGAAAAGTCGAGAGGATATGTTATTAAATATGCGTAGGAAAAGCTTTGGTATTAACACACAAATATGACCTTGAAAAAAACATATTCATGCCTCGAACGAACGCCGGCGCCGGCGCCTCCTCTCACTCCACCCCCCCGCCCCCCCCCCCCCCTCCACCCACCGTGACCCCCTGCCAAGCGTGCCAGGCGTGCGCGCGTCGAAAAATACACTTTTTTGCCCGTTTTTGGCCCATAACATCTATGCTAGTAAAGCAATCGGGATGGTTAAACGTTAGGACCAACTAGACCCCAAATGGAGTCTATGTGCGAAAGAACAGGTTTTTTAAGTCAATTCTTAGGCCTTTTATGGCCCGGACGGCGAACGGCGAACGGCGGACGGCGGACGGACATTTCAAATTTGGATTCTACACACCTTGAAACGTAAAGTGACAAAGTTTGAGGGGGGGTTATAAAAATTTTTTGCTACACGATCACATAGGCTTATTATTGGAAATAATAAACCAAAAACACGGTTTTCCTGAAAAAACCTTTAAAAAATCATATCTCGAGTACGGATTGAGATAAAAATATGCGGTTGGCGGCATTTTACTCCATTTTTGATGCAGTTTCACCCAAATTTTTTTTTTGCATCTGCGAGGGAATCACCCTGTATATTATTTGCAGTTTGAATACATCAATAATAACAATCCGAAGGAAATGTATACATTGAAAATGGCCCGAGTCAGCTGTTACACACCACACTTCACATCGGTTCATTTCAAGAATTGTCGGAGGCACGCCATTCCGGTTGCACATTTTTTGACATATCTCGACTAAAAATTAACCGATTTGAATGTTCTCTTTTAGTTTTAAAGAGTATTAGATTTGAAATAACGTTTAAGGAGAAGTAATTTTTCGTATTTAGCACCGATTTCTCGTAATCTACTAAAACAAAAATGATGGAAATGATTTTACTTTTTTTACCTTTTTATAGTGAAATATTTGTTTTTTGGCTTATGGCATCTGGACCAGAAATGTTGGCCATAAAAATATTTGTAATTTAAAAAAAAGTTTTTCGAAATTGGACCGGCCGTTTGCGAGATACGATGAAGTACAGAATAGTGGCTGGTCATTCAAAATGGCCGCCAATTTTAAAAGCTACCGTTCTGAGATGGCCATCATGATTTTTGCTTTTTCAGACTGATCGAAAATAGTATTAACTAAATAAGTTACTCACTTTGATGAGGTGAATCGAAATGAACTTCACTAGAATTATCACAACTGAACTGAATACTGACTTTATTATTATAGTGAACTGTGAGTATAAGACTTTTATAAAAGCAAGAGCAAAAATAGCTTGTAACAGTAAGAGAGAACTCCGAAGCTGCAGCAAGAAGTGAAGCCGGGCTGATCCAGCGAATCAGAAGAGGGCCACGCAGTTCTACCAACACAGGAGAACGTAACGAGTCAAGTGACGATCTGATGGGCAGCGTAATGACGAAGTAGATCCCGGCTTTATGGAGCGGTTGACATCACCAGGTTTCATGGAGTGTGATGAAGTATACTAGAATGGATTGAGACCAATCCCTATCCTGCATCTGCCTGACGTGGTGGGATAATGAACTAATAATAATTTGAAAAACCCCCATTTCTTGATACTCCCTCCTTTTCAAATTTTTTTAAAAGAGAAGAAATATGTGCCCTTCAGACAGATTGTCACAGTAAGTTATATAGGTCAGACTTGTGGAAGATAAGAGTATATTAGTCGCTTTAAGAGCTATTGTTCCCCGAGACGGTTTCGCGATATTAGATTACATGTATGATAGTTCCGCGAAAAATGGAAGGCAAGTGAGAATTGTTTCTAGGAAGCTACTGATAGGAAATACATGGAACTGACTCACTCTTGGTGGAGAACATTGTTGTGTAGATTCAGGCATACCAAAAATTAAGTAGTCAACTTAAGAATTTCTTTTTCCTCCTTTTTTTTTTGTTTTCTTTTTCTGGGCAATTAGTTATATGGTAAAAGAAGCAGGCAGATACAGAACTGATTAGGCCCAACACTCATCATCAGAATCTGAAACACAAACGAAAAGGAATGCAGTAATACATCTTTAGGTGGCATATAATTACATAGAGAACAATAAATCATTTCTAAATTTTGTAAATAGTCCTTTTGGAAGGGGTTTTGTGAGACAGTCAGCCAACTGTTCCTGGGTAGGTACCCATTCCAACTTTATTGTCCCCTTTTTATATTCATTTTTTACAAAGTGATAGCTAAGTTTAACGATATGTCTTAGTGTTCTAGATTCATCAGTCATCGCTAGGGCTATTGCTGGGGTGCAGTCACCATATATAGTGGGAGTTATCACGAGTTTAATTAGAAATTTTACGAGTTCTTTGAAGCTAATAACCTCAGTACAAGCTGTTGACATTGCTATGTACTCAGCCTCGCAAGTCGATCGGGCAACATGATTCTGTTTCTTCGACCGCCAGGTCACTAGATCTCCAAATACAGAAACAGTATATCCTGTTGTGGACTTGCCTTTGAGATCACTTGATCCCAGAGAGGCATCAGCATAACTGAATATGGTATCACCTGTCCCAGTGTATAAGAGTCCCAGGTCTATAGTACCCTTAAGATAACTTAGGACTCTTAGTACACACTCCCAATCAAAAGACGTATAATTGACCTGTTTTCTACTAAGAAAATTTACTGCATATGAAATATCTGGCCTCGTACCTCCTTGCAAGTAGAGTAATGAGCCAATGACTTTGCGATACGGAACATTTGGGAGTGACGTACTTTCGGACTGGTGTTCCAACTGGAATTTTAGAGTACATATTCTATCTGTCATTGGAATGTCACAGATTGGGAAATCAGGTGGGAGAAACTCATCCAAGAGAGATTGAATAAATAATTTTTGTGAAATAAAGATAGTTTGATTTTCAAGGTTACGTTCTATTTCTAGACCTAAAAATTTCTTTGGGGTTCCTAGATTTATCACTTCAATCTCTTGATTCAGACATTCTATAACTTCACAGGCTTTCGTTTTACAGTTAGAACCTAGTAAAATATCATCGACATAAACTAGAAGTATGGCAAACTTTTCTCCTTGTTGCCATCTGAAAATGCATCTTTGATGTGGATATTCTTCAAAATCCATTTTACTCATTAGTCCAGTAAATCTTTTAAACCATAAGTTCGGAGATACTTTTAGACCATACAGAGATCTAATTAATCTACAGACATGGGTTTGCTGAACAGATTCAGGGACGTCAGTTAATTCTACTACACCTTCAGGGACTTCCATAAAAACGGGTTTTTCTAATTTTCCATTTAGAAAAGCTGTCTTGACGTCTAACTGATACAAATGTAAATTAAATTTGTTTGCTATTGATAGTAATAGTCTTACGTCACCTAGCCTTGCTACAGGTGCGTATATTTCAGACAGTATATAATCATTCGTGTCAGCAAAACCTTTAGCTACTAGACGACTTTTAAAACGAAAGGATCCGTCAGCCTCCATTTTTCGCTTGTGGACCCAGCGGGACTTTATGATTTTTGTTTTAGGAGGTAGTTCTGACTTTGGTACTAGTTCCCAGGTGTTTTTATTAGAGAGGGATTCTAATTCGTCAAGCATGGCTTCCTCCCATAGATCTCTATCAGGTGACTTCATTGCATCAGAGAATGAATAGGGTTCAACATATAAAATTTCATTAATAGCGGAAGGCTGACTTTCTGAGTTGTCGACTTCCCCTAGGCTTTCCTCAGAAGAGCCGACGTTTTCTCCTATTTCAAGGATTTCAGAAAGTGGTTGAGGATAATCCTTTATATGATCACCATATACTTGTGATTCTATACATTTTACATTACATGAGTTTACGAGGGTTTTATGTTTTTCGCTAAAAATTACATAGCCTGTTTTGGTACATTCGAGTAGGTACCCGCGTTTGGCTTTTGGAGCAAATTTACTTGTATTTTCGTTATCCACACTTAGCACCAGACAACCAAAGCGTTTAATATATTTTAGGGTAGGTGAATAGTTATACACTTTTTCAAATGGACTTTTAAAATTATTTGAAGAGTGTGGCATTCGATTATAGACATGGGTTACATAGTTCAGAGCATGTCCCCAAAACGACAAGGGCATTTTTGCTGACAACAAGTTAACACGGACTTTATGTATTAATTCTTGGTTCATTCTTTCGGCACATCCATTTTGTTGTGGGGTATATGGTTCATTCGTCTCTAGGGTGATATTTTTGGATTTTAACAGACTTTTCATTTCGGAAGTTTTATATTCAAGACCATTGTCAGCTCTAATTTTAAACACCGAATTTTGTTGCAAACTAATGGTAGCTATTTCGTTCAGACATTTGTTTAAAGCAAGATGGACTTCCCTTTTGTTTGCAAGGGAATAAGCAAACAGATATCTGGAAAAATCACATACAAAGATTATTATATAGGAATCACCATTTCTAAAGTTATGCGGACGAATAGGTCCCATCAAATCTGAGTGTAAAACTGCAAAGGGTTTTTGGACTCTATGTCTGACCTCTTTATGTGATTTTCTTTTGGTGTTAGCTTGGGCACAATCTACACAGTCTAGAATTTCGTTTCCAAATTTAACTGACTTTAGTTCTGGTAGAAATTTGCTGGCTGCTTCCAGGTAATGTTTTGAAGCGTGATTTAGACGTATGTGCCATAGCGTACCATAGTTATCTCTCAGACTTTCCTTGTAGACTTGACTTAACATTTTGTTATCATATTTTGAAATTTCATTGTCTAAGTTTTTACTACAAGTGGGAATTTTAGAGCTGTCACTAGAGGTAGAGCTCCCTCCTGGAGTTTTGGAAAGTTGTCCTACTTGAATTGAACTCTGTTTTGTATTATGTTTAGGTACTAGACTGTCACTATTTGATAGGTTTCTGGCACTAAGATTTTTACTGGCATTAATTTTATTAGTGTTTTCCCCTTGAATTGTAGTGGAACACTGCGACTTTGCAGCGCTCCCTCCTAGAAGTTCGGAAGAATCATCATTTTTAGGACTACCATTTTCCCTCCCTCCCAACAAAATATCGGTGGAGAGAGTGATAGTTTCTTGATTACATGGGGAATCTATTGTAGGAATAGAAGTAAAACAATTATCAAGTCTGACTCTCTTGTTTCCATAAACAGAGTGATCAGACTTTCTTTTAAGAGGGTTCTTTTCAAGTAATTCTAGATCTACGTACCATAGATTATTCTTAAAATACCCGGACTTGAAAACTTTACCTGTGGTAGGTTGTATAAAATCGACTCTTTCATTAGTGAATAACACATGAAAACCTAAATCAGTCATTTTTCTAACAGAAAACAGGTTTGAGCCTAGACCCGGGATGTACATCACATCACTTAGTGTTCTGGGTTTATTATTGTTAACAAAATTTAAGGTTCCTGACATGGTACCGACTAAATCTGCATTTTCATCACTATTCGCGCATTTAAAAATTTTCGGACTTTTAAGTGGACGCAGATTAGAGAGACAGATTGTTTCTGACGCTAAGTGCTCTGTACATCCTGTGTCTACGATGGCCCTAAAATACTTAGGATTCTTACCAGTGATGATGGTAAGGGCTTTCGAGCCTGAGTTTTTCTCAGAGCAATAGTTTATGTGAGCAACCTCCTGTTCCTCTTCGTCACCCATGGTGACCCAGACCTCCTTGTCATCGGGACCATCCAAGTTGCCAGCAATTGAAAAACAAGCATCTTGATGCCCAGCCAATCGGCGCTGAAGCAACTTAGCATGTCCCAAGGGCATTCGAACAAGATTTGGCTTCTTAACTGACATTGACCTAAATCGTTTATTTCTAGTTAGTCTATCTTGTGCTGGTGTAGCGGACGTGGAGGCCTCAGACTTTCTCTTAAGAGGATTGGGAATTTGTTTCCTTGAGGGATTAGGACAGATGGAGACCAAGTGGTCTCCTCCACAGTTGAAGCAAACTTTCTGAAGACTGAAACAACGTTCCTTGTCATGTCCTAGACGGTGGCAGTAAGTGCATCGAGGTCTGCGTCTAGGTTTGCTCTGAGCTCGGAAAGTATTCCCTCTGTTCTGTGATGGAAAAACGGAATTAGGGAGATTATTTTGACTAAAGATCATATTATTCTGTCTAAAGGGAATATTATTCTGTCTAAAGGGAACGCGTGAGTTTACAGATCGTTTTCCCCTTCCTCTGACTCCTGTAGAATAGGTACTACGTGAAGCCCTCGCCAACTTTGCGGAGTCTGATCTTTTAGAAAGGGTGTTTAAATTTTCAAGACGCATCTCTTCATCAGACAGCATTTCACGCAGTTCTGACACCGTATATTTACCGGGATTTAGCTGTTCTTTTTCATACGTTTGTGTGTCGCGAATTGACAAGACAAAGATCTGGCGTATGTAAGTTGGGGACATCATCGTTGGATGGAGCTTCACGAGTTTGCGCTGAGCATCATCAAATCGTTTCAGAAAGTCAATGACTCTCTCAGCTGATGAGTCGTAGTACATTGTATTAAAATAAAGTACAGCTTGGTTCACTTGATGTGGGGAGAAGGGCTCACAGATTTTCTCTAATGAAGTTAGCATATCTAATGGGTGTTCAACTTCCTGAACAAGTTCATGATAGTCGTCAGACATAGACTCTAAAAGGAAAAATCTGGTTCTTTTCTTAGCAGTATTATAATCAAAAGCTGTGTACCCTTCTGGCACGGGCTCGTCCCTTCTCAACAAAAAGCCACATTCTTGAGCATCAATGGCAGCTTCAACATTCCGACGCCAGAGTTTAAACTGGGAATTTTCCTCCAATTTTGTTGAGAGGGGGCGATACCGTACTCCATCAAGTCTCCTAGGATTACTTGATATTGGCAAGCTGTTACTTTGTGATTGCGGAAGGCAAGGATTTGACACCTGCTCTGACTCATGATTGTTATTTACTACAAAGTTTAGATCTGAGACAGTATGAGCAGAAGTCGCTACATTTGGTGCTGACATAGAGGGAAGAACAGAGGTTTCAGAAACTACAGGCAGAGCATTAGAGGTATCCATAGGTTCGGGCACATTATCTGATATTTGGGTATGATTTGAACGGTCACCAAAGAGAAAATCTATGTCTCTTACCTCAGAATAATGGTTCACTTTCTCCTTAATAGTAGAAAATTCCTCTTTTACCTCCTTCAAGGAGCTCATTAATTTGGCCTCCAGATCAGCAATCATCTTAACAAAGTCGGGCTCTGAGCGTGTTTTACGGGCGGCTGAGGATTGCCTTTTGGGGCGACGGCGGCGATCCTCAGGACGATGATCCATTGACTCAGATAGTTCAGAGTCAGATCGCTCAAAATCGAGATCGGAAGAGCCAGACATCCTGAAATATTAAAAATAATTAGAATTTCATAATGACTTTTCTTTTAACTAGAGCTTCGGTATAATTTTAAATTCTTGACTGTAGTGTACTCTCATCATTATTGGAACTTGAGTGCTTGTGGTGCAATTCTGGTAGCACTTTGTTTTTACATCGACATCCTGCGTCACAGACAGATACTGACTTATTACGAAATACCCTTTACCTTTTTCATTATATTTTGATCTCTGTTTACAACTACCAACCTTGTGACTAAATACTAACTTTTAGATTATAGCCAGTTTTTGTCTGACTGAGGGTGTCGATGCTCCACACTGTTACACAGTCAACAGATTATTCATCCATTAGGACGGTAGTAATTTGGAAAGCGAGAATGCTTAGTTTTTGGGAAAGAAGAATTTCCCATGTGAACCTAGTTTTAGAGCGGACAGTGTCCGCCTACTCAATGAGTCAATACGGAAGGGAAATTATATTAAGCTAGACACAAAATATATCTCTTTTCAGTGTGGCTGGTACTCGCTAATTTTCGAGCACCCAGAACCTCAGTTCCGACAGAGAGAGGCCACCTCACCGTGACTAGGTTTCCAATGCTTCACGCGTCGGTTAATTAGTACAAACGGCAAGCTAGCCAATCTGTATGTTCGAGGTTTCAGCATCGTAAGACACCCTGTTGTTGGTTGATTTTTAATTTCCTCATTGTCATGTTATTGGGCCGCCAGAAATCAACCAACCAAGGTTGGTGAAAAAGGTAGGAGTGCCCTGGAGGGATTTTAAGCAGTTCATAACAAAGAATCCGACTCAAGAGAAAAGACTGTGCATGAAATATGCAAGGTAGTACATTAAGTCAGATATACAATTACTTAGAAGGATATTAAAGATATTAAAATTTTACTCTAATGTTATGTTCATATTCATTTTCCAAACAAATTGAGAGAAAGCACACTTTATGCTACAGTCCCCTACACTTGGCTCGGATTCCTAGTAAGCTGACATATTGTTGATTTTGTAATTAATTATTCCTCTCTGCTATCCAGTAACGGGGACACATTCAGTCTCGTTTTTATATATACCCCTTTAGTATTGCCCTACGGACGTTTTCTATTTTATAAAACGTATCAGACTTTAATGAGTTCTCGGTATCTGTCTTATCGAGGGCTGCAACTCGAGAAAGTCAATTTAATGTAGAACTATTTATTATTTAAGGGTTTGCTTAAAGCAAACACGCACCACCTGACTTTGGAGTAAAGCGCTTTTTACATATATTTAACTCCAGGGTTCGTACATTTGACAACTTACTTTGGGTGTTTAACAGCAAAAACCCCATCAACGGAACTCGCGCCCGAATACCGCCTTTGTGGGCAAAAGGAACGGCCGAACTTCATTCTCCTCAGAATGCTGGGGACTGGAATCTTGGCAGAGGATAATTTGTACCTAGGATTTTGATTCATTAACTGATTCAACTGAACCAGGTAGAGCTCTACTTCAGACTCGCAAATGGATCGTAATATTTGTATACAAAAACACGATTGCGCAATTAAAGAAAGGGTAACCTTAACACTGATAAGAGATTACATCAGTGCTGGTCGGTCGGAGCGAAATATTTCCCCCGCGGGGAAAATTTCCCTCCCTAACTATCGTACATTTTTCGCGCGGAGGGACGCCTAACCTGCCTACCTAAGTTTGTGCACAAGTAACAAAAGAAAAAACATCATGGCGGTCGATTTGAAAGCGTCACCATGAACAAGGGAACGAAATCTAACTGACTTCCCCCCTTTTAAAAAGAAGGAATATTACATGATCCTTGCGGATTACATACATAAAATCAACAATATGTTTGCGTCCTCATTTCGTAAGATTGCGGGGCAGCAAAGATGCTGTTTTATAATTACTGAGGATCGTTGTCGAACAAATCGATCATTCGCTGAAAAACCTGAGCAGGTTTAACGAATTCGTGCTTTTTCAGACTGATCGAAAATAGTATTAACTAAATAAGTTACTCACTTTGATGAGGTGAATCGAAATGAACTTCACTAGAATTATCACAACTGAACTGAATACTGACTTTATTATTATAGTGAACTGTGAGTATAAGACTTTTATAAAAGCAAGAGCAAAAATAGCTTGTAACAGTAAGAGAGAACTCCGAAGCTGCAGCAAGAAGTGAAGCCGGGCTGATCCAGCGAATCAGAAGAGGGCCACGCAGTTCTACCAACACAGGAGAACGTAACGAGTCAAGTGACGATCTGATGGGCAGCGTAATGACGAAGTAGATCCCGGCTTTATGGAGCGGTTGACATCACCAGGTTTCATGGAGTGTGATGAAGTATACTAGAATGGATTGAGACCAATCCCTATCCTGCATCTGCCTGACGTGGTGGGATAATGAACTAATAATAATTTGAAAAACCCCCATTTCTTGATAGTTTTTCATGCTTTGCAGGGTATAAGCCTCGTCTGGGGTGGTATAAGTTTCGTCTGGTCCGCAAAATTATACCAAAACCCGCAAAATTATACCACTTGATGTCAATGTCAGATTTCAAAATCCTACAGGCAGTCCCCTAAGTTAGGATTTTGTCCTAACAGTATTTGATAATCTCTCCTCCATATATTATTAACTACCCACATGTTACTACCATGACTACGATTGCTCGTCTCGCGGTCCTGCGCGAATTCGAATCACGGGCCATCCTAAGACATGAAACATGTCAATGTAACTAAATCTCGCAAGCTTTCTTGGAAGATGTCTGGAATCATTCTGACGCAAATCGCTGCTCCGGACGTGTTCGATAAAGATCCCGAAAGATGGCGTTTTATGGAGGTAAAAAGAGTCTGCATTGCGTAACTGACGAGGGCAGACATGGTTGACGATCATTATCCGATGTTATACGCAATTTTACCTACTTGTCAATATCACTTGTCAACCTCAAGGGGGTTGACGTTATTATCCACGAAATCAAATGACATTAATTTATGTTATTCCTCGGTTGTGACAGGGGGGAAAACGCAGCAAATTATTACACGAAGGTTTATTGTTTCTGTGTTAGATAGCCCTTCAACGCAGATCCTTGTTCCTTGGTCTATAATTATTAAGCCCCGCATGTTATATATGATCAGAACATAGCTCATCGTGCCTCCTAAAAGGGTTCACACCTAGACAGTTCCAGGAAGTTTCAGGCTTGAATTCCAAAATTTGAGTTCATTCAAGTTTCGAATTTGAGTTTTAGGTATGTGTATTAGCGAATTTGAAAATTGAGCTATTGCTCTCGCCTGAAAACTTGTAGAATGTGAATTTTCGAAAAGATTTTATGCAGAAATCCGTTTCAGGCTATTCTGAATCATATTCTGAAGTTTAACGCATTTTTTTATGTGTGTATGTATGTATATATATGTATATATATATATATATATATTGTAAGGCGTACACGATTTGTGAGAAACAGGATTCTTTATTAGCTCAATCAATCAAATTACGTCAACACAAAACACACAAACTCTCTAACAACCACTTTTTCTTCTTGTCAACAACAACCTAAACACATGCTATCAACATTGATCGTTTCATAATAACACAATGGAGCTATGCTCCTAACATCACACCCCCTCTTCCTCTACGCGTTGGTGGTATAGCCTCAGGCGATCAGCATGTACTACACGTTTCTTCCTATTGGGTAGCTGCACTCTGAAGACCACGTCCGAGAGCTGTTTCGTCACGATGCAGGGTCCCATCCAAGGCCGTTGCAACTTTGGCATGAGTCCTTTTTGCCGGCGGGGGTTGTACAACCAGACTCGAGCGCCCAAGTCGAATCGGGGAGCTTTAGCACGCACATCGTACCGGCGCTTGGCATCTGCTGCCACCTGCTCTAACGAGTGCCGGGCTACCTCATGTGCCTCATCCAATGCTGTTGCGAGTGTCTTGGCATAATTTGATGCTGTCACCACTTCTGGGGGCACCCCTGTTAACAGTGCTGTAGGCAATGTAGGTGTCCTTCCTAGCGTTAACTGTGCAGGTGAAAACCCAGTGGCCTGATGTACTGACGCACGATAGGCGAGTAAGACCAGTGGCACATGATCGTCCCAGTCCATTTGGTGGTCGCTCACTCGTTTGGAGAGCATCTCCTTGAGCGTGCGGTTGAACCGTTCAACCATTCCATCGCTTTGTGGTCTCAGGGCCGTTGTCCTTGTTCTACGAACATCCAAGAGATTCAGAACCTCGCAGAACAGCTCTGCTTCAAATGTGCGTCCTTGGTCCGTGTGCAACTCTCTGGGAACTCCGAATCTGGCCACGACATTCTCTACCAACCCTCTGGCTACAGTTTCTGCCGTGGCATCTGGCACTGGGAAGGCTTCTGGCCATTTAGTGAAATAATCCATCACCACTACAAGGTGGCTGTTGCCTCTTTCTGACCGAGGGAAAGGCCCCAAGAGATCTACTGCTACTCGCTCGAAGGGTGTTCCAACAGTGTAGGTCTGTAAAGGTGCTTTCCTCCCAGTTGGTCTCCCACGGCTCCCACAGGTGTCACAGCTTCTTCCAAACTCCCTTATGTCCCGTGTCATGCCAATCCAATAGAACTGTCTTCGCAAACTTGACATCATCCTCTTCGCTCCAAAGTGTCCCAAGTTGTGAGCTACCTCTAAAACCATACGCCGACACTGGCTTGGTACGAGGATCTGATACCAACTCTGGGTTCCCGTTTCATTCTCCCACCTTCGAGTCAAAACCTCATCCACCATCTTCAGTCTATTCCACATTGCCCACAGTGCTTTCTCCTCCGGTCCATAGGTGGACACTACTGTCCATTCAGGACGGTTGCCCTCTTGCACCCAAGCCCTCACACGTGCCAGGTGTACATCTTGCTTTTGTTCCTCTTCCCAATCTAGATCAGTTTCCAGTTGTATCCTTCTAACATCTGTTTGAGCATCCTTTTCCTCTTGTCGCATGCAATATTTGCAAGCTTGGGCTGCGCATGGACGTCTGGAGAGTCCATCTGCATTCCCATGGGCTGTTCCCTTTCTGTATTCAACTTGCAGGTTGAATGAGGCTAGTTCTTCAAGCCAGCGTGCCATCTGACCATCTGGTTGCCTGAAGTTTTTCAACCACTGCAGAGAGGCATGATCAGTCCGCACAATCACTGGTGCTCCATTATCAAGGCCATAGTGGCGGAAATGCGTCAGTGCTTTCTTCAACCCTAACAGTTCTCTCCGGGTAACGCAATAGTTCCGTTCAGCCTTGCTCAGGCACTGACTGAAGTAAGCGATGACTTTCTCCCCATCCTGCTGCTGTGATAACACAGCTCCAATAGCCCGTCCACTTGCATCAACATCCAACAGAAATGGCAGCTTGGGATCTGCATGTGCAAGCACTGGAGCCCGAGTTAGGGCTGCCTTCAATTCTTTGAAGGCTTTTGCAGCTTCCTCTGTCCATGTGAACCCTTCCTTGGCCTGTTCCAGCTGATATAATGGTCCTGCTAACCGTGCAAAGTCTCTAACATATGGCCGGTAGTATGAACAGAAACCCACAAAACTTCGGATCTCTTTTGTCGATGTCGGGGTCGGCCAGTTTATGACCTGCTCAGTCTTTGCTGGATCTGTATGGACACCGTGCTCTGAAATTACATGGCCCAAGTACGCTATACTCCTGCGAAAAAGGTCGCACTTCTTGGCATTCAGCCGGAGGCCGTGCTCTCGGAACAACTGGAAGACCTCCCGGAGCCACTCCATCATGTCCTCAAAGGTCTTGGCATCAAGTCGAACATCATCCAGGTAGACTCGCACCCGGCCCAACCGCACCAGCCGATGGAGAAGACGTTGCATAGCCCGCTGAAAGGTTGCTGGGGCATTGCACAAGCCGAAAGGCATAACGCGGAATTGCCACAGACCCCTTGGAGTGCAAAATGCTGTTTTCTCCCGGTCCTCTTTTCTCATACGGACTTGCCAATACCCATTTTGGAGGTCCAGAGATGAGAACCATGAGCTACCATTTGTCGCCACCAGCAGGTCATCTATATGTGGTAGGGGGTGTGCATCCTTCCTTGTGACACTGTTCAGTCGTCTGTAGTCAATACAGAATCGTGTACTACCATCTTTCTTCTTAACGAGCACAATTGGGCTTGCCCAAGGGCTACTGGATGCTTCTATGACCCCTGCATTTTCCATGTCTTGCACCATTCTATCAACCTCTGCCAACCTGTGCGGCGGTATTCTCCGAGGGCTCTGTCTAATGGGAGTGCTGGGATCCACTACAATCGCATGTTCCACTCCATCAATCCTTCCTAGTTCTTGCTTGTGAGCTGCAAATACATCTGCAAAATCCCGTACCAACCCAGCCATCCGTTGCTGCTGGTCATCACTCAGACCCTCGCCAGACCGGACTATGAGGTCTTCTACGTGGTTGAACCTGTGTTGACCTTCTTCCAAGATCGAGAGTGCTGTACATCCATGCTCTCCATCTACCACTTCAACCTCCACATCTTCATTCCCGTCCTTCACTGTTCGAATGGCAGTTAGTGCTCGTTGTTCACTTCCCATTTCCACTGTCCTAGCGGCTGCATCAATCTTACATCTGGCGGCCACTAAAAAATCCATCCCAAGGATACAATCGTCTCGGATATCTGCCACATACACTTCATGCACCCGTTTGTCACTTCCACCCAGCCCTACTGCCACCTTGATTGTTCCATCCACTGGAATTTCAGCTCCAGTCACTGTCCTTAAGCTGGTTAGCTTGCCCTTCTGTGTGGCTCCTTCGACAACACCTCTCCGAACAATTGTGACCATGGCCCCTGTATCCACAATCAATGAGCAGGGGCGGCTGTTGATAGAGCCTTCAACAACAATCGAAGCTTCCGAACTTACCCGGCATATGACTGTTGGGTCTGTGGGCCAGTTATTGGGTGCTATTAGCTTGCGTGTCCTAGCCCGCCCCCCACCTAGGACCGCTCCACATTTCCCGTCCGCAACCCCTGTCCTTTTGGACAATCATATGAAGTGTGGCCACTTTGGCGGCAAATCCAGCAGTTAATGGTAGGGCAATATCGGGACCTGTGACCTTTTTTGTTGCATCGCCAACACATATCAGGATCCCTGTATGTCTGCTTTGTTCCTACAGCCCGAATCTCGGCTTGGTCATCTTCCACAGCTCTTACAGCAGCCAGGTTAGATCCTCCAATAGCTCGCTGTAGATTAGCATCTGCTTGCAGCGCATAGCCCAGGGCTCCTTTGAGTGACGTAGTAGGAAAGCTCAACACCAGCTTTCGTAGCTCCATACTCCTGATACCTTCATAGAATTGCTGTAAAGCCATGCCATCAGCCAGGGCGGATGGAGAGTTTGATGGTAACGCTTGCTGCGCCAACATCTCCAACTCAGCTGCAAAGGCTGTCAGGTCTTCGTTTGGCCCTTGTTTTCGCCCTCTCAACCGGTGCATATACAGATGTTCCCTTCCTCTAGTTCCATAACGGTCTTCCAATGCGTCCACCATTTCTTGAAAAGAAGGGTCTGTGAGGTTAGTGACTACTGCAAGCGCGGAGTCATCCAACGCAGCCATGAGTTGCACTGCTTGCTCTTCTTGCCCCCAGCCATTCATTCTGCTGACTCTTTCAAACTTTATTAGGTAGGATCCCCAATTGTTAGTGCCAGTAAATCGTCCCGGTTTCACCTGCCCCTTGGTCACTTGTTGATGTCGCTGCCCTTCAGTTGGTTCAACTTCTCTCCGGCGTTCCTGAGTTGACCACTTCTGGAGTTCCCCTTGCAGCTCCCTCATCAGATCACCGGCAAACTCTCGTAGCTGAGCGTTGACTTCATCTAGAATCTCTGCACGAATGGTAGTCAGCATCTGCTGCACGTCATCGATGCGTGACCCAATATTCTGATCTTGTGCATTCTCTGTCTCATTTTCTTGGGGAGGCGCATCAGCACGATTTACCACAGGTCCTTCATTCGTTTGTTCAAATACAGCTTCAGCTTCTCTTCTTGGTGATGTGGTTTCCTCCCGACCATAAGGTTGGCCAGAACGAGTGGTCATACTATTCCTCTTCTTCAGCGTACTTCTTTAGGAATCCCACTTCTGACACCACTTGTAAGGCGTACACGATTTGTGAGAAACAGGATTCTTTATTAGCTCAATCAATCAAATTACGTCAACACCAAAACACACAAACTCTCTAACAACCACTTTTTCTTCTTGTCAACAACAACCTAAACACATGCTATCAACATTGATCGTTTCATAATAACACAATGGAGCTATGCTCCTAACATCATGTATGTGTCATTCCAGACGATAACTGTCCGTAGAATTGTGCTAGAAACTTCAAACAAATTTTAACACAAAACGAAAGTTCAAGTTTGTTGACCAGCATGATCGGATTACATCTTCGGGTTGAAATTTTCAAAAATGTAGTCAAAAATTTCAAAATAGCCTGTTTTTTGCGATTTGTTGTGCGAAATAATTTTTTCAGCATACTAACATGTGGTATATTTGGAATCAGCGTAAAATTTCCTATAAGAATATGTATCAAGTTTTTAAAAATTTCAAAGTTGAAAAATCAGTCGAAAATCGTAATAATGCCGTTCGCTAGTTGTAAAAATCGATAATATTTGCATGAAACATTGTCCAAATTCAGATTGAACTACTCTTATCGAAGTATCCCTGTATAGCCAATCCTAGAACCATGGTGTTTAAAACGTGGGTAGTAGGTGCTTGTTAAAAAAAAAAAAAAAAAATGTAGTCACAACTGATGAGTTTACTCTGTGAAATATTCCGTCCTCCGATTCTCTCGGTCGCTCTCTTTAATGTTTTACGCTCAACTGTTTTAGGACTTGATCTAGCTTTTATACTGACTGTGGCTTAGAAAATATCAGCCATAAAATTATGAAGAAGTTGTATTTATTGTCCAATCCTCCTCATTATTTTTAATAATTTGATTCCATGTTTGTCTATCAAAATCATAAACTAAAATTTCTCTACACGATCAATAGTGACTGAAATGTCGATGATTTCTTCAAAAATTCGCCCATGGGGTCATGCTGCATGACTGGACTTTTTAGTTGTGAAACCAGTAAGCTAAATTGTAAAACTGGGTTATAAAGGGGTTGGGGAGGTTTGCAAGTGTTACCATTCGATTCAGCGTAAACAAATACGTAGAAACCGACCCCAAGCTCGTACTATCATAGAAGGTCATCTTTAAAGAAAACCCTCGATTTCAGTGAAAAAACGATGTTTTTTTTAAAAGCATTAAAACATGCTTTTCTCCCCTAATTAGTAAAAGTAAAATTGACTACACCGTTGAAAAGGTGAAATTTTAGCGCAGCTTTTACCATTCCTGTGTCTTGAAAAAATATTGGTCCTCATAGTTCAATTCCCGATTGAAAAAACTCAAGGTTTCAAAAATTAGGAAGTACTTGCTTTTCAGGGGGCTTTTTCATGTCTCAAACCTTAATTCTAAAAGAAGGTCAGGCATCTATCCAATAGAAAATCAAATGCTCTTTCCAGCGACATCCTAAAATTCGAATTTACTCAGCAAATTAAGGGATTACGACCACTTTAGTGACGTAAGGTCGAAAATACGAAAAAAATATTAAATTACTCGAAAACTAAGCTATTCAAAAAAAAAAAAAAAAAAGAAAACAAAAAAAAAAGTAAAATAAAGTAAAATCAAATAAACTCGGCCCTTCGGCTTCGCTCCCCTGGACCCCCCGGTTGCTTTCCGCTTTGAGCCTTCGGCTAAAATGCTACAACATGGAACATGCTGTCTTTCCTCTAATTCGTATATGTAAATAAATTTAAAACCACGACATAAATGTTTTACTAAACGGAATTAGAACAGAGTACCTAGTTAGCTAATTTTCTGTTATGGTGCGCGTCTACAATTACTATATCCAAAATTAACTTCTTAACCAAGTGACAACAAAACAAGCGGCATTGTTTACTATATCTTTTTATAACATAAATAAATATAATACTACGACATGAATATAAGAACAAGTACGAAAGAAATGCGTGATAAATCGAGAGCTTCCCAACGAGTGGAGAACGATTTTTGTCCGGTAACAACTAAAAAAGGTTCATTTCCCCGGCAACGGCTTGGTTGTACGTGAAAATCAAACCCCTTGACCCCTGGACCCCCCCGGATGTTATTACTTTGAGCCTGACTGCTAAAATGTAAAAAACATGGAATCATGTTTTAGCTCCTCGCTCTCACTTTATTATAGAAATGATCACGACGATTGAGCTCTTGCTTCCTATAGTGTAAAGTATAGAAATTACCTATTAAAATGATTTAACCACCGCTTCACAAATCAAACCGTTCTCGCAATATTCGGATCACCTGCTATGAATCACATAATCGAAACACCAGCTCAATGAAATCATCAGAAATTAACAAGCGGTTGCAATCATGTTCACAATATCAATAATTGAGAATGATCACCTGTGTGTAAACAATTATTCATAATAATCATGCTCATAACTCAGCTTGTTGGCCACGCACTTCGCAGTAGTTAACATAATATGATTGGATAAATCGAGAGCTTTCGAACGAATGGTCAACGAATTTTGAGGGATGAGAAACGGCGAAGTACCATTTCCCTAGCAACGACTCGGTTGTAAGCGGAAATCATCAGAAAACAACTGGGACAATTTTCGTCAACAGTTTACGTAACGGTTTTTTGTTTATGTGCCAAAGCAAAGACATAAAATGTCAAACATTTCGGGACGCATCCGCGTAACGCTTTTTGCTAGTTAGTTCAAGGCCAAAGCATGTTCCATGCCCAAAAAATTACGAGAAGCGAGGGTTTTTTAAAAACATTTTTACTGTGAAGCTTAAAATTGCGGGGTCTTGGAATTGTAACAGTGTGAACCCTTTTCGGAGGCACGATGCGCCATGCTCTGATCATATAAAATTACGTAAGAGGTTTAATAATTATAGAAGAATCATCGGCGTAGAAGGAGTATCAATCACAGAAATTATAAACTATTGAGTAATAATTTTCAGCGTTTTTTAATCCGATTTTTGGATTCTACGCATCTTGAAACGTAAACCATCAAATTTTGACGGGGGGTTAAACAATTTTTTTTGGTCGATTACATTTGTTCAGTATTGAAAATAATAAACCGAAATTGACGCATTTTAGCGAATTTTTGAAGCAAATTAAGCTATTGCTCTCGCCTCAAAATTTGTAGAATGTGAATTTTTGAAAACATTTTATGCAGAAATCCGTTTCAGGCTATTCTGAATCATATTCTGAAGTTTAACGCATTTTTAGCGAATTTTTGAAGAAAATTAAGCTATTGCTCTCGCCTCAAAATTTGTAGAATGTGAATTTTTGAAAACATTTTATGCAGAAATCCGTTTCAGGCTATTCTGAATCATATTCTGAAGCTTAACGCATTTTTTTATGTATGTATGTATGTATATATGTATGTATGTATGTATGTATGTATGTATGTATATATGTATGTATGTGTCATTCCAGACGATAACTGTCCGTAGAATTATGCTAGAAACTTCAAACAAATTTTAAAATGTTAAGGACACAAAACGAAAGTTCAAGTTCGTTGGCCAGCATGATCGGATTACATCTTCGGGTTGAAATTTTCAAAAATGTAGTCAAAAATTTCAAAATAGCCTGTTTTTTGCGATTTGTTGTGCGAAATAATTTTTTCAGCATACTAACATGTGGTATATTCGGAATCAGCGTAAAATTTCCTATAAGAATAAGTATCAAGTTTCAAAAATTTCAAAGTTGAAAAATCAGTCAAAAATCGAAATAATGCCGTTTGCTAGTTGTAAAAATCGGTAATATTTGCATGAAACATTGTCCAAATTCAGATTGAACTACTCTTATGGAAGTATCCCTGTATAACCAATCCTAGAACCATGCTGTTTAAAACGAAGGTAGTAGGTGCTTGTTTAAAATTTCATTCCATGTTTGTCTATCAAAATCATAAACTAAAATTTCTCAACACGATCAATAGCGACTGAAATGTCGAAGATTTCTTCAAAAATTCGCTCATGGGGTCATGCTGCATGACTGGACTTTTTTTATGTTTTACTTATTTATTTTTCCTTATTGAATTTTTATTGAAAATGATGATATTGTAATCTATTATTGGCCCTGAAAACATAATACTTCAATAAAAACTTCCTAAATTGTTTCCATAGAAATTCGTTTTGAGACATTTTGAGACTATCTCTATCTCAGCAGTTTAATACTTTTTATATTTATATAATTTTTTTTTTTTATGTTGCCTCAGTACCCACGTCAGACAGGAACATGTAAAAATGCATAACCAGGGAGGTACACTACCGAAATTTCTTTCCAATCTACGTTTTTTGTGGGGGCATGAACATTTCTATCTATATTATTTTAAGTACATTCAACGAATAATAACTACCAATAGTTTTCTAAAAAAATAATGGAACAATTTGATGTAGAATGTAATCTCAGATGTTGCTTTCAGGAAGCAATGTTTCCCTTTGTTATTTTAAACTAAATGGTAGAGACTTCTTGTTATTTATGTTAAATACTGAATATTTTGTATTTACCCCTCTTCCTCCTCTCATCACCTCTTCCTCCTTCGCAGTATCCCACAATCTGACCGAGACGTCCTGTATCTAACAAAAATAAGTTGGGAAGCTCCGAACGTAATAGGAAGCAGGTATATTGGTACTCTACCAGCCTCCCTGAGAAGATCCTGCAGCTGAAATGGAAGGCTATCAAGAGAAATAGCCCCGCTCCCTCGTGACCCCATCGTATAGGTACCTACTTATTTCAGAACGAGGACATTTGTGTCATCCAGAACAAGATGAAAAAATATTCCAGTCATGCAGCATAATTGTATGAGCGAAATTTAGTAAATTATTGTATTATATTTAGAGATGAGTCGATACCAAAATTTATCGATTCCCGATACTGATAATGATACCTAAAAAATCGATTCCCGATTCTCGATACCGATACCATCGGCGCATAATACCTAACTTACCTATAGGTGAAAAACAAATATTCCTCTTGAACTAGTAATATATTCAAATTTTTTTGTACAACATAAATAACTTATACTTACAAAAAATTGATCCCAATATAAGGATCAGGACAAGAGGTAATGAGGTAATTTTTAAATAAAAACAAAACATGGATAATAAAACCTTTATTCTCCCTCTGTTCTACTTAAGGTTTTTGTTTAATAGTAACGTTGTAGTTGTTAATAGTAATAAGGTTTTTGCAATAGTGCCGTAGTGTAATAAAACGCCCATCACCGGGCGGTATCGGTATCGGCTTTAGGCGATCGATTCTCGATACCGATACCAATGCCTAAGAATCGGTAGTATCGAGAATCGGTATCGGGAATCGACTCATCCCTAATTATATCATTATGTAACATTGTTCTGAAATTTGAGCACTTTGCTTGGAAAGAAATAGTTAATTACCAATTTTGAGACAAAAAAAAAAAAAAAAAAAAAAAAAAAAAAAAAAAAAAAAAACTCGGCGCTCCGCGCCTCGCCAGGGGGCAAGCCCCCTGGACCCCCGGTTACCTCTATTTACATACTTCGGACGAAATTATTGAAACACAGAATGTGTTTGCGTTGTCGCGCAACCAAGTGACAACCAAACAAGCGTCATTGTTTACTATTCATTTATAACATCAATTTATATAGTTATAGTATGAAACTACGAAAAAAATACGAAATAAATTCGTGATAAATCAAGAGCGATTTATCAAGTAAATGTCCTAAAGAGGCTACATACGAAATTACAGCTTCCTAGAGTGTAAAGTATAGAAATTAGCTTTAAAAGCCACTCATCTGATCCGGACCCTGGACATCGTCAACTAAATGTCCTAAAGAGGCTACATACGAAATTACAGCTTCCTAGAGTGTAAAGTATAGAATTTACCTATTCAAATTATTTAACCTCCGCTTCACAAATCAAACCGTTTTCGTAATACTCAGATCACCTGCTATGAATCAAATCATCGAAACACAAGCTCAATGAAATCATCAGAAATTAACAAGCGGTTGCAATCATGTTCACAATATCAATTATTGAGAATGATCACCTGTGTGTAAACAATTATTCATATAACCATGCTCATAACTCAGTTTGTTGGACACGCACTTCGCAGTAGTTAACATAATATTGTTGGATAAATCGAGAGCTTTCGAACGAATGGTCAACGAATTTTGTGGGATGAAAAACGACGAAGTACCATATCCCTAGCAACGACTCGGTTGTACGTGAAAATCATCCGTCACACATTTCGTTACCATCCCGCGTTCCATTTTCGGCTAGTTAGTCCATGGCTAAAACACATTCTGTGTTAAAAAAGTTCTAAATTATATTTTACCGAAATGAAAAGATATTGCATATTCTGCTTTTTTCTGTTTTTATCGATTTTTGCGTATAATAATAATAATTAAATTGTAATATTTTGTACATTCATTTTTCATTGTTCCGGTTCATCATTGATAAACTTCATTTGAATCAAATCTGCGAAAAATATAAATTCAACAACTTATAGCCGATTTATCCATTTTTAGTGATTTTTGTTTATTAAATTTGACGAACTCAATGTGCTCAAAAACTGCTCGCAAACGAACTCATCCTTTTTCATCGGAAGAACTTGATTTTTTTGCGCAAGAAAGGAATTTTGATCTCAATCCTATGAAAAATATTCAATTTCTACGAAAATAAGCTAAAAAAACTCATTCTAAATATTACCTACCTGTTTTATGATTAAAATGGATTTTAGATTATTGGTTTTATTTTTCAAATCGCTTCGAAATTTGAGTTGTTTGTGTGTTTTGAAACTTTTAATTATACAATTAAGGAAAAAATAATCAGTCTAAATAATGATCTGGAATAAAACCCAATTTTTACCGATTTCTCAAAAGCATATTTACGAAATTGAAGTATGTTTTTCACTAAAAGTTTGTGCAACAATGTCTGAATGTTCTAATTCATACTGGTTTAACTTTTTCCAAGTAATATTTACCAAGTAATTTTTGCCCATTTGTAAAAATTTTTAGTGATTTTTTACACTTTTTTTAATTTTTACAATTTTATAGTGCTCAAAAAGTGCTGGCCATCGAACCCACCCTTTCTTTTGAAATGCTTGATTTTTGTGAAAGCACGGATTTTTAAACTCAATCTTAACGTGAGTAATTACCCGCAATGACACCTCTATAAATAAATATATACATACATAAATTTTAGCGAATTTTCGTAAAAAAATAAAGTTATTGCAACAGCTTCAAAAAATTTTAAATAGGTAATTTTTCTTCAAAATTTTCTTCATGAAAATCCGTTTTGAGGCATTTTGAAACGATTCCTGGAGTTTAACGCTTTTCCATGTGTATATCTATATTTATAAAAATGAATGTTTGTATGTTTCCTCTGTATACAAATCCACATAAAGAAGCTTTGCTGATTTACTATTTAAAGCGTGACAATCCTGACTGCAAATATTTCAGCTGACTACCCTGACAGCATTGCGCTAAGCAACTACAAATAAGGGACTTCAGATCCAGGGCAATGGAAACACCAGAGCGATGGCAGCATTGTGATGAGCAACTGCTCAGGTGCAACTGCAACAGGTTGAACTATGAGGCCGATTTAAACAAACCTCTTCGACTCTGAGAGTTTTCTTTGAGCCTTACGTTTCCTAGGAGTCAAATACTCCTCGGCTTGTTTGGGGTCGGACGAACGACGAAGTGAAACTGTAGGCCCCTGGCCGAGCAAATGCTCGTTGGAAGAACTCCAGCAGTCAACCTTGGTCATTGTCATGGTGTGTGTTTTGACTCAAGGGAGGAAGTGAAAAATGCTACGTCAGGGATTGCGATGTTTATAGTCATTTGGCTCGAGAGGGTTTAATTAATTTTATCGTTTCGTATTACTTTGGTCCTACCGACTGCGCCAAATGTTACGACCCGAAAATGATTGATACCTCGACGGAGTTCGAACTTGTGACCTTACTTACTAAAGAGATATTTCTCTTTAGTTGCAACATTCCAACTCCAAACTCCAATGAGGCTGATTTAATCAAACCTCCTTGTCTGTGAGTTTTCCTTGAATGTAACAACATGATAAACTCTAATTACTTGGAAGACTCTATTTTTATAAACTTTTTGGAATCTTTGTTTCTTGATACGTCAGCAACAAATAACGACCATCTACTAATTTAGTACAACACATCCGTTCTCATCTCCAACATAGGGAAAGTCTAATGATTGAACATAACATTCAGTCCTATAGTTAAACTATCAGAATTCCACGATATTATGTTTGTGATGATATGCCAACTTGTTGCTGGGTACTAGACGGTGCATTAGTCGCTCTGCTAATCGGAATTAGTCCAGTGCTAGCACTGAATATATTTGTTTCCATGTCACTGGACAGAGTAATTCAAAGACAACAGAAGCGAAAGGGAGTGATTCGGGTAGCCATGCGGTATATTGTAGACATAGAACGAGGTTCAGCTCTCATCAATAAGCTTGCGAGCTGGGTGCATTCACCCACATTATGTTTATCTTCACATACCTGTGTATATGATGACAACAGATCAACTAGTTAGAGAAGTGGAGGAGTTAAATTAACCAATTAGGTTTAGCGTACAACTCTTGCAAGCTATGAAATCTCTCAAGACCTTAGATTTCTGATTAATTAGGATAAATAATAATTTTATTACGATAAAACCGATTGATATATATTACATAAAGATGAGACGTGCATACATTTCTTATTGGTAATTATGTGATTCCAGTGCAGGCTCAAGGTTCAGAAGTTGTGGTGTCCCAGCAAAAAAAAAAATCGGTAGTACTTTGGTTTGTTACTTCAACAATTGTAGAGCTAAATACAGACTAATCGTTGAATGCAAACTACTTCGAAAAAGTTCAGTCATGCAGCATGAACGAATTTACGTGAATTATTACGTGTACTATACATTTATGTTAAATTGTTGAAACTAGAGAATTTTGAGCGCAAAGAAATGATTAACCAGCAATTTAATGACAAAAAACTTGAACACTGTTACTTTAATAAACTGTTATTCGAACAATGATTTGGATTTTAAGAATTTTTTTGGAATTTTTATTGGTTTCTGAGCACATGTTAATGACATTTAAGTTTATTTTTCAGCTTAATTTTGTGTATACATTTATAAGTGTTTTAATTCATAGTTGATAAACTTAATCTACGTAATACTTTTCTAACAATTATAAATTTATTGTTTTAACGTGAACACAGTTTTAACGGGACCTACAACTGGAAAATTTCACGGAAAAAAACAAAAAATTGTAAAAAAATAGCTAAAGTAGCGGCTGATCTAATTTCTTTGCTATTCACCCTGTGAAGCTGAAATTTGAAACAGAGAACCCTAGGGACGTCTAGAAACGAATCAAGAAGTATTGAGCCCCCCCCCCCCCCCTAAATCAGCTTATTGTGAGCCGAAGCTAGATTCTTTGCTATTTAACCAATGAAGCTGAAATTCGAATTCGAGCATGTTCCATGTTCTCCTATGTTTAGCCGAAGCATAAGGGGAAAGAAAAAACGCTGCAAATTATTTCAAAAAGGTTTATTATTTTTTCAATGAGTTTGATCGTAGTTTTAGTTGGCTTGCGTACGTCCAGACTCCTCGGCGTGTCCTATTTCGAGTTGCCACAACCTATTTATTACTTGTTCATAAAAAAATTAAAAAATACTCATTTTTCTAACCCCCCCCCCCCCCCAAAATTTTAACGACGCAGTGTGCGTCGTGACCCCCCCCCCCCCCTGTGGGCACCCCTGCATATATACATACATACATACATTAAAAAATGCGTTAAACTTCAGAATATGATTCAGAATAGCCTGAAACGGATTTCTGCATAAATTTTTTTCAAAAATTCACATTCTACAAATTTTGAGGCGAGAGCAATAGCTTAATTTTCGTTACATAAATTTTGAATTATGGTCACGTACCATTTGAATCTTTCAAGGGTCACGGAAGACATCATAAATCTCTCGTTAAACCCGAAAATACCCATGAAAAAACGCTGCAAATCATTTCACAAAGGTTTATTATTTTTTCAATTGAGTATGATCATAGTTTTAGTTGGCTTGCGTACGTCATAAGGCCCGTCCAGACTCCTCGGCGTGTCCTATTTCGAGTTGCCACAACCTATACTTCTATAATTACTAGCCGCTCCGGCTCGCTACGCTCGCCTCCACGTCCAGCCGGGGGGCAAGCCCCCCGGACCCCCCATTAAATTGCTCGCTTCGCTCGCAATTGAAACATGTAGGGGATGTTGCTTGCTTCGCTCGCAAACGGTAGATCTCTAAGGGTAGGTTTAACTTCTGTAGGGGATGCTGCTCGCTTCGCTCGCAAACGGTAGATCTCTAAGGGTAGGCTTAACTTCTGTAGGGGATGCTGCTCGCTTCGCTCGCTTGAGGAAGTTATACTGCCCACCCAACTTGGCAGACGTTTTTTTCAGTTGGGAATTATTACAAACAAATTAAATCTTATAAAACTACGTGGAACCACGAAAAGTTTATTCGGGGATGTTGCTCGCTTCGCTCGCAAGGTATACCTGTATATGTGTAGGACAAAGTCCGTATTTATTCTGTTGAAATGGCTCTCGCTTCGCTCGCAAGGTAGGTACCTATGTATACCTGCTCGCCTCGCAAGGTATTGCGTAGAAGTGCAAATGGGAACCCCCCTGTGAGGGTCCCTTCTGGTAAGCAACGTTGTGAAACGGGCGGCCCGGGTCGATTAATTTCTCATATTAAACGGTTCCCCTCGCTTCCGCTCGTGATTTGACCGACTGCCCGTCACTTTTTTCGATATCCGATTTCGGATTCAGATTCGGCGGACCCAAAGCTGTATTTCGCCCGCGAAAACCGTTCCGAAAAACGTACCTTTATGGAGTATATTTTAATCGGAAAAAACCAAGTTTTTCGGCGGACTTTTCGAGAAAACGGGTCCGTACTCTCGCATTTTTTTGACGCATTTCCCGATACTTTTTTCGCGATCCGATCGCGCCGTCGTCTTCCTCGTAGGAAAACCTACGAAACCCGTATTTTTCCGGAATTGTCAACGGCCGTTTAGAGGGGTTGGGGAAGCGGGGAAGTCCATAAAGCGCACATTAATTATTACTTCGACCCCCCTCCCGCCCTACGGCCCATGTTTCGGGTGGGATTAGAAAATTTTAAATTCGCTTATACACCCTATCGGAAAATCCCAAGAAGATCCCCCCACTCGTAGATCCGGCCCACTCAGCCGTTTGGCCGTGCATAGACACGACAAACAGACAAACAGACAGACAGACGGAGTTTCATTCTTATAAATAGTACTAGCCGCTCCGGCTCGCTACGCTCGCCTCCACGTCCAGCCGGGGGGCAAGCCCCCCGGACCCCCCATTAAGTTGCTCGCTTCGCTCGCAACGTGTGGCATGTAGGGAATATTGCTCGCTTCGCTCGCAAAGTCTGGCATGTAGAAAATGTTGCTCGCTTCGCTCGCAAAGTATGGCATTTAGGGGATGTTGCTCGGTTCGCTCGCAAACGGTAGATCTCTAAGGGTAGGTTTAACTTCTGTAGGGGATGCTGCTCGCTTCGCTCGCAAACGGTAGATCTCTAAGGGTAGGCTTAACTTCTGTAGGGGATGCTGCTCGCTTCGCTCGCTTGAGGAAGTTATACTGCCCACCCAACTTGGCAGACGTTTTTTTCAGTTGGGAATTATTACAAACAAATTAAATCTTATAAAACTACGTGGAACCACGAAAAGTTTATTCGGGGATGTTGCTCGCTTCGCTCGCAAGGTATACCTGTATATGTGTAGGACAAAGTCCGTATTTATTATTTGAAATGGCTCTCGCTTCGCTCGCAAGGTAGGTACCTATGTAGGCATACCTGCTCGCCTCGCAATGTTGTGACATCGAACCCTTCACGTCAATTCTTGAGCCTTCTCTCGTCCACGGCAGAATCATTTTAATCGCTTTGCTCGCTTCTGCTCGCAATTTGACCGAGTTCTCGTCACTTTTTTCGATATCCGATTTCGGATTCAGATTCGGCGGACCCAAAGCTGTATTTCGCCCGCGAAAACCGTTCCGAAAAACGTACCTTTATGGGGTATATTTTAATCGGAAAAAACCAAGTTTTTCGGCGGACTTTTCGAGAAAACGGGTCCGTACTCTCGCATTTTTTTGACGCATTTCCCGATACTTTTTTCGCGATCCGATCGCGCCGTCGTCTTCCTCGTTCAAAAACCTACGAAACCTTTATTTTTCCGGAATTGTCGACGGCCGTTTAGAGGGGTAGAGGATGCGGGGAAGTCCAAAAAGCGCACATTAATTCTTACTTCGACCCCCCTCCCGCCCTACGGCCCATGGTTCGGCTGGGATTAGAAAATTTTAAATTTGCTCGCTCCCCCTATCGGAAAATCCCAAGAAGATCCCCCCACTCGTAGACTCCCCCCACTCAGCCGTTTGGCCGTGCATAGACACGACAAACAGACAAATAAACAGACAGACAAACGGAGTTTCATTCTTATTAATAGTATAGATAGATATAGATATACGTATGTTTATATTTCTCGATTTGAGCTCCTATCTATTCAAATAATCATTGCCTTAATAATATCATTATCTAAGTCGTACGAGGATTTGTTATTAAATATGCGTAGGCAAAGCATTGGTATTAACACACAAATATGAACTAGAAAAAAACGTATATTCTTGCCCTTAGGAAGGAAATTCATGAAATTCGAAAGCAAGTACAAGTGTAGGAAGTTTTCCACGCCACCCTGGAGCTGCTAATCCCTAGGTCTCGTTACCTCACACCCGGAGGTTCACCGGCCTACTACACATACACTACCATATCACTCATATTTTTCCATCAACATTCATTTGAAAGTTGTGCATTTTGAGATGAGTGAATTTTGTCCTAACGCATGAGAATAATAATTATTAGGTCGTACAGTTGTGGTCGTTCATGATCTGGTCCTAAAGTGTTCTGTTGCGATGTCCTACTGCCCATTGTTATCCTAACCGTGGAATATTAGCTTGCGCAGTTGTGGTTGAGCAGGTTGGAGTTTTAACACTCAAAAGAGTCTAACACTCAAAACCTCGAAAAAGACACTTTTTCGCCCGTTTTTGGCCCATAGCATCTATGCGAGTAAAGCGAGCGGGATGGTTAAACGTTAGGACCAACAAGACCTCAAATGGAGTCTATGTGCAAAAGACGGGTTTTTAAAGTCAATTCTAAGGCCTTTTATGGCCCGGACGGCGGACGGCGAACGGCGGACGGACATTTCAAATTTGGATTCTACGCACCTTGAAACGTTGTGACAAAGTTTGAGGGGGGGTTATAAAAATTTTTTGCTATACGATCACATAGGTCAACTGTATGTCAACTGGCTTCACCAACAACACGTATGTTAATTCTCAAAAGTCTTTATTTACACCTGACTTGGAAGATCCAGCACATCAATCATTCACATGAATAGGACCCAGCTCCTGGGTTGAAACGTTGTGATTAAAACACCTAAAAAAACTCAAGACTAGACAGGTCATTCAACCTCCCGAATATATATATATATATATATATATATATATATATATATATATATATATATATATATACTTAGATTTTTACATATAATAAATTCACAAAAGTGAGACTCACTGTGAGACGTTTCGTTATTCGTTGTCAATCAACTAATATTCTCCTAGTCTTGCAGGATTGCTTCTTTGAAATTAGCTCCTAAGCAACACAGTACCAGCATTATTGGTGACTAGGAGGGAGTTGGAGTCTCACTGGATTAAATTAAATTAAACAAATAAAAATAAAAATAAAAATGAAAAAAATGAAAAAAAGTTGATAAAAAATTAGAAAAAAAAATTAAAAATGGATGTGGCGATGGTCAGGTGTTGTATCGGTTGAGGCCAGGTGGATACAGTGCTCCCAAGACCCATATATGTGCCTGCTCAGTGATGTGAAGCTTGACGAGTGACACTTTATCTGGTAACTTATTTATCACTTTAAGTCGATAGCACTGATTGAATTCCGACTCGTGGGATCTTGCATGTTGGGCCAGGCGTTGAATTCTAGAATTTGTTTCAGGAAGCCTCAAAATTGATTTAAATGAAGAAAATTTTCGATTATTCATTTATTTATTTATTTTTTTTTTTTTGAGCCATTGCAATAGTTTCATTTTTTACGAAAATTCGCTAATAAGCAGCAGGTCAGTTTTCACGTGCCGAAGTTCCATAGAAATAGGAATCCCTCAGTTACCTTCTCTGTGTAATTAAGTGAGCGGTTGTGATGATGGGGGAAGGGGGGGGGGGAGGCTCCTCGACGGGGTGCATCTCCTTCTCTCTGCCATCCCCTATCTGCTCTCTACGTCTTCTCCCCTTCCAAGTAGAGGCTCCCCTCCTCCCCCGTCACTCAACACCCCGTCCCCTCGCCCCCTTCCCCACCGTCACAGACGTTCGTCCTCCTCCCGGAGCTTTGTCCCCTGATTAGATGGCAAACGGTAATTAGCGCCCGGGCCGCGGACAATGGTCGGGTTAAGGGAGGGGGGAAAAGGGGAGGTTTCAGACCAACAGGTTAGCATTATCATGCTGTACGGTTAGGGTTAACCCTTCGGAAGGGAAAGGCTAGGGAAGATAACTGGGCTAGAATGTCAAGGTCCCCCACTCTAAGCGCCCTAGCAACAGTGCCGAGTACTCAAGGCAGTGAGTGACCTTCCAACATCGATTGCGTCCGCCCCTCCCTGAGTCCCACCTCCTCTGCCGCCCCCCGGCCCCCACTACCGCCCCCGGGGCCGCCCTAGACTGCCCCCACTCCTGGACGCCGCCCCTGGATCGCTGCCCCTATCGTCCCCGCCATCTCCCTCTTTCTAGTGTACTCCTTGGAGTACTACCATCAGCTGATGCCTTCTCGCTTCTCGTCCGAAATCAGAGATAGCCTAATCAAGGTCGCTAACATGAAATCGATTTCGGCATCTTTTTCGCAACCACCCTCCCGTCATCGCTGCCCCTGCAAGCCCGAAAAATTTCTTGGAGCAATCAAATGTACATCAGTTATTATCACCTGCCGATCAGCATCAATTCTACATTTCTACAACATCTTATTTGCATTATTACTACAATTGGCACAAGAAACTACCAAGTACCTACCATATTACCCAACATAGGAGTTGAGAAAAATGCAGCCCTTCCTTCCTATTCGCATTGTAGAAAAAAAGAAAAACAAAAAAGTCCAGTCATGCAGCATGACCCCCATGAGCGAATTTTTGAAGAAATCTTCGATATTTCAGTCGCTACTGATCGTGTAGAGAAATTTTAGTTTATGATTTTGATAGACAAACATGGAATCAAATTATTAAAAATAATTAGGAGGTACTCATACTTTATTATTATTAAACTAATCTTGTAGATTTAAAGACAAATGTAGGTAAATATTCATAGATTTCGATGGAGGGAGGCCTTGAGATTAACGTTAATGACGGCCGAGTGGAGGGATTGGGTCTGCGTGCTAGTACGTACATAAATAGAACTTCTTCATAATTTCATGGCTGATATTTTCTAAGCCACAGTCAGTATTAAAGCTACATCAAGTCCTAAAACAGTTGAGCGTAAAACATTAAAGAGAGCGACCCAGAGAATCGGAGGACGGAATATTTCACAGAGTAAACTCATCAGTTGTGATTACATTTTTTTTTTTTAACAAGCACCTACTACCTACGTTTTAAACAGCATGGTTCTAGGATTGGTTATACAGGGACACTTCCATAAGAGTAGTTCAATCTGAATTTGGACAATGTTTCATGCAAATATTACCGATTTTTACAACTAGCGAACGGCATTATTTCGATTTTTGACTGATTTTTCAACTTTGAAATTTTTGAAGACTTGATACATATTCTTATAGGAAATTTTACGCTGATTCCGAATATACCACATGTTAGTATGCTGAAAAAATTATTTCGCACAACAAATCGCAAAAAACAGGCTATTTTGAAATTTTTGACTACATTTTTGAAAATTTCAACCCGAAGATGTAATCCGATCATGCTGGCCAACGAACTTGAACTTTCGTTTTGTATCCTTAACATTTTAAAATTTGTTTGAAGTTTCTAGCACATGTCTACGGACAGTTATCGTCTGGAATGACACATACATACATACATATATACATACATACATACATACATACATACATATTTTTTTTTTTTTTTTTTAGAAATCTCCCCTCAAAGACGGAGGGGGCACGCCATTAAGAAGAAGAAACGAAAAAACTAAATTAAAAAGTGGGGAGGACGCCCAAGTTTACCCGACGCCGGCCCTAGGGATTAGGGAAGTAGAGGAAGATGGAGGAGGGAGAGAGGGATGAAAGGACATACATACATACATACATACATACATACATACGTAAAAAAATGCGTTATACTTGTAACAGAGTTACCTCCTGAGAGGTCCATCAAGCTCCCGTCAGAGCTCCAGAGATAGCGTTGTCGGCATCCCGTTGAGGAATCAATGGGAAAGACGCGCTGTTCTCGCTCATTCTAGACAGCTGGTTTGGCGTCGGATGATTTTCTGGTGACAGGAATATCAACCTTCCCCGAACATGGCTTATTAAAAGCTCATTAGTAGGGGTGGTATCTCTCTGACGGGATGCCTCTGTTACCTCCTCTACCTGATTTATGAGGATTTAGGCCCCCATTGCACCTCTGGGGGGGGCACCTAAATTCCTTATAAACTTCAGAATATGATTCAGATAAGCCTGAAACGGATTTCTGCATAAAATTTTTTCAAAAATTCACATTCTACAAATTTTGAGGCGAGAGCAATAGCTTAATTTTCTTCAAAAATTCGCTAATAATTTTCTTCGAAAATTCGCTAAAACACATAAAACTCAAATTCGAAACCTAAATGAAACTCAAATTTTGGAGTTCAAGTTTGAAACTTCCTGGAACTGTCTCGATGTGAACCCTTTTAGGAGGCACGATGAGCTATGTTCTGATCATATATAACATTCAAAAATTCGCTAACACCTACACTACTTCATTTAACTATGCCGCCATAAGGCGAAAACTCAACCACATCAATTTAATTCTGAGGCAGACCACCAACATGTCCCTGTTCCAAGAGGTACAACAGTACTATGGGTCACTAACCAAAAGAATGGACAGACAACACAGTCAAGATCAGAATGGAAGACATCAAACTAGATAATCATTCCCTGACAAAATGTAAATCCAATAGTATAATCCCCACTCATACCTTCAATTCTACAAAAAATCTAAAACACTTAGCTTTGTTCAATGACTGTCCACACAATATCAAATTTAGCAGCTTATGTGATAGGACCAACGTTGATATTTTAAACCTAGAAATTAAGATGAACTGGTGGAAGACACACCAGTCTCTAGTCTATGTAATAAGGCTAATGATGATTTGACTAGTGCAATCCAAGATCCAAATTTACAGCATAGTAGACGTAAGTTTATCAGTTCAGACAATGTGTATCTCTCCCAATAAATTGCATTTTTCTCAATTTAAGCACAAAATTGACCCTAGTAACAAAACCAAACATAACTGGTCGAGAACAAGAGGTTCAAGTTTCAGACTATGTGTGTCTCTCCACATAAAAATTGCATTTCCCTCGATTTAAGCACAAAATTGACCCTACTAGTAACATCACCAAACATACCTAACTGTTCATGACATAGACGTTCAAGGAGGCATCCCAACTTCTACTTAAACATTACACAGATCATCAATCAAATAATAAGCTCTGAAGAGGCCATATGTTTGGCGAAAGCGCTCAGCATATGCATTAAACCACATTATCAGAGAAGCCTGTAAATTTCTCTACCCTCAACCAACCCAACCTGCTTATGATGATTCGACTAGTGCAATCCACGGTCCAAATTTACTAAATAAAATCAAAATATCTTGTTAAAGCAAGTGTAAGAAGCATAGTAGACGTAAGATTTGGGTCGGAGATCTGGTCACCATCCCACTCCAAGTAGGTACATCAATTCGCTTGAATCTATTCAAAAGCGTTTCCTGAAATACCTCGATTACCGTTTATCTCATGTACGAGTATATAACCTAAGTGCCAATTATTCAGACCTATGTAAGAGATTCGATGTACTTCCTCTGTCTGTGCGCCGTCAATGGCTAGATTTATCTTTCTTATACAAAGTCTTCTCCGGTGCTATGAATTGCCCTGAACTGTTACCCAATTTTTCTATTAGGGTACCGTCTTTTCATTCTAGACAGAGCAGCATTTTCCATGTTCCATTTGGGCGTACTGCAGCTCATTCAGCAATGTTGGGTCATATATCCATATTGTCATACAATTTAGTTGAGAGTTTAAACCCGAAAATCGATATATTTCACAGCTCTTTTGGCGAGTTCAATCTTTATGCTGCTCTACCTTGTTGGACCAATGGCTCAAATGTTTGTAGCCCAATATATTTATTTTTTTTAACTTTTATCTTTTTTCTATTTTTATTATTATTGTTAAAACTTTGTTATTGTACAATTGTCTGACGTGTGCCATATTGTAACTGGGCTTGCCTGTTTTATGCCACGAATAAAGCTTTATTCTATTCTATTCTAAGATTCTAAGATTGGACAAGCAACTTATCTCTCATTTATAACCATAGTCAAACACCTAATGAAACTGGTTGTCCACCGTCATTTTTGAAAGGAAAACACCTACACCGAATCGCTAAGACAGACAACCTCATAGACGAAGTGAGGTATCTATTGAAGATTGACTCCTGGACAGACTATCCGAATCACAGCCATCAGGGACTCCGTATACTCACGTGTAATAAGTATAAATGGTCTACATATTAAAAAGTTCCAGTTATGCAGCATGATCGTATAAGCGAATTTCTGTAAATTATCCTACTATATTAAGTTCCATTGTGTTGAAAATCGAGAACTTTGAGTGAAAAGGAATTGTTAACTATCAATTTTATAGCGAAAAACTCGCTCTAAATAATAATCTGCTTTTCAAAAGAGATTTTGGAATTCTAACTTTGTTGCAGTTTTTATCAATTTTTCAGCATATTTTAATGAAATTCAATCCAATTTTTCAGCATTATTTTGTACATAAAATGTTTAATGTTCTATTTTATAGTTAATATACTTAGTTTGAGCAATATGCTGCTAAAAATGTAAATTTAACAATTTTTTGCCGTTTTTTTTGCTATTTTGTGATTTTTTTAGGACTTTTTGGAATTTGACCAATTTAATGTGCTCAAAAAATGATGGCCAACGAACTCGACATTTCATTTGGAAAGCTTGATTTTCTAGCGCAAGAACGGAATTTTTATGTCAATCCTATGAGAGTTCTCGTCTGGAATGACACATAAATAAATAAATATATACACACATTTGAAAAAGCGGTAAACTCTAGGATTCATTTCAGAATGCCACGAAACGGATTTCAATGAAGAAATTTTTCTAAACCGTATTAAATTTAAATGATAACAAATACAATGAACTAACTTTGAATCTAGCCTAAACTTGAATATTAGTGGAAAATGAACTAAAACCTAAATTCAGAATGATTTACTTGTATTATTTACTATTATTTTCTTCTTTGCGACAAATTGAGTGTTGAAATGTTATAATAATTAAACAGTAATAGCATCTAATAATTAAGACTGTTGAAATAAATTGAAGAACTAAATTACATAGGTAAAATGTGGATACTCTGAAAATATGTGCTTTGTTTTTCCTGAGTGTTGAGGTTACATGTTGTTTTCTATGGTATTAGAGAGTTCCTAGTAGATCCGCAAAACACAATACGTCGTGCGGTATCGACAATATGGCGCCGTTACTCTGACGCATCTTTTCGCACAGATACGTTAACGGATCGCAATCCGGAAAAAACGTAATCGTCTAAAATTACCTCCTTCCGTGAACTCAAATAAGCTCCTAGGGATAATTTCCTACTTCCATGGATTTAGCGTTACAACTAGATCCGTTAAGGACTTGACGTGACTTAAAGATGCGGTAAAGTTTCTCGTTACCGCACGCCGTATATAGACCGACGGATCTCTAGGAACTCTCTATTATATTATGCCATTATAATACGTCACTATACGGTCCTATAGCTATTAGCGTTATTAGAGCGTCATTCCTGAAAGGAAAACACCTACACTGCTTCATTTAACTATGCAGCCATCAGGCGAAAACTCAACCACATCAATTTAGCGATTTGTTTATGGCACTCAGCGGTTTCCCAACGAGTTCCTCCAGCGGTTCGATTGCAGTCTGCTTGTCACATAACACACTATACTGCACATCCCAAGAGTAGGTAGCACCATTTCATATCAGGTTATCTGCGATTACGACAACTCGAACTCCATCTTCTGCAGACCTGAGGAATTTTCTGAGATTGAGCAGCCTTGACCGTGAATTTCTTACTTTTTCATTATAATCCTGGTCATAGAATACAATATCTCCTTCGAAAGAAATGGAAGTCGTGTTAAGGAGTTTTGAGGCAATAAGCCTTGGGGCCTCCCCCAGATTGGACAATCAGGGAAGATCCTCCTGAGAGGAGACTGTGTACTCAGACAGCGTCCTCGGATGTGCTCAAGTTCCAGTATTGATCCACAGGTGAGGGCGTGTGTTCTAGCCACTGCTAAGCAGGTTGGTGCCCGAGTTTTTGGCACAGCCACACAACTCCCAATGCCGGGGTGTGCAGGACCACACCCGCCCACGCACGCATGGCCTACAACACCCCCAATCAGCACGCATATTGAATAGCATGCTGAGGTAGCGAACCAATGTCCACGAATCTAACCTCAACTGAGATGCAAACTGTTAGTACTGTGACTTACGTGCCCCTGTAGCCTTGGGCTCCCTCCGCCCACGGTACCATTTACTGGGAATGGCACATAACAGCACCACCCCATTAATGCTAGAATGGTCGCAAGCCCGATACAGAGAAGGGGTCTCTGTATCTACCACTTTTCCCTCTCACAGGGGATGAGCCCAGCCCAAGCATTATGGGAGCAGGAGGGAGGGAGACCAGTTATGCTCACCTATGTAGCCCAGCTTCACAGGATCACTGCACGCATGGTACTATAGTACCCGTTTGTTGGTGCTGGCACCCGCCCTTCTCCTCTCACTCTCAGCACACCATCCCTCCGAGCCTACACACCCCCAGCACGAGGTGCACAGTCCTGCAGGGACCAAGAATCTACTCTAGCCTAAAATATAACTATTAAAAATAATATATAATCCTAGTCAACGTTAATGCCAGGAAATCCATGTAGTTTGTTTCAAAATATTCCACTTGTCTCTAAATACGCCTTGGAAATCTCTCGATGGCCTAGCTTCTCTTCTCATCAGAGCCTTCAGTAGTAAAACACCGAAATAGCCTCTTCCGAGATCGGAACCCCAAGGCGGTCTCTGAAAGAAATCCGTCAGGTCCTTTGCAAGGCTACTCACAGAAGAAATGAAGAGTGCATTGATTCTAGTATGAGTTTTAAGGCTCGGTATCGTCGAAAGTTGATCGATTTTTAGGACATCCCTTTCAAGCTATTATATTATTTTATAGGCAAGGCTTCATTAACAAGAGAGAAGCTTATTAGAAATGATCCAGGGGGGTGGGGGTTAATCCAAGCATTAAAAAAAAAACCGCTTACAAATCCGTTTTAGACTATTATAACACCGAAACCGTGAACACAATAATAGGTGTATGCCTGTGTGTGTGTGTGTGTGTGTGTGTATGTGGGAGAGAGAGAGATTGTGTGTGTGTGGTGTGTATGTGTCATACCAGAATATAACTCTCCTTAGGATTGAAATAAAAATCCCGCTCTTGCGCAAAAAAATCAAAATTTCCAAATGAAAAGATGAGTTTGTCGACCGTCACTTTTTGAGCACTTGAGCACATTAAATTAGTCAAATTTTTAAAAATATGCTAAAAAAATCACTAAAGTTCCAGTCATGCAGCATCTTCGTATGAGCTAATTTTCTTAAATTATGGTATTCTATAATGTTAAATTTTTTGAACTTTGAGCTTTTTGAGTGCAAGGAAATCGTATACTATTAATTTTATGGTGAGAAACGTATTATAAATAATAATCCCCTATTCAAATACAGGTTTTGGATTTTCAAGTTTTTATCTATTTTTTAGCTAATTTTAATGAATTTTAAGTACATTTTTCAGATCCAAACCCCTCTTTTTCCTCAGACCCCTGAGATTATAAATTCTCTTAATTTATTCTAGGCTCCATCTGGTTAGTAATTGTCCACGACTGTCTCTTTCCCGAATTGGAATAGTCTGCGAAATATTTCGTTGTTGATTGTTGGGATCTGTTGGTCAGATCTATATGTACCTAACTACCGTTTAGGTACCTGACTACTCTCATATGCTGATGTTTTTGAATAAACTCCAAGCAAAATAAACGACGTAGGCTCTACTATATTACCAGTACTTATACATACGAGAACATAATAATAAAAGTCATCAGTTGTCGCACTTAATTGACCCCTACCGTCACTCTGGATATTGCACCGTTGAGCTGAGAGTGACACTCAATTCAATCCCACTTTTCATTTATGAATCCTGTTGAGTGTGCATTTGCCCTCAGGGTCACCCTCAAATCACCTGCATGAATTTCCCTATCGATACACTTAGGGGCCCACTCAGACTCAATTCCCTTCTTAATTTGGTGGTTGAAAAGGTTCTTAGACTCGAGTATTCTTACCTATTGTTTATCTAGGTGAAACATGGATGAAACACGAGATAGATACAGAAGCTCAAAAATATACTGTGGACCCACAAGGAACTTCTTTACCTGGGAAATTTTCCGTATAGGTACCCATTTTTTTTTTTTTTTTTTTTTTTTTTTTTTTTTTTTTTTTGAATATACGTTATCACAAACTAATAATCTGCGATGAAGATATCAAAAACTTTTACGAATAAAACTTTGAGGTTTAGGGGGTTTAAAATACTAATTTAATACTCTAAAATAAGCACAGTTTGCTCGAACAAAAGTATTTTTGATTTTTTTTATGTGTTTTCGGTCACGAGTCTAGAAATGAATCATGACCCCCAGATCGGCTGAGTGAGATCAAGAGCTAAGTTCTTTGCTATTCAGCCTATGATGATGAAATTTGAAATTCACTTATCAAATAAATGTTCCGTCATAACCGACTGAAGCTAAGTCCCCCGGTACTCAATATTTAAAAATATCAGAATTTAGGCGAATTCTAGCGGTTTTAAAATAGGGACCCGTACGTAACTACACCCTCATTGAATAATCAAATTCTATGCTTTTACCAAAACAAAGCTTATACTAACAATACACCAATAATTTATATTTCGTCTTTGTTCCCTTTCTTCTAAAGACACAAAGCATTTGTAATTCTGCTCGTCGAGACCTTCACAGCGCGGTTAATCCAGGTGAGTAAGCGGTAACAATCGACTAATCCGACGATTATGTTTGCCTCGTAACAAGCGATAAACCCACTTATGAACACCGGCGCTTTAATTAATACCAGGCGCCGGTTGCATTGTGTGTTGAGTAGGGAGGGGGTTTAGCGACATAGGAATATTCTATCAGGTTTGTGGAACTGTTGTAAAACCGGAGGGGAGGGAGGTTTTGGTGCTGGTAACGTAGTGAAACGCTCCCCTCACCCCCTTCAATTTCACCCCCTGTACCGCTCTCCCACCCTGCCACTATCCGCCAATCGACGTACCACATTACCGACGCTGTGCTTGTTTCACGAAAAGCGATCGCCCTCACCCCCCTGTTATAATCGTAATTATGTCCCAACACGCCATTATGCCTCGTAGTAGTTGTGGAATTCCGGCGGACGCACGCCAACCCCATTCGACCCCTCTGATTTTTATCTGTCTGCTTCCGTGTCTCGATTTTTCTACCCTTCTTCCCAGTCTTTAAACTGATTTTCGACGAAAATTGTGCCACCGCAACGAGGTCAAAATTTGAATTACACGTGATTATTATCTTTGGTCCGCAAGGTTTCCAGGACTTCAAAGTTCAGGAACGGTCTGTAAATAATAGAAGCACTGATTGTTAGTGATGGGATCATGGCACTATAACAGATCACAAAAAAGAAACTTATTTGGGAGTGAAAGACTGCAGGGATAATTATTAGCAAGAAATCGGGAAGTGTGAGATAGCTCTAAAATATCTTTCTTAATGTTAGCATATCTGCATCCTTCGACTCTTCGATGATGGCTGCTGGTATGGTTGAATTATATATTTTTCCTGTAAAATTCATAATTTTTGAAGTGTAAACTTCTACAGGCGTCGAAAAATTTAGCGGGGTGTGAATACGATTTTACCGTCACGTTTTTTTTCCGTCACGCTGTTTTGACAACCAAGCCGTTGCTGGGGAAATGAAACTTCTTTATTTTTCACCGGACAAAAATCGTACCTACTTGTTCTTCTATTCATGTCGTAGTTTTATATTTATTTAACATGTATCATGTTTTAGCCCTGGGGTCCTAGCAATTTTTGCGCGTCAATTTTGCGCGTCAATTTTTTTCCGCGCAATACATAGTGGAGAGACGTACGAAATTTCGAGTGTCGATTCCGAGCGTCGATTCATCCGCGCACGAAACATATAGTGGGGAGATATTTCGTGCTAGATATATTTGGAAAAAAAAAAACAAAAAAAAAAAAAACAAGTTCATATAATTTCGAATCAATATCGAGGAGAAAACATGATACATGGTTGAAATTTTTGGTTCTAGAACAGAAATTTTATGTTATAAATGGATATAGTAAACGATGCCGCTTGTTTTGTTGTCACTTGTTTGAGAAGGTAATCTTGCTTAATTGTAGACGCGCACCATAACAGAAAATTACCTACTTAGGTACTCTGTTCAAATTCCGAATTTTAAAACATTTATGTCGTAGTTTTAAATTTATTTACATTTACGAATTAGCGGGAAGAAAGCATGTTCCATGTTTTAGCATTTTAGCCGAAGGCTCAGGGCGGAAAGTTACCGAGGGTCCAGGGGCGGAGCCTGTCCACTTTAACTTTCCCAACATCCCAACAGAGTGGAAAGTAATGTCCAAATCGTCATAGAAGTTTACACTTCTCCCGTGTGGTCTTTAGCACACTTGGTTTTTTCACCCAATTTCATCATTTTGTAAACCAATTTCATAATTTTTCCAACCAATTTCATAAACTTTATTTAATGATGTATCGCTCTATATCAAGTAATCATAGGCGGAAAAAATAATAAAATGTGGATAATAAAAACTAATTTTTGTAATTTATATGCTTCTGAAACGCCATTTGTACACATGTTTTCTTATAAATACTAAAATTTTGAAATATAAAAGGTGAAATAATGAAATACAAAATGTAAAATTGAAATTGAAGTATAAAACTTAAAATTTCGAAATGAGAATGTATAATATTTATATCTAATAAAAGCGAGTGTCAGCAGCAGGTTGCGGCAGTTTCAGCAACACGTCTGGCTGAAAATCACATGTGTTCGTTCTTTCCTTTCCACCTATATGATTTCTTAGAAACAATACTTCAATAAATTTTATGAAATGGGTTGAACAGTATATGAAATTGTTTGAAAAAAAGATGGAATTGGTTGAACAGTTCTTGAAATTGGTTGAAAAGTTCATAAAATTAGTTGAAAAAATTATGAAGTTGGTAAAAAAATTATGGAATTGGTTGAGAAAAAAAATTGAATTTCACTGGAAACAGTAATCGTGATGTATCATGATGTCTACGGCAGATTTTCGTTCTGTCGTGATTCCCTTACAGAATAACTTGACTGGTAAAGAGGAATGGATGGTTCGATGTACATCTTGGAGCTCCCAAGATTCAAAATATATAGTAAAAATAAACCATATATTGTGAAACGATAAGGCAACTTAGACTCTTTTTACCCTTGAATCTTTCTATTTTCAAGATGTTTCATGTAAATTGGGCTAATGCCCGCGTGTATAAATATAAAAAAATAAGGTTTTAAAAAATTTTAATGATGAAAATTTCCCTACGACATGGACTCCAATGCTTTATCCTTCACACTTACACAATCACACCCTATACAACATTTATTGAGATGAACCAGAAGTATGCGGGACAGATCTGGCTCATCTCTCAGGCCTGAAGGACATTCGAGGGGAACTGATAGGCAAAACCTGCACGACTCCCAGGTCTTGAAGGACAGGTTGGTCTCCAACGCCGCGTCGCCATATCGATCGGTTCAACACATCACATCATAATTTGATGTTATAGCATTTTCAAACTGAATTCGTCCTTTTACAAAATGAATTCGTCCTTCATAAAGAGGGACCCAATCTTGAAGGTATCTTGGTAACGGGGATGTCTGGGGCTCGAGAAAACAGTGGCGGTCGGAATGCAGTCTTTATGCATGTGCGCGAAAATCTTCTCCCCTACTATCTACGCACATCAGACACAAACTACTTTAGGCATCAACTTTGTAATGTATATGCTTTCCCTCATGCCTAGAGCAGCGTCAGGGCAGCCTCTGCATTGAGAAAGGGGGGAAAAAAAATCTGCAAATTATTACTCAGAGGTTTATTATTTCTGTATTGTATAGGCTCTTCTACGCAGAACACTTGTCTACATTATTAAGCATAGGTAGGTATCTAATCTAGGTGTAGGCGCTTACTGGTGAAATGAATAAAATTAAATAACACTTCTAAACTTTCTTTATACGAGCTGTATTCATGCTCTGACGTGAATTGGCAAAAAAGTTCAGTCATGCAGCATGACCCCATGAGCGAATTTTTGAAGAAATCTTTGACATTTCAGTCGCTATTGATCGTGTAGAGGAATTTTAGTTTATGATTTTGACAGACAAACATGGAATCAAATTATTAAAAATAATTAGGAGGTAGGTACTCATACTTTATTATTATTAAACTAATCTTGTAGATTTAAGGACAAATGTAGGTAAATATTCATAGATTTCGATGTCCAATGTGGTCAGTATTGAAGGCAGTTGAAATCTTGACAGTATCCTATCATAACATCATCAAATCTTGACATTAAATAAAATAACACACCGACATACATAAATAGAACTTCTTCATAATTTCATGCCTGATATTTTCTAATTCACAGTCAGTATTAAAGCTACATCAAGTCCTAAAACAGTTGAGCGTAAAACATTAACGAGAGCGACCGAGAGAATCGGAGGACGGAATATTTCACAGAGTAAACTCATCAGATGTGATTAAAAATTTTTTTTAACAAGCACCTACTACCTTCGTTTTAAACAGCATGGTTCTAGGATTGGTTATACAGGGATACTTCCATAAGAGTAGTTCAATCTGAATTTGGACAATGTTTCATGCAAATATTACCGATTTTTACAACTAGCGAACGGCATTATTTCGATTTTTGACTGATTTTTCAACTTTGAAATTTTTGAAAACTTGATACATATTCTTATAGGAAATTTTACGCTGATTCCGAACTTTCGTTTTGTGTCCTTAACATTTTAAAATTTGGTTGAAGTTTCTAGCGCAATTCTACGGACAGTTATCGTCTGGAATGACACATACATACATACATACATACATACATACATAAATACATACATATATACATACATAACAAAATGCGTTAAACTTCAGAATATGATTCAGAATAGCCTGAAACGGATTTCTGCATAAAACTTTTAAAAAAATTCACATTCTACAAATTTTGAGGCGAGAGCAATAGCTTAATTTTCTTCAAAAGTTCGCTAACAGCTGCGTTACCATAAAAGTTTTGGAGATCTCGATTTTCCAATATTTTTAGCCCTTGATTACTACCTACCCTTTATGGTTGATCGAAATTGTTGCCGATGGTACTAGCACATCTCCTGCCAATGTATGATTTTTCAGCCATATTTCATAAACTTTGGTTCAGTTAGTTTTGGGGAAACGCTCTGGACAGCGTACGGTGGACGGAAGGATTTTTTAAAAAGATTCAATGCATAAAAATTTTGAAAGGGGTTTCATTTTTTTTCTTGGTCAATTACAAAGGTTCATTATTGAAAATAATAAATTTAACTTCTAAAATTCATGGCTTTGTATGAATTTCTTGCAAACTTTTTGCAAGATTTGAGCATTTCCTAGCAATTTCAACTTAATCCTATTATTAGTAGCTACTGCGCATGCGCGAATCTGTATTCCTTTTAATGAACCTAATTTCAACAGTTTTCATCCGATCTTGTTTGAATTCTCAGGGAATGTGCGGGTTGTGAACGTTCACCCATCAATTCCATACTTCTGAAATCAATAATTCATTCTGCGCATAAGAAAACGTAAATTACGTAAAGCATAATTTTTCTCACGCTCTAGTCGTCCAATCTTGCTCAAGTTTGGTGCATGGTTGGGGGACGATGGTTTAATTATTCCATATTAATTTTAACATAAATTAATCATCAGTAGCTCCTGCGCATGCGCAGAACTGTTATCCCAGGAACAAGGTTATTAGCGAATTTTTGAAGAAAATTAAGCTATTGTTGTCGCCTCAAAATTTGTAGAATGTGAATTTTTGATTACATTTTATGCAGAAATCCGTTTCAGGCTATTCTGAATCATATTCTGAAGTTTAACGCATTTTTTAATGTATGTATGTATATATGTAGAATTGTGCTAGAAACTTCAAACAAATTTTAAAATGTTAAGGACACAAATCGAAAGTCCAAGTTCGTTGGCCAGCATGATCGGATTACATCTTCGGGTTGAAATTTTCAAAAATGTAGTCAAAAATTTCAAAATAGCCTGTTTTTTGCGATTTGTTGTGCGAAATAATTTTTTCAGCATACTAACATGTGGTATATTCGGAATCAGCGTAAAATTTCCTATAAGAATATGTATCAAGTTTTCAAAAATTTCAAAGTTGAAAAATCAGTCAAAAATCGAAATAATGCCGTTCGCTAGTTGTAAAAATCGGTAATATTTGCAAGTTTAAATAATGGAATGTTATTTAGAACAAATTTTTCAGCAATGAAATTGATAGTTAACAATTTTTTTGCCATAAAATCAATAATTAACAACTTCTTCGCACTCCAAAATCTCAAATTTCAAAACAATATAACAGGATACAATACGATAATTTACGAAAATTCGCTCATACGATCATGCTGCATGACTGGAACTTTTTGATTTTCATCAGATTTTGGTGGCATTTTTTGGGAATATGTGGGCTAGGCTGTCGGTTGTCCTCTACCAATTTCATTTTTCTCTAATCATTACTCCGTTCTGCGCATTCACTTACGTAAATTACTTCAGGCGTCATTTTCCGGTTTCCTAATGACCGATTTTGACGTTTTACGTCACATTCATCTTGACTGACTATATTCCCCTATGGTTTTTAATGATTACCTCTTAAAACTATTTCTATGATCATTTATGTTATTGACATGAATATGTCAACCAAACATTTCCGTGATGCAAAATTTGTGTCACATTTTCAGTGTTTTTCACGTACAACCCAGCCGTTGCTAGGGGAATGGAACTTCCGCAGTTTTAATCGCACATAAATCGTTCGCCTTGTCGTTGGAAAGCGCTTGATTTATGTGATAAATGTTCACATCTCAAGCTACCCTCTCCTTACGTACCTGGTTACATTCCTAAACTATGTTGATTGGACTATAAACAATTTTAATAAGCCGTTTACAATATTCTTAACGTAAAGCAATAGCATCATTCACTCCACTCCATAGGAAATATCATCCTCTTGACAACAGTCGACTGTAACAACTCATTGTAGTTACTTCTCTCCACAGTTATTTTCAACATTTCTATAAGTAAACCGTTGTTTTGTTGGAATTAGTCGGGATGCGGCCATGCGGCCCAGGGATTTGTTTAAAGTTAAAGGATTTGTTTACAACTCTCGAGGACAACCGTTACGAAACCCCCAATCAAAGACATATCCATGTAACATGGTATCTGCTTGTAAAGCAGATAGTGGAACTTTTTCAATTGGTTTCAACCTGCTATTACAAAGTATGGAGGGATTCAGATCAGCTTCGTACAGCTCTGAGGCTAATTTCTTTCTTAATCGACTCACGGTGCTGTTATTTAGATGAAGCTCCTTTGGAAACAATTACGAGATACGGAGGCGCACTGATCAGCTGAGAGGCCTCTGAACCTATATTTTTTCCTTATCTAACGACCTTTTTTTTAAACATTTACAGTGAAGCATAAAATTTCGAGGTCTTATAATAGTAAATGTGTGAACCTTTTTGAGAGGGAGGACGCCCCATGTTCTGATCATATATTACATACGGGGTTTAATAATTATACACCAATGATCAGCGTAGAAGGGATATCTAACGATTAAATAATAAACTTTTGTGTAATAATTTTCAGCGTTCTTATTTCGTTCTCGGATTAAGTAGATACTTATGTTTGGAAAAAACGCTGCAAATTATTACATAATGGTAATCAGCATGCTCTGGGGCTTTCGCCAGTCTCTTTTCTAGTATATACCTCTGTTCTTCCTCTCACTCCACTCCCCGCTCGCCCCCTCACCACCCACCGTGACCCCCTGCCAAGCGTGCCAGGCGTGCGCGCGTGCGTAAATTAACACTCAAAGCCTCGAAAAAGTCACTTTTTCGCCCGTTGTTGGCCCATAGCATCTATGCGAGTAAAGCGACCGGGATTGTTAAACGTTAGGACCAACTAGACCCCAAATGGAGTCTATGTGCGAAAGAACGGGTTTTTCAAGTCAATTCTTAGGCCTTTTATGGCCCGGACGGCGAACGGCGGACGGACATTTCAAATTTGGATTCTACGCACCTTGAAACGTAAAGTGACAAAGTTTGAGGGGGGGTTATAAAAATTGTTTGCTATACGATCACATAGGCTTATTATTGGAAATAATAAACCAAAATCGCGCTTCTCTGATTTATATTAATTTCAATGTGGACATTAAATTTAGTTATTTGGTTACTAAATTTCTATCCATAAAGTCCCATATGTTATTTTTAAAACCCAAAATGTTTAATTAGCATATTGATAACTTCAAGAAAAATAGACGAGAAAACATCAAATGAGAGGTACTTGAGTTTTCATTCATATTAACTTATTACTTAACAGACAGAAAAATAAATTAGGTAGGTACGAAAGTAACTAGGAAAGAGGAGCGAAACAAGAAAACTGCCTTCCCAACAGTTCCAAGACATACCCTGTATGCTTTCCCCAAAAACACATATCATTTATTGATCCTTCAAAATGTTATTTTTCGAGGAAGCTATGTGCCACACCCCACGGACAGAATTCCAGTTTGTCATTGATCTAGTAATCTCATAGATTTGTATTCCCAATTCACCTTATTGAATGTAAGCAGTTGAGATCTTCCTTAATATCTATGCTTCATGAAATTGAGTACCTCCAGAGTAATTTAGGAGTACTGTCGCTGTATATTTAGATATTACTTATCGAAGTCGTCGTACCAACGATAAAAAATCCGACCGAAACTACCAAAATCATAGCTTGTGTCCTGTGTCCGTTCCAATCAAGAATCAGCGTTAGTTCCCGAAAGTTATGTTTTCCACATTTACGGATTTCACATGTCCGGAATACTCTATACTTGGTGTTCTATATTTGGCAGAACACATAATCAATAGGTCACGTCCTCGCACCAAATCCCAACCTTTCAAGTGGGACTTCTGCTTCACGACGTGGGTCACTAACGTGTGATTTCAAACGGCTCCATCCAGTTGCTCTAATTTCAACAAAACGAACTCAGATAACAAAATACAATTACATCCTCATTCGTCATTAAACAATTGTCATTAAAATCTAGTAGTACATAATGTTTTGTAATGAATTTTGATTAGAAATTCAGAGGCAAAAAATTATCTGGTTTTTCATTAGGTATCATTTATTGCCGTCAATAAATAGGTACTGTACATTGTGAAAATTCAGCAAACCATACATGTCTCATAAATTATAACTCTTCGTTTTACGTACCTATACCTAATAGATTCTTCATCTTGCACGAATTTGATTGCAAAATGGTGTAGAGGAATCACTTACTCTCCTTCATCCTGGGGAGTTAGTAGCAAGCTTGCCAAGTGTGAGAACTGGACGCTGGATGGAAGAGAAGTTGCTACTACAAATGAATTCACGTACCTCGGGGTGACACTAACGCACAACCTCTCTCTGAAATCCCATTTCAAGCAAAAGTTAAAGGTGGCAAAATTCACCATCAATTCGGTTTGGCACTCCCTCATTGCTCTAATGATATAAGACTCCCAGTGAAATTCAAAATCTTTGAGACGATCTTCGGAACATCCATTTGCTACTCGCTACTTACTCTTCGACGAACTGGAGAAAATTCAGAGGTTTTTCCTCAAAAAACTCTTCAGCCTCCCCAAAAATACTTCCAATTACATACTCTTCCTCGAGACCGTTGAACACATTTCCCCTCACACTTCGACAATGAATGCCCGGTATGACGTGTCGGTATTGGCAACACCGGTGAGCAGATGGACACAAACGACAGCTGAGATGTGTCTGCAATGAAATGTTGGACGGGAGGCAGAATGGCGAAAATTGGCCTCAAAGCATAACATACCTTTAATGTGAGTTCTTTAGCTTCTTGGAATGATATGAGTGCCAAAGTACATACTGGAGAAAGTTAGGCTTGAACTGCGACAAGCTTTGATCAAGAGATCAAACCAGGCCCAATTTCATCTGCTATACCGGCAGTTGGACAAGAAGGCCAAATATATTACTCTGACCTCAGTTTTTCAGATATAAAATCGGTAATGTCGATAATGTGGTTTGTGTGTGTGTGTGTGAGTGTGATATGAAATCGATGTAAAACAAGTTCTGAAAGAGAAGCGGTTTGCGTATCCCATCCATGAAATAAAAACAAGATTTCAATCGCAAGGCAAATTTTATCTATATACCACATGTGCACACAACTGCCTCTTTCAATTCATATTTTTTAGCTGGAATCAGAGCATTTAACAATCTGCCTTCTATCGTTAAAAATAAGTTAATAGATCAACCTAATCAAGTGAATGAAATTTTGAAAAATTGTTTTCTCAAAACACAAGATAATGATTAATAATACTCATGTGTGTAAATAATGAAATATCATCTAGATTGTAATATTTATCCTTATGTAATGGCACTTTATTGATTTCTCCAACATTATATAATTAGTTTTGTACTGAGAATTTAAAAAATATAATATTTAAGAACCTACAGGCTCATCATTGTAACAACTCGTTTTCCCTGTCGCGGGTATCAAACATTAGGGAGGCTAAATTTTTTTCATTTATTGTAGGTGAATTGTTTTTGACAAATTTTCAGAAATAAATACATTTTCATTTCATTTCATTTCATTTCATAATGAGGCTCAGAGGGGTACTACTACCACTGACCAGTCACCCATGGGACCAGAACGTAGTCCAGCTTTGCTCTATGTGCAATCTTGGAGAACCCGAAACCTCCGAATACTTCCCAGGAAAATGTGCCGTTATTCTGTGGTATGAGAACCAGATTTTTTGGTAAACGACAAGTGACCACACGAGAAGTCATCGAGCTGCTGAACAATAACCACCGTTAAGCCGACCTGATCAGCTTTTATAGGAGAGCTTGGTCATAAAGGAGGTTGCTTTGTATTCTTGTTTAAATATACACCTTATCTATCTATCTTGTCCTACGTTATCTGGTACCAATGAAGAAACAGATAAGGTCGCAATGAGGAAAATGGAAGTTAATTGAGACATTGTCTATTTCCATTAAATATTTTTTATAACAATCCTTTTCTGGACATTTTCCCCCACGTTCATTAGGTATTTGGTTACATAGTCTGGGAGATAAGCTGGGGAGCGCCTGATGCGTTCACTTTTCCGAACGGTATCTGCTTGTTCGATAGAGTGAGACTGCTGTGCCTGTTGCTCCAAAGACATGCTGCGCATCCAGCATGTGCATACATGGAGCTCACAAACGCTGGCGAAGTGAAGGCGAACTCATTGGGTTTGATGACGGCGCAGCAACCCATTTTCACTAACATATTTACTGACATATTCACACACACATCACAAGCAGTACCAAGTTATTCACATCAAACGTCTCCTTTCCCCAACAACTTCTGAACCACAATTACCAATTCCTCATCAGACCACTATCCCGCGCTAAAATGTCGAAATAAATGTTTTGTCGATACATTCGTAATATACAAAAAAAAAAAAATCCTCTTCTGGACATACTTCTTTATAGGTGTTGATGTCATCTGGATCTTTTCCGCATACACCACCTTAATCACGTATGGTCCATTGGAAGCTTGGATGAAGAAAGCTAGATCCCGAATCACTGGAGTCATAAGAGATAAAGGGTTTTGCTTCAGCCCTTTCTGAAAAAATGTCTGACGATTAAAAAATGGCATCCAACAGGTTTCCCACTTCCCAAAAGAGTTTGTGAAAGGCCGTTGATGGGGGTGGGATCTTAATAGCAGGCTTCAGGATTTTCAAAAGTTGTTGCAACCCTGTAGAACCTTCTTCTTTCCCGATCCCTTCTACCTCCTGCTCGATGCCTTCCCATTTGCAAGATTTGTAGCGGGTCGTGAGTTTTTGAAACATGTATTTTAGTTTTTCCAATGTATTATCTCAAACACTGTACCAACGATTCATTCTTCACAACGAGCGTTACCCATGGGTGCGAAAAAGGGATTTTAAATATCCCTTTAATATATTTTGGTATCAATTACTCTCTTACTATGAAAAGTTTTGTTTCTATGATTTTTCAAAGTTTTGCACACTGGTGACGACAAAGCATCCCTCCCCTCTGGATGAGACCCACCTTCCTCCAGTGTGACGTCACCAATTCACCTTTTGAAAAATCATAGAAAGAGAAATACACTGCCAAGGAAATGGCACATGAGCTTCCTCGTCACCTTCACAGTACGTCACCATTAAATTACAGAAAACTAGGAACGACCTGTTTTAGCATCGGGGAATTGATAAGGTGGGAAATTGAAAGCTGAATGGTACATATATATAATAACTGAAATGAATAAGGAAAATTTTGATTTTAATGTGGGACCATCCAGGATGTAGTCCGCATGTTCCCTGAAAATTTCGTCTAAATTGGAATAACCGAAACAAGAAAATTTTGTTTGCGCCTGCGCAGAGGCTACCGTTGATTCGATCATGACGGAACTGATAGGGGACCATGTAGAGCTATACCCGCACGATCCCTAAAAATTTGAAGAAAATCGCATCAAAATTGTGGAAATTACGGCTGTTGCAAGGACCGTAACAAGAATATTTCGTTCACGCATGCGCAGAGCGTACCGCTAATGTAATTATGATGATTGTCTTATGGGACCTCAAGGGACCTTACCCACATCATCCCTGAAAATCTGACCGAAATCCGTTCAACATTGACCGAGTTATGACCGTCACAAGGAATTCACGTTAGCGCCTGCGCAGAAGCTACCGATGATTCGATCATGATGAAGTTGATAGGGGACCATCTAGAGCTTAACCCGCACAATCCCTGAAAATTTGGTTAAAATCGGATCAAAATTGTGGAAGTTATGGCTGTTACAAGGAAATGTGGACGGACAGACAGACAGACAGACACGGAACCAAATTTGTTCAGGAGGCTCTGAAACGCAAAATGCGAGTGGAAATTTTGATTTTGGAACAAAAAATTTTTTTCATTTCGAAAGTGAAAACAAAGCTTCCGCTGCCTTGCAGTCTCGGAAGCAATACTCAATAAGAGAGTGCAGATGGTATCAAATTTCTTATAGAAACGAATATATTTTCATTTAATAATATAAAATGAATACGTGGGTAACGCTCATTGTGACGGAGTTGAATTCCATCGCAGAGTTGAAGATTCTTCCCGATAATTCGATTTGCGGCAGTTTGTGAAACACACGAGAATGTAATCCCTGATAGCTGATTATAATGGACTACTAAAGTAACCGCACACAGTGAAGCAGCTGGTTAGGTCGCCTCGCATCATATCACAGCGCATTAATTTCGATAAGCACATTAGTGACGGGCCGGGCCACAGCTCACCGAAAAATGCGCCGTCATGGATTCCCTACGCGAATGAAGCGAAATACCTTGGCATGACGATAGACGCCAAGCTCAGGTGGAAGGAACATGTCAAAAAGAAGAGGACAGAGCTCGCATTGAAACTTAGAAGGATGTATTGGCTAATCGGCCGACGATCCACCATGACCATTGGTAACAAGCTGCTTTTTACAATCAAGTACTCAAGCCAGTTTGGATGTATGGAGCGCAGTTGTGGGGCTGCACAGCTCCAACCAATAGACAGATCATTCAACGTTTCCAGAACTCTGTATTACGATGTATCACTGATGCGCCGTGGTACTTCCGAAATGAGGCACTCCACCGTGAACTTCAAGTTGACAGTGTGGATGAATGGTGATCAAAAAGCGAGCAACGGCTCATCTTGCCAGACTAAAAGATCATGTGAATGAGGAAGCTGTAAAGCTCCTGGATGTGCAAGATCTAACTCGACGCCTTAAGCGTTTGAAACCGCATGAGCTTGTGTAGGAAGTGAATGTGATATGTTCGAGAGACAAGGGACAAAGTTATGCATCTTTGGTCCTGAATAGTGTTTTGTAGTAATGTAAGTCAGATTTGTATTGTTAATAAGATTACTCGGTGCAATAAAAGCTTTAGAAAAACATACCTACTTATAAACTCGTAAACGAGTTCCACTATCTGCTTTACAAGCAGATACCATGTTAAACACGGATATGTCTTTGATTGGGGATTTCTTAACGGTTGTCCTCGAGAGTTGTAAAAAAATCCTTTAACTTTAGACTGTAGGCGACGAAATGTAGGATAAAGAATTTATTCTATTATTCTTGGAGACACAATAAGCACACTATACATACTATTAAAGTTATTTCTTCAATACAGGCGCTATCATTTTTATGTTCATGATAGCCTGATTTTTCATTAATAAATGAAATTATATCATTTATTGTTTTATTTGATAACTTTCGTTCTCTTACTGAGGTCATCTTCAGATCTTGATTTCTTGACATTGAGTTGACTTGGTGAGCCACTGTTTTATTTGACAAATCCGTTATATTCGGATGTTTATAAATTTAGTTTAGGAATGTAGCCAGGTACGTAAGGAGAGGGAAATTGGTAGCTTAAGATGTGAACATTTATCACATAAATTAAGCGCTTTCCAACGAGAGGCGAACGATTTCTGTGCGACGAAAACTACGGAAGTTCCATTCTCCTAGCAACGTATTGGTTGTAAGTGAACATCATTAGAAATTGTGACATATTTTTTGCGTCACGAAAATTTTTGGTTGACCCCCCAGAGCAAAGACATATCCATGTCCAAAGAAAAAAAAAAAAAGGATTCTTCTTTGCACACAGTTGCTGGGGCGAGGAAATTCCGGCGAGTCACAGCGTGCTGGCGGAAAAATACGCCTTAACGTGCTATGTTTCAATCATCTCCGCCCCACCACGCTCCGCCACGGGTGTGGTTCGTGCTCCAACATAAAAAATAGGTAAACTGAATAATAAACTGAACGAAACATATTTTTCTCCCTTGATGCGGCCTGTCCCGTCCAGGAGAGGCACCGGGATACCATTGATCTTGAGTAGGGGGTGCCAACCGAGCGGTTCAAGCCGAATAACTGTTCCTGCCCCAATTGGTTGTTCATTATCCTGCTCTTGCTTTATGTAACAACTCTTATCCGTTGTCAGGTGGGTGAACTTCGGATGACTCATCCATTCAAGATTTCATTGCTCAGTGTTTTGCCCCTTATCCCTTAAGGATAGTTTCAAATTTAAATGCTTTTATTGTGGATTCTCCTCAATATATAAATGCAGTTTGAAAGTGCATGAAGAGAACCACCTTTTGAATTCACAAAAAATCATTCATTTTCCATCAGAATCGTCAAGTCCGTATCATTGTCCTGTGCGTTTGCACTTTAGGGTGCAACGAATGACAAGGAATTATCAATCATTAAACTCTTAGATCTCAAAATAATAAATATCCTAAATAAATTCTTTCAGTAAAATATAGATTATTTGGAAAAATATGGAGGTCATGTGGGAGGGGGGGGGGGGGGGATTTCCCAGACTCTTGAGATTGAACGGGGAGGAGTCCAGCCGTACTTTATCATATATATTATGCGCAATGATCAATGATGTGTTGAAAAATAGAAGTTATGGGCAAAAACCAGGGTTTTACTACTATTATTGATAAATTTAGCTAAACAGGAGATCTGTATTTTTTAACAGTGAATTTGAGGGAAATTTAATGCTCGAAAACTTTGTAAATAGAGAATCTCGAGGTCGAAAAATTGTGCTTTATCCTCTAACAGACCCAAACAATGGTGGTCCTCGAGGTCGAAAAATGGTTTCTGTATACTCTACTATACCCAAACAATCCCTTCAAATTTCGTTACCTTTGTAATATTTGCAAATCAACCTCTAATATTTCGACCTATCTAATGGACTAGATATGAAATAAACATGCATCTCTCTTAGGATGTTCATAAATGAACATAATATGAAACATCGATGTCATCGTCACGAATATCACCAATGCTGGAAAATATCGGACCTCTCAACATCGATGGACAAAACATCGAACATTCAAGATTGTGTCAAATTTCATCTTCTTTTTTAAGTTAAAGTGAGAATTTAGCAAATTCAGCAGATTCCATTATTTTGATCGTCTCTTTAATGTCACAGGGAAGCTCCCTATCTAACGACCCACAAGCCAAGGACGGTTGGTAATAATTATGTCAGACAGTGATTGGCAGGGTAGGTACCTAACTTTCTTTGTTACCGAGCACTTCTATGCATCCTTGTTCGCAAAAATTTAAGATACCGGACCACCCTAAGGACATGAAACTTGTCAAAATTGCATTAACCGACGCTTTCAGTAAAATAGAGACAAGCTGAACGATTAAAACAAAATATTTTTTAAAGTTCGGAAAAATTTTTTTTAAATGGCCTTCGGAAAGAAAGCTCAACACCTTCAGTACGGGAGTACAGTGCTTTACTGTACGACCACGGAAGACCCTTATTAGGATAGTTTATGCAAAAATATCTAGTGGGAACCTACTGCTCCTCATCCTCATATACAAAGAACGGTAACAAGTAACTGTCTCACGTAGCTCTACAAGAAGTACGGATTTCCAGCGCTACTAGCTGATTCTGAAGGAAGCGGGACACGCTCGAGAGACTTCTTCGCATTCAAATAAATAGGCGACCATAGTGATTCAAAAACCCAATCTAGCTAGACGAAATTAAATTTCTGAGTTGGAAGGTATGGCCTCAGCAGGTCTTGTAGGTCTGTCAAGATTAGAACTTCTAATAGGTCTGGACTGGAACGTAGGCCGTTATCGCATTCATCGCATAATTGTCTACGACCTGACGTGTCAGTCTATGCTGAGGAATGCGGAAAAACGACGTTTAAACCATAATGTTACCAGTTCACTTCAACAGATCAACGAGTAAACTTTCAGTCTGGCTTGGGACACAAGATCTTCCACATTGATCGGTGTAAATAGAGGTAAGCAACAAATTATTGATTTGGTAGAAGGGTATTGCTTTTAGCATGAAAATAAGTAAATTTTTGGATGTTTATTACTATAAAGTCCTAGTAACTCAGAGTAACTTAGATCTGGTACCAGGAATACATCGGTGGGATGCCTACAAAAAGAATAAGATTAAAATCGTTTGCCTCTTTTCGCCTTTAGTAAGGTTATGTGTTTTTTCGTAGGAGGAGAAAACACGATTTCATAATTTGTTTACAACTTTTTTTCGCGAAAGAGTCAGATGTGTGTTTTCCAATACCTTCAAAACAAAGTTCTGAGCTATACTAGGTTTCATTTAACACATATTTGCATCTGATATACTCTAATGCTTCTTCTAATTCCCGCCTGACTTAATTTTCTGAGATTTTAAAAGAAACCGTCCTACATTTTGGAAAATGGGGAAAAAAAGATTTTAGCATGGAACATGCTTTAGCTTCGGATTAACTAGCGAAAAACGTTACGCAGATGTGTCACGAAATTTTTGACATTTTATGTCTTTACTATGGCACATGAACTAAAAAAACTTCACGGAAATTGCTCACGAAAATATTCTGATGATTTCTGCTTACAACCGAGTCGCTGCTAGGGAAATGGTACTTCGTCGTTTTGTCCCAAAAATTCGTTGACCATTCGTTCGAAAGCTCTCGATTTATCCAACCATATTATGTTAACTACTGCGAAGTGCGTGGCCAACAAGCTGAGTTATGAGCATGGTTATTTGAATAATTGTGTACACTCAGGTGATCATTCTCAATAATTGATATTGTGAACATGATTGCAACCGCTTGTTGATTTCTGATGATTTAATTGAGTTGTTGTTTCAATGATTTGGTTCATAAGCAGATGATCCGAATGTTGCGAGAACGGTTTGATTTGAAGCTGTAATTTCGTATGTAGCCTCTTTAGGACATTTACTTGACGATGCCCAGGGTCCGGATCAGATGAGTGGTCTTAAAGCTAATTTCTATGCTTTACACTCTAGGAAGCTGTCATTTCGTATGTAGCCTCTTTTGGACATTTACATGCCGATGTCCAGGGTCAGGATCAGATGAGTGGTCTTAAAGCTAATTTCTATCCTTTACACTCTAAGAAGTTATAATTTCGTATGTAGCCTCTTTTGGACATTTACATGCCGATGTCCAGGGTCCGGATCAGATGAGTGGCTCTTAAAGCTAATTTCTATGCTTTACACTCTAGGAAGCTGTAATTTCGTATGTAGCCTCTTTAGGACACATACTTGCCCAGGGTCCGGATCAGCTGAGTGGCTCTTAGAGCTAGCATACGAGTCTGCAACTAAAGACATAAAATGTCCAATGTGTTGCAGACTCGTATGCAAGCGTTTCGTCATTTCTTTTTCTTTTTGATTTTCACGTACAACCAAGCCGTTGCTGGGGAAATGAAACTTCTTTAGTTTTCACCGGACAAAAATCGATCTCCACTCGCTGGAAAGCTCTCGATTTATCAAGCATTTCTTCTGTACCGGTTCTTCTATTCATGTCGTAGTTTTATATTTATTTATGTTATAAATCGATGTAGTAAACAATGCCTCTTGTTTTGTTGTCACTTGGTTGAGAGGTTAAAAATTGGTTACAGTAATTGTAGACGCGCTCCATAACAGAAAATTACCTACCTAGGTACTCAGCTCTAATTTCGCTTAGTAAAACATTTATGTAGTAGTTTTACATTTATTTACATTACGAACTAGCGGGAAGAAAGCATGTTCCATGCCGAAGGCTCAAAGGCGCAACCGGGGGGGCCTTGCGAGGCCCGAAGGGCCGAGTTTCTTTAATTGTTACGATTGAAGGCTTCATTTGTGACCCATTATGTGGTATAGGTTCAGCGTTAAATATCGTTCATCATTAACTTTTTTGTTTTAATTTTAATTTAAAAGCTAGAAATTGAACGATTTGTCCACAATTCAAACGTGTAAATCTCAAAAACCACATCCGATCCTGGAAAACGAGTTTCAGAATCGAATTCAGCACCCTCACAAACCCCCATAACTTGTGCTTTTTCTTTTGCGACGACGAAATTCAATTTCGTCTAGCTAGATTGGAGTTTTGAATTACTGTGCATAGTAGAAAGTTCCTTGCACGGACGAACCAGGGAAGTGAACAACCACTTGTAAAACAATCAACGCAACACACTACCAAGTTATTTTTTCCTTCTTTACCCTTCTTCAACACGTAGATATTGAGGAATTAGGAGTCATATCTTTTATAAAATTGACAAAAGTTTGTTTTACCGTTGATACAGATGGTTTATTATTCAAATAATGGTAATATTGTGATGAAGGCATTCATAAACATTTCTCTTTTTATATAACATTAACTGGCAATACATACGCAGACAGCTAAATCAAGAATAAAACTTGTTATTGTAATATTTAAAAAAAAAAAAAAAAAATCGCCTTTTGGACCCGCAAGGGTCCTTGATATGGACTCCCCGGTTTCTTTCCGCTTTGAGCCTGCGGCTAAAATGCTAAAACATGGAACATGCTTTCTTTCCGGTAATTCTATAGAAAGAACTCACAGAACTTTATAGCGCGTATGATGATGACTCACTACTACCTTGAAAGGAAGTACACGGGACGTTCTCGAACAATCAAGTCGAGTCACGAGGCTCTAGACCGTGACCAACTAATTCAACATTCCCAACGTTCCAGTCACCATGAGATTTTACACAGATCAGTTTTTTTGCATAGATCAGTGGTCTAGATTCTCGCTACGCTTGCATCTCAAAAATACATAACATCAAGTATTCAATCCCTTAGTAAAAATACTAGTTGGACATACAAGTCAGAACGTATGAATGGTAGTGAACTAACGGAAAAGGTCCAAACTCGGTTATAATAGAGTTGGGGAGATCTGCAAGGGTTACCATTCAATTCAACGTAAAAAATACGCAGGAAACGGCCCCGAACTCGAATTTTCGTAGAGGATCATTTTTCTCAAAAACCCTCGATTTCATTGATAAAACCACGCTTTTCAACATACAAACAAACTTTTCTCCCCCAATAAGCAAAGTAAAAGTAAAATTGATTATTTCCTTGGAAAGCTGAGATTTTGGGTAAGTTGTTCCTGCAATGCGTACGGTGTTTTACCATTTTTTCCAATATAACCGCACCTTTAAAAAAAAAACGCTTCAAATTATTTCACAAAGGTTAATTATTTTTTCAATTGAGTTTGATCGTAGTTTTATTTGGCTTGCGTACGTCAAAGGCCCGTCCAGACTCCTCGGCGTGTCCTACTTCGAGTTGCCACAACCTATACTTCTATAATTATATACGCATGTTTATATTTCTCGATTTGAGCTCCTATCTATTCAAATAGTTATTGCCTTAATAATATCATTATCTAAGTACGTACGAAAAGTCGAGAGGATATGTTATTAAATATGCGTAGGAAAAGCTTTGGTATTAACACACAAATATGACCTTGAAAAAAACATATTCATGCCTCGAACGAACGCCGGCGCCGTACCCACCACAAGCCGCGGCGCCGGCGCCTCCTCTCACTCCACCCCCCCGCTCACCCCCCCCCGCTCACCCCCCCCCTCTCCACCCACCGTGACCCCCTGCCAAGCGTGCCAGGCGTGCTCGCGTCGAAAAAGACACGTTTTTGCCCGTTTTTGGCCCATAGCATCTATGCGAGTAAAGCGATCAGGATGGTTAAACGTTAGGACCAACTAGACCCCAAATAGAGTCTATGTGCGAAAGAACGGGTTTTTCAAGTCAATTCTTAGGCCTTTTATGGCCCGGACGGCGAACGGCGGACGGCGGACGGACATTTCAAATTTGGATTCTACGTACCTTGAAACGTAAAGTGACAAAGTTTGAGGGGGGTTTATAAAAATTTTTTGCTACACGATCACATAGGCTTATTATTGGAAATAATAAACCAAAAATGGTAATTTTTAAAAAGTGAGAAATTCTTGTGTTTAGTCCATTTTTTGCCTACATGGCCTACTGTAAAAATAATCCAAATACCTTGGAGAGATGCCAATTCAACGCCTTATTTTTTCCTTTCCGAAGGTACATGTATTTTTAAGTTTACATTGTAAGTTAGGGGACATATGGCGAATTTAGTAATGTATAAAAAAAAAAAAAAAAACTCGGCCCTTCAGGCCTCGCAAGGGGCTTCGCCCCCCTGGACCGCCGGTAACTTTCCACCTTGAGCCTTCGGCTAAAATGCTAAAACATGGAACATCCTTTCTTCCCGCTAATTCGTAAATGTAAATAAATTAAAACTACGACATCGAGAGCTCCCCAACGAATAGAGAACGATTTTTGTCCGGTGAAAACTACAAAAATTTAATTTCCTCAGCAACGGCTTGGTTGTACCTATGTGAAAATCAAATCGATGTTGGTTTTTACCGCGAATGTTGTTTACAGTTCTTTTAAATCAGGGGTAATATCTCAGCTTCGTCCATATTTGCAGCGGTTTTGGTAGTATATAATTTACGCATAAATAGAGGGCTTTTCAAAGTGGTGAACGATTTTCGTGGGATGAAAACTAACGGAGATACATTTTCCTAGAAAAGGGTCGGTTGTAAGTGAAAATCATTACAAAATCCCGCGCTACTTTCGTTCCACGGTTTCGTCACGTTTTTGCCCAGTTAGGTGATGGCTAAAGCATGTTCCATGCTAAAACTTAAAAGTGAAAATAACTGCAATCTCAACTCAAATGCTTATGATTATAATCGTAATCGTAATTATGATTACGCCCAACTCTGCTTAGAAACATTCGGGAAATCGGGAATATTTTGCATCAAAAAAGAATTTGAAAAATTCGTCTATGCCCGGTGAGTGAGTGTTTCAAGCATTTCGTTGTGTGGAAATGAAAAAAGAATAAATCGCGAATTGATGAGGTCTGGCATCACATGGCAGTGTGATGGGAAAAACCAGCGCTATGTCCCTCTCTATCTCACTTACCATCCCCCCCCCCCCTCTTTCAGTTCCCCTTCCACAAACCACTGTTTTCTCTTGCGGTAGATCCTAGTCGTGAACTGGACGTACGTGACAAAACGTCGTGATTGGCAAGTAGAGAGGGGTGAGGGGGGGAGTTTGGATGAGAAAAAAGGATGGATTGTGGGGCGAAGATGCGAGTGCGAGTGAGAGGGGAGGCTTTGGAAAAGGTTTAATTTGGTTTGGAGAAGGTTTATTTTGGTTTGGACAAAGTTTGATTTGGTCTGGAAAAGGTTGTATTTGGTATGGAAATTTTGAGTCTGGTAGTACCTGTTTCCATTTGTAGAGATGGCCCACATGCCACGCACGCAGTAATTAAAATCTATGGATCTCGGAAGGATTATTGCTATATCGAAACCGTTTCTGCCTTGTTTTAGAAATAGTAGTAAAAAGCTCCAGTCATGCAGCATGATCGTATGAGCAAATTTCCTTATATTACCTATCGCACTATAATATGTTACATTCTATTAAGTTTTGAGCAGTTTCAGTGGAAATAAGTTGTTAAAAATCAATTTATGGCAAAAAAAACTCAATTCAAGCATTGCGTTGTGTGGAAATGAAAAAAAGAATAAATCGTGAATTGATGAGGTCTGGAATCACATGGTAGTGTGATGAGAAAAACCTGCGCTATGTACAAGCGAATAAGCGACTCTGTCCCTCTCTTTCTATCTCACTTACCATTTCCCTCCCCCCCTCTCATTCTGTTCCCCTTCCACAAACCACTGTTTTCTCTTGCGGTAGGTCCTAGTCGTGAACTGGACGTACGTGACAAAACGTGGTGAGTGGTAAGGAGGGGTGGAAAAGGGGTGGGGGGAGTTCGGATGAGAAAAAGGGACGGATTGTGGTGCGAAAGATGCGAGTGCGAGTGAGAGGGGAGGCTTTGGAATCCGGAGAGGTCGGAGAAATAGACGGGTGAAGGGGTTGTGAGGGGGTGAGGGGCGACATTAGGCCGGGCAACGGTAAGGGTGGGAGGGTGGAGTACAGGGGGTGGTTGGAAGGAGTACAGGGGGGGTTGGAAGGAGTACAGGGGCGAGTCTAGGGGAGGCGGAAGGACGGCCGTGGAAGCGGCGCGGAAGCGACGGTAGGAGCGGAAGCGAGGGGAGGGACAGCGTGAGTGGGCTTGCGCGCTCAGACACCAGGCGCTCTGTAAGCTGATCGACCCCAGTACAAGGTCAACCCCGGCAGGGCGCACACCATCACTCCACTCCAGGTCAGCCTTTACAAAGAAAGAACACAAAAATAAAAAAAAGAAATTTTTTTTCAGACTCTTTTGTTTTACACAGAAAAAAGTCTGAACGCCACAAAATAATAACACAAATATATTTCAACATTACACTCGTGACAAGACGCACACGAGAAAAGCCACAACCACAACATACCGGTGTTCATGATGAACATTCCACATGTTCAAATTCATCCACACCTGCAATACAATAATACTGACAATTCTATTATAATATCTCATATTTAAAAAACTCTAACGAGGCAAACTCATAATATTTGTAGAACGTACAAATACACTCTAAAAAAATATGAATAATTTAATGACAGCGTGAAATACCACCTGGCTGTCTTACCCCAAAAATATGGTGGATCCTCAACAGGACCGCTTCAGAAATCGCCAATTAACGTTACCGTAGACAATTATGCTACATTTTTCAAGATATTCTCGAGATAACAGTTGTGTCGTCACTAAATTTAAATTTTATCCCGAAAATAAAAGTTTATACACGGGATAAACATCACTAATTTTGACCGTGTTGTAGTGGTCTTCTTTAACAAAATATTCTTACGTTATTGTCTCTAGTTTTACTTTTTCCATACATCCTAAAATGTAGGTATCTACAACAAAAAATATGTGGTGGAACTAAATTGTTTTTGAAATTCCGTAAAAAAGTTAGTTTTACTCGATCCAAACACAAATCTATGTATTCACGTCATCAACTCACGTACAAGATTTGTAGCCACACATATACGATTCCAAAGCAAAAATATTTACACGGATAAGCTTTATTTTATACATCTAGTTTTTAGAATAGCTATTAGATTTATTTATGTTGCTTCTTGCCGACTTAAACCTAGAAGAGTTTTGAATTCACGTGCTACCATCTGTTATTGTTGGTGATAATTACACTTGAGATCTCTAAAGGAAAAAAATGTTGGGAAAAGTTAATGGTGGGGGGGGGGGGGGGGGGGGGGGGGGGGGGGGGGGCTATACGGTTATTAAATAATATAAATGTATGTAATAAAATCATCAATAAAATGTCATGCATATCAGGAATGGGTGAAGAACCGCAATAATTAATTTCACTCTTTCCAACCACACAATGAGTACCTACTCATTACAACCTTAATATATTATAAGTTTATAAGTATATTTGTTTCCATATATTTCGGTGTTTGGAATTTTGAACTTCAAGAACAATTCGCAACAGTATAATTTCTCATGTGTACCGCATTTAGTCTTACTTTTCCTTCAAACCGACAGGGTTTAAGGAAAGTCATGTTACCGGACAGAAAACGTATTGAATATGAACATCTCCAGAAATGGAGGGGTCTACCCCAATCTAATCACTAATTACGTATCTATTCCTATGAATATACAAACTGAAAATTTGCATTACAGATATAATTTATTATATGAGGTGTTATATATGGTATGATGTGGCAGAGGTGTGTATTGGAGTTTGTATTTTGGTGCATAATATGAAAATAAAAGAATCGACCGTATTAGGATGACTGGAATTTTGACATCAAAGTTCCAATTTTGGATTAGGTCTGCCAGGCGTACCCATCTGGTATGAGGTGGAAGAGATGGGTACTAGAGTTTGTATTTTGGTGCTAAATATGGGAATAAAAGAATCGACCGTATTAAGATGACTGGAATTTCGACTACCAAAGTTCCAATTTTGGATTAGGTCTGCCAGGCGTACCCATCTGGTACGAGTTGGCAGAGGTGGGTATTGGATTTTATATTTTTGTGCAGAAAGTGAAAATAAAAGAACCGACCTTATAAGATGACTGGAATTTCGACTACCAAAGTTCCAATTTTGGATTAGGTCTGCCAGACGTACCCATCTGGTATGAGGTGGCAGAGGTGTGTATTGGAGTTTGTATTTTGGTGCAGAATATGAAAATAAAAGAACCGACCGGCTTAAAATGATTGGAAATTCGACTGCCAAAAGTTCCAATTTTGGATTAGGTCTGCCAGGCGTACCCATCTGGTATGAGGTTGTAGAGGTGGGTATTGGAGTTTGTATTTTGGTGCAGAATATGAAAATAGAAGAACCAACCGGCTTAAAATGACTTGAAATTCGACTGCCAAAAGTTCCAATTTTGGATTAGGTCTGCCAGGCGTACCCATCTGGTATGAGGTGGCAGAGGTGGGTATTGGAGTTTGTATTTTGGTGCTGAATATGGGAATAAAAGAATCGACCGTATTAAGATGACTGGAATTTCGACTACCAAAGTTCCAATTTTGGATTAGGTCCTCCAGGCATACCCATCTGGTATGAGGTGGCAGAGGTGGGTATTGGAGTATGTATTTTGGTGCAGAAAATGAAAATAAAAGAATCCACCTTATAAGATGACTGGAATTTCGACTACCAAAGTTCCAATTTTGGATTAGGTCTCCCAGGCGTACCCAACTGGTATGAGGTGGAAGAGATGGGTACTAGAGTTTGTATTTTGGTGCCAAATGTGGGAATAAAAGAATCGACCGTATTAAGATGACTGGAATTTCGACTACCAAAGTTCCAATTTTGGATTAGGTCTGCCAGGCGTACCCATCTGGTATGAGGTGGCAGAGGTGGGTATTGGGGTTTGTAATTTGGTGCAGAAAATGAAAATAAAAAAATCTACCGTATTTAGATGACTGGAATTTCGACTACCAAAGTTCCAATTTTGGATTAGGTCTACCAGGCGTACCCATCTGGTATGAGGTTGGGAGATGGGTATTGGAGTTTGTATTTTTGTGCAGAAAATGAAGATAAAAGAATCGACCGTATTAGGATAACTGGAATTTTGACATCAAAGTTCCAATTTTGGATTAGGTCTGCCAGGCGTACCTACCCATCTGGTATGAGGTGGCAGAGGTGGGGTTTCGCGCTTTTGCAGTGCTCCAAATCAAAGAGTAATCGGAAAAACTGTCCGATATACTGTCTGTTAAAAATATCACACATAATGTAAGTTCGCGTGTCGTTATGTCTGTCTGCCTGACATCATGTTTGCAACGTTTCTTTATTTAGACCCGTTTTTTGGATAGTTATTTAAAAAATAAAATAAGAAACCACATATTAAGAACATACAGGCCTTTTTATTAAAGTTTTTGACATAATGTTTGTCAGTCTGTCTAAAACTTTTAAATAACGATCTCGATTATACTAATAAGCAAAGTTATGCTAATAAATCTGTTTATTTACAAGATTCATAATGAGTGGGTGAGAAAAATGTAAATAGGTGAAGAACTAAATTGTTATAGTGTCTCATGGACTTTTTTCAAAACTATTCCAAAGATTTTGTTTAAATTTGTTATCCAATTCGTGGTAACAAAATCATTTCTGATATTACACATCCAAGTGTCTTTTTTTGACAAGTAAAAACTTTATTGCAATATAATTTATGCATTACAGTTTTGCTGACTGAAGTTATAGGAATAATCACTAGAAACTTAAGGTTGAAGGAAGTTGAATGACTTTCTCCAGCACTATAATTTAGTCACAAGGCACGGTCAATCGTCATTTTGGATGTAGTGGTCCGTATGCCAACTGCCTGTGTTATTGCCAATGCTAGTCTAGCAATTATAGGGTTATGGTGGCCAATAAGTCGTTGGTGGTGACAGTTATAGGTTGCCGTAATGGAATCCTGCACTGTGTATTCAGATCATTGTGTAGGACTGTGTTTCGAACATACCATGGTGCGTTGGTGATCAGACGAAGTGCACGATTTTAAAAGGTCTGAATTCGGTGGATTTGTGAGTCGGATGCCCCTCCCCATACAGGAGTTCCGTACTCCCAAATTGGTCTGATTATAGCCATATAAATTAGGCGCTTTGTGGCTAGTTGAAGTGGCGAACGGTGTTCAAGTAGGTGGTGCAGGGACCGCAAACGTACATGGCACCTTGAATTACTTTGATGATGTGTTCTCGGAAGGTCAGACGATTATCGAGGTGGACACCTAGGTAACGCACGTGCTCAGATATTGGCAGCAGCTCGTAATTCAGGGCTAGATGTGGTTTATGGTAGTTCAGAAGGTAGGTGAAGATTACAGCCTCTGCCTTTTGAGGGTTGAATTTTATCTTCCACCTGTTGGCCCATTCGTCTAATTGGCGGAGATAGTCCTGAATGTTGCGTTCAGCTGCGATTCCTCGGAAGACCAGCTCAATATTGCAGTGTAATCAGCGAATTGTGTAAGTGTCACATTACGAGACGACACGATACCACTGCAATATAAGAGGTATAGCATTGGACCAAGCCCTGCGGTACTCCTCTTCAATATAGCATTTCCAGACCAAATACAACCTTTTCCAGACCAAATTAAACTCTATTCAAACCGGATCAAACATTTTCAAAACCAAAATAAACATTATGCAAACCAAATTAAACTTTTTCCAAACCAAATTAAACCTTTTCTTATCACTTAAAACTCTCAAAATGACCAGCATGAGTATAAACTGACTTAAAATACTGTGTTATGGAAAATGTAGTGTATGATGACTTAGAATGATGTGTTAAGGACGTATGTAGAAAAAACTCGAATGACAAGCATGCAAAATAAGGTAACTTTTTTCCAACAGTGAATAAAGGGTACCCCGAAAGTTTGCCAAATTATCTCGTTTCGAGATTGGGAAATCAACGTAAAACAATCCCGAAAACGGTACACTTTCCGGGTACCCTTAATTCACTGTTAGAAAAAAGTTGCCTTATTTTGCAATCTTGTCATTCGAGGGTTTTTTCTTTTTTTTTCAAGTCTACATATGTCCATAACACAACATTCTATGTCACCGTACACTACATTTCCCATAACACAACATTTTAGTCAGTTCATATTCATGCTGGTAATTTTGAGAGTTTTTAGTTATTGAAAAAAAGGTTAATTTGGTTTGGATAAAGTTTAATTTGGACTGGAAAAGGCTGTATTTGGTATGGAAATGACTTATGGAATTACATGACATTATTGAAATGAGTGACGTATGGAATTTTCTCCTAACTACGAAATTCAAGAGTCCCCATGCGCAGTGGCTGTTGCTTACAGAAAACAGTCTTGGAGCTCACCAACGGAACGTCTATTAATTATAAAGTAGGTACCTTTATTATGAAGTATCTGTCTTTATTATAAAGTACCAATCTTTAATCTTATCCGATTAGATCACTCGATATACGCTGGCATGACTAGTGGCATAACTTCGAGGACGCTATCTGCGAACTCGATTGGACTGAAGTTTTTTGTCTGGAGTATGTTTGTGTAGTTTAAAAACTCTACCGAGAGGAAATTGGTACAGAGCAAATCTAAGTTCGTTGCAATTTAACTGTCAGACTGCAACTAGTTTTGTGATTTGTCTATTTAACAGAGATACGTGTAGGACTCTACCTTTACCCATCTTCTCAAGCATAAGAGGTTTGACTAGGATGTTCGTTGGCTGGAAGTCCTCTCTTCAATGATATGTAGGAACCCTTTAATTACGGGTTCTATGTGAGGTTTTACCACCGTCGCGCCCTAAATCCCCGTATTGCCCTCATATATCTTCAGCTACCCCCTGTGACCTATGACCCCCACGCACATCTGCTTCACAACGCCCTGTTCTCTTTAACCTAACGACTCCGACCTCATAACGACTCTTCAATGAGACGTAATAACAGTTCGATAAAACGTACTACTACGAGGATGAAGCAAGGAGGAACTCCTAATGATTTTCCAATATCTTCAATAGCATGCACAAACTGCCTTAAAACATTAATGCCAAATCTCGCTTGTTTTTGTTGATGAAAATGCTTTTTTTCCAAGACTCTCATACCCCATTTATGAAATACAGGTCGACGGAAAGGGAAGAATTTAAAAAAGGATAATAAAGATTTTTGTTTTGCCTTTGCGAAAATGGCTCATTCATGAATATTACCTGCGTGGTTTTCCCTGTGGCCCAAACAATTGCATCGTGAAATTACTGGTTACGACCCACCTGTAGGCAAAACTTACCTACCTCCCGCTACTACCTCTGTTAAAACGTATATCTCATAAAATCTCCGCTCCCACTATAATTATTTTAATAAAGCGGATTACCCGGAGTTCCGTCTGTTGGATGAAGCACTTGGGGCCGGTCGACTCCATTCGTGAGCACTCGGGAACAATCGGTATTCGCTTCACAAGAGCAGAACGGTCGCCAACACTACGGCATCGCTCCGACCGGTAAATCTACGGATTTATCCATAAATATGCGAAGAAAAAATAGATTTATTGGTGAGGCGATTGTTTACCAGTCAATCTCTTAGTAAAGATGAAGATTAGTTGGGCATGTAGATCAGAATGATGTGTATAGTTTGGTGGTCTGATTGCTCGCAAGCTTGCTTCTCAAAAAGACATAACATCAAGTAGTCAATCCCTTAATAACAATGCAGATTAGTTGGGTATGTAGATCAGAATGATGTGTATAGTTTGGTGGTCTGGATGCTCGCAAGCTCGCATCTCAAGAAGACATAACATCAAGCAGTCAATCCCTTAGTAAAAATGCAGATTAGTGGACATGTAGGTCAGAATAAAGTGTATAGTTTGGTGATCTGGATGCTCGCAAGCTCGCATCTCAAAAATACATAACATCAAGTAGTCAATCCCTTAGTGAAAATTCAAATTAGTTGGACATGCAGGTCAGAATGACGTTTTAGAAGTATATTTCGGGAGTTGTACGAGCAAAAAAAATAAGTCCATGCAACAGGATTACAACCCACGACCTTCATATCACGAGACCGTTATCATACCATATGAGCTATGATTCATCTCCCAGACGGAAATGATTACCCGGCGCGTTACAGACGGAAACAACAAATTGCCGACTGAAACATTCAACAATGTGCTAAAACATTCAACTACTTTTTAGGACGTCCCTCTGAAGCCATTTCTTATAGGCAAGGCTTCGTTAAAGAGAGGGACACCTATTGGAATTGATCCAGGGGGATGGGGGACAACCCAAGCAGTGTGTATGTGTAACGAATTTTCGTCGACGCCACCCAGGCTACAATTTTTAACCGATTTTCGTGATTTTTATTTGGTTCGATTCCAATTTTAGTCTAGTTGTGCAACAAACCTTGAAAATTTCGGATTCGCTGTTCAGAAGGAGGGGTGGAGGGAGTAATTACAAATCCTTTCAAGCGCTACCCAAGCTACAATACGACCGATTTTCGTTATTCTTACTTTGTCCATTACGAATTCAATATAGTTTTGAAACGTACCTATTTCAGAAGTTTCACCTTCCTTCCTGTGAGGGGGGTGACGGGAGGAAGTAATACTAATAAATCATGGTATTTTAACAATTCTGGTCCAAATTTCGTGATTCTATTTTTGTTCAACTATGAATTCGGTCTAGTTTTGGATCGTATATCAGAGTTTAAAATTTCATTATGGAAGGGGAAGAATGGAGGGGGTAATAGTGATAAATCATGATGTTTTAACTATTCTCGTCAAATTTTGGTGATTTAAAAAAAAAGTGAATTGTGTCTAGTTTCGGAAAGTATATCAGAATTTTAAATTTTTTTAAGGAAGGAGTTGAACGGAGGGGGTAATAGTGGTAAATCATGATGTTTTAACTATTCTCGTCAAATTTTGGTGATTTTGTTTTTTCAATTATGAATGTGGTCTAGTTTTAGATCGTATATCAGAGTTTCAAATTTCATTATGGAAGGGAATCAATGGAGGGGGTAATAGTGATAAATCATGATGTTCCAACTAGTCTCGTCAAATTTTTGTGATTTTTTGTTCAATTATGAATTTGGTCTGTTTTTTCTCCCGCACGTCCGGGTTCTCCAATTACAAAGTTGTTTACCAGGTGATGTCGTTAGCGAAGACCAAATTCTAAATGGAGGAGTAAGACTAGAGGATTGTAACAGCCTTTTTTTTTTTTTTTTTTAAACACAGAATGTGTTTTAGCCATGGACTAACTAGCCGAAAATGGAACGCGGGATGGGAACGAAATGTGTGACGGATGATTTTCACGTTCAACCGAGCCGTTGGTAGGGAAATGGAATTTCCGCCATTTTAATCGCACAGAAATCGTTCACCATTCGTTGGAAAGCTCTTGATTTATCACGAATTTATTACGTATTTTTTTTTCGTAGTTTCATACTATAACTATATAAATTGATATTATAAATGAATAGTAAACAATGACGCTTGTTTGGTTGTCACTTGGTTGCGCGACAACGCAATTTTCGTAGTTTCATACTATAACTATATATAGTTTATATATCAATATAAACTATAGTTTATAATATCAATTTATAAATTGATGTTATAAATGAATAGTAAACAATGACGCTTGTTTGGCTGTCACTTGGTTGCGCGACAACGCAAACACATTCTGTGTTTCAATAATTTCGTCCGAAGTCTGTAAATAGAGGTAACCGGGGGTCCAGGGGGCTTTTAATTTAAGGACTTCATTGTAATTATAAATTACAGTATAGTTTAGCGTAATGGTGAACAAAGAGAGTTTGCCCTCGCAAACATGATGCAAGTTACTGCCCAGTGACAGCCCTTCCGTAAATTTATGCGTTATCAAACAAGAGTATTGAGTTTTATATTGTTACTAGAGGCCTGTTAGGGCTTGGAAAGCCCTAATCTAGTCCGTATAACAGTAGTACCTAACAGGAACTCAGCACATTATAGTAACGATATAAGTCCTACCTATTTGCGGCGTTGTGTGACCTGGTGCAAAGCTAAGGCGATGTTCTTCACAATTTCAAAGATCGTTCAGAAATAACTCTCCTAGATGTTAGTAACTACACTACATTTCTTACTTGCCGTGGCAACTGTTGTTACTGCCACAGCCTAATAAACAGAGAGTCTCCCTATCAAATTTCAACTTCCTACAGTGAACAGGAAAGGATTTAGCTCACTCAGCTGATCAGAAAAGATCCCAGCTGATCAGAAAAGATCCCATCACTCCACTCGTCTCTTAATGTCCCAGAGAGTCTCCCTATCAAATTTCAACTTCCTACAGTGAACAAGAAAGAATTTAGCTCACTCAGCTGATCAGAAAAGACCCCATCACTACGTTTCTTACTTACCGACACTTTTGCAACAAACTTGGGGCCGTGCTGATTCGGAATTATATATAAAGACCGTTCGGAATTATATATAAAGTCCGCTAAGTTCTTCAGTTTCAATTTCTTCGTTCAGAAATAACTCTTCTAGATGTTAGTAACTACACTACGTTTCTTACTTACCGTGAATTGATGGCAACTGTTGTTACCGCCACAGCCTAATAAACAACTCTCGTTGATAAGGACCGCCTAGAACACGATCAAGGCGGGTATAGAGACGAACGGCGACACTTTTGCAACAAACTTGGGGCCGTGCTGATTCGAATGAGCAGTCTAACACTAAAATCGGACCGCGAAGTTCTTCACAATTTCACCGTTCGGAATTATATATAAAGATAAGCTAAAAATGGAACAATATGTATCAACAAGGTTTAGCGAGTGAATACGTTACATTCTGATGCCATTCGTGGAACTTTCTCGTCAATTTGCGCCCACCCGCATATATCGGTGCATAACATTTTTTGAATCATACACAAAGACACACACACATATTATATATACCTAACTCCCCTCTCCCCCCAGGGGGAAAGGTGTTCATGCAGTTTTCATCTAGCTAGAGTGACAACTATATTTAACTCAGAAACTAAAACTATTTAAAATGTATACCTATTATTACACAAGGATTCATTATTTCTGTATTTCGGTTTATATAGGCCCAGATTTTCAATGACAAAAATCTCAAATTCGCGATAAAATCTTGGAAAGGGGGAGGGTGTCCGGTTTGGGTCATCGCATGGACCGAAGGACTAATTACACTTCAAAGACCTTCCCAACCCGACCCGCCCAATGGGGCTTGAAAATCGGCCAAACTTTGTTAGTCGCCTAATCTTTAAGCTGAATAAATTGGTTTCTGGCGGAATCACATCTCAGTTTTCCAGTAATCGGCCTGACGTTCAATATTCTCAAGTCTGTTGGATTAATCGTCGTCATCCGTTGAAATTTGAGAAAATTGATCAATCCGTTTTACTTTAATTGACGGAAAAAATTGTATTATGATATATGAATTTGACTTATTTGACTTTTGTTTAGCGCATTTTATTAAAATAAAAAAAACGGCGCTCCGCGCCTCGCCAGGGGGCAAGCCCCCTGGACCCCCGGTTACCTCTATTTACATACTTCGGACGAAATTATTGAAACACAGAATGTGTTTGCGTTGTCGCGCAACCAAGTGACAACCAAACAAGCGTCATTGTTTACTATTCATTTACTATTCATGCTCATAACTCAGGTTGATGGCCACGCACTTCACAGTAGTTAACATAATATGGTTGGATAAATCAGGAGCTTTCCAACGAATGGTGAACGATTTCTGTGCGATTAAAATTGCGGAAGTTCCATTTCCCTACCAACGGCTCGGTTGTACGTGAAAATCATCACCGTCACACATTTTGTTACATCCCGCGTTCCATTTTCGGCTAGTTAGTCCATGGCTAAAACACATTCTGTGTTAAAAAAAGAGCTATTTTGTGAATGAATTTATGAATGTTCTAATCCAGGAACGGATGGTGATGTGTTGTGTGAATTTCCGCTCCGCAGAAAAATCGATTTTCGAAGCATTAGATCGCGTTTTTTTTTTTTTTTTTTTAACCAAAAACCGATGGAAAACGTACCAGACAGGTTCACACTACCAGTCATACTTCTTCAAATTCCTACTTCTAAGTTGAGTGCCAAATTCTGTCTCATTCACTCATTCCAAATATGTTAACTTAATTATTGTTATTGTTGTGATATCGTTGGAGCAACGTAATTATGTAGCTCAGTAACATGGATGATACCTTGGTGAATAGTCAAAGAGACAATGCAACCCAGTGTCCCCATTGTTTTAGAGGCTTTACAAGAAGAGAACTCACTCTACATATACGCTCCAGACATCCAAATATTGCGAACCTGAATACCAACCGTGGTACTCAAAGTATAATATCAATACCAAATACTGATCCTATTCAGAACTATTTCATAAGAGGCTTCGGGGACGGGATGTTAAATTCTCCAGGAGGCTGGACCACATTAAGATGGGACATGCTGTAGCAGAGAGCCATGCGTCTGCAAGGAAAGCAGTCCGAGTTACCTCAGAGAGCAGTCGGCGTGTCACTCCTTGCTGATGAAGTGAAAAGGCTAGCCGAGGGAATACCAGATTCGGAGAGAATTTTCTTCCTCTGTAGTACTGTCCTCCAGAGAGAGAAAGGAATCTCTTGAGGGGAAGATGTCAGAAGGCTTCTGAACACCAGAATAAAAATGTGTAGTGCTTAAAGGTATGAAGAGTTGCTACACGGCATGGCTTATACGGGTCGTTCAGGTATAGTGCTAGAGGCGTTGATCTGTCGTACTCATGACCCATGTCCGTGTACCGAAATATCTAACTTCTTTTCTCAGGAATCTTACCTCTACGTGTTGGAGCTATTAGCAGAACGTATGGAGGGGAGTAAATGATACTATTGCTTTACGTTAAGAATATTGTAACCGGCTTATTAAAATTGTTTATAGTCCAATCAACTTAGTTTAGGAATGTAGCCAGGTACGTAAGGAGGGGGAAATTGGTAGCTTGAGATGTGAACATTTATCACATAAATCAAGCGCTTTCCAACGAGTGGCGAACGATTTATGTGCGATGAAAACTGCGGAAGTTCCATTCCCCTAGCAACGGCTGGGTTGTACGTGAAAAACACTGAAATTGTGACACAAATTTTGCATCACGGAAATTTTTGGTTGACCCCCCAGAGCAAAGACATATCCATGTCAAAAAGCACATGTCTCTTGTGTATGAAAGGACTTGTCTTATGTTTAAAGTAGCGTGTCTACTGGTCTGATGTCTGATGTCTCGAGTCTAACCAGTGTGAAAAGCCGCCTAAGCATTATTTGCTACCTAGTATTAGTAAAAGGTTATTCACATGAAAATGAGCAGTTAGAGCCTGGACCTTTTGCTTGACACCTTAAGCTTTTGCTAGCAAGCAAAAATGATCTATTCTAATGCTTAGGTTTTATTCACATCACCAAATATTATCTTTATATATAATTCCGAACGGTCTTTGAAATTGTGAAGAACTTCGCGGACCGATTTCAGTGTTAGACTACGAGAATCACTCCATCCCAAAACTATCTTAACCAGGTAACATATATTTATACCAGCATCACCTTTCTTCCAAACGTCAACACTGCCAACATTTTATTAATTTGTGTTGGTCCCGCCGAAGTGTGCACAGTGTCGCGCAATGACGAAGAGTTGCTCTACAAAATCCCGGTAAGGGATAAAACCGGAACCGTCAATCTTATCAAATGGGGGAAACAATTAAATTTCAACCCAAATGACATCGTGGCAGCACACCTTATTACAACAAAAAAATTCAAAAATATGTATATTCGAAGCACAATTTGGACACAACACACGAAATTAATCCAGACACAGAACAAGCACGAGCTTTGCTGGAGTGGTACCAGACACATCAGGACGAAGACAGCTATAGCATCTCATACACACAACTCAACACCAGTTCGACATCTACGAGTACTACCGATCAAGATACAATCAACGAGATAAAGAGGGATATAGAAGACACGGACGCGCAGATTCACACGCTTACAAAGAAACGAAGAAGACTCGAGATAGAATTACACCATCATCTCATCATGCCCAAATTCTGAATTCCCCGATTCTACTTTTGTTTAGTCTCATAGTGTCGAGGATCACCTCAACTGGTGATATTTATTTTATTACATTACTTACATTTTGATCGGTATTTCCTCTTTTTTACACATTTAATAACATCGCCTTAGCGTTGCACCCGGTCACATAACGCCGCAAATAGGTAAGACTTATATCGTTACCATAATGTGCTGAGTTCCTGTTAGGTACTACTGTTATACGGACTAGACTAGGGCTTTCCAAGCCCTAACAGGCCTCTAGTACTACGATAATATCGTCATTCTGCATTACTGAAACTTTTCTCTTCGTCAGTCGAAGGTGTAATGACGTTTATTTTCTTAAACTCAGCACCCAAATGGATTTTCTCTATCCAAAGGCGAGGGAACACAGCTTTTATTCCACTCACCAACACAGGTCAGCTGATCCTTGCGTGATAAGGTCTTACAGGATTTTTCACGCTGGGTTCAGAATGGACCATGAGATCAAGAGCTGAGTCAGATGACACCCTTGAATTCTTGCTTCAATAAAACGACGACCCAATTTGGTACTTTCAACAGAATTCTTTCAATACTCATATAGCTTTTATCGAATTCCCGTTTAAAAAAACCTATTGCAAAACGCGCCCGTTTGCGCGCACATGAAAAATCGAGTGACGGGTCATTTTTTCATACAATTTAACGTAGGATTCAAATCTGCAATATAAAATTGGTGTTCGCATTTGAAATAACACAGTTGATGATCACGTTTGCGCACTGCGCAATGCGCAATTTTGTCATTTTTCAGATACTTACAAAAAAAAAAAAAAAATTAAGATTGAAAAAAATTGTTTTTAACCCATTATTAATGATTTTAGGAAGGGGGGGGGGTGGATTTCGGGGACACCTCTAAAAATCGTTAAATTTATTTTTTATCAGAATTTTAGTCGAAAGAACTTTATCGACGATGGACTAAAACATTAAAATTTGTATTCACAATATCATGGTGAAAAATGTACTTGAATTTCATTAATATTCGCTGAAAAATCGGTTAAAAAACAGAAAAATTGCTACAACATCAAAAGTCTGTTTTGAATCGTAGAATATGATTTAGAACGATTTTATTTGCCATAAAATTGGTGGTTAACAATTTCTTTGTACTCGAAGTACTAAAATTTCAAAACAAAGTAACATAATATAATACGATAATCTACGAAAATTCGCTCATGCGATCATGCTGCATGCTTGGAACTTTTTTTTCTAAATGCGCTGAAATGTATCTGTATTTCGCTCATCTAAATGGAAAGTTTTGTATTTCTCGTATTGGTATTTCTCGTAAACACGAAAACAAGCTTTTAGAGCGAGTACGATGAATGCTTACATTTTTGTATCGATTTCTCGAGGAAAAGAGGGCTCTTGGGGAGACGTTAACGTGACTCTTGTAGTGGATCACAGCTCAAAATTCAATTGTCACAGTAGACAATTTCCAAAATATAACATGAATTAAGAAACAACGACATTTTTTACCTCTACATTATATAAAAACGATTCAGCCGTGAAGAGCACGAATTTTTAAAACGTGTAAAATGAACCTACTAAATTTTGAAAATGAAAAAGCTGAAATCTTCGATAAAACGTCGAAAGCGAGAGCAAAATGCGTTAATGACCCTTCTGGTTGAGGTGCGGGAAAAAAACACGAAAGAAATACAAATACGAAGGTTAAACCAACAACAAAGACTGCACGGGGAAAATTCAGGCGATTTTGTCGGGTGTGTGTGTGTCCATGCCATTTGCATGATAGCTGCTAAGTTATTCTAGAGTGTTATCCTAGAGGAAGGTCAAGTTTTCGTCTCGTAATTACGATTTCGAAAAAGCTGAGCACGAGAAAAGCTGACCCTTCCATTTCCGAAAAGCGTTTCCACGTTTCGGGAAGGCCATTTTTGTAAACGAGAAAATGAATATGAGAAGTACAAAAACTCTCAAATGTCGAATTTCTACTGCTCTCGTATTATGCGAATAAATTCTATCCTACAGGGTTAATAAGCCAAATAAGCCTCTGGAGGGATGGGAAGGGCGGTGAGGGGGGGGGGGCTGTTGAGGAGTTGCGAGGCGGACAGTAGGCTGACGGGAGTCAAGAGGATTCGCAGCTGAGCGGTAGTGAGGAGCCGCGACTTCTGAAGCGCTCTGACGGGAATTGTGAAGCAACATTGAAAAAAAGGGGGTCTGAGAAAGGAAGCTCCGTCGTTAAATATTGCAGCATCTCGTCAGCGATGTCCTCCCACCTTTCAACTTTTTCCCCTCGTAACTGGGGAGAGTCCGACATCAGTCCGCTGCGGGGTTGCAGCAAAGATTATCCGTCCACTTCAGGTTTCATCCCTTCTAATCCTCGTCGGGTCTAATTCCTCCCTCTCGTCTCCTACTGGGGCCACACCCGCCTGCCTCCACACCGTCTCCCGCTTGTCGCTCATAGCCTGCACCTACACCGTCCCAGGCCTTTCCTCAGTCGCCCAGATCTCTCAATTCTTCACTCCGGCGCGCAGTGTTTTGACAATTCTGCCGTACTAAGAATATATCCCATGTCTGCATTTTCGGCCATATTGAGTTAATTCCAACGGTTTCGTTTGATTTTGCTCGTCCACAAGTCGGATCTCAACGGGAAATGCCTCATAAACGGCTTAAAATTATCGCACTGTTATTCTACGTTTCCGTTCAATTTACTAATCAAAACCCCGTAACTGGCCTTTTCTATAGCCAAAACTGGGCGTCAGATACGAATCGAGACACTCTTGAAAGTCTAGATAAAAAATTATTTCTTAGGGCCGGTTTATCAATCACATTTATCCAATGGTAAGAATTTAGAGAGGTAAGAATTTATTTATTGGCACTTGTTACACAAGCCTCAAGGGCTCTCTTAGTCGTAACATAAAAAAATTAACTTCTTAGATAAATACATTCTTGGCCTTAAAACTTCGGCCGGGACATGAATGAAATTACAGTTCGGAGGGATACCTGCCTGTAAGGCATACACTAAACCTACACTCCAACGGACATCTGCATTTTAGGCATTCCTCTCGCAATTTAGAACGAACTCTTAGATGGATGTATGCCTTTCAAGCATGTGAATTAAAAATGAGGAACCCATACCAAAAACGTCACCAAAATACCTGGCAGAGCAATGCTAAGTGATTTTCATGTTCAGATAATGGCTGATAATATTGAAGGATGATATTGAAAAACGGTGGATGAATATAGTGACTGAAGTGGAAAACAGGGAGCTGAGGCGTTCCTTGGAAAATTTGAAGATCAAACAAAACAAAATTATTGCAATTAGAGCGTTCAACTCATCTCCGTCCACATCTTTGTATTCCGGGGAATTCTCTTTTTTTTTCTTTCGCATCCTTTCCAATTTCGTATTGGTATGTTTGAGAATTTCAGCGATCATATTGGGAGTGAAGAGAAGTTCTCAAACGTCCTTACACTGGGGTGCATTACCCAGCTGTAGAGCTGGCCTTTGACGAGAAGTGCAGCGGACCCTTATTATGTTTCTACGGCTTCGTCTGCCAATACCAGAAGTCGATTGGTCACCACTCCAAGTAAAACAACCCTTTTTTCCTTCGAAGCTTCTGCATTGCTGTGATGCACTCGGAGCTGCTGTTCCTTGAGATACGGCGGGCTGCTGTTCATCCTCCTCCATGATTTCTTCGTTAAATGAAGGGCTCTGAGCACAGTGTTCAACATTCCCATTGACTGGATCCGCATAAATACTTGCTGTAGTTAGACAAAGAAAAAAAAAAAAAAAAAACACAGTCGTTCAGAATGGCCTAAACAACGAAAGATTGGCCTCCAAATAGCTTGGAGGTATTTTCTTCAAAAATTTGCTTATATAATAATTTCACTTGACGGGACACCTGCTTTTTAGGCATAAAAGACGTGCTCACTCTTAGAGGGACATTTGCCTTCTCAGCATTGAACCCCCCTTGAAAGAGATGTATGCCTAAAAATCATAAAATTCGTACTACACTTAGAGGGACACATGCCTAAAAAGCAGGAAATCCATGTACACACAGCGGGATGTATGCCAAAAAGGCAGGGTATGTTCTGGTAAAATGAAACTTACCGCGGAATGGAGGGAGAACGTCGATTCCCGATGGTTCCTCTTTCACACTAGGTAGTCAACTGACAATGTCCTAGGAAGAGAGAGGACCCGTTGCAGTAGAACCGCCCGAAGCGGCAGAAATGTGAGCCAAGCATGCCTAAAAGGCATATGTCCCGGCCGAAGTGTGGCGGCCGATAAAAGACTGCACTAATAAAATAAAAATACAGAAAACAATTGAATTATACATGAACAAAACGTATAGAAAAAAAACTTCTCTGAACAAAACGTATAAAGAAAAAAGAAAATAAATAAATAATAATAGTAAAAAAAACTTGAAAAAAACTAATAAGTTCAACTGGGTGGGTTCAAATGGATAAGGGAGATTTATCTAAGGTATAGCGTTATCCTCCAGATAACACGATTTGGGGTGTTTATCCACCCCTTATCTGGCGTGTTAATTTATCTGTTCCCTGGACGGCTGGATAACTATTATAACTAGAGGTTAATGACATATCTAGAGCTTTCTAATCTCAAACAAGTTTATTTATTTACAAAAATCTCATTTGAATCAAGTTTGATTGTCTTTATTTTTGTACCTTCCAATGGATATTATTGGGGAATTCGTCTTCAAATAGCAGCAACGGCGAAGATTCTATCGTAGCATAATTCGTTGAATGGAAAAGAAGACCTATATAGTAAGACCCCGTGTAGATCACCTACTAAAATGGGACGAGTGCGTATTTTTTTGAGGTTTCGGTTGGACAAAGATACCGTTCTTTACTTTATAACACAGATCGAAGATGAAATTAAGTCCACAACTTACTGATCCCAATAATTCATTCATAATAATTCAGGTTGCAAGATCGCAACTCGTACATGCATTTTTCTCTCTCTAGAAATGAAGCTAATAGCAAAAATGTGGTGGTGTCTTTATTTGCCGAGCTGATACTGTCGATGATGACACTGTTGTTTTGTGGACGTCAGATGGTTTTTCTAATAGCCGATCCATGAAGAAAATGTAACTTCCACTCTACTCTGTGGTAGCTCCATGTGTAAATCGCCTTTATTTTGTCGCCTGCGGACACCAATGAGGATGCTAACGGCGCTATCTGCTAGACAGAATTTATCTGAGGGATAATTTTATCCGTCATTGATATAAACGACTCACATTCCTTATCTGGAGTATAGTGCTATACTCAGTATAGCTATCCTGCAGATAATGTAGATAAATAATTGATAAACCGGCCCTTAATCATTTTAGACCAATGTTCTGCGTAGAAGGGTAACAGAAATAATAAACCATTATGCAATAATATTCTAAAAATAAATTGGTGGCGTAATCTGCGAATTATTCCCTGCAGGGGGTGTGGGAAGTGAAGAAAAGTCGTCCTTCAATTCCTTACTTCCCCTGTGAGGGAGCGTCGATTTATTTGATACCGGTTTCCGTCTTAATACAGACCATCCTCAGTCAAAAAAAATGAAAAACTCAGAGCGAAATTACAAACGAACGAAAATACACTTTTACTTTAGTTGTTGCAATTATGTTTCTTGGTCTTGATAGTAGTTTCCCCTTCCCCTTTTCATATCTGTCAGTTGTTGTGCACCCAATGAAACTATTTCATATGCATACCTACTATATTTCCAGACGCTGTGAGGCTTGCTGCACGCTTTTGCCACTCCCTCATAAGTTTAACTTTTCTTTTATGTTGGATGGTTTCACTAAAATTGATGATCTTGAAGGTATGTTTGTTCCTTTTGCCTATTAGTTGCTAGTTATAATGTTAAGTTTTCTCTCTCATGTTATTGTTGACGTTTATGCCTGTTTTTTTTGCTCCTAGGATGCTCGGAGTTTTTCATTTTTTTTTTTACTGAGGATGGTCTGTATTAAGACCGAAACCGGTCTTAAATTAAATAAATTGACGCTCCCTTACAGGGGAAGTAAGGAATTAAAGGACGATCACTTCCCACACCCCCTGCAGGGAATAATTCGCAGATTACGCCACCAATTTATTTTTAGAATATTATTTCTTCATATCTGCGTACTTAGGTTTATGTAAAGCATTATGCAATCATTTGCAGTGTTTTTGTTATAATTTCTTCCGAAGATTTAAACTTATCAACATGTATCATGTTTTACTGCTGTTTTAAGATCTGTCTTTATGTTTTCTTGGTCGAATGCGAATATCCATTATTGAAAATGATAAATGATAAAAAATGTATAAAACATAAAAGTAAAATTCATTTTTAGCTTTTGCAATAAAATCAGTCAGACATTCTAAACTTGTATTTATGACGATACAAAATGCGAATAGTGAAATTCAGCTCTTTTAATGGGGTCGCGGAATTCGTAAAAGTCTCAGGGAATATCTGGATAATCACGGGTATTCTCACTTGTTTCTATCGAGCTGTTGTAGACGAGAATCTGACGACGGAAAAAATCCTCGGGTTGGTACGACCAAATCTAATTACTCCCTGAGGGGCTTCCCCCCCCCCCCCCCCCCCCCCCCCCTACACTCGCCCTGTCACCCCATCTCAGGTCGTTGTCCCTTCGCCCACTGATGATACGGTTTGCGAAGAACGCGGATTTCTTCATAGCTGGCCTGTTTCATCCTTTCTTTCAAACTTCACCAATCGGCTGCTACAAAATACGTTTTATTCACCTATTTATCAAAATTCAACGGGCATAAGCCCAAGCATGTTTGTATTAGCGAATTTTCCTTTAAAAAAAAGTCCAGTCATGCAGCATGACCCCATGAGCGAATTTTTGAAGAAATCTTCGACATTTCGAGCCGAGCGAGGCCTTGGGTCTGCGTGCTAGTACGTACATAAATAGAACTTCTTCATAATTTCATGGCTAATATTTTCTAAGCCACAGTCAGTATTAAAGCTACATCAAGTCCTAAAACAGTTGAGCTTAAAACATTAAAGAGAGCGACCGAGAGGATCGGAGGACGGAATATTTCACAGAGTAAACTCATCAGTTGTGGTTAGTTTTTTTTTTTTAAACAAGCACCTACTACCTTTTTAAACAGCATGGTTCTAGGATTGGTTATATGTACAGGGATACTTCCATAAGAGTAGTTCAATCTGAATTTGGACAATGTTTCATGCAAATATTACCGATTTTTACAACTTGCGAACGGCATTATTTCGATTTTTGACTGATTTTTCAACTTTGAAATTTTTGAAAACTTGATACACATTCTTATAGGAAATTTTACTTTGATTCCGAATATACCACATGTTAGTATGCTGACAAAATCATTTCGCACAACAAATCGCAAAATAAAACAGACTATTTTGAAATTTTTGACTACATTTTTGAAAATTTCAACCCGAAGATGTAATCCGATCATGCTGGCCAACGAACTTGAACTTTCGTTTTGTGTCCTTAACATTTTAAAATTTGTTTGAAGTTTCTAGCACAATTCTACGGACAGTTATCGTCTGGAATGACACATACATACATATATACATACATACATAAAAAAATGCGTTCAACTTCAGAATATGATTCAGAATAGCCTGAAACGGATTTCTGCATAAAAATTTTTCAAAAATTCACATTCTACAAATTTTGAGGCGAGAGCAATAGCTTAATTTTCTTCAAAAATTCGCTAAAAGAGAGAAGCTATTAACAATTTTAAATAACCATTTTCGAAAACTTTTGTACTTGAAAATCCATTTTGAGGCAGTCTGAAACGATTGATGGATTTTAACCCTTTTTCATAAGTTGCTATTATTAGTAATATTAATAAATGATCCGCTCCATTTTCCACCACCAATAATAAATTTGAAACTCCCAAGTTTTTTATTTTTTTAACTGGACCAAATACTAAATTATTGAACAAAAAATGAATTACGAAATCCGGTAGAGAATTTATTGTAGCTTAATCAGCGCTTGAAATGATCGGCTATATCCCCCTCCACCCACCATCCCGATATCATATGGCTCGTTACCAAACTATACTACACTTGGGATCGGAAAAAAAAGCAATTAAGAAAATCGGCTGAGAATAATTGTAGATTAGGCAGTACATAAAAGTGTTGGATATTACCCTCTCTACCACCTCCCTATGAGAAACCCAAAATTACCACTGTTTGTCACACAATCAGATTAAAATTAGAGTCTAACAGCATAAGAATCACGAAAATCGGTCTAGAATTTTAGCTTGTGCAGCGCATCAAAGGTTCCATCCACTCTCCCTTCCAATGGCATATCCAAAATTCCCAAGGATTGTTGCACAACTAGAAAATCCGAAATCGGATTTAAAAAAAAAAAAACAGGTGTGCTAAAGACCGGGAGAAGTGTAAACTTCTATGACGATTTGGACATTACTTTCCACTCTGTTGGGATGTTGGGAAAGTAAAAGTGGACAGCCTCCGCCCCTGGACCCTCGGTAACTTTCCGCCTTGAGATTTCGGCTAAAATGCTAAAACATTGAGCATGCTTTCTTCCCGCTAATTCGTAAATGTAAATAAATTTAAAAGTACGATATAAATGCAGAGTACCTAAGTAGGTAATTTTCTGTTATGTTGCGCGTCTACAATTACTATACGTAAGATTAACTTCTCAACCTAGTGACAACAAAACAAGCGGCATTGTTTACTATATCCATTTATATACATAAATAAATATAAAACTACGACATGAATAAAAGAACAAGTACAAAAGAAATGCGTGATAAATCGAGAGCTTTCCAACGAGTGGAGAACGATTTTGTCCGGTAAAAACTGAAGAAGTTTCATTTCCCCAGCAACGGCTTGGTTGTCAAAACAGCGTGACGGAAAAAAACGTGACCCCGCTAAATTTTTCGACGCCTATAGAAGTTTACACTTCAAAACTGTCATGTTGTTAAAAGTATCTGGAGTTTGCGATCGTGATGAAACTCATGTGGGTTTATCAAATCGTAATATTTCACCAACTCTCCGAATTTGATCGTGATCGGACGAATAGACCAAAAGAAAATGGCGCGTCATGGATTTAACGTTTACACAGTGGGAGCAATTAATTGTTGGCAGATGAAATTGATAAGGGACCATTCTCAACCTAACTTGAACGTTCCAAGAAAATGTATACAAAATCGAATGAAAACTGTAAAAGTAATGCTCATAACAAGAATTTCACATCAGCCCACGCGCAGCTGTCACTAATGATACAATCTTGTTGAAATTGATATGGGATCATTGAATCGTCTTTCCCCAATTATGCTCTAAATGTGAGCCAGATCGGACGAATAAACAGCGAGAAAATAATGTTTGACGGAATTCAAGTTTGCGCATGCGCATTTTGATTTTTGAGAAAATTCCTCTTGCATTTTAAGCTTTACAAAGTGAAAGTAAAAAGTCCAGTCATGCAGCATGACCCCATGAGCGAATTTTTGAAGAAATCTTCGACATTTCAGTCGCTATTGATTGTGTAGAGAAATTTTAGTTTATGATTTTGATAGACAAACATGAAATCAAATTATTAAAAATAATTAGGAAGTACTCATACTTTATTATTATTAAACTAATCTTGTAGATTTAAAGACAAATGTAGGTAAATGTTCATAGATTTCGATGTCCAATGTGGTCAGTATTGAAGGCAGTTGAAATCTTAACAGTATCCTATCATAACATCATCAAATCTTGACATAAAATAAAACAAGCACCTATAAAAGAACAAAAACAGCATGGTTCTAGGATTAGTTATACAGGGATACTTCCATAAGAGTAGTTCAATCTGAATTTGGACAATGTTTCATGCAAATAGTACCGATTTTTACAACTAGCGAACGGCATTATTTCAATTTTTGACTGATTTTTCAACTTTGAAATTTTTGAAAACTTGATACATATTCTTATAGGAAATTGTACGCTGATTCCGAATATACCACATGTTAGTATGCTGAAAAAATTATTTCGCACAACAAATCGCAAGAAACAGGCTATTTTGAAATTTTTTACTACATTTTTGAAAATTTCAACCCGAAGATGTAATCCGATCATGCTGGCCAACAGACTTGAACTTTCGTTTTGTGTCCTTAACATTTTAAATTTTTTTTGAAGTTTCTAGTACAATTCTGCGGCCAGTTATCGTCTGGAATGACACATACATAGGTATACACATACAAACATAAAAAAATGCATAAACTTCAGAATATGATTCAGAATAGCCTGAAACGGATTCCTGCATATAATGTTTTCAGAAATTCACATTCTACAAATTTTGAGGCGAGAGCAATAGCTTGGATTTAAAATAAACTTTACGTTCACACGTTTATCCGAATGATCACTATGGTTTGAATATACCAAGAATGAATCAACTGATGTAGCCAATGTGAAACGCTGTTGGTTTGGTAATTTTTGAACAATGACAAGCGGAAGGGAAAAGTCACGGAGCTGTTAGCCAATTCCTGTCTCGGGGTCAGGTTTGAATATTTAAAAGCACAGCGATACCTCTGATCATTACACATTGAAGAGCCCGAAAAGCTCTAAACTGATGAGCAAAAAAGACGTCTGCCAAGTTGGGTGTGGCACATGGTTTCCTCTTTATGCTGAAGTATAAACTGAAGAAATTGTGAAACAATGATTGAATATAATTATCTTGAAATCAGACTCATGGAAGCAGAGTTTGAATTTTTTTTACGTTCGCTCGTCCTAGAACGGTAGGTATCTTTAATACGTATATTCCCATCGTACATTCCCTGAGTTACAATCACAATCCTTAGGATGCTTCTTATGGGTACTTATTCCTGGTTCGCGCATGACCCGTGGTTCCTGCCACTCCCTGTTTAGGACGTTCCCCTGAAGCTAAGCTTCGTCAACAGAGGGACGACCTATTGAAATTGATCCAGAGAGTGTGGTACAATTCAAGTATGTGTGAGAGAGAAAAAAATAAATAAATGAAAATAAAAATAACCGCATACTATTCCGTTTCAGGCCGCTCTAAGACGGAATCCGTGTGAAAACCACAGGTGTATGTCTGTGTGCGTATGACAAATTTTGTCGACGCTTTCCAGGCCACGATTCTCAGACGAATTTCGAGATTCTTTCTTTGTTCGATCCCAGTTTTAGTCTCGTTGTGCAATATCCCCCGGACAATTAGAATTTCAAGATGGAAAAGTGAGAATGGAGGGGGTGAAACAAAAATAAATAATTAAAAATAAAAGTTTCGAGAAATAATTTCGTCGATGCCACCCAGGCTACAGTTCTCAACCAATTTTCCTGACTTATTTTGTTCAATTCCAATTTTAGTCTAGTTGAGCAAAAAACCTTGATAATTTCGGATTTACTGTCTTAAAGGAGGGTGGAGGGAATAATTACCGAATCTTTCAAGCACTTCTCAAGCAACAAGTCGCTCTACAGGTTTAGCTCCTCAACTCAGACAATCTTATTTGGTTCTTTAATAATATGATCACCTTGTAACGGGCTGCAGTGAACAACGTGCATTATTTTTACGTGATGAAATAAAACGAAAATATTAAGAGAAATCTATGGGTAAAGTGCTGTATTCTGAGGTGATATTGTGGCGTCTAGTTTTTCTTCAGTAAGTTGAGCAGACGTTTTTCCAAGCTTTGATTCCTTAGACTCCGTGCTTTAATTCGTGCACTTTGGAGAGGGACGATCACAACTGGGAACTTCTATCTGTTGGAATTTCACACTATTGACCTCAGATTCGGATTCAGCGCACTTGAAACCACCATGTAGCAATTTTCAGTTCAAAATACCGTTTAGTTTGGCCTATAAACGGGTAAGAAGATAATGTGTGACGTGTAAGTGCGAAGGAGCTGAGGGTTCTCCTCAGGCGGGCGGGGTACGGCCGTGACGTCATCGTGAAAATGAATTTCTAGAGCCATTTAACTGCTAAGATACCACATCATATGGCACCTTTTTGGAAAGCTCTCGCTCATATCTTTCTATTAAGGAAGTAAAAAATAACTATGAAAATTCCCCATTGTTGTACCTGATCATCCCGCGACTTCACCATTTGTGCGGCTTGGATACGTGGATTTTCAAGATGATCCACGCCTTAGCAACTCAAAGTAACGTACCGTGCACCTAAGACATCTTAGGAGGCTAAAGAGGGAGAAATTGGCCCATTGAAATGTGGAGTCATGTGTAACAAATTCACAGATTTCCAACGAATGGCGAACGATATTTGTAGGGTGGGACACTCAGGAAGTTATATTTTCCCTAGCAATGATTAATTATACGTCAGCTATTACAGGAAAGTGTGACATTTTCTTCAGACGGACGTAAATTTGGAATGATCCCCAGATCTATGACATATGCATGTCAAATTGATAGATCCGATCTACTGATTGATGTTAAATGATGTGCAAGGGAAAAATTAAGAAACCCCCAGTTTTCAAGGTGGTTCATTTTAGGTTTTGGATATCTGACCCCGACATTAACATTTTCGGGGGCTGGATTATTGGAAAAACGCTGCAAATTATTACATAATAGTTTATTATTTCTGAATCAGATAGCCAGCTATAGTAACCAGCATGCTCTGGGGCTTTCGCCAGTCTCTTTTCTAGTATCCACCTCTGTTCTCGCGTTATAGGCTGTGCTCCCGATGGGGAGCAAATGGATGATCGTACAGCCACCCGAGTGGTCTCATTCAATCCACGGAGCTAATTTCTATAGGAATCAAACTAAAACCGTAGGTACACTGGATTCCAAAAGCATCTGGGACCTATCCCAGTCGATTCTGCTTCCGAAATTACTTGGGTGACGACACCCCACTTACCTATGGCAGAAATATAAGTAAACAGCTATTCGTCCAGAGGGTTCAGACTCCAACCTGCCCATGTAATGCAATTTTAATGTAAAAACGATTTGCTTCGAACTATCTGAGAAGATTTTGAGAAGGAGAAGAACGAATGATTTTAGATGGGCTGGATCAATTATTTTTGTAACATACTTACTATAGTATGATATAATATACTTAATATACTAGCCCCTACAAGGTGCCGCGGCGCCTCCTCTCACTCCACTCCCCGCTCACCCCCTCACCACACACCGTGACCCCCTGCCAAGCGTGCCAGTAAGTCTAACACTCAAAGCCTTGAAAAAGACACTTTTTCGCCCGTTTTTGGCCCATTTCATCTATGCGAGTAAAGCGATTGGGATGGTTAAACCTTAGGAACAACTAGATCCCAAATGGAGTCTATGTGCGAAAGAACGGGTTTTTCAAGTCAATTCTTAGGCTTTTTACGGCGGACGGCGGACGGACATTTCAAATTCTGATTCTAAGCACCTTGAAACGTAAAGTGACAAAGTTTGAGGGGGGGGGGGGGGGGGGTTTTAAAAATTTTTTGCTATAGATCACATAGGCTTATTATTGGAAATAATAAACCAAAAGGGATGGATGTTGAAAAGCGAATAATACAATAAAAATAATAAATTGTATTCACAAAGAACCCTCTGTAAAGACACGAGATACTCCTCAGTAATGCTCAATGACGTAATATGTTTGATGTTTTTCCGACTACAATGGAATATTGGCTAGGTTCAAAGAACTGCCTGAAGTGTAGGTATGCGAGAGAACTGTAGAACTCTATCTCGTATTACGTTATATGTAACGTCATTTCGTATTACGGTATGTAGGTAATAGATAACTAACATCATAGTACTTGCTTGTGACAGTTCATGTTATGCTTATTATACATTGGCTTGAACTAACAATTAATATTCAACACTATATTAAACAAAATAAACGGTTTCTTGGAATTCGTAACATACCTAATCGTTTTCCACTAATTAAAAACAAATAGTACTCAAGCATCAACGACGTAAGTCGAACAATTAGGCTCAGAGGTCCCTCACCTGATCAGTGCGCCTACGTACACTGGAATATATTATATTTTAGATACCCCAAAGGAAATCATTTCAAATTTCAGCTCCGTAGGTTGATTAAGAAAGAGGTTATCTTTACAGGCCCCTTAGTGTTTAACGCACTTTCGTATCCGATTTGCGAAATTCAATTTCGTGCTTGTCGGGCAAATATTAATGGATAAACTAATGGAATAACAATAGAAACATTGATATGTCTACGTGGATATATTATAGGCACCTATAGAGAAAAAATTAATTGCATTTGACAAATGAATTAAATTCAAATTTAAATATATCATACTAATCAATAAATCACCAAACAGTCACACCTAGCCAGCATCTTAAATTTGAACACCGTAGGTCGATTAAGGAAAAAGTTTCAGTTGGCTATCAGCGCGCCTCCGTACACTAAAATTGTACACCCAGAGGATCTCTATATCGAATTTCAGCACCGTAGATTAATCATGAAAGGAATTAGATTCACGGGGCTCACCCTAGTTACTGATTTGCGTAATGCAATTCCGCGGTGGTTGGGCGAAACAATGACTTTGCCATCAATATGCCTAAATAGATTTAGGCACCTACGGAGAGAAAATCAATGCAATTAAATAAAACATCACTTCCTTACGAGTCTCTCTGAGCTAACCACAAACTGGGAATTTACAATATAAAATAAATCACCTACCTACGCATCACTATTCCATCTATAAATGAGAAACTAGATTCCATGAAGAGCGAATTCCATTGGAATTATATCAGCTGATACGATCATTCTAGTTTATAAGGCCATTTTTACAATGTTCTAACAGGTATGATTCGCTCTCACGTTATTGAGCTGTTTTCCTGCTAATATTCTAGCCGTTAGGAAGTGTGAACTGTTTAACATAAAGCGATGTCGAGCTTCTAGGACCAACTGGCATGTCATTTTGACCCATGTTTCATATGATTCAGTAGTTTCGGAAAAAAATGCCCAGGACGGCGCGGCGGACGGACGGATTTTTAACACAGTTTTTAACACAGAATGTGTTTTTACGGAGGGTTATTTGGTTTGAAGGCGTCCGTCCTGTAAGATCCCCCCCGAACCCCCCCCCTCTCCCGTACGAGCTACTACCCCCACCGCGCGTCCGCTCCACCACCTACTTCCTTCGCCTTCCTTCATTCCTATTCCCTCGCAGTAAGAGTAGGAAACTTTTAGGCCGTTGGGAGGGATATGTTGATAATGGTGAGTGGAAACGCTGTTTTTCCTTAGCTAGAAAAACCTTATCCATAATATAATATTCATATAATAATAGTGGCAAGCATTATTATAATATTATTATAAATATTATAAATAAGCCGGTAGGTAAGAAAGACCGGTACGTACTGCTCCCATTTCATTGACAGTTAGTAATCAGACGATAGTTGGATTGCTTGTAATCTTAATGATTATTTGACTAATTCAACAGGAAGTGGGTGTTTTAATTAAAGACACAATTGAACGGAATTTGTAAGTATAATTGCAAAACACACAACTAACCATCCCTACCCTTCCTTGGAGGGGACGAGCAGTCGGTCACGTAGGCCCAAAGTAATGGCTTACATGGAAAATCATCGAAGGAAGAAGGGAGATTTCGTTACTGAGAAGTATAATGCGTTGCAATATGTGGACATTGAGTTGTGAAACACAGGTCCATGCCTAACATGCTTAACGACTTTTTTAACTTACTGCTCCCATTTTATTGACAATCCCGAACTTACCAGAATGCCACCAGCCCTCCGGGGAATCCCCGAAATACACATTCTGTGTTTCATTGGTTTGATCCTTGATCCTAACATTAACAATCCGGGGGTCTGGCCGTGTCCCCCAGATTTCATTTTACAATAAATGTACCATCATGAACACAAACCACTGGCGGCTAGACACCCCCAACGGCAACGTTTTTTTTAATTCGATTTTTGGACTCTTCGAATCTTGAAACGTAATCCATCAAATTTCATGGAGGGAGGGGGGAGGAGAGGAATCGTTGTTTCTTAGTCGATTACAAAAGTTCATTATTGAAAATAATAAAACGATTCGAGACTGCGCTCTCTCTTCCCACCTCCATACAATGACCGACGCAATAAATCTCGATAATGTTACAATTTAACTTAAATTCATAAAGATAGCGTGACTCCTCGAAAAAACGACCGCTTATTCACTGACGTAAAAAAATTTAAAACAATTTCACCCGACATTCAAACAATTTATTCGATCAGATTCGAATCGTTACTTCTCCAACGTCTGTCGAGCTAGTTGAGGAGTCCTCCCTTCACCTCCCATTCGACTCCTTATTCATTCCTTTTTTTCTTTTTTTTCTCTTCAATTTCCGTTCTCCCATCTCGGTCTGATATTTGAATAATCGATGTCCTCATTGTGATTCTCTCCTCGGAAATGCTTATCCGGTATCATCAAACCTCCGCCTTTCGATCTTTAGTGATATAATGTATATATCATCTACTCATTCATATTACTATCCGGGCTTTACATCATCAACTTACATAAATCAAACATTTCTGCTTGGGAACAGGGTTATCACAGGTGAACAGAGTAAGTTTCAGATGTTATAATTACGATGGAACTCCGTTACCGATGTGTATCATGATTTGCGAAGTACATAGTTATTGATAGATGAACCAGGTATTGATGGGTGGTGGGTGATTCATTAATTCATTTATAGATACGTCAGATGCCCATTCATAACTCAAGATAAAAGAGTGAGTTGCTACATTGGTAAACTAAAATTAAAAGTTACATACTGTTGAAGTTCGAAAGAGAGTCTTTCAAGGATTCGAGACATCTGGAACCATCCTGATCAGCTGAGTGATTTGTAAATCGTAAAAAGAGCTGGGCTGAGGGCATGAGAGCAGGTGCTATGGCTTCAAGAAACCCTCTTTACCCATTGATGAGTTTGATGCCAGACCTGCGAATTTAGCTGTAGATTTGACATATATATATATATATATATATATATATATATATATATATATATATATATATATATATATATATATATATATATATATATATATATATATATATATATATATTTGTTTTTCTTCACGACCTCGGTGTTTGCCTTCTAAATTGGATCAAGTTCATTGATGGAAGTAGACTAGGGCGATTGACTAAGGCAATCCAAAGAAGACCAGAAGGCCGCGAAAGGGCAATCTATGTAATTCTGAAACTATAAACCGTTGTATTGAAATACGTAGCTTTTTTTATTTGTTTAATTAAATGTGATGGGTATTGCCAATAACTAACGTGAAAATGGATAAATTACATTTGTGAGCAACTATTATAATATAGGTTCGTCAAAACGTCAAAAACTTTAGTGGTTCGACCCCTATACTCAAAAACACGTGCTTGAGTCACCCAACTCGGTTTTCCTTTGTCACACAAAGCCAACCTCTCAAGTGGTAAAAGGAAAGTTTTCGATAGGGATTGATAGATTCCAGTTGGTTCGAGTTGTGTTCCCACAGAATCCCAGCACTGGGAGGCCAATGAGGTTTCCAACATCCCGCCCTCTTCCTTTTTCTGATCTTTGACATTTGATCCCTTTGGTCAACCGATTTTTTTTTCTTTTTCAAACACACGTCGATATCGTCTAAATACCCTCAGGCTATAAAAAGAACCTTCCTTCCTTCCTTCCTTCCCCTCTCTCTCTCTCTCTCTCTCTCTCTCTCTCTGCCATTCATACCCCCTCCCCCCTACTTTCTCAAATGATGTTTCCAAACGATGCAAATATTTGGAGAGCTGTAAATTGAACTGGAGTTTCAAAGCCTTTACCGAGTTATATGCACCAGGTCGTTCGGCGCGCATTTAAATCGGTTGTGCGCTTGCCAAAGCTAACTTTGTCACTGATAGAATGAATTATTTGTTTAATGAAAGGGATGATCGTTTGACCCGAATCGTATTCGATCCGCTCTCAGACCCACGGTGGAGTTTCTGCGGTATATTCAATGCAGGAATCTTTCTGTTTTACTTAAAAATCAGCCATGGTTTAGTATGAAAGGACATTGGGTATAATGAAGTTTTCGTAATTGTGCACTATTAGGTGACCAACTCCGATTTTCATAAAAATTGGATATGTTGCCCTCCTAACTGCCCCATAAACGCATCTAAAAGACAAACGGCTGCCATTTTGGGTGGGCAGTATAGCTTACTCGCATATTGAAACATGAAACATGATTTCGAACCTACCAAATGGGATGCCGTATGTTGAATCTGCTTAACGAGGAGACTAAAGAGCTTTCTTTCAAACTTTTCAAGCGCACTATACAACATGAACGCATTAAGCAAGAATTGTACCACACTAGCGATTTTTTCAAAATTTTCAATCACGTTGTCAATTTTTAAGCAAACAAAAATCAAGCAATATATATATATATATATATATATATATATATATATATATATATATATATTTTTATTTTGACTAGTGGGACGTTTTACTCCACTTATTCACTTTTAAATAGTTTTTATCTTGTAGCCGTTGTTAATTTCATGTCAGCAACCGAGGAATTTTATAAAAGTACTCGAGTTAGCTCTTTAGATATTTATAATGACTGTGATAACTTGTTAACTGTTGAATATTTTCATTTCTTTAGATTTATATAAGTTGTATGAGTTATAATTTTTAGTGTGATTGTAATTTATTGAGTGTATGGCTTTAAACCAAGCAAATTATTTAGGTTCGGGGCCCTCGATCGGCTCGGGGGCTGGGGGCTGTCTCACCTGATGATTTTCGGTTGCGCGATTTATGAATCGTAGCAAGGGGTGCTTACCTAGAAATAGGTGGGCGCCCCCCGGGAGGCCGCCATGGTGGGTCGGGTCCGGGCTCGGTCGGGAAGCCCCGGCCGAGCCGCCTTTTAGGCGGGTTAATGACCAGCATACTCTCTTTTATTTCATTTTATTATTATTGTTTTAATTAGTCTATTTTTTTTCTCCCCCTTTAATGGCTACATGAATGTTAATTTACGTCATTCAACAATATTACAATATTACATTAACAATTGTCCTACATAATAGCATATTTGGACAAAATATACGATTCTGATTCTGATTCCTCTGATTCATAAAAAATGAAAGGGTTCTAAATACTTTTCATCTAGCTATATTTTTTAAAACTATTTCTATTCAAAAAGTTGGTTCTGCTTAAGCAAACTGCTTTGTCACACTCGGTCCTATCCACCCTTTATTTATATAAAAAAATATAAGAAAGGGAATAAATGAATAGTAGAGTATTATATAGAGTATTTGATCAGTGTTTTAGTTTTGGTTTATTATTTTCAATAATAAGCCTATGTGATCGTGTAGCAAAAAATTTTTATAACCCCCCCTCAAACTTTGTCACTTTACGTTTCAAGGTGCGTAGAATCCAAATTTGAAATGTCCGTCCGCCGTCCGCCGTTCGCCGTCCGCCGTCCGGGCCTTAAAAGGCCTAAGAATTGACTTAAAAAACCCGTTCTTTCGCACATAGACTCCATTTGAGGTCTAGTTGGTCCTAACGTTTAACCATCGCTTTTCTCGCATAGATGCTATGGGCCAAAAACGGGCGAAAAAGTGTGAAAAAATGTCAGTGTTAGACTGACGAACGCTCATAATTCTATTCTACGCTTTATGATATAAAGCTTTGCTTCCTTCGGGTGTCCCTAGACGGCCCCATTTATTTTTATTTTTTTTCCTCAACTTTAATATAAAGCGTAAAATTATGGGGTCCTGGAGCTGTGATGCAGTGAACGAGTGAACCAAATATTGGAAGCCCCGAGTTTCGATACCTAGTAAATATACTATAAGTGAGGCTAAATAATTACGGTCAGTTTTCTACGTAGGTCTGTATGATACAGAAATAATAAACCTTTGTGTAATAATTTGCAGCGTTTTTTCATTCTATTTGAGATTGTTACTGACATTCAAGAAATTTCGTGGAAACCTCGTCACAATAATAACCCAACTGCCCACAGCTCTGCTGCCCCCAGCAGGCTCAGCATCGAAATATTAGCTTCCCCTGAGTATGCAAAGGGCTGGCAACTACTCATTCATTGCAACTGGAGGTCGGGAGGTGGATTCTAACTTGTTACGACTAATCAAAGCCAGCGTCCTCCTTTGAAAGGGCGGCGGTCGTCGGGACTAACAACTGGTTTGGTTTTCCTCCCGAAGTTAATTAGCCCTCAGGCCTCCCAAGTTCTCCTCACTTTGGGCTTCGAAATCCCTAGAAGCGACTACTTGCTCAACACCCTTTACGGATGTTTCCCTGACCCCGACTGTTTACTCGAATTCCTCGCTAATCCTCAGCCCCCAATCGAAATCTACTCAACAAATCATAATGGGACACAAAACAGCATCATTAAGTTCCCTTACAGCTGCCAAAAACTTCCACACGAGCCATCATTCGTCATTTTTCTGCTGATGTCGAAAAATTAGACGAGAGCGAGATCTGAAAGGAGTCTGAAAGTCGTTTACATTTCTGTAACCTTTCGATGATAAGCCGAAGGACGTTTCACTATTGTACGTCTCCAATAAACTAAAACTCCATCATACTACAAAATTTGGGTAGTGAAAACACAAAAAAGTATACATATATCTCGCTAACAGAAAAGTCCAGTCATGCAGCATGACCCCATGAGCGAATTTTTGAAGATATCTTCGACATTTCAGTCGCTATTGATCGTGTAGAAAAATTTTAGTTTATGATTTTGATAGACAAACATGGAAATAATTAGGAGGTACTCATACTTTATTATTATTAGGAGGTACTTATACATACTTTATTATTAGGAGGTACTTATACATTAAAGAAAGCGACCGAGAGATTCGGAGGACAGAATATTTCACAGAGTAAACTCATCAGTTGTGATAACATTTTTTTTAACAAGCACCTACTACCTACAATTTAAACAGCAAGGTTCTAGGATTGGTTATACAGGGATACTTCCATAACAGTAGTTCAATCTGAATTTGGACAATGTTTCATGCAAATATTACCGATTTTTACAACTAGCGAACGGCATTATTTCGATTTTTGACTGATTTTTCAACTTTGAAATTTTTGAAAACTTGATACATATTCTTATAGGAAATTTTACGCTGATTCCGAATATACCACATGTTAGTATGCTGAAAAAATTATTTCGCACAACAAATCGCAAAAAACAGGCTATTTTGAAATTTTTGAAAATTTCAACCCGAAGATGTAATCTGATCATGCTGGCCAACGAACTTGAACTTTCGTTTTGTGTCCTTAACATTTTAAAATTTGTTTGAAGTTTCTAGTACAATTCTACGGACAGTTATCGTCTGGAATGACACATACATACATACATTAAAAAAATGCGTTAAACTTCAGAATATGATTCAGAATAGCCTGAAACGGATTTCTGCATAAAATTTTTTCAAAAATTCACATACTACAAATTTTGAGGCGAGAGCAATAGCTTAATTTTCTTCAAAAATTCGCTAAAAACAATCGCGACACGAGGTTTCAAGAAGTGGAGCTAGTAAAACCGTTCCGTCGGGTGTCTGAGCGTACCAGCTGATGGTGATGCTGGCCTGAGATGCGGTACGTATCGGGATACTTTGCAACGTTAAGGCCGTATCACACCAGAATTTGTCTGCTTTGTTCTCGCATTTTAGCGAATTTTCGAAGAAAATGTAGCTATTGCAATGGCTCGGAAATTTTAATATCAAAATGTTTGAAAAATTTCTTCATTGAAATCTGTTCTTAGGCATTCTGAAACGAACCCTAGAATTTTACGCTTTTTCATATATATATGTCCTTCCAGACTATAACTCTCCTTAGGATTGAGAGAAAAATTCCGTTCATGCCCCAAAAAAATCAAGCTTTCCAAAAAAAGGTCGAGTTCGTTGGCCAGCATTTTTTGAGCACATTAAATTTGTCAAATAAAAAAAAGTGCTGAACAAATCACTAAAAATAGCAAAAAACGGCTAAAAATGGTTAAATTTATATTTTTTAACATAATATTGCTCAAATGAAGTTTATTAGACATTAAAAAAAAAAAAAAAAAAACATTCAAAAATTTACTTAAATTTCATTCAAATGTGCTAAAAAATCGATGAAAACGGCAAAAAAGTAAAAATCCAAAATCTCATTTTAAATAGCAGATTATTATTTAGAACGAGTTTTTTCCATACATTTGGTAGTTAACATTTTTTTTTTTTTTTTTTTTTTTTTTTTCACTCAAAGTCCTCAATTTTCAAAACTGTAGCAAAGTACGATAATTTACGAAACTTCGCTCATAATCATGCTGTATGACTGGAACTTTTTATGCTGTATTGCGGGGTTTTCCGATGGATTGCGGGTTCGAAAATAGCAACTGAAGAACACCGAAAATGTGAACGTTGAATAAAAATTGCTTCAAAATCTGCACATTTTAGCGGAATGCAGTTTTATTGAGCCTGTCAGGTTATAGGAGCCTGTATTGGCTCCTAGGGGTTTTCCACTGACTTGTTACCTTCCCAAGGGTTAAGTTTTAGTATTTTTCTTCCGTCGAGATAAAAATTAGAACACGTTCTTATTTTCTCAAGAGATTTTAAAAATGCTCCGCCAGGATGCTCAAAGGAAGAAAAAGTTTGTTGAGAAATTTTAGTTTATGATTTTGATAGACAAACATGGAATCAAATTATTAACACATGCAGAGCTACCGAGAGAATCGGAGGACGGAATATTTCACAGAGTAAACTCATCAGTTGTGATTACTTTTTTTTTTTTATAAGCACCTAATACCTACGTTTTAAACAGCATGGTTCTAGGATTGGTTATACTGGGGATTCTTCCATAAGAGTAGTTCAATCTGAATTTGGACAATGTTTCATACGAATATTACCGATTTTTACAACTAGCGAACGGCATTATTTCGGTTTTTGACTGATTTTTCAACTTTGAAATGTTTGGAAACTTGATACATATTCTTATAGGAAATTTTACGCTGATTCTGAATATACCACATGTTAGTATGCTGAAAAAATTATTTCGCACAACAAATCGCAAAAAACAGGCTATTTTGAAATTTTTGACTACATTTTTGAAAATTTCAACCCGAAGATGTAATCCTATCATGCTGGCAAACGAACTCGAACTTTCGTTTTGTGTCCTTAACATTTTAAAATTTGTTTGAAGTTTCTAGCACAATTCTACGGACAGTTATCGTCTGGAATGACACATACATACATACATACATACATACATACATACATAAAAAAATGCGTTAAACTTCAGAATATGATTCAGAATAGCCTGAAACGGATTTCTGCATAAAATTTTTTCAAAAATTCACATTCTACAAATTTTGAGGCGAGAGCAATAGCTTAATTTTCTTCAAAAATTCGCTAATTAATTTTCTTCAAAAATTCGCTAATTAATTTTCTTCAAAAATTCGCTAAAAGTTGACCTTGAAAAAAATCACTTCTCCTTCTTCACGTTCAGGCATTAAAAATGCAAGAAAAAAAAATTCTAGTGTGACACGGCTTTTACGTAGATGCGCTACGATCCCAAGGGATATGGATGCGTTTACGCATGCCTCATCGGTTTTGTTCCACTAAAACTCCCTAATTCAGTTTCAAAACAAAATGAGTGTTGTCATTTAACATTAATGAACAGTGGCGTAGTTTGAGGAGGGGCAGGGTGGGCAAAGCCCCTCCATGAATTACAGAGGACGCAGAAGTTCGTGGTATGCGGATAGAATCAAAATTAATAATTTTACGCTTCTAACTTCAGTACCTAACACCTTCAATTGGAGAATGTAATTAGTAAAAAACAATTGCTATTATTGTTATAGCATGTTATGGATCCGGTTGCCTAGAAACTTTAGACACGGAAATGTGGTTACTGCAACTGAAAGCAAGTCGTTCCCCACTACCTTCTGGGGCGAGCCCATATGCTATTTTTCCCTAGAAAAATATCCATTATTCAGTATCCACCAAATTCTCCTAAGAACTTCTCCTACTTTTCACTGCCTATTTGATCAAGCTTGGTTGTTTTCCGTATTCTTTTATTAATATTTGATTTTGGTATATCGTTTGTATTATCCCATTTACGAATTAAATCACAGTTAAAATCGTCGTAAAAAAAGAAGTTTTCTGTGGTGATTGAATTAGTTCAATAGGAGCGATTGAAACAATCTATTGTAGCAGTAGGTATTTCTATTCTAACCTAGCATATTGCTGGTTCGAGTTTGTTTTGTTTACATTTTATTGTTTGTTGTTCTCGGTTTCATGTTCAGTTTTTATCATTTAATAATGATTAACAGGACGTTTCCATTTGTTTTCGTCACGTCACGAGCGTCACGTCACGGTGGGGTTTTCTATTGATTTTCACGTACAACCAATGCGTTACTAGGGAAGTGTAACTCCCTTAGTTCTCATAGCATTAAAATCGTTAGCCACTTTTTGGAATGCTCTCATTTTATCACAGCATCTCATAATCCCTAAGCCTCTGTAGTGTCAAGGAAAGCTGATTTATTACGCTCAGTTATAAACTAATATTGCTAAGTAACCATAATGAACTAATAATAGGTGTGTTCCAAGCACCGTCTGAGTTCATGAACTCAGATGGGTTCCACGAGTTCACGAAACTTTTAGGTTCAAGAACCTGTCGGTGGGAACACTATCTACTTGACACCTCAATGAACCAACCAGTGCTAGCGTTGTCTTTAGTAACGTGAAAACCTCGTCATCGAAATCCTTTAAGCATTTTGAAGAAAAGGCCTAAAAGACGAAAAAAACGGCATTTTCAACTATTTTTGAAGGTTATTTGCTTATTGCCACCCTCAGATTATTTTCCCAGTTATGAAGGGTATGGGATGTCATTCCTACCCAGAAGAAGAGTAACTGTTGAAAATTTCATCAAAATCCCTCGAGCAAAGGCTTTATTGAGAAAAGGCAAAAAAAAAAAAGTGCTAAACACGACGTTTTTTCAAGTAAGGTAGAGTGGGCCAAGTGCGTACGAGAAAAACATTAGTTTGACTTTGCCTGCCAATTACCAACTACCCTTAAACAAATGTTTTCTATCTATGTGTAGGCAGCTGATAAAAGAAAACTGACGGTTGTAATAATTATTAGATGAAGCAAATTGAAAAAGAGATGTGAAAAACGATAACACAACAAGCATCAAGTAGGCTAATGACAAAGCATTTAGCGTGAAGGTTTGTGGTGAAATGAATTTTCGGAAGGTTCAGAAAGGTTTCCTTCAGTTCGAGTTCTCAACCCTACCCCCGAGCAGGTCTGAAAAGTTCATGAACTCACTGAACTCAGTTCATGAACCCGACGCGGTGGGAACACCTTAGCGAGTGTTGAGTTCCTGAACTCAAAACGCTTGGAACACAATTCACGTGTGCATAAGGCCGGCGCCGAACCAGTTCCGAAAAGTTCATGAACTCGTGGTGCTTGGAACACAGCTATTGTGTAAAATTAATCATTATTAAATGATCTGACTGTAGGACCGTAGGTCTACTGTCCGTTTTTATTCTGCGTACTTATATAGTACAATTTATTGTGTGATTTTGTCCAGATCAACAAGTAGGTAACAATTTATTGTGGACAAACCGGGTTTTGTAGATTTTTTGTGGATTTATTGTGTCGTTTCTAACCTGTAAGTGGGAAACGACCACATATATAAATATATGATTTTGCAGACAGTCCTCAGTTCATCCGTAGGTATTCGCATTTATCGTAGTTTTCAACTTAATGATTATTAGTTGATTGGAATATATTTTTTCGAAATTGTATTAGGTATGCTTTAATAATCCATTGGTAGGTTTGGGAATATGAAAGCGTACGTGATTTCTAATCATTACGAAAAGCCATTGAATATCTACTTATACAAAAGTTTGACAGATTTTAGAAATAAATGCTAAAACTATAAAATAAAATGTAGTCCTTGACTATTTCCCCTCTATGAGAAATGACTTAGCTACGCCACTGTTAATGAAGTTAAGGGAAACTTACAAGTAAGCAAACAACATGTACCTACACTGTAAACGAATATGTTAGGATTAATTTGAATAATCTTTATTTCTTTCTCGCATTTGAATATTCTCTGCTCATGTTTGACCTTGGGTTGAAAATGATTTCATTGATTTAAACGGGATGATGAGCGTTGGCGCTTGTTTAGACAAACGAGTGGTCAATTGAACACACGTGCAGATGATGAGCAGTAAGACGGGCTCATTCAAGCACGAGTAGACACTGGTAATTGCGAATTCCGTGTCCGGCTGTCGATTAACCTGACTCTCAAGATTGACCCCAAAATGCTATCGGTATGACCTAAAATACACGTACTTGCGAGTTGCCTTCTCTTCCCTCAAGCCTAAACGATTTGGTTGGGAAGTTGGAGAAATCTTTATCGACATTTATTTCATGCCTTTGCACTCTTTAATAAATCAGCACAAGTAAAACTTGAAAATGATTGGGGAAAAGAAAAGTTGAAGTAAAGAGGTTATAAAGTAGGTTTTAAAACTAAAAATAGTCTTAAAGCATTACTAGGATCCGTTAAGGAAATAATTAGTGTTCAGGATAAAAGTGGAGTTTATAAATTAAAATGTTCTTGTGGCTACGAATATTGCTGTCAGACTGGTAGGAAATTTAGGGAAAGAATGGAGCATCAGGAGGATTTCAGGGAAAATAACGGTAGGAGGTCTACATTTGTATAACATCTTAAGAAATCCAATCATAGTTAGTTACAATTTTGATTTGACAGATAGACAGTTTGTAGAATTTCTTCACTTTTATCCAAAGGGAGGTTTGTTGAATGTACTTGAAAAATTCGAAATTGGTGACAGGTCTGGTAAATGTTTAAATGAGGATATACCTCAATATATTTCACCACTGATAGGTCCATTTCTGTAAAGCTTGGAATTATCCCTTCACACTGTTGAAACCATATTTAGTTATTTCCCCCTTTCACTTCATCTGATTAGCTATAATCCCCCTTCACTTTGTATGCACTTAATTGGTTGTACCTCCTGCCCCTTTCCTTTCTCTCGACCAATGGGATTCAATCTCCCTTCACCTGCCACTATATAAGCTGTGTCCTTTCTAATGTGTCTTCAGTTATTGTTTGTTACTGATGATGACCTAACCGTTGAAATCGATTTAACATTGTAACTCTTATTTTTTTCACTAACTTCCGTTTTGAAGTAAACTTGTGATATGCTGAGCACGTATTTCACATTATATTAGGTAGTGTTTCTAGTTTATTTAGGCTTAGTATTGGGTACCTATTTCAAGATCCACCTTTGAATAGAAGTAAAGCAGGGAGATGACACCAAAATCTAATCCTATGCCTCTATAGTTTCCCTTCCAGTATGCGGAAATTGAATATTAAAATGCAAAATATCTTAACGTAGAATACGTTTTTACTGAGACATATTTACCAAGAAAATGATACACGAAACCTTGTTACGTTTGTCACCTTCTTCCCTCTTTAACCCACAAAAATTGTTCACCACTCGTTGGAAAGCTCTCGATTTAACTAACATTTTCCTGTTCACTATAACTCTGTGACTGTACAACTAGCAGAGCTATGGGCATAACAGTTATCATGTTTTGTTTACAAACTAATCATCGTGAGTGTAGCAGCATCTAGTACATATCAATTGAAATTGAACGCATGGAGCAAACTTCTTTTTATTCAACTTGTGAAGCTAACATTTGGAAGTACCTACAGAAATGAATCATGAAGTCTAGAGCCCCCCAGATACGCTGAGTGAGATCCAGAGCAAATTTCTATGCTACAACCTATGAGGCTGTTTTTAAATGGAGACCTCCTGGGACATCTAGAAACAAATCATGAAGACGAAGCCCCCTAGATCAGCTGAGTAAGATCCAGTGCTAATGTATTCTCTATTCAACGTACGGAGCTAAAATTTGAAATAAAGAACGCTTGGGACGTCTCGAAACAAATTATAAGGTCTGATGCCCCTTAGAGCCCGGAGCTAATTTCTTTGCTAATCTACCAATGAATAGCACATTTTTATGTCGAAAACATAAAACCGTATTCTATGCTCATCACTCTTAAGCCTTCAGGCGCAAGGTCGTACGAACGAAATCACTCGCGACGAAAATGTGGAAGCCCATTTCAAAACGGAAGTTAGTGAAAAACGTTAGGTATCTATTTCCACGAAAAATGAGGAGTTACAATGTTAAATCGATTTCGACGGTTAGGCCATCATCAGTAACAAACAATAACTTATTGTTAAGTTGTTGTTATTTATTGTTTGTTACTGATGATGGCCTAACCGTCGAAATCGATTTAACAGTGTTACTCTTTTATTTTTCGTGGAAATAGACAACGTTTTTCACTAACTTCCGTTTTGCAAGGTCGTAGTTTCTTTTTTTCACAATCTGCATCTCTGTGTGCCATTTAAAACGCTTTCTGTATTCAATGCTGCTCCTTTCATATATTCATATTTGTTTCCAAGATCGTCAAGGTTTTCACCATTCCAGATATCATTTTAAACAGTTATGAAATTCTAGTCCCGTAGCTCTATCGTTCGGTATGTCTGTGTACGGGCATACATATTATTATAACACGCACGATATCCACAATCTTCATCCGTTATTGATAAAATGATTTTTTCTCTCAACACCCTTTGAATTATTGTTCTCAAGCGCTCATTAGTTACGCAATCACAGTATGGATACGAGCGCCATCACTCGTCTCGACACTTGAACGCTTTGAGAAGGGGAAAATGAGAGAAAACAGTGATATCGTCAATTCATGCCTCATCCCGCCACTTAGTGTAAACTGGAGCGCCTTTCCTCACTGGGTCAAAGTCCCAAATAACACCTATTTCAAACTCAATAATAAAAACCGCTTTTGATGGATTTTCGAAAATTGACTTTTTTGTGCTAATAATTGCATTATAATCTTGCCCACTTAGGGTTCGATAGAAAAATATTGTACATCATTACAGTAAAAGGGAAGGGGGTGCCATACGTTGTGACAATAATCAGCTGCTCCGCTGAACAGTCGTCGATCTTATTAAATTATTTGAAAGGGATAGGTCACTGCCAAAAAAAAGCTACAAATACGGAAGCGTCGTATACAGGGAAATAATACGATGCATCGCCTCAGATTGCAGACAAACTAGCTTTTCCCAGAAGAATGCCTAAAACAAAACAGATAGTAAGGCGCCAAAGGTGAAGGGATAGTATTTCTGAGCGGAATGGCTCGATACCTGCTTCATTATTGATAGGCGGGGAGGTTGAGCTAAGACCTGCCTTCGCCATTCAAGGCCGTCATCCATCGATTTATTGTCGTCGTATGTGATTTCCCGGAGGCCTCAGCGAACCAATTTTCCATTGCGAGATGCTTGCATTTCGTCGAAAGATTCGGTCAGTCTATGACCACCTTATTTTTTACATCTAATGCGATTCAGCAGAGTTAATGAAAGTAAAATTTTGAGCTCGTGATCGTACATAAACGTCCTATTCGTCTCCATGTCCAGGAATCTATGTGGGAACGTCTCATAATGAACCCTAGAGGTCAACCCAGAGCCGATTTTATGCATAGCATATATGATTTCATATTTTCCTCTATTGGGGGGGAGGGGGTAGAGGGGGCTGTCCCTCTCAATTTTCACCGACTTGGGAAAAGTTGGGAAAATTTAGAAGGTGGCAATAGAACCCTTAATTCGGAGACGTATTTGGAAGTCTAACCTCAATCAAAACTGTAGGTGCTAGGTTTTTATAAAAGACTAATTTTGCATGAAACTGGCAACTTTAGGTGCACCAGTTATGTTATATCTAGGTTAAGACAGATTTGCGCTTGATAAAAGACGAGTTATTTACATTTTGTGCATGAAATAACAATGGCTTGGTGACAATTTGAGATAGGAGGTGCGGCGGTATGGTACACCCTTGTTCAAAGAAAAGATTTTTTTGTCAGTGGAACAAATTTCCTCAGCGTCGATCGCGATCGACCAGTTATGTTATAGATCTCGAAAACGTAATAACACTGCTTGCGGCATTAAGACAGATAATTTTGCGCCAATGACAGCGTTTTATTGTGTCGAGCTCTATTTTTTTCATTCCATTGATTTATACATCAACAAGTCTACTCATCCAAAAATTGTGAATTCCATCCGTGCACGTAGCTTTTCAGTTGGAAGATAGGGAGTCACCGATCCGAATCTACTAGAAAGGTTTCAAGAATGTTGTTCAATGAAGAACATTGACTGATTTGGCAAACATCACAATGGTTCAAGGTGCCTAAACGCATTCAAAAGTCCATTGCTCCAATAACAATGCGAAAAAGATCTTGATGACAATCTTGACATAGAAGGTGCGGTATGGTACACCTTGGGCTCTTTCTCTCTTTGAAAGAAAAGATTCGTTTCATTGTCAGTGGAACAGTCGAATTTATGAAAAGTATGCTGAGGACTTAGACATTCAAAGTCACTCCTTAGTTGAGTTTAACACCATTGTAACTCTTTTGTTTTGTAACAACGAATAAACTCGCAATTTTGAATAACTAGGAGTTTTTTCATTGATATCGTAGAGAAGAACTTAAAAACCTAATCCAAACCTTGACTAAAATAATGTAAATTGTGCGGAAAGCTAATATCTATATATGCTACGGTACACCCTACCTAGGTAGGTAGGGTGTATCGTGTATGTACGACAACCCTGCATCACACATACTTGCAGCCTCTCAGAGTCGATCGTAAGTAGTCTAAAAATATTGAGGTAGATCGCCAGCAGTTCAAGTTTGAGCACCCCTGACTTAGACTTTTCCAAGTTAAATCTGCTAGACATGTCGGTCCTGCTTTGCCAGTCCTATGTCTCATTCTAGTTTGCTCCACCATTGTCATCTGATTCTTTACGCAGGAGTAAAATCCGATTGCGAACATAAAGAGGAAGCTAGAAAAAGCAGTTATACCCCACAGTTATACCTCAATGAATTCTTTCTGTGAGAGAATAGAATGAGCACTATAGTAGACGAGGAACCGATACGGACGCGGCTCAGACAGCAAGGCTCTTAAATTGGGAACCTAAACGGATTCACAGGAACCGATACGGTATCATCGAGGTAGTATATAGTCTACTTACAGTCTACAGCTCTACAGTGTGATGGAATAATTTGACGAGGAGGCTGTTACCTTAAACTTGGACTAAACTTCCACCTCTATTCCTCTCCTGAACTTCCTTTCACCTCTATTAGAAGAATCAGGCCTGAAAGCGTTTAAAATTGGCTGTTGTTATTTAGGTTCTGTTTTCTTTAAAATATTAGGTCTTGTAACAACGAGAGATGATGGAAAGAGAGTAGTTACTCCTTCAAAGGGGAGAGGCGATTAACCTGCTTTATACAGAGGAAATCCTGGACGACAATTGCCCAGGAACTTCCACTTAGATGTAGCATTTGCAAGAATCGATAAGGAGAAACTACTCCTATCCACCACAGTCTACAAAACTAATAAAGTTGCACTCGCCGTACATTATTCGTTTTGCGCGGTAGATTCCTTTTTGGCGTTGACGTTGTTAGTATTGATCGATTTGAAATTCTATCAATTGTCCATAAACAATTTTTTAAAGGTTTAGCAAGGGCTGTTCGGATAGTATACCCTAAGTTTCCTCTGCAAATGACCATCAATGACGCCAAAGTTTCTACAGAGATCCATAAACTGTAAATTACGTTACGTATTACTCTACCGTTTTATAGAAAAGTAATTCGTCACTCCTACTTTGCTTCTTGCAGTTGTCAAATAATGTCTCTTCACAAATAAACGAATTAAATTGCCTTATATTTGATAAAGAAAAAAGGCACAGTAGGTATTTATAACTTACAAATAGACCTAGTATACTGCGGCGCGGTATTTTTTGCTTCTCAGTTTGTTCAGCCCACTGTACAAATATTAAAATTGAATGAGTGAGGTAAGAGAGAAAGAGCGGGAGTGAAAGATAAAATAAAAACCACTCTATTGGAAAGGCGAATTCCCAGTTTAATCCGTTTTACTCATTAGGAGTAATTTCTCACCCAAGTTTTTCTCCGAGAGAGAATTTCCCTCGCTAAACACTCTCTAATATCAATTACCGCCGTATTTTAATATAATCACTTTTGGAAAAGGAATTTCTCCGAGTTCATATAATTTATGAATCTCAAATTAAAATTTCTTTGAAAGCTCCAACCTGTAAGGCAGGTTGATCTTACCAAATTTCATCCCACTCTTTTCTTTTAGATATAGCACGGAAGATGCTTTATCCATGACTCAGCTACCTAAAAGCGTTACGTTTTGTGTTGGGGAAATGTGACCCCGAAGTAGCGGCCATAAATGCTTTTGACATTTTATGTCTTTGCTATGGCACATAAACTAAAAAAACGTCACGGAAAATTGCTCACGAAAATATTTTGATGATTTCCGCTTACAACCGAGTCGTTGCTAGGGAAATGGTACTTCGTCGTTTTTCATCCCACAAAATTCGTTGACCATTCGTTCGAAAGCCCTCGATTTATCGAACCATATTATCTTAACTACTGTGAAGTGCGTGGCCAACAAGCTGAGTTATGAGCAAGGTTATTTGAATAATTGTGTACACTGAGGTGATCATTCTCAATAATTGATATTGTGAACATGATTGCGACCGCTTGTTAATTTCTGATGATTTCATTGAGCTGGTGTTTCGATGATTTGATTCATAGCAGGTGATCCAAATATTGGGAGAACAGTTTGATTTGTGAAGCGGTGGTTAAATCATTTTAATAGGTAATTTCTATGCTTTACACACTAGGAAGCTGTAATTTCGTATGTCGCCTCTTTAGGACATTTACTTGACGATGCCCAGGGTCCGGATCAGATGAGTGGCTCTTAAAGCTAATTTCTATTTTTTACATTCTAGGAAGCTGTAATTTCGTATGTAGTCTCTTTAGCACATTTACGTGACGATGCCCAGGGTCCGGATCAGCTGAGTGGCTCTTAGAGCTTGCATACGAGTCTGCAACACATACTTGTCTTCAACTAAAGACATAAAATGTCCCAATTTGTTGCAGACTCGTATGCAAGCGTTTCGATTTCATAGTGATGTGGGGTTTCCCAACTACCTTACTCTTGAGTGATGGCATTTACAGGGGATGAAAACTCTGGTTCGAAAAATATCGGTTTTAAAAGCAATTGCAAAGGAATCATCACTATGGAATAATGACCGTTCTTTCCCGTCCTAAAAAACAACTTTTCCAACAAACAGAATGCACTTCATAGTTGGGTACTATTATAGTAGTAGGTACTAGTGAATAATAGCTACTATTTACTGAGAAGGTGGCCCCTGCCAACCTTTTCACCCTAAGAAGTTGAAATTTGGTAGGGTTACTCTTTGGGACATTAAGAGACGATTGAAATGATGGGCTCTTTCCCGATCAGCTGAGTGAGCTCTATTCTTTCCAGTATACCCTAGGAAGATGATACTTGATAAGGAGACTCTCTAGGACATTAAGGGGATTCAACCGCAAAGAAATTTTATTTTTAGCACATATTCTTTAAAAAAAGGGAAAATGACCTATTGTGTTCACTTTGTAGTTGATGTATAATGTATGTATGTATGTATAAATGTATGTATCTACTGTTAAAATCGTTTTAAATGCCACTTCCAGACGTCCGATTTTGATGAAACTTGGTATGGATGTAATCTGTAACTTTATTTACGTTTCAAGATCAAAACCCCTCCCCCCCCCCACCACCAATCAAAACTAATGAAGATATCCATCTGTCCGTCATCTAGAGCGTTTGTCCCAAACTAGGGGAGAATGGGGGAATCACAGCCACCTATCTTTAAAATACTCTCAATCGGGCTAGAATCGAGATATCGGTTTGATTTTTCGATTATTGTAACCCAAAATCTATGCAGTTATTGTATCCAGACGACTTATTGAGGTAGTGTGAATAGTATATGAGATAAATGACAAAAACCAAATAAAGTCATTTAGCCGGGATTCCCAACATGTGGGGTAATCCCAGCCACGTAATGGGGTAATGCCAGCCATTCGGGGTAATGCCTTGATGCCCCTCAACTGAAGATATGATTTCTTCCAGGACATTTTTTCCAATTATTCCTGAGTAAAATGAGAAAAGGGAATGAGGAAAAATGTTGTTAAACAGATAGAAACGAATTTGTTTATTTGGTATGGGGACATTTACGAAACATTGGTCAAAAATGAAATATTTATGGGGTCCAGTTGTTTCGCCTGAATCGACATTACGTTTGATCAACCCTCATAGGTGAATGAAGGTTTACAATATTATAAAATCAGGAATTAATAAAAAATCGAAATGAGAATGATATTTATTTTTATAGTCATTGACAGCTATAATTTCAAAGAGTGGAGAATGACCACTCGAATCTGAATACATTCATCCGTTCATTTTTCTTTTGATAGTAGATCATTGGCAGGAATAAGAGCATCAATGCTGATGCACTTATTCCTGCCAATGATCTACCATCAAAGGAAAAATCAACGGACGAATGTAGTTAGATCATGCGATTGTGGATGAAATCACATGCAATCAAAGAGAAAATTCACCTATTTTTTATTTTTACAAGAGATAATTTCCAATTTCCTGTGCGCAGAAATTGATAGGTGAGGATGATTGAACTCTCCTCACCTCGAGTCACCTGATGACATTCAACCTTCGAGAGGAAACAATGTAAATAGGCCAATAGGTCCAATCGATATCCACGAGAGCTCGCTGACCGGTGTCATCCCCTCCCCTCAACTTCCCCCCTTCCCATCCATTCCCCCACCCCCACGCCATCCATCTCTCCAATACTCCTCTCTTCTTTACACTTCGCCCACTCAACCTCTTGATACAGTATTTATATCAACCTTCTCTCCACCTACATCCACCTCTCTCCTGTACTTCCCACGCACACCATCCGTACTTCGCCATTTCCCGCCGCTGTCTGGGTCATTTATGATTTTAAATGTCTAAACGTTGTTATCATTATATCTGTACGTCATTTATGTATCTGAAGGCAATATTTCTGTACGTACGGGGAGTCATAAATGCCAATAATATATCATCATTCCATTCATAAACCTAAGTTTGAAGCCATTAATTTCGAGTTTTTATGGAATGACTCCAAAAGTTGTATAATAAGATGGAAATACGTTTTGAGGTATTTTTATGGGTATCCCAATCAGCTAATTAGGGTGGTTAGGCAAGCTAAAATCCTATTCTAACCGTCTCACAGAATTACCGTTCCAAATTTCAGCGTCGTAGGATAAATTGCACAGAAATTAGCGTTAAGAGCTCAATCAGCTGATTGTGGTGGTTTGAAAAACGAAAATCATATTTTTCCTGTCTCACAGAGTCTACGTTCCTAATTTCAGCTTCGTAGGATAAATAGCGTAGAAATGAGCGTCAAGAGCTCACTCAGCTGTTTGGGTGGATCGGCAAGTTAAAATCCTATTACGTGTATCACCGTAGGATACGAAATCAGCTCACGCTGCTGATTACCAATGTCGATTTTTGCAGCCACTTTATTTTGAATGAATAGCTAATCATTTCGCGACCAATCCCGTCAAATTCGGTCCAGCCGTTCTCGACTAGAAGCGCTTTTACGTTGATACTCACACATACATAAATGGACAAAGTGAATACAAAAGCGCATTTTTTTCTCAAGAATATGCGGTAAAACTAAATTTAGTTAAAAATGTTTTATAGGTAAGTGTTGAAAACTTACTTTTCCCCTGCTGGCTTCTCTCACATATTGAAACTTTCAGTTGTAGTAGTGGTAAGTTGTTTATTGTATTAAATCAATGATTAATACAAAGAGTTCAGGTCCACTTACACATCATCATTAGAAAAATATATAATAGATAAGAAATAAGTCAAATATCTTCTTCCTAATCTAGTTAACAGGGCATTACAGCTTAATGAAGTACATGCAAAATAAACGAGGTCATCGATATGAAATTAATATAAAGAATAATAATCCGTTATGAATCCATAACATCCACGCTATACCTGTGGTACTCGTACAATATCCACAACAAGCCTATCCTGTTGTACACTATGCAATGCTAATGCTGTACATATCAGACACCTATTCGGTGAGCGCAATTGATCGAAGTGCTAGTGCACTAGTAACAAAATGAAATAAATTCAACATTCTCTCCCTATCGTCACCAGAATCGAGCAAATTAGCTGGACGATCCTCATCCTCAACCACTGGGAGCCCACAGATGTATTTCGCAATGAATTGCCTTCGGTACGGTTCTAAGATCGGGCAACGTAGACAAAAATGGCTGAGGATGTCAGCTTCTTTCATATTGCATATATTGCATAAGAACTCGGTTCTAAACTTATGAGAAGTACCTCTATAATAAACAGCTACGAAAAACTTTGAAGACGGACGCATCTGGCACAACACCCTCTCAATCAGGACATTTTGAAGGTGTCACAAGTACTTCTGCGTACCTGAATAGTCCTCTATCCTCCTATAGAACATATTAAATCTGGCACTGTAAGCCAGATTGATGTCCTGGCACCAAAAATGGTTGTAGAGTTTTTCGATTAGTGACGGTAGGATCGATTTCAAATTTTGAGGGTCCTCAGCTGTTAGGATATCGTGGGAGCCAAGGACAGCAAGCATGTTAAAAATGCAGGTATACCAGTTGTTATGATCAGTTGAACTGGTTGAAGAATTATGCATATTCTACAATACCCTAAAACAAATCTTGGACCACCTACTCTCATCCATCATAGAAATCCTGACCCAGTAATTAATTGCTCTTTCATAATCAATGGCCTTAAGTGCAGGGAACCCAGTCTCAATTCGTAAAATTCGGCAAGTTAAAATCCTATTACGTGTATCACCGTAGGATACGAAATCAGCTCACGCTGCTGATTACCAATGTCGATTTTTGCAGCCACTTTATTTTGAATGAATAGCTGATCATTTCGCGACCAGCCTCGTCAAATTCGGTTTAGCCGTTATTGACTAGGAGCGCTTTTACGTTGATACTCACACATACATAAATGGACAAAGTGAATACAAAAGCGCATTTTTTTCTCAAGAATATGCGGTAAAACTAAATTTAGTTAAAAATGTTTTATAGGTAAGTGTTGATAACTCACTTTTCCCCTACTGGCTTCTCTCACATATTGAAACTTTCATGGGTCATCCACTATTCGGATGGCCCTATCATGTTTTCTTTCTAAACTAAGAGCTATTTTTTGTGAAATTAAAAATGGCTATGCCTCTGTAACAACAGTTTTTAATGATCTCCGAGCAATAAACAACAAAGTCTAAAAAAAGGAATAAAAAAGGCGGGAAGTACGAGAGGATGAAGGTGATATTTCTACAAAAGGTGGTACTCGCAGTTGAGCTTGAACACATCCATCTTTTTACCCTAATACTAGCGGCAATAAAGTGTAACTAATGACTCAACCTAATCAGAAACCGGTAGTGAGTTTTTAACAAATCGCATACTGTTTCCCATATTCCGAAGAGAGAAAAAAGTTGATATATTTAAGCATTTAGCGTGACTACAGGCGTTGATAAGCGGTGTGACAAACACGCAATATTGTCGTGTTCGGTCCTACGACTTTGAGAGGCATACAATGTAATAGGTACGTGGTTTAAAAGATAAACGGTTGAAAACTCATGTTAGGTTGTCAACTGTGTAAATGAAGTGAAAACGAGATCGGGGCAGGTTCGTAAGATCTATTGATGTAACGTGAGTTGTAAGGCAATGATTGTATCTAAGTGTCTTTGAGTTAAGTTCGCTATATTTATGTCAAGTATGGTGGTTTGTTGGCTCTTGTCAGATTGCCTTTGATAAAAATCATAATTGACGTACGATGAGCTTGTATCAACTAACATCTAGAAATGCGGATTCTTTTCGAGAGAATGGAATGCAAATAAATTCGTAAATGAACGCGCCATTAACTAAGCATATGCCGAGAGCCAATATACAGGGTGTTCACACTTTTGTCAACCTCCTAGAGTTCAATCCTTCAACTAATTTCCAACAAAAAGTTCCTCTTTGCAATTTTTGTTAACTCTTAATTTTTGGAGTTTTTTTCATTTTTAAGTTGTTGTTTTTTTGTGTTTTCGACCTTACACTACTAAAATGGCCAACTCCCCTAAATTACAATGTAAAATTAAAAATAGATATATCGTTGGAAAGAGCACTCAATTTCCTATCTCTCTAAGGTAGTTGGATTCTTTTTACTGTAAGTCACGTAGGCGATAAAATGGACTAAACACGAGAATTTCTCGCTTTTTAAAAAATTACTGTTTTTTTTTTTTAAGCTGCGTTGAATATTGCAAAAAAATTGTAGAAAACCGTACGCATTGCAGGAAAAACTTGCCAAAAATCTCAGCTTTCCAACGGTAGAATCAATTTTTATTTTACTTCGCTAATTACAGGTGAAAATAGTATGTTGAAAAACATGGTTTTTTTTCTATGAAATCGAGAGTTTTCCTGAAAAATGACGTTGCGAAAAAATTCGAGCTTTGGGCTGGTTCCGACATATTTTTTCACACTCAATCGAATGGTAAATTCGAGCTTTTTCCGAATTCTCGCTAATTCGAGGTTTGGGCTGGTTTCGACGTATTTTTTTACGCTCAATCGAACGGTAAAACCTCTGAAGATAAAGATCTTCCGAATCCCGTTATATCAGAGTTTTACACTTTAACTCACGATTTTTTAGTTCATTTGATATGTTTAATTTTATGTTTTCTTTAAGGGTAAAACTAGTTAGATAAAGTGTAAAACTGTTATAACGGAGTTTTTAAAAAGTGACAAATTCTCGTGTTCAGTCCATTTTTTCGCCTAATACATGACCTACTGTAAAAATAATCCAAATGCCTTAGAGAGATAGGAAATTTAATGCTCTTTCCTACGATACATCTATTTTTAAGTTTACATGGTAAGTTAGGGGTGATATGGCCATTTTAGTGATTTAAGGACAAAAACACGAAAAAAGCCTAAAAGTAAAAAAAGCCCAAAAATCAAGGGCCTAAAAAAAATTACAAATATGATCTTTTAATTGGAAATTAGTTGTAGAATCTATACTTAGGAGGTTAACAATCTCAATATGAACACCCTGCACAATTAGGAGATTTTCTCTTAGTAGAATTATTCCCAGACCCTATATAAATGGACGTTATGAGAGTAGAAGTTAAGTGTTCATTCCAGGGGTCCAGTGTTTGCTTACCTGAAGGTATGTGCTATGTATGTATTCACTGTCTTAGGATGAAGGGATAGGCCCCGTTTCATAGGCCTGACGAGCAAGAACATCAGAACAATAAGTTAATCTCAGATTCTCGTGCTGGAACTTGTTATTCTTCAACCTGAGAAGTCAGAATTTAAGTCCATTAGTGGTCAGGTATTTGGTATTTGGCCTCTATCTTCAAAGCAGGCCAAGTACAGTCATTGTGAACACTCATTGTGTTCTCTGCAAACTCATAATTATCTTGAATAAGAGGGCATTTGATTTCCCTTGGAGGGAAGCAGTGGGATAATAACTACTCCATTTGTGTACAAGAAATTGTAGGTGGAGCCTGATGGTTTGCAGGGTTTTAGGAATTGAGTTTCACGAAAGGATTCGAAGCAGGGCATGGTTCCGGGAGATTTTTGGTGATACGCATCTGGTGGTTCACTGTTCGGTAGAGGCTGGAATAATGAGAGCGATGCTGCTCCCAGGCAGCCCAGAAGGCGGCTCTAAGGTGGAATGCTGTCTGGTGTAACAGTTGTACTTCGTATCGCTGGTGCTGAACAGAAGCGCTAGTGATGCTGCTTTTCGTAAATAAGTATTACACGGGGAATCATTCTTACACATCGTTGTGTTATATCGTTATGCAGGATGTCGTCAAAATACCGCTATTTCCGTTCTGCAATTCGGAAAGCGTTTATTGGATGCCACTACTAACTTCAAAAAATAATTTAGAAAAATGCCAAATATTTGTGTTTGGATATTTCTTCACAGAGCTTCTTCAGGTCCCCCTCCTCTCCATACCATCCTAATCATAAATACCCCAATTTGGCTGTTATTGTGGTCATGCTGCATGGTTGTGACTTTTTTCCTTCAATGATTTTGTTCAATAATATACTGTCGCAATACAAATTGCATAGTTTTAAAATCTAATGAGAGTTTTTCTTTGATTGCAGAGGTGATGTAAAGGAATGATGACTGAGTGGGCTGGGTGCGTGCTGGTGTTGCTGGGCGTAAGCTGGCAGGCGCTAGTGGACTGCAGGCCTCACTCTGGGCCCACCTCTGAGAACCCTCACAACCACCAAATCCCACAAGATCCTTACGTAGTGAAAACAAGGAGCGGCTACATCCGCGGCTTCTCCAGGACAGCTATGGGGCGCGATGTAAGTACTTGCTTGCAGTATCCACGTGTATAAATAAGAACCTTTCAAAAGAAGTTCATTAACATTTTCGAGAGTTTTCGGAGTCTTTAAAACATCGTTGTCAGTGAAAAACTTTGGATCTCCATTTCCAAGGCCTAAAAACCATAGCTGCTTAATAATTCAGACCCTCTGCGACTTACCATTTTAGCGATATCGTAGAAAATGAAGCTACTCCTATGGCTCCAATAATTTTTAAATCCAAAATTTTCGAAAATCTTCTTCAATGGAATCCGTTCTGAGGCATTCTGAAACAAATCCTAGAGTTAATTGGTAGTTAACAATTTTTTTGCACTTGAAGTGCACATATTCCATAATAATGGAATATTTACGAAAAAACGCTGGAACAATAATTTACGAAAATTCGCTCCTCCAATCATGCTGCGTTACTGGAACTTTTTAAATTTTATTGCCCAAATTAAGGAAATTTCCCAATCCATTGTTCAATAAGGCCCGAACATAATGAAGAAATTTTAGTTGTAATTTGTGGTAACAAGATTGTAGCAAAGTGGATTGGAGTAAAGATATTTTTAGAAATTGATAGCCCTCAGCACCCTGAATCTTTTTGTTACCTACCGTCAGAAGTTCATGATGTCCATGGACACGATGAGAGCTTTAAATGGATTTTAATAGTCACGGATTGATAAAGAGTGAAGAAGACAGCTTGAGTGTTCCAGAGTTTAAACAAAAAGGAAGTTAATGCAAACGAACCCTCTGGAACCCACAATGGGCATTACCCATGGGTGAGAAAAAGGTTTTTCAACTATTTTTAAAGGGAAGAAGATTCCATCCTAAGATGTTTTGCATCATCCGCACTCTCCTACGATGTGTAGTTTTCTTTCTATGATTTTTCAGTTTCTCGCACTGGTGACGTCAAAGCACCTGGCCGGGACCCCCCTCCCTTCCAGTGTGACGTCACCAGTTCAAACTTAAAAGAATCATAGAAACAAAACTACCCAATGTAGGAAATGTTCTGATAGTATAAAATTCTTAGAATGGAATCTAGTTTAATTTAAGAATATAAAATGAATTCGTTGGTAACGCTCATAATAGTTTCAAAAAACTTGATATATATAGTTCATTTTATTGACATTTTATGTCTTTACTTTGGCACATAAACGAAAAAAGCGTTAACAAACAAATTTTGAGGCGAGAGCAATTAATTTTCTTCAAAAATTCGCTAACAGAAGTTTATTGGTAATTTACCAGAGAAGTACTTTTCGGGCGACCTCCCCAGTTCGACTACACATCTTCGTTGACCTAAATGATTAGTGAACTGATAGGTCGGTACCTACATGACGTGCAATATATTTTTTGCAGTGAAAATTGGAAATTATGAATAAATGAACTGGACAAGACAAGAGGATACCCAAAAGAAACGCTTGCATACGAGTCTACAACACATTGGGACATTTTATGTCTTTAGTTGAAGACAAGTATGTGTTGCAGACTCGTATGCAAGCTCTAAGAGCCACTCAGCTGATCCGGACCGGGCATCGTCAAGTAAATGTCCTAAAGAGGCTACTTACGGAAATTACAGCTTCCTAGAGTGTAAAGCATAGAAATTACTTATTAAAATTATTTAACCACCGCTTCAAAAATCAAACCGTTCTCGCAATATTCGGATCACCTGCTATGAATCAAATCATCGAAACACCAGCTCAATGAAATCATCAGAAATTAACAAGCGGTTGCAATCATGTTCACAATATCAATTATTGAGAATGATCACCTGAGTGTACACAATTATTCAAATAACCATGCTCATAACTCAGCTTGTTGGCCACGCACTTCGCAGTAGTTAACATAATATGGTTGGATAAATCGAGAGCTTTCGAACGAATGGTCAACGAATTTTGTTGGATGAAAAACGAAGAAGTACCATTTCCCTAGCAACGACTCGGTTGTAAGCGGAAATCATCAAAATATTTTCGTGAGCAATTTTCCGTGACGTTTTTTTAGTTTATGTGCCATTGCAAGGACATAAAATGTCAAAAACGTTAATAAAAATTGTTCTGAAAAATTACTAAAAATTGCTCAAAATCGTTGATTTTATTTATTTATTTATTTATTTTTTTTTTTTTTTGCAGAATTTTAGTAGAAAAGGAGTTTATGAAGGATGAACTGGAATATTAAATTCATTTGTCGGGATTTGTAAACAAAACGCTTGCATACGAGTCTGCAACGCATTGGGACATTTCATGTGTTTACCTATTGCTTTTTACCTCACTGTAGGATTTTATAAACTTTTAAGGATTTTACAAACATGTAAAGAGTTTATTCAAGCGGTTGCAATCATGTTCACAATATCAATTATTGAGAATGATCACCTGTGTGTAAACAATTATTCATATAACCATGCTCATAACTCAGCTTGTTGGCCAAGCACTTCGCAGTAGTTAACATAATATGGTTGGATAAATCAAGAGCTTTCGAACGAATGGTCAACGAATTTTGTGGGATGAAAAACGACGAAGTACCATTTCCCTAGCAACGACTCGGTTGTAAGCGGAAATCATCAGAAAATCATTGAGCATATCGTTACGTAACGTAACGTGACACAACGAAAATTTGGTTGTGTGCCATAGCAAAGACATGAAATGTCAAAAAGCGTTACGGTTGGTTTTCAGATGATTTCCGCTTACAACCGAGTCGTTGCTAGGGAAATGGTACTTCGTCGTTTTTGATCCCACAAAATTCGATGACCATTCGTTCGAAAGCTCTCGCTTTGTCCAACCATATTATATTATCTATTGCAAAGTGCGTGGCCAAAAAACTGAGTTATGTGCATGGTTATTTGAATAATTGTGTTCACTCAGGTGATCATTCTCAATAATTGATATTGTGAACATGATTGCAACCGCTTGAGCTGGTGTTCCGATGATTTGATTCATAGCAGGTGATCCGAAAATTGCGAGAACGGTTTGATTTGTGAAGCGGTGGTTAAATCATTTTAATAGGTAATTTCTATACTTTACACTATAGGAAGCTGTAATTTCGTATGTAGCCTCTTTAGGACATTTACTTGACGATGCCTAGGGTCCGGATCAGATGAATGGCTCTTAAAGCTAATTTCTATGTTTTACACTCTAGGAAGCTGTAATTTCGTATGTAGCCTCTTTAGGACATTTACTTGACGATACTGATATTGTGAACATGATTGCAACCGCTTGTTAATTTCTGATGATTTCATTGAGCTGGTGTTTCGATGATTTGATTCATAGCAGGCGATCCGAATATTGCGATTTGTGAAGCGGTGGTTAAATAATTTCAACAGGTAATTTCTAAGCTTTACACTCTAGGAAGCTGTAATTTCGTATGTAGCCTCTTTAGGACATTTACTTGACGATGCCCAGGGTCCGGATCAGATGAGTGGCTCTTAAAGCTAATTTCTACACTTTACACTCTAGGAAGCTGTAATTTCGTATGTAGCCTCTTTAGGACATTTAATTGACGATGCCCAGGGTCCGGATCAGATGAGTGGCTCTTAAAGCTAATTTCTATACTTTACACTCTAGGAAGCTGTAATTTCGTATGTAGCCTCTTTAGGACATTTACTTGACGATGCCCAAGGTCCGGATCAGCTGAGTGGCTTTTAGAGCTTGCATAAGAGTCTGCAACATAAAGACCATTGTCAGTATGCAGACTCGTTTCTGAACGCTCAGCGATTCTGATGATGATCTTTCAATATTTCCATTAAATGAGTGATATTTCTTCTTTTTTGTGAAAGCGGGCCTAAGAAGTAGCGTTAAAAGCAATTCTTATTTCATTTTCAGGTCCACGTGTATTTGGGTGTCCCGTTCGCAAAACCCCCCCTGGGGCCGCTGAGGTTCCGCCGCCCCGTCGCTATGGACCCCTGGTATGGGGTTTACGATGCCACAAGCCTACCTAACTCCTGCTACCAGGTAAGCTCTTATATGCAATACATTTATTATTTTAATAAAATGGTAAATTGGTTTTTATTTTCAATAATGAATGAAATCAATAATGAAAAGAATAAAATGACGGATCTTGTAAGATACTAGCGATGAGGGACCTTATTCCTGAAAATGTGGGATTCAAACCCACTAAAACCTCCCCTTTCTTTTCCCACCCTCTGCTACCAAATGGCAATCTTAGTGGTTGTCGTGATAAATTTTTTATTTTTCTACAATGTATATATTTATTGAGGTTCAGGGTTATTACATGAGATACGAGATTTAATCACTTGGAAATTTTAATACCAAATTCTTCAAATGGTGCTCCAAGGAAGAGATTAGGACGGAGGATTCTCTGACTAATCTGATGTCGACATATAGTGAATATAATTCCATAATAGGTAAGAAGATAACCCACGAGGGGTGAGGGTAGGTGACCTGGAATGAGAGGAGGAGCTGAATGATTCGGCTTTCCTTTGGGAATGTACCCATTAACAGTTCCTTCGACTGGAACTGTTACTGCTGAAACTCAGCTTGGAACATTTTAACCCATTACTCCAGGCCGATACATTGAGAGATTCCGTCAATCGTTTCAGTCCATATGCTCCCACTTCTGTCTTTCCCTTTCTTTAATGATATTTTTCTGAAGAACTTCCACAAATACAGTTACAGAGGTCCAATGCTTTAGTTCAAGCATTTAAAGCAATAAAACGCTCAGTGGAGTCAAAAAGGCTGGACTCAGCATTTATTTCCTGGATGGGAGTACCTGTGTGCAGGGCTTTCTTTCCCTCCAAGTCTGGTCCGCTAGAATAGCATAGATGTATAAGTGTAAGATTTTCAATAATTCATCTTACTATAGTAACATTCATTATGAAGGGTATATCGTCAGTTCACAGTATTTGTTCTCATTATACTTGAAGATGGAAAACTGTATAAACATGAAGAACACTGCGCTTATATTTCAAAACTTCGATAAATATTTTTCTGAACAAAATAAAATTATGTAACATTATTGTGCCTTGTGATTTCTTGATACCAGGAGCGCTACGAGTATTTCCCAGGGTTCGAGGGAGAGGAGATGTGGAATCCAAACACGAACATCTCCGAGGACTGCCTTTACCTCAACATCTGGGTTCCTCAGCCTATGAAAATGCGTCACCACAACGACCTCAAAGAAGAAACGAAACCTAAGGTGGGCTCAGCAAATTCATTCTTCATCATCAAAAGTTAACGGCATTGACGCCAACTATACTTATATGGAGTGGAATAGTTTATTGCCTTTGAGAATATGAAGCTGACTGCCCGAAAATTGCACAAAATCTCGTTACGAAATTTTGCAACGAAAGTGTTATTGAGCTTTTAAGTTACAACCAATCGTTTCTAGGGAAAATGTTAATTCCTCATTTACCACCACTCCACAAAAATCGATTAACTCGGTGGGAAGCTCTTAATTTATTACACAACAGACCACATATCCCTCCTTAACCTTCCTGAGAATTAATGGTTACTCGCTTGGAAATTCCAAGTAGACGGGAAGCATGGATGTCTGGTTACGCGCTTGTTACAAAATAAGTTGCTGAGTAACTCTGGAACATCGTAATCCGCATTTGATATCTTGAAGCTGCCTTGTGAGTCATCACGAGCGTACAATAATTCTACGAGACTTTTTCATAATCCAATCCGTTTACACACCAGTCAGTCGTGTTCAGACCGCGTTGCCCTAGTCTCCATTGTCCTTCATTTACGAGTACGGGTGACTATTCCCAAATGTTGAAGCGTTTTTTCTGAAAAACCAGCAGCCTCAAAATCAGTTTACCGGAACGTCGACCATAATTAAATTTTCTAATTTAGAGCTTGAAAAAATATCATGTTTCTTGTCTTTTCTATTACTATATCAATATATCCCATGGACATAGCAACCCACAAATCAAGGTACACAAGACAATAGGAGCAGGCCGGATTCAAATCACGATCGCAGCAAACCTGGCGGTATGTCCAACTAATCTGAATGTTTACTAGGGTATTGACTACTTGATGTTATGTAATTTCGAGATGCGAGTCTTATTGTCTTGCCTAAGGTACCAACGATCGAGGAACAGTTTTATATTATTATTTATTAAAGACAGATGACCCAGAGAGTCTCCCTACAAAATTTCAACTTCCTAGGGTCAACAGGAGAGAATCTAGCACAATAAGCTGATCAGGATGCAGCCGGTCATTTCATTTGTCTTCTAACGTCTAAGTGAATCTCCCTATCAAATTACAAATTTCTAGGGTGAACAGGAGAAAGGAGCTTACATGCATCCTTGTAGGTCCCCAAAAATTCAGGTACCGAGCCATTCTTAATAGGTACATGAAATATGACATCATAAAGTTAAATTTATATTGAGAGCCAGCAGGCGGCTAAAGCATGTACCGTGTTTTTGAATTTTAGCCAATGGCTCTAAGCAACCAGAATTTCCTTGGGGGAAGAACTCGAAGCTCCCCCTCCTCCGTTTCAACATTTTTTAAAAATAACTTTAAATATTACTCAGGTAGTTTTATAGCAATAAACGTATAATACTATTTTCATCGTACTTACCAATCCTCTTATTGAAAATATACATAATATTATTGATAGTGAACTGAACAGTCTTATTTCAAAAAGGAGGTGCCTTCCGCTACGTGGTTCACATTCTCTCCTTCATATGTTACTTGGTTACGATTACGGATTACTGTTTTGGAGTTGTTAGTAGTTCTCATTTGAGCTATAATCCTAATGATTTTCAACGGGATTCTAAAGGTTGAAAATACTTTGAACACTGACCTTCCACTATATAATTGAAATTAGTCTGCTGATGTATTAATACCATTATTGCTTTACGTATTTAAATCAGTTATACTGAGATATTTTTCAACATTTTCAAGAATACACAGGGAATTTGACTGTGAAGTTCCCTTATCGACGTCAGGGTATATTTCCGCAGTACTACCTATTTGATATTTTAGGGAACCAGCTGTGTTTTTAATGATTCACGGAAGATTTAATGCTATCGAATACTAGAGATACCGACGAATTCAACAAGTTATTCATTTTGGGATACAATGATGTTATAAACCTGCTGAATTATTGGAAAATTTACGCAAAGTAATATCAAATGCTTTGGAACTTAGAAATATTCATCGGCGACGGAAACATTTATAATGAGCAACTGTTGGGATTCAGTCTCTCGTCGGAGGCGTGAATCAGGACAAAGGTGCTGAGAGCTTGAATCGATCAAAATGCACGAAAAAAAAAAGCCTCTTTGGAAGGCGGCGAGAGGAGTCTTGAGAAATACTCTTTACGGGTCGGAGTGGAAATGTTCCGGGAGGGTGGGGGTCAAATTACCGAAGGAAAAAGGTAGTAGAGAGAAAGGCCCTCTTTTGGGAAAGGTCGAAGTTCACTTACCAGATATTACGAGAACGTGGGTATGGAGAAATGAAGAGATGGGAAAGGAAGGAACATCTGTAATGAGTTCTTTTTCACGTTTTCTAACCAATACATATTCTCGTACAAAAACGATACCATAATTTCTTCTAACTATATGTTTCATGACGAATGATACGGTAGTAACGTCGTCAAAGGGGAAATCTATGGTTTGGCAATTTTCCGTCAAGTATTCTTCTAATAAATGCTCAACTAATAAATATAACTATATCATTTACCATATCAGTATTAGCGAATTTTCGTAAAAAAATGAAACTATTGGAATGGTTCCAAAATTTTCATGAGTACAATCAACATTTTTCATCAAATTCTTCTAGAGTGTAACACTTTTTTAGATTGTACTTGTTCTCGTAATCCCGTTCTTGAGCCAAAAAAATCAAGCATTCCAAACGAAAGGATGAGTTCGTTGGCCTACCATTTTGGACCACATTAAATTGGCCAAATTTCCAAAAATGTACTTAAAAATCACTAAAAATGGCTAAAAAGGTGAATAATCGTTAAATTCATCATTTTAGAAGAGTTTAAGTCAAAACAAAGTTATCAATGATTAAACTAGGGCATTAAAAAATATTCGCACAAAATTATGCTCAAAAATGTTCACTTAGGCTTCATATATAGTTGCCGAAAAATCTATAAAAACTGCAAAATGACCTAAAAATCCAAAATCTTTCTTGAATCACCAAATTTTATTTTAGTGTGAGTTTTTAAAATTTATTTAGATTTAAAATTTAGATGTACCTTCTGGAGCTCAAGCTCTGCAAAATTATACGATAGCATTGTAACTCTTAATCTTCGGGGAGTTGGACAACGTTCTTTTTCAACTTCAGTTTTTCATAACGGTTTTCATTCATGCACGATTTCCCTGAATGGTTGATAAAATAATTTTAAAAATCGAGATTCTCCAAAACTTTTGAAAAAAGAAAAGTTCTTTTTTGTTAGTAGATAATAGTCACATGTTTTCCCGTTCAATCTCTCTCTCTCTCTCTCTCTCTCTCTCTCTCTCTCTCTCTCTCTCTCCCTCCCTCCTTTATTTTCTTTTTGAAGAAAACCGGGCCCCTTCACAAAGACCTGGCTCGAGAGGTAATGTACCCAGTGCCCCCTCCCACTATGCGGCCTGGTCACGATTGGGGAGAGAAAGCTTGAAAGTTGTCAAATAAACCAGACTGATTACATGCAAATATAAATTATATGTATTTCTGTTTAAACTTAATGGAACTGCCATGCTGTTAACTCAGTGCCTGCTTAGCTATAGCATCATAAATGTATATACGAACAACTGTCAAACCCTCAGATATTGTTTCATATTCTCAGTGCGGGAGCCCAATCATAGACAAACGCCTCTGACGGAAATTTTCGAAACTGGGCTTCTTGCATTATTGACCCAATTTTGACTGAAAATGGTATGTAAAAGCATTTATTCATGAAAAAAACTCATTTTTACTGTTTTTCGGTAAGGTCTCCATTTGGAGACGCCCGTCAGGGGTGTTACACCAAGATATGCAAACCCGCAACAACCCATTTTTTTCCCTACTGCCTTGTTCCGAAATTTCGGAAGTTGTTACTATTTTCTGTCGATGTTATCTACGGTTCTGAAATACACTAAAAATGTGAGGGAGGGTATAAGGTAGGTATATGTACAAACACAAAAAAAAGTTGATAAGTACCTACTTTATTCACAAAAAAAGTTTGACCAAAAATCGTCATAACTGAATGTACAAATATCTAATGTAGGTAAATATCACTTACATTACACCACATATACACTCTCTACAAAAAAAAAAAAAAAAAAAAAAAAAAAAAAAAAAAAAAAACTTGCACATAATTATTTTTGACGTAAAAATACATTTACAGTACACTTTTATTCAAAAATTATTATTCAAAAATACATTCAGTATATATAAACAGTACAGTATTATTCAATTTTCATTATACAATTCAATTTTTCAGTCTACTAATCCAACAGGTTTTTTATCACACATCACACTGTTGCTTTTTTTTCTTTCTTTGTTTTTTTTTTTTTCTTTTGTACTTCTTATTTCGGTTTAAATTCTAATGAATGCCTCGCAGATCTTCGTTTTCGGACTCCAGAATCAAAGTCTCCACCATCTAGAAAAAAGGTAGGCATAGGAATAAAACAAAACTGTCAGACAATAAACAAAAACTTCTGATGACACCTAGAGCTACGAATCTACAGCAACAAATTTACGAGCATGAACCAGTCATTTACCTGGATGTGTAGCAGGTTCCTCTGATGATGGGCCAGGTTTCTGGTTTTTCGACATTGTTCAGATCGTGTATCTACAAAAGAATAATTTTTCATTGATTGGAATGATTCAAAAAAATTTTAGAATAAGAGAAAAGAGGGTACCAACGGGGAAATACCAGAAATAACTAGGCACTTTTTAGCACTTTTTGTAGTGATGATCGCTAGAACTGTGTGAATAGATGTTACCATAAACGTTTCATAATTAGAGATGTGATATTAATTATAAAATACTTACCAAAATCAGGTGGTTTTGCAAAAAAGCCCCTCTTAGGCTTTTCCCCTCATATGCGTAGTATGAAAGGTCCAGGCACAAACGAAACGTACGCGCAAAAAGTTGACACTCTAATGAAGCCGTAAACTCAGGACGGGACCTTCTCAAGGCTGTTCAACCTCACTACGAGTGATTCAAACTTGAGGGGCGCTCACATTCTTAACGTCTCCAAATAGAGACGCCCGTCAGGGGTTGGGGGCGAGCGCGTCTCCATATGGAGACATCCGCACTGAGAGTGTTCAGAATGCCTCAAAACGGATATCAGTCAAATAATATTGGAAGAAAATATTTTTTTGAAATAACTTTGGAGTCCTTGCAATAGCTTGATTATCTTCAAAAATTCACTAAAATTGGGAAAAGTAAAAGATTTGAGTGGTACTACGTCGATAGATACGTTTGAACGTTCGCTCGTCGTTAATCTTACAATCGATCGTGAATAGCAATGGGAAGCGGACTAGGTAGGCGTTGGGATGTTATGTGTGGTTAGGTGTAGACATTATGTAGTGTATAATCAGGTCGGTATCTGAGGGCGTGATTGATTATGGGCGAGGGGTGAACCCTCCAGCTAATATTAGCCGGTTGAACGGGATTCTCCCACCCGGATGTCCTCCCGAAATAGAATCACCCGGACGGCACGATGTATTGAGCAGTACGTGCAGTGTGTGGACTTCAATAAGATAAACGCTGCAAATTATTGCACATAGTTTCTATTTTTATTTTCTTGGACAGATAATCCTTATCTAAAGATTTTCGTTTATTTCCAATTCATTGAACAATAGAACAATACGTTTTCTATAGGTAATTCTTTCTGTTTCCACCCAATGACATAGACTTTTACATCCCTTAGGCCGTGTCCTACGTGGACGACCAAAGAGCGCGAGCGAGCGACCCGTGCGTTCGAGCGAGCGACCAGCTGATTTCAAACAAGGTAAACCGAACGAAGTGTCCTACGTGCCACCGCCCGACGCCGCGAGTCGGGCTGAGGTCGCACGCTCGGGTTTGATTTTCAAACCAGTTTGATTTTGGTCGCGCGCTCGCCTGGTCGCTCTCCCGGGAGGTTACATTTTTGTGTTCAAATTATTGTTTGTGTTCCCGTATTCCTCTCATTTTTTCTCCCTGGAAATGGCTGGGACAGTGAGACAAGAAGACACATTTGTTTTTTTAATCGCTTCTCCCATACTTCAAAAAGCTGGGGGAAATTGAAAACTAAAAGTTAGGAATGAGTTCCAAAGTATTTTGATAAGGGGGCTTTCTCGAAAAGAGAACTCCCTTGAAGATTAATAAACTAAATTAAAAATAAAATGTTGTATAATTTATTACGTGCGTACTCATTTAGTTATTTCCGGGCTAGTTAGCCCAATACACAACAAGGAAACTATACATGGAAAATACAGATACAATGAAAATATAAATTTGTACAGAGTAGAAAAAAAAAATTAAATCAATACACAAAAGATAATAATAGTACCTTTTACTAGGCTGGAAATTTAGAACAATAGGAAATGATTTGGTTTTTAAATACGGAAAAACTATAGAAAAATATATCAAGGCAATTATTTACAGCTGTTATTAAATTATAATGTGTAGCCATACGATAAAGGGGGTTATTTAACAAATAGTTAAACGGGACAAAAGGGACGGAAAATAAATCATTACTTCTAGCCTTGAACTTGCCTGATTGTCAACATCAATCTTTCCTCAGCTCCCTACGGGCCTTTTAAAATTGGTAACTTGATGATTAAATTCTCCTTCAATATGTTCAACAATATAATCGAAGGTGGATATTTTCATCCTGGAGTAAGCAAAAAAAGCCGCCCCATCCTTCCTGAGTTGCGGGAACAAATGGTGGAACTCACCGTATTGTTCCTTCATAGAATAAATATTCGAAACTGGCTTCCGTCTCGACGAATTCTTTTTCGCCAAATGATAAAGAATTGCTGCTTTATTTAAAAGAAATAAGTTGTTCATAATATCGCAAAAATAGAAGAAAATTTTACACTTAGCACGAAGCAAAGGTAACCTCGCAAGGACGCGTACTGTGGACGCCTACTGTGAACACTATCGCCTCGCGCGCTCTTTGGTCGTCCACGTAGGACACGGCGTAACTTTACCAAAAGGGACAAGGCAAAATATAGCGATCGGCTTTGGAAAAAATTTGTTTGGAACTCGGCCAGAATGTAGGTCATAAAAATGTATGTGTAGAGACGTGTGTGTTTGGTCTCTCTTTCAGCGAGCACTCCGTGTTTGCGCTACAAGTGCATGCCCGATTTTGGGAATGTAGGAGGTCACCAGAGCTGCTGCTGATATAGACTTTGTTAAGCAGCAGGTGTTGAGGTCCAACCAATATCGTCAACTGAGTTTGCTGCGGCACTGCATGAATCAGTGGATGTAAAGAGTTCCACAAGTGCCCAGAATGCCCCATTTCAGATTGGGTGCAATGAGGTTTTCAGAGACCATTGGGACACGCCACTTCCTACGACATGCCATCCAATCCTCTTTTCCAGCCTTAGTCAGACGTTGGGACAGTAAATGAAAATGGCCGTGTCTGTTGGGGTTTAATTACACCCTGTATAACGTATGGAAGCAGTATCCAAGGACTCACGGTGGCCATACAATGCGGTTTTAGGTGATCTACCATTTAATGGCTGAGTTGTGGAAAGGGAAGGAGATAATCATCTGCTTACCAACCAGGGCAAAAAGCTGGATACCGCCTCCTTACAATAATCTATCCCCATTGTTACATACCTAATAATTGTTGTTGCAACTAATTTACTGATGTTCGGTGATGCATTGTTTGGACAGCTTCCTGTACTGATATGGATATACGGCGGTGGATACATGAGCGGAACTGCTACACTAGATGTTTACGATGGATTGATGCTGGCGGCCTCTACTGGAGTCATAATTGCCTCTGTGCAGTATCGAGTTGGTAAGATAAATTCAACTATATTATGAAGAAACATTACAAATACTCTTTTGTATTAGATACATGTATATGACGTGACTGAGTGTCCTTAGACAATTATCGGACAGTGAGCACTCTGGGCTTTCTAGACCGGCCAGCCTTGATTTTAGACTATCTCTTGTTGGAGGATTAACGTCCATCATTTTACTCTTCGTTGCCGGAAAAGACTAATTTCGTTTGACAAGACATGAGTGTGAGACAATTTCTTTGTAGCTCTACCTATGTGCGCACCTTTTCAGGAATGAAATATTGTAAGATTTTGGTACCTAATATTGGAATACACATACAGAGCCAACTTAAGCTATGAGCATCTTCAAGCAACTCTTGGATTGGATCAATCAAATTTGATCCAAACTCGGAGTACATTCCGTCTCAAAAGCAGTTCTTTTCAACAAGAACCAGCCAACCCTGACCGGTTACTACGTGCTGCACACATCAATGGCTTGTTGGCAGTACGGTCGTTTTCTAATTTGAAAATTTTGCGCGTGAGATGATTTTTCTGTCCCTCTACCTACCTTGTGTGCACTTTTTCACAAATAAAAATCTTTGAAATCCTTATACAAATTCAACTTAAGCGATTGCAACGTATAATCACACCGTCAATATGTTGATTAAACAAGATTATTTCTATTCAAATTTAAAAGAAGTAAATTTAACTCCTCGTAACAAAACAAAACAAGGAACTTTTCGTTCAAACAACATAAACACTAGCCTTTCCTTACACTTGACACGATTCTAACAACATAGTTAACTCCGAAGATGTTACCTACACCATGATCATTTACAAGCGACGCTGCGAATCGAATCAAGCAAATCGATCTGAACGTGGAGGACAAGCAGATCTTCTCATTAAAAGCTGCAGTTTTCCATAACTTATTTCTGCTCTCAGCATTGAGGTCTTATTACAACTTAAATTCACAGACTATACTCCCAAAAGACGCTCCGCGTACAAGATATGCCAATCAACAAAATGCATGATATCGCCCAATTCGGGCCAAGCCAATAGTCGGATCATCATCTCCAAGTACAGTGCATTCTTCTCTCACTCTTTTTGACTGCATGTAGGAGTGAGACGTTTCTTCGACGTCTTCTTAGCCGATTTTTGCCTATTGCAAACCGTACGGGTATGTGGTGGTTGGTTCACTCATCTCACCGAGACTGAAAATATATTCCTAATGTTGAATAATAATATATAATAATAATAATAATAAAACATTTATTGACCCAAAGACATAAATTTTGTCCATAGCGGGTCACATGAACCACGTATGGTGAAGTTACAAGAAACTGTACATGACGGCAAAATGTAGAATTATCACGGATATCGAATAGTGACAAGAAAAAGTTAGAGGAAAAAAAACGAAACAAAAATATGGTTACTTAATTGAATAGAAAAAGAAGAATTTGAGAGAAAGAGAGGAAGGAAATTGAGCATCCATCGTAAGGGGAAGAAAGGGGGGGGGGGGGGGGAGTGCACATAATATTAGGTTATTCAATTGTCGGAATTCAGGTGTTGCTTAAGATAGCTTAAAAACCGACCAATGGAAGGGGACGCACGAACAGACAATGGGAGGGCGTTCCAAACCCTAGCCCCAGCAACCACAAAGGACCTGACCATGGTTCGACTGAAATGGCAGGTGACCATCAGGACATTTGACCTCAAAGAGGCAGCTCTCGTGGTCATGTTGTCCAGGTAGTCAGGCATAGAACCGCTCAAAATTAAATACAGCGTTTTCATGTGACGACTAATAAAATATTTACTCAAGGGTAAGCAAAGTATCTGTAGCCTAGAAACAGAATGTCGTGCCTTAGCATTAAAAACATAACGTAGGCAGGCATTGTAGGCTACTTGGAGTTTTTTATTAAAGAGGCAGATAAAGAGTAAGAAAAAATGGAACAGCAATAAAACAGATGGGGGAGAACCAAAGCTGTCACCAATCGGCGCTTGAGGTACTGTGGGGTAAATTTTGAATGGCGTCGCAGGGAGTGGAGAGATCCATAGAACCTTTGACATACCCTAGTTACGTGGGAGTCCCAGGATAGAGTCTTGTCCAAGATAAGACCGAGATTCCTGACATGCTGGGAATAGGGAACCACAATACCATCGATCAGCACAGGAGGCAGGGGATCAGTGGGAATGTCCTGGCTAAAAACCACGATCACCTGAGATTAAGAAGGGTTAATCAGAATTCCGTTGTTCCTGGCCCAGGTGGAGATGCTAGAGAGGTCACGGTTAAGTTTCCTGATGGAGTCAGTCATTGCATCCCCAAGTTCACTGGTAATGTAGATTTGAAAATCGTGAGCAAAAAGTTGGTAGCTGCAGAACTTGAGGACGCCAGGCAGGTCGTTAATGAAGACCGAAAACAAAAGCGGCCCTAACACAGCACCCTGAGGAACTCCGCAAAAGAGGGGAAGGGGTCCGGACTGATTGCCATTACACATGACCGCCTGCATCCTGCCGTAGAGGTAAGATGAAACCAGACTTCATGCAGAAGTAGAGAAGTGGAATAGATGCTTCAGCTTTTGCAAGAGCAGAGGGTGGCTAACAGATCCAAAAGCATTTTTAAAGTCGAGAAGAACCGAAAAGCTACACATCCTCCCCTCAATTCCCATCCTGATATCTTCCACAACCCACAGCAGCGCAGTTTCGCAACTATAACTATAATTATATTTCATTTAGGTATATATTAAATGGGGATGCGAACCCTTCAATGTCTCTGTCAATCGGTACAGCGCTCTTCCACTTTAGGTCTAGTTTAGGAAGTGGTTTCACAAAATGGATTGAAAAGGGGTGAAATAGTGTTACTTACATTGTACGGGTCTACAATAGTAGGCAATGGGTAGGTCGTGGGTTCTTGTCCTTATATAGGATTGAAATGAAAATCAGGGAATTCAATTTGAAGGAAATAGTCCCCCTACCACATTTGGAGAACATCAATGATGTTTATTGTGTAAGTGGCGAGAATCGGCGAAGCCGTTGAAGAAGCGTCTCACTCCCAAACATAGTAACAAAGTGTGAGAGGATGAATGCAATGTACTAGGAGACGGCGATCCGACTATTGGTCTGGTCCAAATCGTATGTTATTATGCATTTTGTGGCTTGGCATCTTTTGTTCATGGAGTGTCTTATAGTGGCATATGTAACAGCAATTTTAGGGGGTCTAGGAACCTAGGAGGAATGGTTGGAATGTACAGGCTGCTCAGGATGGAGTCAGTCGATTCATTCGACTTTGGTTGTCCGAGAGACGCACCCTGCCAAATCTAAATTTCTTAGGGTGAATAGGAGAAAATTTATTTCACTCAGCAAATCAGAAAAGAGCTCATCAGTTTGTTCGTGTCTTGATGTCCCAGAGAGTTCCTACCAAATTTCAAATTCCTACAGGACATGAGAGAATTTAGCTCACATAGCTGATCAGGATGGAACCCGTAATTGTGTTCATCGCTTAATGTCCTAGAGAAGCTCTTTTCAAAATTCACATTTCTGAATAAAAGAAAAAATCCATGATTCAGGTATTTTGATATTATAATATACAACAAAATAACAATCATGGAATCGGCAATTTCGTACGCTGTTTCACAATTCATTAAAAATAACCTCAACAAGAGCTGTCCAAAATATTATTCGATGATCAAAATACCTGCTGCAATGAAATGAAGTTACTTACGTATGAGAAAGGTTGTGAATCCATTTGGGAGTGTACTTTTGACAATTAGTTTTCTATGCACTCGTTTTTGGTGTTCGTTAACGATGACGGCTCAAACGCCGAAACTCGTCAAACGTTATTATTTGTTTAATTTACCTATTTTATATGGAATTTAGAATAACTCGTCACTATTCTTCTCTAAATTAACAACGTCATGAAGATCATTATAGTTACCTTGATTTTCAAAGTGCGCAGCAGGTGGATATCAATAATTGAGAACAGCTTTAAAAGTTTCTTGAACGTTGGAAAGGCGGTAAAACTGCTGAAAGTCATGTTCCGGAAAACTGTCGAACTTAGGCGTGAATGGTTAAAGCTTGCTCGCGTGAGGTCAATAGGTGGCTTTATAAGCCTGGATATTATTCTTTATCTTCTCCAGTAATTCTGATGAAAAAAAGAAAAAAAAAAGATTTCGCTTTGTCTTTATAACAATTTTTGAAAATAAAAATTAATATGTTAATTAAATAAAAATTAAAAAGATTAGCATATGAATCAAAACCAGACAATTACTCTCTTTGAGGAATAAATCTATCCGGAAAACTCTAGAGAAGATATGTACCCTAAAACATGAATAAACTATCCAAATTCAGGATCCGTGTTCAATTTACCTGCCTACTTATTGTAGAACGTGTTGTTTGCTGTGCAATATGCCGTATTGTATTATTGAATTATCAGAAAAATTATTCTAAGGGCTTAGTTGATTGAATATTTGGGCATATTGAAAACCTACAAAAACTTCAGCTGGTCATAAACAATATGATCCATTCTTCATGAAAATCGTTCTACGGAAAAGGCGGATGAATGGCTAGATATGGATGAACAAGATTCAGGTGACACAAAAATCTCTAATCGTACTTAACCCTCCTAGGTCACACCTTTTTTTTGTGACACGGTAGACACTCTGGGGTCAAAATTGACCCCAAATGTATTTTAATTTATATATTTTACTCAATAGTTTTCCATTAACTAGGTAACTATTTAAAAAAATCAAAAATTAACCTACTTACGCATAGAAAAAATAAATAGAATACATTAAGTTGGAATTGAATATTTTATTCAAATCAAAATCAAAATTTTGGGCATATGAATATTAAAAATTCAGTTATGAAGATACAAAATAATTAATAACAAATTATCAAAGCTGACTATCTCTCGAATAGTCAGAAAAAACTGTAACTTTGTAAGTTAAATAGTAAAGTTTTCACGATACCTTGAACTTACCCCATTTTTCACATCCTTTCCTTTTTTCTGACCTAAACTGATACACTGTTTTTATTCCGCATTCAATTTTTTATCATCTCATTTTATTAATTTTTTATGACAAAATAATTAAAGGTAATTGCAGGATTATATTTAAGCAATAGGCACACATAAAAAACGAAATATGAATGTATTTTTAAAAGTTGTTTTTAAAAACACGATGGAATTATTAGGTAGGTAGGTAGGCTATTATTATTTGTTACAAGTAACTGCATTTTTCACACGTCGTTGCGGTATGAATGTGCACTTCACACACGAGAAGGTTGCACTCTGTGCACGACCGACTCGTCTTTTTGTTGTCAGATCTTGGGCAAATGTAGCATCGCCCACGTACAACTTTTTCAGCAGGTCTCGAGGAATGGCTCCTCGGGGTATCAAAGCATTCCTACAACAGGAGAGTTAGTTACAACCTTAGTCAGGAAAAACCCATCTGAGTACATAAAATGCAAAACCCAACCCATTTTTTGAATCAAAATGAACCCTGACCTATGATAGCCCATCAACTAGACACATTTACCCAGTAGAGAATCTTCACCTGAGGCACCTAGTAGGAGTGGTCTAGAAAAAGGAATACCTACTGACTACCAGATTATAAAAATACTTATTTTCTATGAGAAAATGAAGTGAGTTATGATATTGTCTGACTTACCTTGTGAGGAAATCCAAAATACACACTGGGGTCAATGGCTACCCCAACAGATCAAAATTAGGAACGCAGAAGACACTCTGGGGTCAAAAGTTAGTATCCCACAAGAGATTCACAACCCTCTGGCTCGAGGTCACAACGTATACTGCCAGATGTAATCACTTCCTCACCTAGCCAATGCTACTAACCAAATTTACAAAATATCCCTTTTGGCTAAAAAAAAATTGTAAAGCCCAAAAATCATACAAAATATTCGGTGGGGTCAATTTTGACCCCAGAGTGTCCTCGAAGGGTTAAGTTGTAGACTTCTTCAAACCAATATTTTCTCGCAATACTTACAATTTTCCTGTACGTAATATTATTATGGTAGTAGGATATTGAGGGGGTTATTGCGCCATCGCTAAGCAAGCCCCGGGAAGTCAGGCGCCGAGAAGGGGGTGTTGAGCGCCTTCTAAATGCTGTGTATGCATCCTGGATTGCGCCTTCCAGATTCTGTTTAGGTAATCGGTGACCAGTATGGTTGTAGGAAATATACAGGTGAATGAATCAGAACCAAGTCAATAAATAGAGTTGAGTTGTTGAGCTGTTATTGAGTTAGGTGGCTCCTCCACTCTTTTATAGTCAAGGCTTGGAGGGACAATCCCCTCTCTAAGCCCAAGGTACAGGGCGGAGGAATAAAGTCACTAAAATTTGATAGTTACAAGTTATTCGGAAAATTTCCCTCTTTAGGATATGTATGGAGGATCAGGGTAAATCAGCACATACCTATCACCTACCAGACCTATAAGAAACAGTTACTTCCCCTAGATGATATTCTATAGGTAGGTACTCTACTCAAGTTTATTATATATTTATAAAACATAAAAAATTTCTCGGAGTTGTCTACATTCATCATGATTATAAGCAGGCTATTCAACCGTCCGACAATCTGAACGTCCGGGACTCCTAAATAACAAGGTCCACCGCTAGGAGCGCTTGGGGGCAAAGGACCGAAGAACATAGTGGCTGACCTGACTTTCCCCTTGTTGACACCACGCGTCACCCCTTTTTGCTCTACAATATTAGTCTACACACCATCAACCTCATCAATACTGATCAAATTAGAATTTTACTATTAATAAATGAATAATTATTAGTAAAGAAATACACACAACAGAAAAAACCGGCAATAAACAAAAACAACAAGTGTCCGTCACGGCTGCCTTTATGGGCTACAAAAGAAGAGTGAATTGGTAAGGACCTTGATTACGTGCTGCGCTTTACGTTGAGCTTCTCATGTTTGGAGAACCATTTCTGGAGTAAAATAGTGTTATTCACAGACACTCAAAGCTCGGTTCACATCGACCATGTTTTTTCCTCTTGAGTCACACGTTCTCATCACATATTCCAGTCTTTTTATGATTTGTGTAGCCATTGGAAAATATGGATCTTCGACCTACGGGCCCCAAATCAACCCTAAACATCCTTGGATGTCCCTGTCAATCTTTTCCCAACGACGAACAAATCCAAAAAGATATTGACCTCCTACGAACCCACAAGCCTAACCTTTCCCGGCGTAGGTGCGAGCGTGTAAAAGTGCATTAATCCCCCCCCCCCCCTCCTCAAAAAGTCCCTGCTGGGATCGAATCCATGAGATTCATGATGTGAGAGTCGAAAACTCTATCCATTGTAGCCTCACACTATTAATAGTTGCTATTTGATTCTTGTATTGCAAGCACAAATAGCGGCACACTTGCCCGAAGTTTTTGAAACCGTTGGTAGAGTACGGTAAAGTTGAGGCGATGATATGTACTGAGCTTCGAGCTTTACAGTCGGTTGCTTTGTTGCTATGAGACGATTTTAAAAGTCAATATGAATGACATGCTCCAGGTGTAAAACGTGTTCACGTCAAAAGACCTTGAATGATTGGGTCATTCTCATTTCATTTGCCGCTTTCATGTCCCCGACAACGAATTCTCACTATTCTTGACCAATACTAGTGATTTTGGGGGAAAAAGGGTAGTATAAGTTGGGAGATCAACGAAGTAATAATTTGACTGCCCAAAGTCCCCTTTAACCAATACACAGTGATGACGAATGAAACCTGAAATCCTGGAAACTCACGAATGTTACTGTCTCCTCCTACCTGTAGAAGTTAGGTAGTTACGAAACAATGACAATCTAGAACTGGCCTGGGTTACTAGCTGCAGTAAGTTGGTTCCTCTTTATTTAGAGTAAGGATTTACATTTCTAAGATTTTTCCCAACCCGTGAAAAACTAGTTTTTCAGTCAGTCCCCCATATCTCTTCTCAATGGGATCTCAGGAGTGTTATCATTTTCGCGATCAAGAAAGCCGATGGAAAATGGCGGGAAACAGTCAGATGTGAAGGTTATATTGTCCAATTGAAGATGTGAGACTGTAGTGGAGTGCTTGGAGTTGCAGCAGTTTTTACAGCGAAATAAGCCAAAAAAAATGTTGAGTGTTTTTATTTTCAATCATGAGTGTTACAAAAATTAAGAGTGTTGTTGGTGCTTAAACCAAATAATCCTATATCAACAACCATAGTGTTTGGTGACAGGTTTCAAATAGTAGCCATCCCCGAGTTTTGTCACTTCATCATCCTGTGTGACGCCATTTTTATCGGAAATTCTCATGAGTGTTACCTCTCAGGAGTGTGACCAAGGATGGGTAACACTCCTGATATTACGGTAACACTAATAGAGTAACACTCCTGAGATTTAAGCTCAATTACACTGCCTTCAACATGAATTCCGTGAAATCTGAATATTACGTTTGAACGTGATTCTTTTGTACTTACTTGAGCCCCGACAACAATTTTGCCAAATCATCCATTTTACAGAAATCAATTTTTGAAATCTGGTAACACTCATGAGTTGGATATCCTGTTTTTTAATACAAAAAAACATATAAAATACATCAAAGAAAAACTCACTGTTCATCTATGGAACACAAATCTGCAATGTACAATGAGTAGCATTTGCCGATCCAACCATATTTTCCAGCACTTTCATATTTCACGTCACTGAGTTTCTCAAGCGCCCCAAAGCAAATGAAATGAGAATGACCCGATTAGAAATATTTACTTACAAGTGTGTGGCTCTTTTGCAGGTGCGTTTGGATTCTTGTTTTTGGAGCCACTGCTGGCTCTGGGGAGCGACGATGCTCCGGGGAACATGGGCCTTTGGGACCAGACGCTGGCCATCAGGTGGATCAAAGAGAACATCCACTCCTTCAGCGGGGACCCCGATCTCATCACCTTGTTCGGCGAGTCGGCCGGTGGTGGATCAGTGAGTGATCATTCATTGATAGCTGTTGGAATATGAGATGGACAGATTACTGAATAATGTAATTGATTTATACATTTACAGGCCAGGTGGCTCTATACAGGGTGTAAACGTTAAGGGTTGAACACCGGCCGGGGCTCGATTCTAGAACTTATTTTTGATCGAAAGTTCCTCCTAGACATTCATTTTTAAACGCTTAGTTTTCGAGTAATTTAGTTTTTAAGATTTTTTCGTGTTTTCGACCTTTTGTCACAAAACAATCATAACTCCCTTAATTTGCTGTGTAAATTCAAATTTGAGAATACAGATAGAAAAACCATTACATTTTATATCAGATAGATGCCTGACCTTCATTAAAAATTAGAGTTTAAGACATGGAAAACACCTCTAAAAAATATTTTACTTATTATGGCAAACCTCGAGTTTTCAATTTGGATTTGAACAATGAAAAACCAATATTTTTTCAATGTGCGAGAACGATAAAAACTGCAACGCGATCTCACCTTTCGAACGGTGTAGTCAATTTTACTTTTACTCTGCTAATTAGGGGAGAAAACTATGTTTGGATGTAGAAAAACCAGTGCCGAAATATGTGTATGTGTCGTTCCAGACGATAACTCTCCTTAGGATTGAAATAAAAATCCTGTTTTTGCGCCAAAGAATCAAGATTTCTAAATGAAAGGATGAGTTCGTTCGCCAGCACTTTTTGAGTACATTAAATTGGTCAAATTTCAAGATGTGTGCAAAAAAATCAGTAAAAACGCCCAAAGGTAATTAAATTTATCATTTTTAGCAGAATTTCTGTCAAAACAACATTATTAACAATTAACTGGGACATTAAACATTTTTTGCACAAAATTATCCTGAAAAACGTACTTAAATTACATCAATGTTTGCTTAAAAATCTATAAAAACTAAAAAAAAAATCATCCAAAATATTTAGTAATTTTATTTGGTATGAGTTTTTTTAAACATAAAATTGGTTTTTTTAACAATTTCTTTGTAGCCGAATTCCTCAAATTTCCATACAATTCAACGTATTATAATACGATAGGTAATTTAAGAAAATTCGCTCACACGATCATGCTGCATGACTGGAACTTTATTTTTAACACAGAGGTTTATAATTTCTTCTTGAATCATTACTCCATTCTGCGCATGCGCTAACGTATATTACTTCAAGCATCATTTTCCCGTTTCCTGAATGACCGATTTCGAAGTTTCACGTTACCTACATCTTGATTGACTATATTCTGCTATGGATTCTTAATGATTATTAACACCATTTCAATGCAAGTGGTTTCCAGTTTTGGTAGATACCTACTTACTTAAATACCTTTGTAGTGAGATCAAGGGGACTAGTAAAATGTGGATGTTTTAATTAATTGTATTAATTTTCCATCTGCAGGTGCCTATATCTACGCAGGCATAAGTATTGTGCCAAGCTTCGGAGCAGCAATTTGAAATGTACCTCCGTTGTTTTGCCAATGGAATTTGATTTAATTAAAAAAATTGTAGAAGAAGTGCATTACAATTAAATTATAAACCTTAGTTTAATACAAGTATAATTACAAAATATTAGCAAGGATTATTAGTGTTGACTAGATAAGGTGCGATCAAACAGCAGTATACAGGGTGTCCCAAAACTGATCTACCAAACTCCAGGACTCGTTTTTACAACTAATTTTCAACAAAAAGTGCCTTCTAGACGTTTTTAATAGCGAATTTTTGAAGAAAATTAAGCTATTGCTCTCGCCTCAAAATTTGTAGAATGTGAATTTTTGAAAAAAATTTATGCAGAAATCCGTTTCAGGCTATTCTGAATCATATTCTGAAGTTTAACGCATTTTTTTATGTATGTATGTATATATGTATGTATGTATGTATGTATGTATGTATGTACAGCTAACCTATGGGCTAGTCTTTGGCAGGCTTACTGCGGGGAGGCTGCTTGAGTTAGACCGCGAAGTACGCTCTGCTGTGCGCTCTTGGCTAGGCTTTCCACCTGGTGTCCCAAGTGCCTATATCCATGCGCCGGTCAAGGCCGGTGGGCTTGGCATTGTCTCTCTCTCAGCCTCTATCCCATCTTTACGCCGCCATCGCCTGCTTGCCCTAAGGGGCTCGAGCTGGGAGGGATTTCTGCATAAAATGTTTTCAAAAAATCACATTCTACAAATTTTGAGGCGAGAGCAATAGCATAATTTTCTTCAAAAATTCGCTAAAAATGAGCCTCCAAGCGTTTCATAAAGGTACAAGTGTAGACTTGTAATGCACAGTGAAAATTAACAAGTGTACAGGCGAATTTGGACAAGTTACAAGTGTTTCCCCATCATTTTGTACAAGTCATTGTTTTACAGTTGTAAAAAATGGCCGATTTTTAACCTACGTCCATTCACCTGTAAACTTGTTATTTTCCAGCATTGTGAGTTGACCATTTTTCGGTAATACGTGGGAATCATCTTCTGCTGAAGAATGCTGATAAGAAATAAGCATTCAGCGTAAAAGACGCCAACGATTTTTTCGGTCATGAATAAACGCTTTTTTTCGAGGGTATTTTCGAGTGCAACAAGAGATTTAGGATGTCTTCCGAGACCCTTGAATGATTCAAATGCTGCGTGACCCTGTGCCATTTTTCCTGATCGGGTATTGAGGATCTCCCTATCATTGAAGAACAAAGTGACGATAATTTCGAAGTTACACATGACATTCCTAACCTAGCAGCATTAAGACATGATGAATTGATTAATCATTTCCGCTGGACGAACAGGAAAAATCCGATTATGCCAGCCATCAGAATAAGTTGAAACCAAATACATACTTTTTCCACTTTTCAGTTTATAATTTGTCTATCTCCCAATCATTACACTTTATCAAGTACGATAAACATCCTATCGAGTACTTAGAAACCTTTTTACATTATGATTCGCTGACAAAACTTCAATTTCGGCATCCCGCTTGACGTTGTTCCACACGCCATTTTGGTTTATTTCCAATAATAAGCCTATGTGATCGTATAGCAAAAAAATTGTATAACCCCCCCCCTCAAACTTTGTCACTTTACGTTTCAAGGTGCGTAAAATCCAAATTGGAAATTCCCGTCCGCCGTTCGCCGTTCGGGCCATAAAAGGCCTAAGAATTGACTTAAAAAACCCGTTCTTTCGCACATAGGTTCCATTTGGGGTCTAGTTGGACGTTTAACCATCCCGATCGCTTTACTCGCATAGATGCTATGGACCAAAAACGGGCGAAAAAGTGTCTTTTTCGAGGCTTTGAGTGTTAGACTTACGCATGCACGCCTGGCACTCTTGGCAGGGGGTCACGGTGGGTGGTGAGGGTGGTGAGCAGGGGGTGGAGTGAGAGGAGGCGCCGCGGCACCTTGTGGGGGCTCTGCGAAAGCCCCAGAGCATGCTGGTTACTATAGCTGGCTATCTGATTCAGAAATAATAAACCATTATGTAATAATTTGCAGCGTTTTTCTTTTCTGCTACACTTGTAAACTTAGCTTCTAGTTGTCTTGTCTACACTTGTACTCTTCGTTTTGGTGAAACACTTGTTCTAGTTTACCGTGCATTACAAGTACCTGTACTTTTTAACTTGTACACTTGTAACTTGTTGTTTTATGAAATGGGCCCCTGGAGTTTGGTGGATCAATTTTGAAACACCCTGTATACGGGGTTTAAAAATTACAGACCAATGATCTGCGTAGAAGAGCTAACCTTTGTGTAATAATCTGCAGCGTTTTTACATTGGCACTTCCGTGTTCCAGGTCTCCCTGCACTTGATATCACCTGTGACGAGGGGCCTCGTGAAACGCGGGATCATGCAGAGCGGGACGATCAACGCGCCCTGGAGCTACATGACGGCCGAGCGGGCCCTGGAAATCGGGAAGCAGCTCGTGAGCGACTGCTCCTGCAATGCGAGCCAGCTGCTAGACTCCCCGTCGAGGGTGATGGCCTGCATGAGAGGCGTCGACTCCAAGACCATCTCGACGATGCAGTGGAACAGCTACTCGGGGATCCTCGGGTTCCCGAGCGCTCCGACCATCGACGGCCACTTCCTCCCGAAAGACCCGATGGAGCTCCTCATGGAGGGCGACTTCCCGGAAACGGAGATCCTCATCGGGAGCAACCTCGACGAAGGTAAATAGAGTTCCGTTTTTAGGACGTCCCTCTGAAGCTAGGTCATAACGAAATGGGCAAAATCAAATCGACGATTACGATTAAGATTTTAATCGTAGTCGTGTACTCAATTAAACGATTAAAATTTTTAATCAAATTCGAAAAATTACGAATTAAATCAAAATCGCCTCCATGAATACGAATTAAATCTTAATCGTGTGACAGAGTTCCCGTCAGAATCCCAGAGAAAGCGCTGCCGTCGCTCCGTTGGAAAACAATGAGAGGCTGAGTTTGGCGTTTGATGGGTGATCCAGGTCTTGGAAATCGAACATAGCACATTAATGCTATTAGTAGGAGTGGGTATCTCTCTGACGGGATACTGTCATTCTCCTCTACCTCTTTGTCGAGGATTTAGGACCCCATTGCACCTCTGGGGGGCTACCTAGATCCTTGATAATCGCGAGGATGATAACAATTAAAATCTTAATCGCCAGCATTATTACGTTAAAATCGTAATTTTAATCACGAATATTATAACAATCGCCATTACACAACGTCATTTACACGTTAATCAAAGACAAAAACGTGATTTTTTAAAAATCAAGGTCGAAAATGCGGTTTTTTTATAACCGTGTTGAAAAACGCATTTTTTCTTCAAAAACTCGAACTTTTTACAATTAAAAAAAAAAGTTCAGGTTCATTATTTCCTGATTCCCTTGCGGCGGTATGGGAGGAACCCCCCCCCTCAAATAGTCGTTTCACATTTCAGTAGGTCCTAATGTTAATTTTCACAAAAATTAGAAGAAAAAAATCGCGTTTTTCAACTCAATTTTAAAAAAAATTGCATTTTGTCTTCGATTAACGTGCAAATTGCGATGTGTAATGACGATTATTACATTATTCGTGATTTAAATTACAATTGTAATCGTAATCATGCTAGCGATTAAGATTTTAATCGTAATCATCCCGCCGATTAAGATTTTAATCTTATTAATGGAGGCGATTTCGATCAAATGTTCTAAAGCTGTAGCTGCGGCTCCATCAATGTCCTCATGATTAAATTTTGGCACAGCAGTAAATTTTCTATAACAAGGAATGTGGTAGAATCCTACGACAGATTCGGATGGTGCATCCGGTAGAGATGGCTGAACCACATTATTATGCTTGTAGTTTCTTTTTTTTTCAGAGGACTTCATCATAGTTGCTGATATGAAGGGAATAAGTTTCCCAATTGATTCACCGCAAAAAACACATATATCAGACTTAATGAATAACTACACCGTCATCCGCCACTCGAACAACTTTTTGAAATAGGAAGACAAAATATAAATAAGGGGAGAGGGTGGTAAGGAAAATTTGAGTTTAGGGGGGTGGGGGGTGGGTTCTGAAGCCGAGTATACGTGCCGCCTTTGATGTGAGCAGAGTAAATTTTAGATGCTGACCGCCTTTGATCTAGCCGACGGGTGTCCCACAGTCCTCCTCGACCTCGCACCATATCAATATAAGATACACATTAAAACCCGGAATGGTTAGGTACTGTGTGAGTGATAACTGTGAGCTTAACGATAATATTCCAACCACGTCAACATAGTTTTTTTTTTTTTTTTTGCCAAATATTTCATTGAGACCATTTCTGTAAAATAAATATACCTCATTGACAGATTATCACATTGTTTCAACTTCACAATACAAAGTTCCTTCTAACGTGGAAAAGGTACTTGTTATCGTAAGATGTAGGTAAAACCTAGATTATTAATAGTTGTAAAGAAAAACACCTATGCGTTTCGATTTCTCGTGAACGACTAATTTATTATTTCAAAATAACATGTGGTTGTTTAATAATTTATATTTAGCATTTGGAAACCAAATGCTAAATGGTTATAATACTTTGGAAAATGTAAACAAAATAAACTTTAACGAGTTATGAAGCGGTAACATTCTCCAACGCCGAAAAATCTTCCTTCTGCGATTCATTATTATTTCTGACGTCCAACAGACACAACTTGTTCACTGGTCTTCTTAACGTTCCATTTGCCGTTCTGACATCTACCACTCGAATCATTCTGGTCTTTTCCTGGGTATGCTGCCGTCACCACTCCTTTGGGCCAACTTGCACGCACTCCATTCGGGTCAACTATCAACACAATATCTCTTTCGCGGATACCAGGTCCAACTCCTTTCCTCCATTTCTCGCGGAGCAGCATTGTTGGCAGATACTCCTTAATCCACCTTCTCCAAAAGTGATCAGCAAGTTGTTGCGCAGTTCGCCATGCCCTCCGCAGACACACATCTTCCGGTATCTTAATATTTAGAACTTGTTTGATAGCAGTTAGAATTTTCCTCAACTTGTTGGTAAGCTCAAATGAGATTTCTTCATTCCAACCTAGTTTTAATTTCCATGTTTCTTGGATAAAAATATTTGATTGAATGGTTACAGGAGTTATGGAGCGGTAACAGTACTTGAACGATATTTTATATTTAACTAAATAATGTTACATGTACGTCGATTTACACATCGATAATGTCCAGGATATGGCGAGGTCTTTGGAGCCTTGGGTCTTGTGGTTGAATAAACCCTTCACATACAAGGTTGATGAAGTTTTTTATTTTATTAACAAGTTACAAATCGTCGCATTGCAGCCTCACGACATTCCTTTGTAGTCTCGAGATCAAAATCGTGGTAGATTGTCGTGTTCCTTACGAATGGCGGAGCTTGTACAATTTCTCTTTGCAATACCCGATTTTGCTGCTGCTCCAGCCGTCGAAATTGAGAATTGGAACAGGTTCCCCATATAGGAAGAGCATAACTCCAAAGGGGCCTGATGAATGCTTCGTAAATCAATATTTTATTTTCAATTGTCATTACTGGATTTCGTAGCAGGTATTTCAACTGGAACGTTCTCGATGTGCATCTCTTCAGTAGATCCTTAATCTATTGAGCAAAGGTTTCAAGTGTTACACCTAAATATTTGTGTGATTCTGCAATTGGTATCGCTTGGCCCATGAAACTAAGAGGTACATCAGTGCCTCAGGTGAGGTACATAGGCCTTTTGTATGTAAAGGAGACAGTACATGACTTGGCAGGGTTTATCTTTAGTCGCCATCGGTTACACCATTGATCTAATTCATCAATGAATACCTTCAGTCTGCTGAGTACGACTTCGGAATCAGTATCACTTGCTGAATAAACAAGATCGTCAGCATATAGGCCTGAGAAGTTGGGATTGGTAGGAAGGTACTACGTCAACAAAGTATAACAGGTTGCTGTAGATATCAGTCGTCTTAAAATCGTTTCAATTGCATTCAACTGAAATTTAAATTTTAGTCAGTTTTGAAAACGCAGGACGGCAAGCGGTCTGGCGCCCCAAATTTTTATCTAGGAAGGTTTGATGAACATTTTAGCAAAAAATCCTGTCATTTATCTCTCGGTTAAATTTAATGCAAAACTTCATCAAATTCAAATTGGTCAGTTTTGAAAATGCCACATCATGCGATGGTCAGTTGGTAACCAACTCACAGGCCCTTATCCTCTGAGGCCTGTGTGACAGATTGTAGCGAAATTTAGTCGTTTTGGTTTCGGTTGAATTGTATCCAACTGAAATTTAAATTTTGGTCAGTTTTGAAAACGCAAGTAGGTAACTGGTCTGGCAGCCCAAATTTTCATCAAGGAAGGTCCAATTAATGAATATTTTAGAAAAAAATTCCCGTAATTTATCTCTCAGATAAATTCAAAGCCAAATTTCATCAAATTCAATGGGGGCAGGTCGATTTGACCCTAAGCGGGGTCCAAGCCTAAGTGGACTCATGGTTTGCTAATTGGGAGGTGGAGTCCGAGGTTTTAGACGGGCGATGTCAATCGGGCCCCGAGACCACCAGTTCCTGACTTTTCCTATGATATGAACTGTGACCTACGATATGATGTGCCTACCTACAGATCACTCCTCACATCAAAACCCTAGTCAGTTTACGGTGAACCAGTGGCGAGGTCGTTGCAAAGCTTGTGATATATTGACTGTGATATTAAGTGCGGGATGGATAGTGTTGAAGTGACAGATATGTTTAGTGAACGGGGGAAACTTTTAAAAGTTGTATGGTTTTAATGGGTGAGGGTACGTCAACTTGTCCCGGGGGGTCGGATTATTTTAGGGGGGCCGAATTGACATCGAAAAGGGCCGAATTGGCCGGGACCGAATTCAATCTGGTCTGTTTCGAAGACGCAAGGCGGTAAGTGGTCTGGCAGCCTTAATCCTCGATCAAGACGGTATGCCAAAAATTTTGAAAAAAATTAGAACCATTTAGCTCTCAGTTAAATTCAGTGCAAAATTTTCGAATTTTGATGAAAATTTGCTGAAGAAAAGCAAGGGGCGCGGACCACCAGTTCTTTATCCATGGAAGAAGAGTACTAAAAATTCAATGGGTTCGTAGCTTTACGTTTTTCAGTTAAATATCGATGTTCTTAAACTATAAGGCCAATTATCTGGCGATAATCCCTTGGGTAAACTCTACCTGCTGTCGAGCCTCACGAAGTGACCTTTCGCCGTGTGAACCCTCCTCGGAATAGCATACTACCAGAAGGCAATTTATAAAAAACACGAAGTTAATCCGAAGATACTCGATCGACTCTTTCAACCAAAAATGCAAAGCAACACAAAGCAAAAGCAGAAGTTTATTGGTAATTTACTAGGAAGTACTTTTCACAGTTTACAGTTTAGTACAAGTACAGTTTTGGTTTAGTGAGGAGGGTCAGCAGCCACTACACATCTTCGCTGACCTAAATGATTGGTGAACTAATAGGTCGGTACCTACACGACGTGCAATATATTTTTTGCAGTAAAAATTGGAAATTAAGGGTATAAAACGATGACTAAGAATGTGTGAACTGACGTGAAAATCATAACAGTAATATCAATCATGTTTTTATAAATAGTTTTTCTAGGTAAATTTTTATTATTGTCTTTAAAAAAACTAGAAAATCCACTGAAAAAGATGGTATAACCAAAAGTATTAAATTAGAATCTAAAGCGTATAAAATAAATTAGTGAATTCAGCTACTAGTGCATTCCAGCTGAGGGAGGGTAGGAAGCGGCTAGTTGAAGGCTGAGGGTCAGGTTCCGACAGTAAATTTTGAACCCATCTCTTAGGAGGATTTCTCTTCTGCTTACGAAAAACTCGACGAGATCTGCCCATTCTGACGAGAACTTATCAAAAAAGTTGCGAAACGAGCAAGAAAAGAAGTAAAGAATCGCAAGCACAGACGTAGCGAAGCACAACACCGATGTAAACAAAGACTTGACTTGACTTTTCTCAATTTTTTTTTGTCGAGGACATGAGGATGTTGTCAGAACATCCATCTTCCTCCATCCATCTTCTTCCTCTTCTGTTGTTTGTTTTTACATTCTGTGCTAGTGAATCATGCGGCTGTGATAGTGAATCAAGGGATGCGTGGAGGTGGTTTGCAGAAAATCTGCTCTCCTGAACAATTGCATTTTTTCAACTTCATGTACTCTTTTCTCGGGAACGGTTCATCGTAGCAACATGATCCAAATTTTGTCGTATAGATTTACAAAAAGGCTTCAGACGAGTCGGATAGATTCGTGAAATCTGACTTGGCTTGGTTAATACGAATTTCTGAATGACAAAAAATCGGGGTCAAAAAGGACTATTTTTGGATCGCATGTAAAAAAGCCACAGTTCCTTTGAGCCTGACGGCTAAAATTAAAAAACATGAATATGCTTTAGCCGTACACGACTCACTCCTCGTCGATTCTCTGAACCCGACCCCCCATCGGCCTCTGAACTCTGTTTATCATTCTGCCATCAATCCTAAAACATGGAATCATGTTTTAGCTCCTCGCTCTCACTTTATTATAGAAATGATCACGACCATTGAGCTCTTGTGAGATGATGATCTCCTAATAGAAACTCGCGAGTAAACATTCACTTTATTATAGAAATGATCACGACGATTGAGCTCTTGTGAGATGATGATCTCCTAATAGAAACTCGCGAGTAAACATTCACTTTATTATAGAAAGAGGCTAAAGAGGCTACATACGAAATTACAGCTTCCTATAGTGTAAAGTATAGAAATTACCTATTAAAATAATTTAACCACCGCTTCACAAATCTAACCGTTCTCGCAATATTCGGATCACCTGCTATGAATCACATAATCGAAACACCAGCTCAATGAAATCATCAGAAATTAACAAGCGGTTGCAATCATGTTCACAATATCAATAATTGAGAATGATCACCTGTGTGTAAACAATTATTCATATAACCATGCTCATAACTCAGCTTGTTGGCCACGCACTTCGCAGTAGTTAATATAGTATGGTTGGATAAATCGAGAGCTTTCGAACGAATGGTCAACGAATTTTGTGGGATGAAAAACGACGAAGTATCATATCCCTAGCAACGACTCGGTTGTAAGCGGAAATCATCACAATTATTGGCGCTACTTTCGTTGCACTCTCGTGGGACATTTTTCGGTAGTTAGGTCACGGCTAAAGCATATTCATGCTAAAATATTTTTAATGATCCTATCAGAAAACTATCCGACTCATTTGAAGAACACAACCAGTAGTACATGCAGTAAAAATTTGAACGAACAACAACCTGGAAAAAGGTACATGACAATTGCAAAACCGCCTATCTTGAATGGGGGTTACCGGGTGCCCAGGATGGGTTCAGTTTCCATACAATGGTGAGGATTTGGGTCGAGTTTGCGGTCGCCCGTTTTATCAAGCAGAGCAAACTGTTAGTATTGGTAGAGACACTGAAAAATGATGAGCCTACTGATAGCCCGTGGTTGAGGCCTTTAGTAATAGTTGAGACGTTCAAAGCAGAACTGCTTCATTGAGACATCTTCAGGGCAGCCGGCTTCTGTCACAGCTCCCAAGAGTTTTGACGAGGTAGTTAACAAACTTTTCGAACGTTTGAAAAATTAATCTCAGCCCGTTTCAAGAGCAAACAGAGTTTGATGAGGAACAGGGGGAAGAGATGGTTCCCCTCAGTATCCTGGTCCCCTTGACCCCCTCCACGCTCTCTTGACAGTTTTTTTTTTTTTTTTTTCTTTAAGTTTGTTGGTCTCAACAGACAAAAGCCTTTAGTAAGGGTGGGGAGTGGGAGGGGTGGAAAGTTGACGAGGGCTTGAAGTTGTCATGGGGATGACAGACTTGAGGTCTTCACTGTCAACGCCTTTATAAAAACGGGGGAAACAACGATCCATCACAAACTCCTGACGTACAGCGCGGGTAAAGGAACGCGGCCCGACGACGGACACGAGAAATTCCGCTATCGAGAAAATTGACTTTAGAGGGGAAAAAAATATAAAAATCGTCTGTCAAGTTGGGTGTGGCACATAGCTTCCTTGTTTACCTATCATGAATGTATAGATCATTGAAACGTTTTAAATAATCTTGAAAAATTCATTAGCAGAAAACAGTAAATGAGGAGCTTACTTTCAAAAGGGGTCATATACATTTTTCGAAAAAAATCTGTAAAAAACGGATTTTCAATCTGTAGGATAACCAAAACCGATTTGTATGAGCAGTTAGCGTCAAAAAGGAACATCCTTGTGTATTTGAGGGCCAAAATTTGATGTTTGGATCAAAAGGGATCACATCCATTCCTATATGATGGATAATTTTCGTTTCAATCAAAAGGGAATATATCCTAATCTTCTTTCAAGTTGTTGCTCGTTGGTGTTTTTTCAAAAAGGAACATATCCAAAATGCCATCTACCGGATTTTTTTCCAACTCTAGTTTGGAACATACCTTTTAGAATGCCTGTGCTGTTTGGTGATAAGATTTGAAGGGTTTGGTATGAATAACCAACAGAGTGCAGGAGCAATACTCTTCGGACTCCTGTTATCAACAGTGCTCCTGTACTTCCCAATATTCAATGATGTTGATATAAGAAGTGCTGTGATAACATGTTTCACTCCTGTTTCGCTGATTTCTCTAGTCCTTCTTTCTGTTTTTAGTTTGTGTCTCTTGATATTTTTAGGCTTATCGTCGTTTTTGGGTAGCTAAGGTGTCGTGGGTGTTGCCAAGAATGGAGGGTATTGTTGGCGTTCTTTTGGGCACCCATGAAGTAGCACCCTCACAAGACGATGGCGAAGTAGGAGAATGTGATTGTCTTGACGAAGAGGAAACTTATTTTCATGTTTGAAATGTTGACAGATTTTTTGAGATTTTTTTCTATATTGGCTTTTTTGTTCGTTCCAAACTGAAAATTGGTTGATAATACCTTATTATTACCTACATTTTATAATTTGGAAACATAATCCATGTGCGTTTTTTTCATACCCAAAAAAATATGAATTACCTGCACTTGATTTTTGAGATTTTTTTATTGTTAATTGGATGTGTTTTTATCAAAATGGAACATATCCGAAATTTTGATCAAAATGGGTCATATCCGAATGATAATTAGCTGTAACTCCTTTGGTTTTCGAGATTGGCTTCTCATGTTTTGGGATATAATTTCTAGTGCCTCACTAAGCTACACTAGATTAAAAACTAACTTTAAACTCCAATCAATAACTCCTTGGGCGTTTTTTTCACTTCCTGAAATTTTTTCGGAAGTGGATATGACCCCTCTTGAAAGTGAGCTACTCAACTTTCCTTTTGATCTCACTCAGCTGATTTGGGGGCCTCTAAACTTCAAGATTCGTTTCTAGACGTTCCAAGTGGCCTCCATTCCACATTTCAGCTTCATAAGTTGAATAGAAAAGAAATTAGATTTTCGCTACTTCAGTCTCGTTTATTCGTGACAATATTAACATGGAATCATGTTTTAGCGATGGGTCCCCTGCCGAAAAGTGAGACTATAAAGTGAGATGAAAGTAGCGCCAATAATTGTGATGATTTCCGCTTACAACCGAGTCGTTGCTAGGGATATGATACTTCGTCGTTTTTCATCCCACAAAATTCGTTGACCATTCGTTCGAAAGTTCTCGATTTATCCAACCATACTATATTAACTACTGCGAAGTGCGTGGCCAACAAGCTGAGTTACGAGCATGGTTATATGAATAATTGTTTACACACAGGTGATCATTCTCAATTATTGATATTGTGAACATGATTGCAACCGCTTGTTCATTTCTGATGATTTCATTGAGCTGGTGTTTCGATTATGTGATTCATAGCAGGTGATCCGAATATTGCGAAATCGGTTTGATTTGTGAAGCGGTGGTTAAATCATTTTAATAGGTAATTTCTATACTTTACACTATAGGAAGCTGTAATTTCGTATGTAGCCTCTTTAGCCTCTTTCTATAATAAAGTGAATGTTTACTCGCGAGTTTCTATTAGGAGATCATCATCTCACAAGAGCTCAATCGTCGTGATCATTTCTATAATAAAGTGAATGTTTACTCGCGAGTTTCTATTAGGAGATCATCATCTCACAAGAGCTCAATCGTCGTGATCATTTCTATAATAAAGTGAGAGCAAGGAGCTAAAACATGATTCCATGTTTTTTACATTTTAGCAGTCAGGCTCAAAGTAATAACATCCGGGGGGGTCCAGGGGGGCGAAGCCCCCCTGGCGGGGTCAAGGGGCGGAGCCCCTTGCGAGGCCCGAAGGGCCGAGTTTTGTGTCATTTTTCACTTTTAGGTCCCGGTAAAAATCATGTTCCACGCTAATGATAAACCTTATTGTACCTCATAATTTACAGCGTTCATTAAACTATAACCGAAATTTCTTTCGAAATTCAACCAATATTCTCAAGAAAATTTTCGCTCTCTACCTGGATACAAGTATATTGGGAAAACAGTGAAATGTCAATTACGTCAATGAATATGACGATCATTGACCATCCGACATTTCAATTAATTTCCAGCGGGGCTTTATCAATCATGAATTAGTCAATGAACACTGCGAAACGTGAATACAACAGACTTTACGGAAATGAAAAACGACGTACTAGGGGAACGGTCGGTATCGTTCTGATGAAACGTATAGATTACGTGACGTATGAAGCCGAGGTAATGCGAAAAAACTTCTCTGAGAAGAACATTTAACACCTGTCGGCCGACGTTCGTGACGTTGACGGCTCGATCTCGTGTGAATCGACCTTATAACGTCACCCCCGGTAAAATAACATGACGTTGTACAACTCCTGCTCTGGGCTGAGTGCCAAAACACGCGGAAAAGTGACACGTAATTTTGCATAACTAGACGTTATTATTATTGGTTGCCAGAATCGGCTGGTTACATGTTTTATGTTAGTAGTACAGATTAAATCTTGGTAAATTTTCAATTTAGAATATATTGGTACATACGAGTACGCATTACAGGAACGTCCTTATAAGTGAACACGGCGAAAGTGCTTTTTGATGAAAATCCGAACGCAATCATGACTTTTTGTGAAGCAGGTAGAAGGCCCGCAATTCGGAAGTCCGAATTAGAAAGATAGATAGATAGATGAATGATTTATTGACATGACAGAAATAATAATGAAAACAATACACTTTATAATATATAGGAAATTAAACACACCATTATTTATATTAGTGTTGTCAACTTATTGTCGGCAATGGGCAAGCCCGTGCTGCCGACAAGAGTCGGAACTCAGCTCAAAAGTAGTACAACAAAGGACGATTCCTCGAAGTACAGTAAAAAGAAAAAATTCCAGTCATGCAGCATGACCCCATGAGCGAATTTTTGAAGAAATCTTCGACATTTCAGTCGCTATTGATCGTGTAGAGAAATTTTAGTTTATGATTTTGATAGACAAATATTTTCATAGCTGATATTTTCTAAGCCACAGTCAGTATTAAAGCTACATCAAGTCCTAAAACAGTTGAGCGTAAAACATTAAAGAGAGCGACCGAGAGAATCGGAGGACGGAATATTTCACAGAGTAAACTCATCAGTTGTGATTACATTTTTATTTTCTTTTTTTTTTAACAAGCACCTACTACCTACGTTTTAAACAGCATGGTTCTAGGATTGGTTATACAGGGATACTTCCATAAGAGTAGTTCAATCTGAATTTGGACAATGTTTCATGCAAATATTACCGATTTTTACAACTAGCAAACGGCATTATTTCGATTTTTGACTGATTTTTCAACTTTGAAAATTTCAAAAACTTGATACAGATTCTTATAGGAAATGTTACGCTGATTCCGAATATACCACATGTTAGTATGCTGAAAAAATTATTTCGCACAACAATTCGCAAAAAACAGGCTATTTTGAAAATTTCGACTACATTTTTGAAAATTTCAACCCGAAGATGTAATCCGATCGTGCTGGCCAACGAACTTGAACTTTCGTTTTGTGTCCTTAACATTTTAAAATTTGTTTGAAGTTTCTAGCACAATTCTACGGACAGTTATCGTCTGGAATGACACATACATACATATATACATACATACATACATACATACATAAAAAAGTTCCAGTCATGCAGCATGATCGTATGAGCGAATTTTCATAAACGATCGTATTACATTTATGTTAAATTCTGTTGAAATTTGAGCACTTTGGGGACAAATAAAAATTATATTATACATTTTATAGCAAATTAACTTTTTGTCAGTAATATTCCAATGAACAAACAATTTTGTGGATATTTACAATTTTTTCAAGTGTTCCTATAGATTTTTAGCTTATTTTAATGACATTTAAGTACATTTTTCAGTTCAATTTTGTGCTTAAATTTTTAAATGTCCTAGTTCATGTTCGATCAATTTTTTTCGAGTAGCATTCTGCTAAAAAATAGAAATTTGTTCCTGGAATGACACATACATACATAAATACATATACAGGGTGTCTCAACTTAAGTAGGCATAACTTCAGGGATCGATTCTACAAGTAATTTGCAACAAAAAGTGCTTCGTAAACTTTTTCTTTTAGAGGCTTCGTTTCCGAGTTATTTCTTTTTTAAGATTTTTGTCGTGTTTTCAAACTTACATCACAAAAACAGCTCTAACTCCCCAATTTGTCGAGTTTTCTCAAATCTAAGGATACCGTTGGAAAGAGCGTTAAATTTCCTATCATTCTGATGTAAATTTCAATTTTTTTATTAGTTCTAGTTAGTGAAAAAAAAATGACCAATGTTTAACATTTGAAAAAATGTAATAACTGTCGATTTTTATTCGTTTTTCTGCTCCTCAGTATGGACGTTTTTCAACAAGCGCTTTCCGGGAAAAACTTCCTCAACCGGTAAGCTTTCCAACGGTTTACCAAAAAAAATTTTTTTATGGGTAAGTTTTGGAAGAAAATAGCGTTTGAATGACAAAAAACGTGATTTTGTCGTTCAAAATCAACGTTTCATTTTTTTTTTTTTTTTTTTTTTTTTTTTAAATATTTCATGATACACAGCTGTATTCGATGATAATAGACCAAAAAAATAATAGTGTCTCTACTTAACTCATCTTCCACCTGCCTCATTTACCTGAGAAAAATTAGATCATCATCGGAGGGGCAGGCAGAAAAATACGATAATACGATCGGCTACCTCAGTCAATTGTGCTTCAAAATTATTCCTCGGATACTTATCGTTCATTTGAGTAGGTACCTAATAATACGGGGTGGGTTGGCAATGAAAATGCTGTTGTGTATCAGAGATCGCTCGTGTTATAAAACATTATTAATTACTTCTTTAAAAAAAAATAAATAAATACATAAATCAAAGCAGGTTCTCAAAGTGCTTCCATCCTTCCTGTATGCGTTGGTGGCATCTCTTTCTCGCGGATCGTGTGACGTTACGTAAGGTATGTGCATTCTGCATACAGGAAGGAGGGAAGCACTTTGAAAACTTGCTTTTTTTTTTTTTTTTTTTTTAGAAATAATAATTATTTTTTTATAACAAGAGCGATCTCTGATACACAACAGCATTTTCATTGGTAATCCACTCCGTATTATTAGGTACCCACTCAAATGAAAGTATCCGAGGAATAATTTTGAAGCACAATTGACTGAGGTAGCCGGTCGTATTATCGTATTTTTCCGCCTGCCCCTCCGATAATTATCTAATTTTGCTCAAATAGATGAGGCAGGTGGAAAATGAGTTAGGTAGAGCCACTATAATTTTTTTGGTTTATTATCGTCGAATACAGCTGTGCATAATAAAATTAAAATAAAATACTTAAATTATTAAAAAAAAAAAAAAAAAAAAAAAATGAAACGTCGATTTTGATCGACAAAATCACGTTTTTTGTCATTCAAACGCTATTTTCTCCCAAAACGTTCCTATAAAAAATTTTGTTTTTGTAAACTGTTGGAAAGCTGACAGATTAAGAAAGTTTTTCCCAAAGAGTGCTTGCTGAAAAACTTCCACACTGAGGAGCAGAAAAACGAAGAAAAATCGACAATTTTTACATTTTTTTCAAATGTTAAACATTGGTCATTTTTTTCGCTAACTAAAACTAATCCAAAAAAATTAAATTTACATCAGAATGATAGGAAATTTAATGCTCTTTCCAACGGTATCTTCAGATTTGAGAAAACTTGACAAATTGGGGAGTTAGAGCTGTTTTTGTGATGTAAGTTTGAAAACACGAAAAAAATCTTAAAAAAGGAATAACGCGGAAACGAAGCCTCTAAAAGAAAAAGTTTACAAGGCACTTTTTGTTGAAAATTACTTGTAAAATCGATCCCTGAAGTTATGCCTACTTAAGTTGAGACACCCTGTATATACATATATATATATATATACATATAAAAAAGCGTTAAAATCCAGGAATCATTTCAGAATGCCTCAAAACAGATTTCGATGAAGAAAATTTTTGAAAATTTTTATTTTAAAATTTTCGGAGCCATTGCAATAGCTTCATTTTCTAAGAAAATTCGCTAAAAATGCGTTAAACTTCAGAATATGATTCAGAATAGCCTGAAACGGATTTCTGCATAAAATTCTTTCAAAAATTCACATTCTACAAATTTTGAGGCGAGAGCAATAGCTTAATTTTCTTAAAAAATTCGCTAAAAGAAAATGTTTCTATAAAAACTAAAGTAGGTAAATAATTGCAAACGCGGAACCAAGTTATTTTGTTACATAGGTACTAGCCATAATATTTTCTAAGGGGATGTAAATCCCACTGAAACAACATGGGATCCGCAATTCGGATATCGTCGGGTTGCATTGTCCTCCAAGACAAACTTGACTCGATTCTTCAATGGTGCCCTTTGAATGGCTTGTAACTCCAAGATTAATGGACCAGCTTTTATGCAATTTTCAGCGATTGTGCGGATTAGTTCCTAGACGGTTCCTTATAAATTTCATTGCGTTGAATTAATATAGTATGTGCTTATGTGCGAATGTGAATTTCTTATAACTTCGATTTCTTATGATCTATCAGTCCGATTTTGTTCAAACTCGGAGGTTGTTGTCCATTATGATTCCCTTTGTATTTCATTGCATTTATGGAATAATAACTAGGCATCGCGCATGCAAAAAACTAATGTTGGTTGACATTATGAATTATGGACCGATTTTGATGAAATTTTAAATTATTGAGCGGGTTAACTTCTAGACAACATGCGCGTGCGCAAACACAAATTATAACCCTATTTTGCATTCTAGCATGTATACTCATGTATTAGATAGGTACTATTCTATCTTGCATCCAATCCTTTTGAGTCTGTGCTCTTCAGCAAATTCGATACGTCCATGAGAAAGCTATACTGCCCACCCAAGGCCGACTTTTAGCGAATTTTTGAAGAAAATTAAGCTATTGCTCTCGCCTCAAAATTTGTAGAATGTGAATTTTTGAAAAATTTAATGCAGAAATCCGTTTCAGGCTATTCTGAATCATATTCTGAAGTTTAACGCATTTTTTTATGTATGTATGTATTTATGTATGTATGTATGTATATATGTATGTGCCATTCCAGACGATAACTGTCCGTAGAATTGTGCTAGAAACTTCAAACAAATTTTAAAATGTTAAGGACACAAAACGAAAGTTCAAGTTCGTTGGCCAGCATGATCGGATTACATCTTCGGGTTGAAATTTTCAAAAATGTAGTCAAAAATTTCAAAATAGCCTGTTTTTTGCGATTTGTTGTGCGAAATAATTTTTTCAGCATACTTACTAACATGTGGTATATTCGGAATCAGCGTAAAATTTCCTATAAGAATATGTATCAAGTTTTCAAAAATTTCAAAGTTGAAAAATCAGTCAAAAATCGAAATAATGCCGTTCGCTAGTTGTAAAAATCGGTAATATTGCATGAAACATTTGCATGAAACATCTTCAAAAATTCGCTCATGGGGTCATGCTGCATGACTGGACTTTTTTTCCCTTGGCCAATTACTTTTCATTATTGGCCACTGATGTGGATAACTAATACGCGGCAAAGGGCAAAAACAGCCGTTTCTGTCGTGTGTCTATTTTCTATGTAATGTGGCACAATCCCTACCCATTTCATCAAAATCGATCTATCAGTATCGGAGCTTCGTCTATAACAAGGAGTTTCAGGTTTGGCAGGTGCAATGGTTACCTATTTCAACAATTAGTAGGATGACATCCTGAGACTTGTACCCAAATACCCTCGAACGAAATCGGACTGATGATAGATCGTGAAGTTTTAGAATCCATAATAAGGTATCAGCATAATTTAAGTTAGGATGAATCCTACAAACCAACCACCTTTTTTGAAAATCACGAATATTACAATGAGCGGTGTGAATAAAAACGAGTAGGACAAGTAAATACTTGAACATATTAAAATGACAAGTAAACGCCAAAATTGAAGTGAATAAAACAAGTATTTACTCTTACTCAAGAGTAAATACTTGAGAGGCTAGTAAAACCCCGGAAAATGCCAATTTTGGTGTGATAATAATATAATATATAATAAATGACACGTGTTTGGTGTGAATAATTGCTACTTCTGTAGCAAGTAAATACTCGTCCATTCGCAAGTCAACCCGACCCCAGACTTGCAGTCGTACTTGTACACGAAAGATGGCTGCATTTATGAACCTGCGTGGTGTGAAACGTTATAGAGACCGGCGTGATATAAGTCCCGATCTATCTAAGGGGCTATTACGGTTTGAGAGCGAAAACGTAGATTTTCTCACTTCGCACTTTCTTGATGAAAATACTGATGCAAGGGGTGGAGGATTAACTGCACGGAAAAAGATGGAAATTTTTCTGAGATACGTTAGTGATCCAGGATTCCAAAGTGGTGTTGCCAACGACATGGGGGTTGAAAGAAGTACCGTCAGCAGAACATTTTCAAGTGTATTGGATAAAATAGTGTCGAAGTCTGAAGATTGGATTACATTTTTCACGCACTATTGAAGATATGGCTTCTTGCCTCTATGCTTCTAAGGCAGATTGGGCTTCAAAATTTCGCATTCCGACTGTCATTGGTGCTATAGATTGCACTCACGTGCATATTATGAAACCTTCGGAATTCGGCGACGAGTATGTGAACAGAAAAGGAAAAACAACAATAAACATTCAGATGACTTGTGACGCTAATGAAAAAATTACAAGTGTGGACGCTCAATGGCCTGGGAGTGTACATGATGGCAGGATTTGGAGAGTGAGTGGAATTCAGGACGTGGTGCGCCGATATGATGGTGATAGCGGATATGGAATTACTCCTTGGTTACTGACTCCTTTTGACGAACCAAGAAATGCTCGTGAGCGGAATTACAATTCGACCCATGCTCAGGAAAGAGTAATAATTGAACGAGTTTTTGGCCAGATGAAACGTCGTTTTCCCATACTCTCGAGCCAAGTTAGAATAGCAGTCAAAAATGTTCCCAATTTAGTAATAAGTTGTGCAGTGCTTCACAATGTAGCAAAACATTTGAATGATGCTTGGGAAGTGGAAGACGGAATCGAAAATGGTGTGGCTGAAGGAAATGAACTCTGTATAATTTAGATCGGAATGAAGTTATAAATAGACGACGTGGTCAGACAAAACGATTAGAAATTAGTAATAATCTGATGATGTAAATACACATTTTTGACATGGAAATAAATTTAATCCTATTTCCTGTACTCCTATTGCAATCGCATGTGTGAAAAAATAAAATAAAAAAGTAATAAAAAATATATAAAAAAACAAAAATATATCTTTTTAAATAAGTATGTCACATGTGCGCATGTGTGTGCATAGGCCTACAGTATGTCAGGTTTAACATGGCCTGCTGGAAAAGTCTGTGTGGCGCTACAAGTATTTACTTGCCTTTCTTGTGAATTCAGTTGTCTCGCGAGTAAATACTTGCTAGTATACCCTCGGGTTGGCGAGTACACGGTCACAAGTAAACTCGATCACATCGGTTTACTTGGAGTTTGAATACTCGTTACACTTTACTTGTAAATACTCGTTGTACTCGTTTTTATTCACACCGCTCACTGCGCATGTCATGTCACCTTGAATTAGGAACTAAAAAAATTGATTATAGCATTATAGGTTATCGTCATGGAAGGTTACATGCGTATTCGGAGCTGTATTCGGTTTCCCTTGAGCTCCGAATAGGATTTTTCTATTCGTACAACGAATGGACCGCTAACCGTTAGCATTTTTCGCGCATGCGCAATGCTCCATTTCTATTCGTAGTTCCTCCCACTCGACTACGACTCAGCGTTGCAAAAACTCCCTAATGTTGTATTGGGCTAAGCCCGAATTAACCCTGGAATGCCCCGTGGGGTTTGTCAAACCCCAATCGCGATTTGAAGTCAGTTCATCATGTTGAATCCTGCACGTCTGGCTCTTCTCGCCCCCTTCTATATCACCCCCCACTTCTTCCCTAAAGGCTTCAGCCTTTTTCCAGTTTAGTACGTTCAAGACTTCTGTGTAGTGTAGTACTTTCTTGTGCCTGGGGTTTGACAAACCCCACCGGGGAGTTAACCGCTAGTGATTTTTTCTATAGCAAGTGTTATTTTTGTGGGCGTTCCCACAGTTTTGTTATTGGCTCATCGTTAGAAATGGCTGAAAAACGCAAGTTTTCGGATCCTGAAGACATTAGATCCATTTTGGAACAGTTGGAGGAAGAAGATGTATATTTTGGCGGAGAAAATTCAAACACGAAAGATAATGTCGAGTTACAAGAGGTTGCCTCCGATGAAGAAGCGTCAAAAGTGACAGTTTTGGAGAAACTAGTTCGATGTTCCTTCTGTGAACATCATAGGTCTTCAAAGTGCTGAGAATGTTGATCCTATTGCTAGGTGCCAATTTTATGTTAAGTACCTTTTCATTCTAGTTCTTGGGTTTTGTAAGTGGTATCAAACTAATCTCAGAAAATTGTTTTGTAGGTTTTATTTGTTTTTGTTTTTAAATGAAAATTTGCTAATTTTATATTATGATATTGAAATTTTGTTACAATGAGGTACCTTTCTGCTATTATTTTTTTCTTCAGAGCGTTAGGTTTGCCTTACTATTACTTTTTTCTTCATGAGCTTAGGTACCTACTTCATGTTTCTTTACACTCTTGATAACAGAATAAAAATAAAATTTGATTCAAGGGTAACTTATTTTTGAATTTTCTTTCAAAGTTGAGGTTTGACACACCCCACAGGGGGGTTAAGTGTTGGAAATTTAGCCGGGATATTCCAGGGTTAATAATAAATAACTGAATATCTTGGAAGATTCCGTCCGCAAATCACCGACACCAGTACAAACGCTCTTCGAAATATTATGAGCATTTGGGATGAGGTGTAAGGAAATGAAACGAATAAAATCGTGGGCGCTTTCCCGACTATGAAGCCAAATTGCTCTAAAGGTCATCCGCGAAAATGCACTAGGAATTGTAAGTTTCATCGGTCGGTGTTCCAATAATTTCACGCCGCGAATCGTATCGTAGATTAAATTAGGGGTTGAGAGGAGGCACCTCGCGTGATCCAGGTCGTAAGGCCGTCTGGCTCCCGTGGTCGTACGTCGTTGCGTTGTGGTGTGGATGTGGTCGCGGCGTTGTACAGCTACGGAGGTAGCGGTGTTGGGAGCGGCCAGATTTCTGGGTTTTCAAATTGATCTGAGGTCATGGCGGCGCGAGGCCGGTCGAGTCAATACAGAAGGTCAAAGAGCACTAAGCACCTTTCTCATGGGGGGCCGAACGGAACGGAAGAAACTTCCAGGAGCCAAGGCCGAAAACAGGTGATAATTTCAGGAGAAGGACTGAGACTAGATTTTGAAAATCTAGTCCATTCCGAGTGAAAAAGTCTTTGTCAGCCACCTCGAAATTAATGGAACACTAACTAAATGGCGACCTCAAAAGATGGTTTGATTAGCCCATCTTGCAGTTTTAGCGAATTTCCGTAGATAATGAAGCTATTTTAATGGCTCCAAAAATTTTAAAATCAAAATGTTCGTTGATTTTCAACATAGAAATCCATTTTGTGGCATTCTCAAACGATTCCTGGATTTCAACACTTTTTCATATGTACACCTATATATATATATATATATATATATATATATATATATATATATATATACACACAAAATTAGAAAAGGTACATAACAGAAAAAACGTCACAAAACTATTTTTATATTTCGGCTTTTTGCCTTTTTCAAACTTACAAAGAAATTGAATAGTTGTGGGAAATTTGTGTACAACGTTGACAAGGAATTTTACACAGCTAGAAGTTCAGGGCATTTATCCAATCCTACCAACATTTCGATCCCAAATTGATCTTACGATAATGACACAGCTAGAAGTTAAGGGAATTCCTCCAATCCTACAAAAAATATAATCCCAATTTGACCTTTCAATAATGACACAGCTAGAGGTTCAGGTCATTTCTCCAATCCTACCAAAATTTCAATCCCAATTTGACCTTACAATAATGACACAGCTAGAAGTTCTGGGCATTTTTCTAATCCTACCAAAATCTCAATCCCAATTTGACCTTACGATAATGACACAGCTAAAAGTTCAGGGCATTTCTCCAATCCTACCAAAATTTCAATCCCAATTTGACCTTACGATAATTACACAGCTAGAAGTTCAGGGCATTTCTCCAAGCCTACCAAAATTTCGATCATACTTTGACCTTACGATAATTACACAGCTAGAAGTTCAGGGCATTTCTTCAATCCTACCAAAATTTCGATCCCTAATTGATCTTACGATAATTACACAGCTAGAACTTCTGGGTATTTCTCCAATCCTACCAAAATTTCAATCCCAATTTGACCTTACGATAATTACACAGCTAGAAGTTCTGGGTATTTCTCCAATCCTACCAAAATTTCAATCCCAATTTTACCTTGTGATAATAACACAGCAAGAAGTTCAAGACATTTTTCCAACCCTATGAAAAAAATTCAGACCCGATTTCACCTTATGATAATTACAATGCACAAAGTTTAGGGCATTTTTCCAATCCTACCGACATTTCAATCCCAATTTGACCTTACGATAATGACACAGCCAGAAGTTCAGGGCATTTCTCCAATCCTACCAAAATTTCAATCCCAATTTCACCTCACGATAATGACACAGCTAGAAGTTCTGAGCATCTCCCCAATCCTACCAAAATTTCAATCCCAATTTGACCTTACAATAATGACACAGCTAGAAGTTCAATCCCGATTTGACCTTATGATAATGACACAGCTAGAAGTTCTCAGTATTTCTCCAATCCTACCAAAATTTCGATCCCAAATTGATCTTCCGATAATGACACAGCTAGAAGTTCAGGACATTTCTCCAATCCTACCGAAATTTCAATCCCAATTCGACCTTGTGATAATAACACAGAAAGAAGTTCAAGGCATTTCTCCAAACCTATGAAAAAAAGAGCAACTACGAAAGAAATGCGTGATAAATCGAGAGCTTTGTAACGAGTGGAGAACGATTTGTACGTGAAAATCAAAAGAAAAAAATTGTCTGGTGTTCTACTTCTTCGTTAATGAACTTCTTATGACTACTATTTTGCTAATTTAATTAATTATGGTTAATCATGATTGGAAAGTTTTAAATGGTAGTAGTAAATCAGAAACGCTTGCATACGAGTCTGCAATATGCAAGCTCTAAGAGCCACTCATCTGACCCTGGGAATCGTCAAGTAAATGTCCTAAAGAGGCTACACACGAAATTACAGCTTCCTAGAGTGTAAAGCATGGAAATTTTAATTATAAATTATTTAACCACCACTTCACAAATCAAACCGTTCTCGCAATATTCGGATCACCTGCTTTGAATCAAATCATCGAAACACCAGCTCAATGAAATCATCAGAAATTAACAAGCGGTTGCAATCATGATCACAATATCAATTATTGAGAATGATCACCTGCGTGTTAACAATTATTCCTATAACCATACTCATAACACAGCTTTTTGGACACGCACTTCGCAGTAGTTGACATAATATGTTTTGATAAATCGAGAGCTTTCGAACGAATGGTTAACAAATTTTGTGGGATGAAAAATGACGAAGTACCAATTCCCTAGCAACGATTCGGTTGGAAGCGGAAATCATCAGAAAATCAACCGTAACGCTTTTTGTTAACGCTTTTTTCGTTCATGTGCCAAAGTAAAGACATAAAATGTGAAAAATTCAAACTCGATTCCACCTTATGATAATCCTTTCAAAATTTCAATCCCGATTTGACCTTAAGATAATTACACGGCTAGAAGTTCTGGGCATTTCCTTCAATCCTACCAAAATTTAACTCCCAATTTGATGTTACGATAATTACACAGCTAGAAGTTCTGGGCATTTCTCTAATACTAAAAAAATTTCAATCTCAATTTGACCTTACGATAATTACACAGCTAGAACTTCTGGGTATTTCTCCAATCCTACCAAAATTTCAATCCCAATTTGACCTTACGATAATTACACAGCTAGAACTTCTGGGTATTTCTCCAATCCTACCAAAATTTCAATCCCCATTTTATAATGACACAGCTAAATGTTCAGGGAATTTCTGGAATCCTACCAAAATTTCAATACTAATTTGACCTTACGATAATGACAGCTAGAAGTTTATGGAATTTCTCCAATCCTACCAAAATTTCAATCCCAATTTCACCTCACGATAATGACACAGCAAGGAGTTATGGGCATTTCCTTCAATAATGTCAATAATTGTCTGTTGCCTACTTGGAAATTGCTTCCGTCCTCCCCAGACGAAAAGCCTCGACGCGGTAAAAGTTGAACCCCCCTCCCCCTCCCTCGGCCGACCTCAATGTACTGAATACACGATATTTTGTGAATGGCTGGTTTGCGTGATGATATCTCTTAGGAGCAACTGGTTGTGAACGGGAGGAAAAGGGGGCCCTACAATCAAGTACTGGTACGTAGTTACAATCAAGTTCCGGTGCAGGGGGGGGGGAGGGCTTTTACAATCAAGTTCCGGAGGAGGGGAAGTGGGAAACCGTGTCACCTGACTGCAGCTGGCGATTTCGTGCCCCCCCCCCCCCCCCCCTATCGACGACCACCCGCTGCACGGAACCACGCTGTTGACTGCCACCCTTAATAAAAGTGAAGGGGGGGGGGGGGGTTACGACTGATTCGATTTGCTAACGGACTTGAAATTCCGTGTCACGCACCGTGTAGTCGGGTTTTTTTTCTCCATAAGTCATCTCATTATAACGAACCTGTTGAGCAAATGAGAACGATATGAAAAAAGTTCCAGTTATGCAGCATATTCGTATGAGCAAATTTTCTTAAATTATCTATCGTATTATAATACCTTTTTTAAATTGTATCGAGATTTGACCAATTTCAGTAGGAAGAAATAGTTGAAAACAAATTTTATGGCGAAAAAATTCGTACTAAATAAAAAACGGTGATTCAAAAAAGATTTTGGATTTGTAGGTTTTTTAAAATTAGTTTTCTTAGATTCTTCAGCAAATATAAATGAAATTTAAATACTTTTTTCAGCATAATTTTGTGCAAACGTTTTTTAATGTCCTAGTTAATCATTGATAATTTTGTTTTGATTGAAAATCTACTAAAAATTATAAATTTTAACAAGTTTTGGCTGTTTTTAGCCACTTTTGTGATTTTTTCGAACAATTTTTTGTATTTGACCAATTTAATGTGCTTTAAAAATAACGAACTCATTCTTTAGTTTGGAGAAAGCTTGCTTTTTCGGCGCAAAAACGGAATTTTTATCTCAATCCTAAGGAGAGTTATCGTCTGGAATGACAACACACACACACACACTTTTTTTTTTTTTCACAAATTTTCCCTCAAACACCATTAATTGAAAAATAAATAAATAAATAAAAGTCCAGTCATGAGCATGACCCCATGAGCGAATTTTTGAAGAAATCTACGACATTTCAGTCGCTATTGATTGTGTAGAGGAATTTTAGTTTATGATTTTGATAGACAAACATGGAATGAAATTATTCAAAATAATCAGGAGGTACTCATACTTTATTATTATTAAACTAATCTTGTAGATTTAAAGACAAATGTAGGTAAATATTCATAGATTTCGATGTCCAATGTGGTCAGTACTGAAGGCTACTGAAGTACTGAAATCTTAACAGTCTCCTATCATAACATCATCAAATCTTGACATAAAATAAAATAACATACCGACGTCATATGAAAGAAACGTATTTCCACAGCCAATCGATGATGAGGCTTTATATTACGAGTGATATAAAGTCAGTTGCATTCGAATCTAGTATCCTACAGCAAGAAATTGACAGACAAACTGTAGTCTCTGTGCATCTATTGACAGCCTAAATTATGGGGAAGTGTCACTTGGCTTTTCCGTTTTGAACAGCATGGTTCTAGGATTGGTTATACAGGGATACTTCCATAAGAGTAGTTCAATCTGAATTTGGACAATGTTTCATGCAAATATTACCGATTTTTACAACTAGCGAACGGCATTATTTCGATTTTTGACTGATTTTTCAAATTTGAAATTTTTGAAAACTTGATACATATTCCTATAGGAAATTTTACGCTGATTCCGAATATACCACATGTTAGTATGCTGAAAAAATTATTTCGCACAACAAATCGCAAAAAACAGGCTATTTTGAAATTTTGGACTATATTTTTGAAAATTTCAACCCGAAGATGTAATCCGATCATGCTGGCCAACGAACTTGAACTTTCGTTTTGTGTCCTTAACATTTTAAAATTTGTTTGAAGTTTCTAGCACAATTCTACGGACAGTTATCGTCTGGAATGACACATACATACATATATACATACATACATACACAAAAAAATGCGTTAAACTTCAGAATATGATTCAGAATAGCCTGAAACGGATTTCTTCAAAAATTGACATTCTACAAATTTTGAGGCGAGAGCAATATCCTAATTTTCTTCAAAAATTCGCTAAAAGTTCCAGTTATGCAGCATGTTCGTATGGGCGAATTTTTTAAAATTATCTATCGTATTATAATACCTTATTTAAATTGTATCGAAATTTGACCAATTTCAGTAGGAAGAAATAGTTGAAAACCAATTTTATGGCCCAAAAAAAAAAAAAAAAAAAAAAAACGGAAGAACGAGAGCGTTTAAACCATTGTAATATAATGGTTAAATATTATTGGTTCAATAAATTATTGCAGTTTCATCGCGAAAAAGTGGAATTATAACGCGTCAACGAGTTCCACTATCTGCTTTACAAGCAGATACCATGTTACATGGATATGTCTTTGATTGGGGATTTCATAACGGTTGTCCTCGAGAGTCGTAAACAAATCCTTTAATTTTGGACTGTAGGCGACGAAATGTAGGATAAAGAATTTATTTTATTATTCTTGGAGGCATAAAAAGCATACTATACATACCTACTATTAAAGTTATTTCTTCAATACAGACGCTATCATTTTTATGTTCATGATAGCCACAGTAATGAGTTGTTGCTAACAGTCGACTGTTGTCAGGGGGATGAAAATGTTTCCTATGGAGTGGAGTAAATGAAATAAAGTGGAGAAAATTTATTGTTTATAGTCCAATCAACTTAATTTAGGAATGTCGCCAGGTAAGTAAGGAGGGGGAAATCGGTAGCTTGATATGAGAACATTTATCACATAAATCAAGCGCTTTCCAATGAGTGGCGAACGATTTCTGTGCGATGAAAACTGCGGAAGTTCCATTCTACTAGCAACGGCTGGGTTGTACGTGAACATCATTAGAAATTGTGACCTCATTTTGCGTGACGGAAATTTTTGGTTGACCCCCCAGAGCAAAGACATATCCATGTCAAAAACTCGGACTAAATAAAAAACGGTGATTCAAAAAATATTTGGGATTTGTAGGTTTTTTGCAGTTTTCTTAGATTCTTCAGCAAATATTTATGAAATTTAAACACGTTTTTCAGCATAATTTTGTGGAAATATTTTGTTAATTCTGGTTTGATTGAAAATCTACTAACAATTGTACATTTAACGAGTTTTGGCTGTTTTTAACCACTTTTGTGATTTTTTCGTACTTTTTTTTTGTATTTGACCAACTGAAATTGTTGGCCAATGAACTCATCCTTTAGTTTGGAAAGCTTGCTTTTTCGGCGCGAAAACGGAATTTTTAGCTCAATCCTAAAGATTGTTATCGTCTGGAATGACACACACACACACACACTTTTTTTTGATATTTTATGTCTTTGCTATGGCACATAAACTAAAAAAACGTCACGGAAAATTGCTCACGAAAATATTTTGATGATTTCCACTTACAACCGAGTCGTTGCTAGGGACATGGTACTTCGTCGTTTTTCATCTCACAAAATTCGTTCGAACTCTCGATTTATCCAACCATATTATGTCAACTACTGCGAAGTGCGTTGCCAACAAGCTGAGTTATGAGCAAGGTTATTTGAATAATTGTGTACACTCAGGTGATCATTCTCAATAATTGATATTGTGAACATGATTGCCACCGCTTGTTAATTTCTGATGATTTCATTGAGCTGGTGTTTCGATGATTTGATTCATAGCAGGTGATCCAAATATTACGAGAACGGTTTGATTTGTGAAGCGGTGGTTAAATCATTTTAATAGGTAATTTCTATACTTTACACTCTAGGAAGCTGTAATTTCGTATGTAGCCTCTTTAGGACATTTACTTGACGATGCCCAGGGTCCGGATCAGATGAGTGGCTCTTAAAGCTAATTTCTATGTTTTACACTCTAGGAAGCTGTAATTTCGTATGTAGTCTCTTTAGCACATTTACGTGACGATGCCCAGGGTCCGGATCAGCTGAGTGGCTCTTAGAGCTTGCATAAGAGTCTGCAACACATACTTGTCTTCAACTAAAGACATAAAATGTCCCAATGTGTTGCAGACTCGTATGCAAGCATTTGTACAGGACCCTACTGAATCGGCACCTGTTATATTAATTTGCAAAACTTCCCTCAAACATCATTAAATTGAAAAATATACAAATAAATAAAAGAAGTGGGGAGGACGCCCAGATTTACCCGATGCTGGCTCTAGGGATGAGGGAAGTTGCAGAAGGATGAGGAGGAAGAGTGGGATGAAAGGAAGTGCCTCTATAAAATGACCACCAGTTTAGGTAAGAACCCCTCAGGAAGCGGGTGGTGATACCACGGAGCACTGTCGCTCAGATGCCCAACTCTAGTATCTCCGTGGTACTTTTCCCGCACCACACCCCTCGCCATGACACGGTTTATGTTATTGGTCGCCACTGCGCTCGAGACTTGGTGCTCCACAAACAACCTTTACTTAAACATTGGCAAGTGGCGGATTTAGTAATCACAAATTCACACTGAAGTGAACAAATTTTCGAAACTGGAAAATCTTTTATTTTTTAAATTACAGAACGGCATTCATATTTCCTTGAATTCCCGCGCTCGTTACAGGAAAAACACTCCACATCTCTCCTATCCAACGGTATAATCAAATTTTATTTTACTTTGCGAATTTAAGGAGAAAAGTATGTTTGTTTGTTAAAAAACATGTTTTAGCGAATTTTTGAAGAAAATTAAGCTATTGCTCTCGCCTCAAAATTTGTAGAATGTGAATTTTTGAAAAACTTTTATGCAGAAATCCGTTTCAGGCTATTCTGAATCATATTCTGAAGTTTAACGCATTTTTTTATGTATGTATGTATGTATATATGTATGTATGTGTCATTCCAGACGATAACTGTCCGTAGAATTGTGCTAGAAACATCAAACGAATTTTAAAATATTAAGGACACAAAACGAAAGTTCAAGTTCGTTGGCCAGCATGATCGGATTACATCTTCGGGTTGAAATGTTAAAAAATGTAGTCAACAATTTCAAAATAGCCTGTTTTTTGCGATTTGTTGTGCGAAATAATTTTTTCAGCATACTAACATGTGGTATATTCGGAATCAGCATAAAATTTGCTACAAGAATATATGTATCAAGTTTTCAAAAATTTCAAAGTTGAAAATTCAGTCAAAAGTCGAAATAATGCCGTTCGCTAGTTGTAAAAATCGGTAATATTTGCATGAAACATTGTCCATATTCAGATATAACCAATCCTAGAACCATGCTGTTTAAAACGTAGGTAGTAGGTGCTTGTTAAAAAAAAAAAAAAAAAAGAAGTAATTTCAACTGATGAGTTTACCTACTCCGTGAAATATTTCGTCCTTCGATGCTCTCGGTCGCTCTCTTTAATTATTTTTGGTAATTTGATTCCATGTTCGTCTATCAAAATCATAAACTAAAATTTCTTTACACGATCAATAGCGACTGAAATGTGATGATGAATGTAATGATTTCTTCAAAAATTCGCTCATGGGGTCATGCTGCATGACTGGACTTTTTTCTATGAAATCGAGGGTTCTCGTGAAGGGTTTTTTCACGCTGAATCGAATAGCAACACTTGCAGATCTCTCCAACTCTTTTATAACTGAGTTTTACACTTCAACTGACGAATTTTTTAGTTCATTTGTTACGCTCAATTTGATGTGTTTTTAAGGGTAAAACTTGTTAGAAATAAAGTTTTAAAAATTTCGTGTACTTTATTAGGTTGGTTAACTTAGCGACTGGTTAACTTAATTTTAACGAAGGAAGGCAAATGATTAAAAACTCTGATTCCAGCAGAAACTTAATTAAGAGAGGCCAATATCTGGACATGTGGGATATAAAGTTTACCTTGCGATTGAAACCTTTTTGTTATTTCGTGAGTGGGTAAGCAAACCTCTTCTCTCTCAGGACTTAAGTTCTATAAAACAATTTGAGTATTTTGGGTTTACGAAACGTGGGATAGTAGGTATGTTCGAAGAATTGACTTTTCGTGATAACTCGAACGAGAATCTTCCGGCAAGTATACGCTAGATTTAAAGTTGTGGCGTAAGACTTACGTCTTTAAAAATTCCAGTCATGCAGCATGACCCGATGAGCGAATTTTTGAAGAAATCTTCGACATTTCAGTCGCTATTGATCGTGTAGAGAAATTTTAGTTTATGATTTTGATAGACAAACATGGAATCAAATTATTAAAAATATTTCACAGAGTAAACTCATCAGTTGTGATTACATTTTTTTAACAAGCACCTACTACCTACGTTTTAAACAGCATGGTTCTAGGATTGGTTGAACAGGGATACTTCCATAAGAGTAGTTCAATCTGAATTTGGACAATGTTTCATGCAAATATTACCGATTTTTACAACTAGCGAACGGCATTATTTCGATTTTGACTGATTTTTCAACTTTGAAATTTTTGAAAAGTTGATACATATTCTTATAGGAAATTTTACGCTGATTCCGAATATACCACATGTTAGTATGCTGAAAAAATTATTTCGCACAACAAATCGCAAAAACAGGCTATTTTGAAATTTTTGACTACATTTTTGAAAATTTCAACCCGAAGATGTAATCCGATCATGCTGGCCAACGAACTTGAACTTTCGTTTTGTGTCCTTAACATTTTAAAATTTGTTTGAAGTTTCTAGCACAATTCTACGGACAGTTATCGTCTGGAATGACACATACATATATATACATACAAACTCAGAATAAGATTCAGAATAGCCTGAAATGGATTTCTGCATAAAATGTTTTCAAAAATTCACATTCAACAAATTTTGAGGCGAGAGCAATAGCTTAATTTTTTTCAAAAATTCGCTAAGTAAAACGTCTTTAACTCAGTTAATACGATGTGTTTTTTTTTATAGTTAGTAATGTTTACCCACATACATCATTTCTATACCTATACGTATTCGTACTTTACTTTTCAGGAACCTACTTCCTCCTTTACGATTTCATCGATTACTTCTCAAAAGACAACCTCGTCAAGCTGCAACGGGACAAATATCTGGAGCTCGTCAACACTATTTTCAAAAATATGACAAAGCTAGAAAGGGAAGCCATCATTTTTCAAGTGAGTTTATTCTCTTCCAAAGATGCACTTAGAAAAACGCACTTATTCTTTAAATAAGTCAATTAATAAGGGAAATCTGTAACAAATGACCAGAACTGTAACAAACTGTCTCAAATAACTTTATTAGAGAACGAATAACTCATGGCAGCTTAACATTAAGTAAGCACCATTAAGATTTCAATGGAACCTTCAGACTCCTCTACATTCCCTTCCATTGATGTTGGTAAAAACGGAAGTTAGTGAAAAACCTTGTCTATTTCCTCGAAAAATAAAGAGTTACAATGTTAAATCGATTTCGACGGTTAGGCCATCATCAGTAACAAACAATAACTTACTAGTTGTTGTTACTTATTAGTTACTGTTTGTTACTGATGATGGCCTAACCGTCGAAATCGATTTAACTCTTTGTATTTCGTGGAAATAGACAACGTTTTTCACTAACTTCCGTTTTGAAATGGGTTTCCACAACTTCGTCGCGAGTGATTTAGTTCGTATTGATGTTGGTTTTGGTGATGTGAGCCCTTTTATCCAAATTCGTCGGACTGAATCCGAATTAGTTTTGGTTTGAATGTTTCCTATGTGGCATTTCGATATGTAATTATTGCTGCTGTCATGGGGTCTCTGTACGAGACGTTCTTGAACAATCAAATCGAGTCACGAGACTTTAGACCCTGAAGAGCTAATCTGAATTTTTACTAAGGGATTGACTACTCGATGTAATGTATTTTTGAGATGCGAGCGTTTGCCACTGTTTCGAAGAAAACAACTGATCTGTGTAAAATCTCATGGCGACTGGAGCGCTGGGAATGCCACGCGGTGGGTAGTTGAACTAGAGCAATTCAGGGTCACGAGTCTCGTGACTCGACTTGATTGTTCGAGAAAGTCTAGTGTTCTCTGTGGTTATAGACAGGGTGTCTAAAAGCTGATGGCCCAGCGTTTTATTTTCTTTATTTTCGAAGCTATTAAAACTGAAATGAAAATTAAATGGAATTAAATTAAATGAAAATAACTTTATTCCGAATAAATAAAAATGGCACAATATAGGTATGTAACAATAATCTTATTTACAATACACTACTGTGCACAAAAGTAATTTTTCATGTAAAATAACTACCCCAATACAACGAGCGAGGTTTTTTACTGAGTGGGGGAATCCAGTTCAGAACAAAGAGCAAAAATGTTGAAATAATAATATTTAAAATAGTAAATTCTGTGATTAAATTAAACGAGTGTGGGTCGAAGACTCATCATAATTATTATCTTACGAACTAGATAGCATCCAAACTGGATAACAAATTTTCGCAATTTTCATAGCCTATAGAGATGAGATGGATGGAGATTACGAGGTCGAGCATAAGGCTGAGTTAAGATCTTTGTTAGTTCTCGCAATAAGTAAGGTAGCTAGAATGAAGATGCTAACCCAAATGGAACCGGGAGAACGGTTGCCTTAATTTTGATGTCACGTTAACGGTGGTTGGGTAACGCAATATTTTCCCCCCAGCTGTCTTGTTGTCTACTGGTTGACTAATTAATTTCTTCATTTCGATATGAAACGCCGATTTTCAATCTTGAATTCGAATTTCATGTTAGTTTCAATACAAATACGGGCTAATTTTTCATTTTTAGTTTTCAATTCGTAAACAGGGGATGGATAGTAAGCCTCAAGTGTGGAACACCGCGGTTTAGTTGCACTTATAGATCATTAGTCGTTACGAAATTCATGTTTTTTGGTTTTCCGTCGGGCAAATTATCAACAAATATGAAAAAGTATTTATCTTAATGACAATGAAACAGGATTTTACCTGACAAAATCATCAGTGAAGGCAGCACTTCACGCAATTTTCACGAGAAAATAGCTGAGAGTTCAGGTAAACTAAGAACAATACTGCGAAGAAGTAGTGTCTTAAAACTCAGTTTTCTCATTTAAAATATGTGAAATAATAATAGAAACAAGGCTCTAATCGACCAAATAGAGCCTGAGCGCAAAAGAACGGAACTTTTCGATCAAGTTGAAGGCTAGTAAAGCTGGACAGCGGAGACGGACTTCAGATGGCACATTCGGTTTCTACGCGACTTGAAACGTAAAATAACCAAGTTTGAGGGGTGTTCAAAAACCTACCCTCTACATCAACATAATTAGTTGGTAATGAGGCATTTGAAAAGAAAAACTATTATATTTACTTCAGCAGTATTCGAGTAATTTTGAGGTTAGCAGTAGGGTTACATTTACAGGAAGGTTAGGCTGGTGTCGTGTGCCTTTAGGTCCCCAAACGGATGACGTTAAATGAGACATTCTAACAAACGACGTTGCTAACGTCCCCTCAAGGTCACGTACTCTTGGGTACGTTAGGGTGACGTTAAGGGTACGTTAGTGGTCACCAAAAACTTTCTAATATGAGGGCTAGTAGACTTTAAGCGAGAAAAAGGAGCATGTACAGTATTTTGTGTTGTGTTTCGAAAAGCGTACAGAGTGACAGGACAGGATTTTACCTTAATGAATTTATGAAAATGAATTTTTTTCAAAGTTTGATTTTACAATTTTCCGAGCCATTATAATAGCTTCATTTTCTCTGAAAATTCGCTAAAAAATGGGGGTTTCTATTTGAAAAACGCGAGTTGAGTCGCTGCGCCACTGTGGCGCGTGATAATCAAAATCCGATTTCACAGTTGATTGCCATTTAAGAAATAAAGGGGAGTTCTGCATTCTCAAGATTCCATGTCAACATCATAGAAAGAATTGTAGGTACACTATTTAGCGTAATGAGAATAACATTGTTATTGATATCATTAAATTAACCCTAACATACGTTTAAATTTCAGTACACCAACTGGGATAACATCGATGATGACATTCTGAACGTAAAACTCATATCTGATATCGTCGGTGACTACTTCTTCATTTGTCCAACAAATCATTTCGCTGAAAACTTCGCTAAACACGGCCTCAACGTTTATTACTATTATTTCATGCAGGTAAGTGTGTTTTTTAAGGATGCAATGACATTCAAGTTACACCGTTAATATTTTTGTGAGGCATTTCAAATCCATGGTACAGTACTATTAATTCTGTTTTGTAAAGTTCAGAATACTTGGTAATTTTTAATGATAAACTTGGTATATTCAAGGGGAAGTTGTACCAAGATTCAGATATAAAATTTGAATTGAATTTCACACACCGCGGGCCCATCTGAGACTGTGTTAACATATTAACAAGGATGTTTTTTGGGCGGAGGTCAGTTAGAAATTCGCGACACCGACATCAAAGATAATAAGATAATTTCCAATGATTTCCACTTATAAAGGAGCTGTTCATTGGGAATTGTAACTCTGTCAGTTTTTGTCCGACTGAAACGGTTCCCCCCTCGTTGGGAAGATCTCAATTTAAGCTGAAATCTTTCGTTGCTTAAACCGTTCCGAAAATGAAAGTAGCTGAGCTGCTCGCAAACTCATTAATGAACTATAAACAATCCTCGAGGTTGTGACAGAGTTCCCGTCATAGAAGTCCCGTCGGTGTCTCAAAGAATGCTCGGGCGTCGCCGCTGATACCCGTGTTTTCGAGAAGCTGAGTTTGGCGTTGGATGGGCGATCCAGATCCCTGGAAAACCGATCTTCTCCCGGAACATTACACATTACGTTCCGGGAGTGGTACCTCTTAAGGTACTGTCACACTCTCCTCAGTAGTGCCCATATATGGTAGCAGAGCGTGGTTTGGATTACGCACGGCTGACGCCTAGTAGTCCAATCCACTTTTTTTGGGGCGTTAATGTTTCAGAAGAAACATGGCCCGGTGTTCCAGAAGGAATTCCCATTATCACCCTTTGGTATATAAATAATTTCATTGGTCTTTGACTTATAATTTCTCTTTTATTCCCCTTTATATTTTCAATGTAGTGAATTAGCCACCTGAGTGTTGCCTCCTAGGTCAATTACCAGGTTAGAGCATAATTTAAGTCCCCAATGTTGGGATAATAATTTATATGTATTTTATTTTCCTTAAGGTTTTAGTCTCCATAGTTGAGCCACTGTTTTGTCCCGATTGTTCCAATCTTTGATTGGGGGTTAATTACCTAATGAAGTCTTCCTATGAAGATTCATTGACAACCCATCCTGTTTTAATTTCTCTTTTCCCATCCTCAATCGCCAATGCAGCTATTTATGAATGAGCATCAGTTCTCAGCTTGAAACTATTCCACCTAGTTAACATACTTGATCTTCAATCAAGTATGTCTTTAAGTGGGGAAGTGTGACAGAGTTCCCGTCATAGAGGTCGGGGTCTCAAAGAATGCGCTGTCGTCGCCCCGTTGGTGAACAACGGGCGTCGCCGTTGATACCCGTGTTTTTGAGAAGCTGAGTTTGGCGTTGGATGGGCGATCCATATCCCTGGAAAACCAATCTACTCCGAACATAGCTCATTAATGCTATTAGTAGAAGTGGTATCTCTGACGGGATACTATCATGCTCCTCTACCTTTTTATCGAGGATTTAGTCCCCCATTACACCTCTGGGGGGGTATCTAGATCCCTGATATGGTACCAGAGCGTGACACTCTGTCTATTACAAGGTATAACTAATAACGTGACTTGGTAGTAAACAGGCTCACTTACTGGAAGATAGGTACGGTCACGATTGAAAATATGGGCTCTTTCCTGGTCAGCTGAGTGAGCAAAATTATCTTCTGTTCTCCCTTATAGGATGTTGGAATTTGGTAGAGAGACAATGTGGGATATAAAGAGACGATTTTGAAATGATGGGTTCTTTCCTCTTCAGCTGAATAAGCTAAATTCTCTCTAGTTCACCCTAGGACGTTGAAATTTTATAGCAAGACTCTCTGGGACATTGAGAGACGATTAAAATGATGGGTTCTTTCCTTATCAGCTGAGTGAGCCGATTAGGAAAGAGCTCTTCTGCTCACTGTAGGAAATCCAGAGACCGATAGTAGGCCAAGTGGCGTGATCTTGAAAGAGCTCAACAATACGCTTCTCGAGGTTTGGCAACAGGAGTGGGATGGGGTGGAAACAGGCCGTCTACCCCATAAGATAATCCCGAGCGTGCGTGAGAGACTGGAGTGGGGATGGGTGAGACCAACCCATCACCTAACACAGATGGTGTTGGGGCATGGCGAGTTCGCAAGTAAGTTGGCGAGCTTCCGGCTAATTGCCGATTGGCCATGCGAGTGTGGGCACCCGGAAGAATTGGCTGAGCGCATTTTGAGAGAGTGTAGCGTTTACAACGCACTGCGAGAGGTGTGTGGTCTGGTCTCTCCGAACAGGGCAGCCAGTTTGCAAATGTTCGCTGATGCGGTAATACCCATCCTGCGAGAGCGGCACATCCAGGTGGAAGAGACAGGATAGAGAAAGAGATGATGAGGGATTAAGCCAACCAAGGTTAGGAGAGAAGAAGATGAATAAGGGCAAAGGCAAGTGAGGGCAACACGGAGACAACTCCAATCCTTCCCAGTGGGGTGAGGAAGCTCTCTTGAGGAGCTACCAACCGGGGAAAAACGGGTGCCACCGTACTATGGTGGTGTTTGAGCCTGTAGTTGGTCACGACCAACTCTGGTGAGCCACTCATAGTCTCCCTTCCTCAGTCATCCATAATGATTGGACTCTGCTCCGGCAGAGCAGAGAACAAAGTGGCAGATACAGGGCCACATTCCCTGTATCGGGCCTGCGACTGATCCGGCCTCTTGTGCCTGAGTAGGCCAGCTCTCTGCTAGATCTCAGACACAAAATCGGTAAGGGGGGGAGGACGTAAGCACAGTGTGCTGGGACACTCCCTTATAAATCAACCTTTGAATTTATGAATCCCAGGGGGGAACAATTATTCATTGCTCACTGTAAGGAGTTGCAATTTGATAGGGAGACTCTCTGAAACATTAAGAGACGAGTGGAATGATGAGCTTTTTCCTGAACAGCTGAGTGCGCTAAATTCTCACCTGTTCACTCTAGAAAGTTGAAATTTTATAGCAAGACTCTCTGCAACATAAAGAGACGATTGAAATGATGGACTTTTTCTTGAGCAGCTGACTAAATTCCCTCCTATTCACCATCTTCTCTTTGAATGCCCAGCACTCGAAGCTAAACGATTCAGAGCCTTTGGGACCCTTGACCCAAGGAGTATCGGTAGACGACCTTGTGGGGGAATTCTCAATGTGGTGGAGGAGGGGGATTGGCTCTAGGGGCGACACCCGACTCGATCCCAACTGGTGAAAGGGAGATATTGCAATTGCCCGACTTGATCCCGCTACGCTTTGAGCGGTTAGACGACTCAGTCCCATTGGAACATGAAAGCGATAAGAGTACTCCGTAGCGTTACTGCAGTGTACTGCGTACTGCATTGATTGAAAAAAGTGGCCTACCGAGTTAAAAGGAAGAGAACCCCCCTGCCTTCTAAAAAGTAGGAGCAGCGTCATTACCACTCTCCAGTCAATGGACATCAAAAGTAGCAAAGGGGAAGATTTTTTGATTTATGCTGATGAGTCTTCGGACATTGCCATTTTTTCATGTTGTGAGGTATGTACCTACGTGGGTCTTTTAGATTCGTGCCTGCATATAAAGACAACGAATACGTCACTGAGAGGTGGCTGAAATGAATTCTGGACTTCCACTGTTAAAGCCGGAAGACGTTGGGAATGTAGGTATCTTGTGAATGGTTGTTGGATATGCCTGAAGAAAATGAAAAATGCACAGATTTAATAAACACCACGACGATATCAATCAGAATTCTGGCATTTTTCACGGAATTTTCCACAAGCGGGACTGAGTCGGGACTTTCACTAGCGGGACTGAGTCGGGAGAGCGGACCGTCCTTTCCATTTCTAAGCGGGACGGCTCCAGAGCCTATAGGTTGGAAACAGGGGAGAGAACCGGTTTGGGTGCGGCGGAGGGGGAGATTGACCCCTCCCACGGCCCCTGAATTAAAATAATAATAATAATAATTCACCCTAGGAATTTAAAATTTGATGGGGAGAATTAGTTCATTAAGGGACGAATGAAATGACCGATTCCATCTTGATTGGCTAAGTGAGCTAAGTTCTCTCAGGCTCCCCCAAGGAAGTAGAAATTTGATAGCGAGTATCTCTGCAACATGATGGGACGATTGAAATGAAAATTTATCTCAGTGGACAGGTATTTTACGATCCGGCCACCACGAATCCTAAACTGAGTTTGAACATGGATATGTTTTTGGTTTGGGGGTCAGTCTGAAATTCGCGGCACCAACAGTTTTCTGATGATTTGCGCTTACTACGGAGCCTTTCTTAGGGTAATGTAACTCAATCCGTTTTCACCGACGAAAATGGTTCATCACTCTTTTTATGATGAAATCTTACATTGCATAAACCGTCCATAAAATTGGTAGTTAACAATTTCTTCACACTTGAAGTGCTCTAATTGCAAAACAATGTAAAGTGATGAAATACGATAATTTACGAAAATTTGCTCATATGATCATGTTTGAAACTGTTTTTTTTTTTTTCTCTCTCTTTCTTTCTTTTTTTCTGAAAATTCGTGTCTACTCTATAGTGTCTACTTATAGTGGTGAATATGATGTTATACATATCATATGTTAATAATAATTTTCCTCCTCTCAGAGACCCACGACGAGCTTGTGGGGTGAGTGGATGGGCGTCATTCACGGGGATGATATCGGCTACGTGTTCGGCCACCCCCTCAACATGTCACTTGCCTACAACGCGAGAGAGCGCGACCTCAGCTTTAGGATGATGGGAGCCTTCGCTAATTTCGCTCACACTGGGTAAATCCTTTATTCAAAAATATTTAGTTTATATTAATTTATCTTATTATATTTATTTTTTTAAATTGAATAATTTAGGCCGCATCGCAACCAGAAGGGTCACTTGCGGCATTGAACATGGTGTCAAAGTAGACACTGGAAGGAGCACGATTCTAAGCGGAGCGACCTCCACTAAACGGATTGCTATCATGGACCGCACTGTCAGATTGGAGAGGGGGGGAAAGAAAAATAACCACAATACGTAGAGAAAATGCATCGCTCCTACATAGTGCATGTGAGACACCTCTTTGAGACGCTGTCTTTGGTTCAATAAGTAGACGTTGATTAAAAAGTTTGATGAAACCCGCCGTAAAAGACAGCCACTGTTGCCACCACATACCGACGAAATTCTATAGGTGACTTAAGTACACCTGTAGGCAGTGGCGTAGTTTGAGGAGGAGCAGGGTGGACAGAGCCCTCCCATGAATCGTAGAGGATGCAGAATTTCCTGGTATGGATACAATCAAAATTACCTAATAATTTTACGCTTCTAACGGGAATGTGGATACTGCAAAGTGAAATCAAGTCGTTTCCTACTACCTTCTGGGTAGCCCATATGCGATTTTTCCCTACAAAAATATCCATTGTTCACTATCCACCGAAATTCCCCTACTTTTCACTGCTTACTTCATCAAGCTTGGTATTTTGATTCAAAACGGTTTCCCGTATTCTTTTATTAATTTTTTATTGTTTGTACATCGTTTGCATTCTACCATTTAACAATTAAATCACAGTTAAAATAAAGAAAAAGAGGAAAAACAAAACGATAAATAGAAGCCTTCTGCGGTGATTGAAATATTTCAACAGAAAATATTAAAATAATCTATTGTGGCAATATTTCTGTTCTAACCTAGTATATTGCTGGATTGAGTTTGTTTTGTTTACATTCTGCTGTTAGTCGAACTCGGTTTGATGCCATTTTAATCCCACGCACTTACATAATACAATTGTGTGATATTGTCCAGAAAAAGGGTTTTTCGCGCTGAAGTAACAATTCAGGATAAATCTCTAAGGGAGAGACGTCCACATATATGATTTTGAGGCAGTAAGTTTAGTATAATTATATACAAATAAGCCTAGTGCACCTCAGCTAATCCGTAAGTAGGTGCTTATTCGCTTTTATCGTAGTTTTTCACGTTCTGATTATTATGTACTTGGATATTTTTTCTGAATAGCATTAGATGTGCTTTAATAATCCATAGGTAGGTTAGCGAATATGAAAGAATATGCGATTTCAAATCATTACAAAAAGCCATTGAGTACCTACCTATATGAACGTTTAACAGTTTATACGGTCTTCGTATATTCAGCAACAAACACGAGAAATTAATACTAAAACTATAAAAATAAAATTTAATCCTTGACTGTTGCCCTTCCATGAGAAATGTCTGAGCTACGCCACTGCCTGTTGGGCACCTCGGCTTAATTCAAAACGCAATTCTTCGTGAAATATTAGAGAGTTTTTGGTGACCACTAACGTACCCTTAACGTCACGCTAACGTACCCAAGAGTACTTGACCTTGAGGGGACGTTAGCAACGTCGTACGTTAGAATGGCTCATTTAACGTCACCCGTTTGGGAACCTAAAGGCATACGGCACCAGCCCCCCAAACCTGCAAATGTAACCCTACTGCTCACCTCAAAATTACTCGAATACTGGTGAAGTAAATAATAATAGTTTTTCTTTTCAAATGCCTCATTACCAACTAATTATGTTGATGTAGAGGGTAGGTTTTTGAATACCCCTCAAACTTGGTTCAAGTCGCGAGAAACCGAATGTGCCATCTGAAGTCCGCCTCCGCTGTCTAGCTTTACTAGCCTTCAACTCGACTTCTTCTTTTGCGCACAGACTCTATTTGGTCGATTATAGCCTTGTCTCTAATTATTTCACATATTTTAAATGAGAAAACTGAGTTTTAAGACACGACTTCTTCGCAGTATTATTCATAGTTTGCCTGATCTCTCAGCTATTTTCTCGTGAACATTGCGTGAAGTGCTGCCTCCACTGATGATTTTGTCAGGTAAAGTCCTGGTTCATTGTCATAGAGATAAATACTTTTTCATACTTGTTGTTCATACCCAACGGAAAACCCAAAAACATGAAGTTCTTAAAGACTAATGATCTATAAGTGCGACTAAACCGCGGTGTTCCACACTTGAGGCTTAGTATCATCTTTGCGTTAAATCCATGCCCTGTTTACGAATTGAAAAATAAAAATGAGAAATTAGCCCGTATTTGTATTGAATAACATGAAACTCAAAAAACATAAAAAACTCTTTATTCCTTGTAACCGATAACTTTTACTTTATTCCACATTCGTTCTCGATTGGTACCTGATATGTTCATTCTACACTGTATGTTCGATGTATGAATTTCTCGATGTATATTTTCAAGGGGCGCTTCTTTTTTTGTACTATCCTATTATTGTAACCAACATTTTATAATTTTAAGCTAACACCTAGTCATGTCGGAACTGCTAGGCATGTGAATCGAAAATATATGCATACTTACCTATTGCCCGAAAATCAGGTGATTCTCAATCGTGTTATTTATTCTAATTCGTGTATTGTTCGAGTTCGGAAAATGTTGCATAATTATGTATTTGCATTAAAAATAACTTTTATCTTCAAAAATGTGTGTAAGTGAAGGATGTAAAGATTTGAAGGGAGAGGAATCTATTGGTTATTTTATCAGCCAAGGGTAGAAACAAAAACTCAACTCATCTTTACACCACCTTTATTCTTTTGCTACGTTTCAGGCCACATCTTGGCCCATCTTCAGGCAAAACCTATAGCAGTAGGTACCCCCTCATAAAATCCATAAAACAACATGCCAGAATAATTCTCAATATTATAACATGAAAAACAAATACATACCTTGATGGAGGGGAAAAAAGTAATTTTAGGTAAAAATCTGTTCTAGTATCATCTGTTCAGAACATTGTCACAACATCTCAATAATCTGAAAATAAAAATAAATAACTAATACATATGTAACTAATAAGAAAAATAGTAAAATTTATAGAGATCCAACAACATTAAAAACAGTTATAACAATAGGCACACCGGTGATAATAGAACCATAGAATAAGAGTGTTGTTGTTGCAAAACTCTTGAACTGATTCAAGTTATGATATCCACATAACATGGAACTACAACAATGATCCACACACACAACAAGGATGAAAGGATGATGAAATGGCATGGCTATGATTTGTTCCCAAAGTTCAATGTCATAATTAATAGTGTAATTGATGAAATAAAATATACAGGACAAGCAAATAAACATAAAAAAATACAATAGGAAAATGGACAACTACAGTGGAAAAACGCTGCAAATTATTACATAATGGTTTATTATTTCTAAATCAGATAGCCAGCTATAGTAACCAGCATGCTCTGCGGCTTTCGCCAGTCTCTTTTCTGGTACCCACCTCTGTTCTCGCGTTACAGGTTGCGCTCCCAATGGGGAGCAAATGGATGATCGTGCAGCCATCCGAGTGGTCTCATTCAATCCACGGAGCTAATGTCTATAGGAATCAAACTAAAACCGCAGGTACACTGGATTCCTAAAGCATCTGGGACCTATCCCAGTCGATTCTGCGTCCGAAATTACTTGGGTGACGACATCCCACTTACCTATGGCAGAAATATAAGTAAACAGGCTATTCATCCAGAGGGTTCAGACTCCAACCTGTCCATGTAATGCAATTTTAATTTAAGAACGATTTGCTTCGAACTATCTGAGAAGCGGCGCGGTGCCTCCTCTCACTCCACCCCCCGCTCACCCCCCTCACCACCCACCGTGACCCCCTGCCAAGCGTGCCAGGCATACGAGCGTGCGTAAGTCTAACACTCAAAGTCTCGAAAAATACACTTTTTCGCCCGTTTTTGACACTTTTTACTCTATGCGAGTAAAGCGATCGGGATGGTTAAACGTTAGGACCAACTAGACCCAAAATGGAGTCTATGTGCGAAAGAACGGGGTTTTTAAGTCAATTCTTAGGCCTTTTATGGCCCGGACGGCGGACGGCGAACGGCGGACGGACATTTCAAATTTGGATTCTACGCACCTTGAAACGTAAAGTGACAAAGTTTGAGGGGGGTTATAAAAATTTTTTGCTATACGATCACATAGGCTTATTATTGGAAATAATAAACAAAAAGTACGTAATGGGAACAAAAAACTAGATAATTTACATTTTTTTTAAGGAACTCAAGACCTAACTTTCAGAATTTTGAAAACATTGTTATAGGAGCGGTGTCACGAGTAATGTTGACTGTATTTGCAGTTATATTGACATGGAAAGCCTCAGCTATTCTTCTCCTACTCTCATCAGATTCTCTAGCTTTCACCTTCATTTCCTCTAAGGCAAGCCTATGGCCTGACATGTAGCAAAATAATGAAGGTGGTGTAGAGATGATAAGGTTTTATTTCTACCCTTGGCTGAACCCTGATAAAATGAACAATAGAATATGCAGCCGACTAATTCCACAACAACGGATTTGAATCTAGTGATGGCTCCATCCCCATCACATGAATGAAGTCTGAAGTTACCACAATGCCTTCAAATCAAGGTGTCTGTGGTATTACTCGGTATGAATAACGAAGAACGGGGTTCCTGAGTTAGCGGAATCTGAAGTCGAAATGACGTAACAGCTGAGTCGAAAATGGATCCCTTTGATCAGGTTACTGAAAACTAGAAATGCTGACTAAAAAAAGGTGATCTGAGCCAAATTGATGAATCAGCTTGATCAAAAATGTCGCACTTGGACAGTTTTGACAAAATATATGTATTGAAACAACTGGTTATGGGTTCCCCTCAAATCAGATGAGCTTCAATTGAAATTTTAGGGTTTCTTCACTCAGCATAGCATAATGCCATAACAGGCATATTTTTTTAAAGTAGACACAAGGATCTTCCATATTTTACCACCTAACTTCACAGAACTTTGCATCATGCTCCCTCACTCATTGAAAACTCCTTATTCAAATGATAAAATGTTTAGCACAAATCAATTAAAGATATCTTGTGTCAAGTAGATTCCATCGCATAAGCCACGGGTTTTGCAGCAAATGTTTAATAAAACTAGGTCACTGAATCTAGGTCAATCTAGTCACTGCGTTCAAGCACGAACTGTTTGTCAAAAATTGTACACGAAATAATGTGTTATGTAAAAAATTAACAAATTTTGAATAATAAAAGCATTCACTTTAACTTACGGGCGAATGTGATTCACAGATGAAATCTTTTATGTACCTACCTAGTCCAGGTATTGATTCGTAGAAATTCATATGCTTCTTTCAATGTTAAACGAAAAAAGTAAGGATTTAGATGAAGTTAAAATGTGTTCTGGCAGGTGGGTTCTGAGAGGAGGATATATTAGAATGGACAGTCCTCATGTTTGTAGTTAATATCTTTAATCTGAGCGCTTTCTACGGGTCTCGTCAGGGAATTATAGTTAAAGTATGATGAAGCTAATATTCATTAGCTATAGTACTGTTAAGTCAAGCCGCCAGGCATGTTTGGGGTGTATCATCAGGTATATAATTGGAATAGTATGGGTGCCTCTGTTGGTTATAGTATATCCGATATTAAGCAATAACAGGGCAGTTATGGAGGATATATTCATTCTGATGTATGTTTGCTTGCTTCTGATCAACTTTTGAGGGTATATCAACACAAATGATCTATAAGTTAAGAGTGACTGTGTTACTGAGTTCAAATTGAGTATAAAATGCAAGCTCCAGGGTGGGTGATATATTTATATCAAATTTAAAATCAAATGGGGGGGGGGGGGGGAGCACATGGAATTTCAATCAAAGAGAAGAGGTATGTACAACCAACCTACCAGAACTATTGGATGGCAGAACCATAACTTAATTAAAATGTGTTTTAAATGGTAACTGGTGTAACTATAGCTGTATTAACCATATGCTTTAGTAAATTCGTAGAATTTAAAAGCCCTCAAAAGGAGATTATTATTATTTCAACATGGAAATGATGTTTTAATTAGGGTACTTTTCTTGATCGCTCATTGCAACATTCTTTTTGTTCTCTCTAGGAAACCAGGTAACTCAGACGTTATTTGGCCGGCGTACACGAAGAAAGAACCTCACTATTTCATTTTCCACGCGGAGGATTCAGGGATCGGGCGGGGGCCGAGAGCACCGACTTGCGCCTTTTGGAATGACTTCTTTCCTCGACTCAAATCACATCAAAGTAATTGAAAACTTACAAATATGATCGAAAGCGAATTTTGAGTAGAACAGTATTACCTGATGGACTGGATTTAGAACTGAAGATTAAAAAGATATGTATGTATGTCGTGGTTTTATATTTATTTACAAGATAATAATCCAATAATGCGATGTTATAAAATGTTAAGTAAACAATATTAGTGTGCCGCTTGTAAGCTATCATGGATTTAGGTCCCCCCCAGAGGTGCAATGGAGGACTAAATCCTCGATAAAAAGGTAGAGGAGGTTGACAGTATCCCGTCAGAGAGATACCACTCCAACTAATAGCTTTTAATGAGCCATGTTCAGAGTAGATTGGATTTCCAGGGACATGGATCACCCATCCAACGCCAAACTCAGCTTCTCGAAAACACGAGCAAATTCGTGCGACGCCCGTTGTTCACCAACAGGGCGACGACAGCGCATTCTCTGAGATCCCGACGGGAACTCTATGACGGGAACTCTGTCACACTCCCCCACTTAAAGACGTACTTGATTGAAGATCAAGTATGTTAACTAGGGGGAATAGTTACTGGCTGAGAACTGATGCTCACTAATAAATAGCTGTATTGGCGATTGAGGATGGGAAAAGAGAAATTAAAACAGGATGAATTGTCAATGAATCTTCATAAGAAGTGTTCATTAGGTAATTATCCCCCAATCAAAGTTTGGAACAATCGGGAATAAACGGTGGCTCAACTATGGAGAATTATACCTTAAGGAAAATAAAAAAGATATAGATTAATATGCCCACGTTGGGGCCTTAAATTGGGAACTAAGCCCTGGAAATTGGGAACAATGCGCTTGAATAATTGGGAACAACGCCCTTGAATAATTGGGAACAATGCCCTTGAATAATTGGGAACGATGCCCGGGTATAAAGAATAATCAAAATGGCAAAGGCCAGGTATAACGTAGGTATGAAATTGAAATTATAAGAGGGGAAAAAACTGAGAAATTATAAGTCAAAGACCAATGAAATTATTTATATACCAAAGGGTGATAATGGGAATTCCTTCTGGAACCCCGGGCCATGTTTCTTCTGAAACATTAACGCCCCAAAAAATAGTGGATTGGACTACTAGGCGTCAGCCGTGCATAATCCAAACCACGCTCGCTCTACCGAGGAGAGTGTGACAGTACCGTAAGAGGTACCACTCCCGGAACGTAATGTGCAATGTTCCGGGAGAAGATTGGATTTCCAGGGACCTGGATCACCCATCCAACGCCAAACTCAGCTTCTCAAAAACACGAGAAAAGGCGTGCGACGCCCGTTGTTCACCAACAGGGCGACGACAGCGCATTCTCTGAGATCCCGACGGGAACTCTGTCACAAGGCATTGTTTTGTTGTCACTTGGTTGAGGTGATAATGTTGGTTATAGTTGTGCCGCTTGATGGCAGGCTAATCAGTTTGGCAACATCATTACCATCATAACTGATGGAGAATTTTCTTAAAAATATTTCGACAGAGTAGTTGTAGTGATTTCTAGATTCTTGGATACCAGGTTAAGCTACTCACCTGGTGATGAAGGGCGATCATAATAAGACGACAATACCTACTTCCTTTATTTGCGAATAACCGATTCATAGTAGGTACTATGTACCACGCGATCTGCTAGTAAAGTCTCCTATTTTCTTATGATTTTCACGTACAACCAAGCCGCTGGTAGGGAAATGAAACTTCCGGAAGAACAAAAATATTTGCACAACAGAGTAGAAACTGGTACAGTGATTATATTTTTAGTAGACGAAGAAATCAAAAACACAAACGGTGGGTACAGCTTTTGTACAAGTACGCAACCACGAGGGATATTTTATGTCTTTGGGCCCCCTTCTTCACCCACACCACGTACCTCGCACTTTATTTTATTTTATTTTTTTTTTTTAATTTTTGTTTTAAAATAATAAATATTATTCACGATATTCACGCGTCCGCTCCTTGGCCGATTCCGTTTCGTCGATGGTCCATTGGATGATTGTTGATGCTCCATGTAATGTTTCGTCGTAACTGGTGGTGCCTTATACACAGCTTCTTATATACACACTCACGAGTGCACTTCGTAAACATTTTTTTAAACATGAACACATTCCGAGCTTCATCTCTAAGACTTGTACACCTCCAAGAGATAATTCGTTTATAGGTTTTTTTGGTCTTAAAATTATGTCTTTACTTATATAAAGCTTGCAATCGTGTTCACAATATAAATGATTGAGAATAATCACCTGTGTGTAAATAATTATTTAAACAATCACGCTCATACCGCAGCTTGTTGGCCACGCAGTCCGCAGTGGTTAACGTAATATGGTTAGGTAAATCGAGAGCTATCCAACGAGTGGTGAACGATTTTTGTACGATGATAACTGGCAAAGTTAAAGTTTTGTAGCAACGAATGGGTTGTACGTGAAAATCATTAGAAATTTTTACATGGACATGTCTTTTGGCTGGGGCTCAAGGAATTTTTCGCGACACTTTTTTTTCCCAACCGACACTTTTTTTCCCGACCCGCACTTTTTCTATTGATTTTTACGTACAACCAAATCGTTCGCCACTTTTTGGAATGCTCTAATTTTATCATGATCCCTAATTATCTCATGATCCCTAAGCCATTGTTGGGTCAAGGAAAGCTGAGTTATAACGCTGTTAAATTTTCTCCACACAAAATCCAACACTCCGGCACTTTAGATTATTATTAACTCGAAAAGTGAAGGCTAGGTAGAATTTCTATTGATTTTTCACGTACAACCAATGAGTTACTAGGGAAGAGTAACTCCCATAGTTTTCATACTAGGAAAATCGTTCGGCACTTTTTGGAATGCTCTCATTTTATCACAACATCTCATGACCTCTAAGCCATTGTAGTGTCAAAGAATGTTGATTTATTACTCTAAGTTATAATCTAATTTTGTAACCATAATGGAATAATCTTGTGAAAATAAGGCACTACATGCTTGGTATACAATTGAGTAGTAGGTACCTTCTGGTAAGCAGTAGGTACTAGACATATCATTGATCTTTTGTTTTTCCCATCAAGAGAGAAATTAATTTATCTTTGACATGGATATGTCTTTTGACTGGGGGTCAAGGAATTTATCGCGACACTTTTTTTCCCGACCGGCACATTTTCTATTGATTTTCACGTACAACCAAGGCGTTAATAGGGAAGAGTAACTCCCATAGTTTTCATAGTAGGAAAATCGATCGCCATTTTTTGGAATGCTCTCATTTTACCTTTTACCACGACATTTCATGACCTCTAATCCATTTTAGTGTCAAGGAATGTTGATTTATTACTGTAAGTTAAAAATTTCTCCACACAAAATGCAACGCTCCGGCACTTTAGATTATTATTAACTCGAAAAGTGAAGGCTAGGTAGATTACCTATATAATACTATATTACCTATATAATACCTATATACCTATATTACCTATATAATAGGTAGTAATGTCCACTTTTACTTTCCCAACATCCCAACAGAGTGGAAAGTAATGTCTATTTTTATTTTCCCAACATCCCAACAGAGTGGAAAACTTTTTGAGTTATGTGCCATAGTAAAGACATAAAATGTCAAAACTCTCGATTGTAAACATGTATTATCTAAGATAAAGAAATTAAAATTTTCGTTTGCAGGCTGTGACTGCAACGAGGTCAACCAGACCGAGCAAATCGTGATGCCCGTTAACCGAACGGACGCCATCAACTTCGCGATGGGCGGCAGCCCAACCAGGACAGCTCTCCCGCTCCTCCTTCTCCTAGCAGCGCTGGTCGCCATGTAAGGAAAAGGCCAATAAAATGATAACGAGGAATACAAATCATAATTATAACAACTACAAAATGAAGGAGTTGAATTGAATATAACTAGTTGGTGACAGAAATACAATCCGTCATATAGTGGAGCACTGCACGCCGTTGTGTACGAGTAGTCGTTGTTAGCTGCAGTCGAGTTTTCACTCCCGCTTCACGCCTCCAGCAGGAAAAGAAATTAAAAATATTTTTTATTTTCAATAATAATTCAATCTTAACATCACCTCACGCCACTTAATGCAGAAATTACACTAAACATATTTTTAGTTCTATAAATCCCAAATATCAGTATTCACTACGTTTCTTTTCATAAGCATTTGGTATCTGAAACGTAGCTACCAAACAAAAGAATCAATTTATTTGAAGTCAAAACTCATACTTTTAATATTCAATATCTGAGATATTTATATAACGTTACGTGATAAAATCACATACATATCGAAAAGTGAGGTACTCCATAGAAGTCGTTTTGTCGTAAAAATGCGTATATTTCAAGTTATAAACCTTGATAAAAGAAAGACGAAAATGCGATGGAGATTTAAAAAAAACTTATACCTCATTTGTACCTTTACATATCAAAAAAAAAGTTTAAAAAAATAAAAGGTTAGGAGGTTTTATATTTGTAAATCAGTATACTTGGACAAGTCCTACCTAATCTTTGAATATTTTTGTGTGTGAACTGTGAGAAAGGGAAAAAACTAGATTTTTTTCACCGAGAAAATGTAAACATATCAAAATAACACAAACATATCATAATATTAAGATCTACTCGTATATACGTGTTTTATGTAGCTTGTTAGTCCACTTCCAGGGTAAACATGTGTGGAGGAAAGGCTGTTGTTTCCGTACATATCTAGTTCAAACCACATTTTCGCAATGAAAAAAAAAAAAAAAAAAAATTAAATAAAAACAATTTTCAAGGCTCTGGTGGTAAATAAGCAAAACTGTGTGTTTTTAATATATTTTTTAAGAAATGAAAGTGAAAAATAAAGAAGAAAAATTATATTGTAAGTAATCGTAACTATAATATGTGAACTAGGAAAGGGCCATATGATTTATTTGCCTATAGATAAATTTAGTGTATAAAATAACTTTAACTGATGAAAACTTTTTTTTAATGTCATGTGCTTCATAACATACATGAAAATAAAACCTGTTCTATTTCAAATTTATTCAAGCAGGTTTTGGAATAAACAGACCGGATTTTAAAATGAATTTAAAGAATAATAAAATGCACAATCCAGCACAAATTTTTAATATAAAAAAAAAAAATCTTTTTGAAAGAGTGTTTAAATAAAATCGTCATTTGTACAACATAGAGAACAGTGATAATATATTTTTGGAGTCATCTCTTTTTACGAGTAATATAAATCGGACACTTTTGATCCCAAAATCTGCTGAATACCAAAATTTGCTCATGGTTAGATCGTAACAAAAAAATACTAAGAAAATTGTCCTCTCTAACACGGTATATTTCATGCCTAACTAATTGTAGGGATCATTCAGGACAATCTGCTACCATTTAACAATAACTATTAGCTCAATTCATATTTCGCGCTTCTATAAGTAATAGCAACAATTCTAAACTTGAATGGGGAATAAATTCTATCTCTCTCTCATTGTTTATTTTATTTATTTTTCATTTATTTTTAATTGGAGGAAAAAAGTTCAAATGTTTTCGGCTTTATGGTTCAGTTGTTGTATTATCATAAAATTTTGGATGAATATTGGAATTTAAAACGCGAATGTATGTTGAAAACAAACGATTAATAAATACTCGTCCGTCAAAAAAGTATAAATAGTGTACATGCCAACGCATCCATTCATTTGGTGAATATTGGAGTGATGTCGGGAAACACTGCAGCTTTGAAAGTGTTTCATCCTGGATCGTACGCAAATCAACAGGGAAATTTTCTTCGGAGAATTCAAAAAATACGTATTTCAATACGTTTTTCAGAGAAATAATCATGTTTGGAATATTTCTGATTATCACGTTGATTGACACGATTTTAAACTTCGAATTATGAATCAGGTACTACACATAAATATTTTCCCCACCTCTGGATTCAATAACTAACGCCATATTATACGACTATTACACATTGATACGAATGCTTAATACTACTTTGTTTTCCTGAGCTTTGTGTGTCAGAATCAACTCATACCTATTTCATAGGAAATATAATATCAAAGATTAGCAAATACAAATAAGTATTGAAGATGTGACACTAAAAATTTTTGTTTTCAAATCTATCATTATAGTTGCCGTTAATTATTGCATTTTACGTTTTAGATTTACATTCTTGTCTTTCTGATGGTTTCTTTTTTTGTGCGATTTAAAAAACGGTATTTTAGGTATTTTTCTGATCCGTCCTATGGGTTTAAAAATAACCGAATCAACATCGGAAGCAGTAAATCTGATATCTATTTTATAAGTTCTATTGTTCTCCAACTTTTGTCTTAATAATGTCGGATATGCTTTCAATAAAAAACATGTTTAAGGGGGTTCGGAAAAAAAATCAAAACTCAATTAATCATAAGATCAGAGGAACATTAAACAAAAATAGAATAGATCGATACAGTAACTACAGACATCGTTTTGCCCTTTCAAAGTCAGTGCTTCTTACTCAGTGCTCTTTAGCATGTAACCAACTTTTTATTTTCGCGTTTGACAGCAGAAAATGGTTGAAAAACCTAGCATATCTTTGTTTTTCGTCTTTTCGTGAACGGGAACAATATAACAGAACAAACCATAGGAAAATAAGTAATAGCAAGAAGAGGGAACAAGATTCTGAAAATGTAACAGGCTCGGAACTATGGTGGAGGCTGTCCTGAAAACGTTTATATTCCAGTGCGTATTTCCCGATATCTCCGGAACTATTGATCGTAATCCTATAAAATTTCATTTATCTTGTTGGTAACACTTTTTTTTCCTTAACTGTGTCAAGGATTTTGGAATAATACAACAAAGAACATGTTTTTGCTATCATAACCAGGCCAAAAATGAGACGACGATATTATCGTAACGAAATTACAGCCGCTATCACATACACTTCAACGCAGGAAGGTGAAATTTGAGAGGGAGGGTCCAGGGTAAATTTTGAATTGATTTGTATCAGTATGGGGAGTTATCAAAGTCGATTTTTACGGCTGTTTATTTGCTTCAAACTTCATTTTTGTCTCAAAAATCGCTGGTTTTAGCTAGGACTATTATTGTGGCACAAACTGTTCTTCAATGCGTCGAGAAAAGCTGCAAATCGATGAGTGGTGAGGAAAGTGAGATGTCGGGAAGAATGGGTGGAAAAACAAGTGCTGTTTGGGTATGAAAGGGTCATTGTTCGGTGCTTCCAGAAGATTGAATATTGCACGAATCGGGAAAAGAAGGCAAGTTTTAGGAACTACATTATCTGCTGAAAAAATGGTATGTGACAATACAACGCCAAAGACAGTTTTAACGGTTTCAAAGAGCGTTTGCCGAAAATGATTGGGTTGTACGTGCGGACGGCAGCGGAACTGCCTGAACCCCCTTAAGTACCTCAAAGTTTGATATCGTGTCTTATTGACTTGGGATAAACAGTAAATCATACGGTTAAGGTTAATCATTCAAGTTAATCATTAAAAATGCACACCATCATATTTCAACTGGACAAGAATGTTCAATATTTAACTGAAAGGACTGTAGAGAAGTAGTACGATTATTGATGGACGCTTTTTTTGCATTTCCCGGCATAGAAACATACGAGATTTACGCTCCTGTATGAAACTAAATGAATGGTGATGCTGATGGCATGTATTTCATATCTTTCGGGTGAGTCTGATGTATCGGAAAATAACCTAGATTATTTGAAGAAAAAAAAAAAAAAAATTAATAATTTTGTGTAATAATTAATGACAAATGGGAGCTGGATTTCCACCATGAATAACTTGATGTCACACGACCTAATTCGAAGGCCTACCTATTCCTTCCCTTGCAGCCATTCCACGCTGTCCACTCATCCCTTAAATGTTGAAAGAGTAGAGCAGAACTTAACACTAAGAAACGTGAAATATTTCTTGTTCTTAAATTTATAATTATTTTTTATTTACCATCTTGTGTAAAACTCAAAACTTGCGGCTGTGCGTCATTTCTGCGGCAACTCACTAGTTTATTTTTGGCATTTTGTTAAAATTCATAAACTAAAATAACCCTACTCGTAATAGACGATTAACCCTTTAGTGGTACACAATTTTGGTTCAAATAGATAAAACAGGCCGGTATGAAACTTAACTTTTGAAAATATTATCGTGTATGGAGAAATTGTCTAAGATGCGTAACCAATAGGTTTTGTAACGAATCATTTGTATTTCCTATTCGTAATAAAATAATTTATGCGCTGTTGCCAACAGTACTAAACACATAGTACGCAACAGTACTACGGGATATATAGTGGTGAATCCTGCAGGTAGTTGATATACCTACTCCTTCACAGCTTTTAATATTAGACTCTACTTCTTGATTGAATTCTTGTTATTTGCCACTAAAACTCTCGGAAGACTAAACCTATTTATCCTATTGCATAGCGAAACGTATTCTAGTCTTAAACGGACACTCAGGCCTCTAGTCCATTTACATTTCGGCTGACAATTTTTAATATACAGTACACCAACCATGAAAAGCCAACATAACAATGCAAACCCCCTGCCACATACGGAAATGACGCTACATTGCCAGCAATTGATATCAAAAACTTATTCCTTCCATATACCTCTGGAATAACATTCTCTGAAAATTGAGCCGTAGTAATAACTAAGTTTGTGACTAAGAATGCCATCATCTATACCACCCACTTCCCAACTACCTACCCATAAAAGAACCAAAAAACAAGAAATCGCACAATAATTCGTAGATTTCAACGCGCACAGTCAATTAGTAATCTTAACATAAATTGCATATCACTTTTTTTTCTCATTTTATTTTCGCGTAAATTTTTCTCCTTAGTTTTTGTGATTTTCTGTAACAAATCTAGTGCCTGTAGTAATCTTCATTGAAATGCCAAAATAAAATTTGAAAATAAAAAAAAATCACTCATACACAACCAGAAATTGTATACTTTAAACACGTGCAACTAAGTTTAAACAGCTGCACATTAGCTGACGCTACTGTACGCTTGTAGATGAATTTCTCTTGTCAATAATAGAGTATATTTTCTTTATTGTAGATAACCGCTATATTTACTTACCAAAAATAAATAAAACGTGAGAATGTAAATGTACTTTGTGATCAATTTTTTTAACGTCGTGTCGGAAGTTATTTCCGCTCGGAATTTTCTTAGAAAAAAAAGGAAAAATAAAAAACACATAAAAATTGTATAAATTGCATGTTACCAAGAGGTCAAAATGTACCTATTGAAAACTTTATCGAAACTTACTAGGTATGAAGATGTTTGACATTTTCGATGCCGTCTCTATTTCTACGTTTGATATCTACCTGATTGGCTACCAAATGGAAACTATCAAAAAACTTAAAATTAAAATAAATGAAAAAATTAAAAAACTTCGTGAAACTGAAGGATAAATTGTGAGTTCAAGTGAAATATCATTATTACATTTTATACGTAAATTTAGGATCGTAATATACTCCAGGGCTAAATGTCAGGCTTATGTGATTGTGATATAGTTATCATATCGAATGCTGGTTAAACAAATTAACCTCTACCTATTAAAATTAAAATGACAAAGTAATAATAATTAAATAAAATAAAATCCTGGAAGAAGAGATAACATGTTAGAAGCTGTAAAATGCTATTCAGTTTTAAGGGTGACAATTTTAATTGAACATTATGAGATGACTTTAGTTGGTTAAATGATTTATTTTGTAATTATATATTTTTGTATTATGTATTCGTTCAGGGTTGGTTAAGCTGAAGAATGTTTCTTCCAATCAAAACGGTGGGAACAGCTCTTGAATAGTGACAAAAACGTTGACCTGTTTGTATTTATTTCATTCGTTGATTTTAAACTTTATAGTATATCGAGTGTTTAAAAGTCATTCAGGATGTGGTCAATACTAGGAAATGTTTCGTTCTAGATAATCCACTTACTGTAGAGTAGGATTAAAGTACTTCACAATAAAAAAAATTGCATGAGAAATAACTTGAATGTACTACCAAAAAAATGTACCTAGTAAAACCTTTGAAGAAATAAATGAAAATTATAAAATCTTTAAAAAGTCGTGGTGAGCACTGAAAAAAAATCCTCGAATGTATAATGAGAAGTAGAGAATGTATTATGAATCATTATGGTGATAAGTGTGACATTTGTTTAATGTATTGTAACCAACCATTCAATCTCGCAAGGTACCTATGCCAGTTTATGAAGCTTCACAAGGAAATATAGATTGAAAGCAATAAAATGCAGAATAAGCCGCAGTCATACTTCAGGATGTTTAAAACAGTGATAGCAATTTTATCACAGAGAGTTACAGGGTGACGAGTTAATTTCAGATCAATCAAGTTGCTAAACTAAAATATTAAGTATTTATTCGGTCACACGGTAAACACGACATGTCTACAATTAATTAGGAATTTTTCGCGAGTTAATAATTTTTAATGAATTTTATTGGCGAATAGAGATTGCACTTTACCAAAATGCTACTGGGAGACAGATTTCATACAAAGACCTTTTAAAACTTGGATTATTTTCAACATACTGTAAGTGGTTTATAAGGCTAAATTTTAAAATGATTAGTTTGTATCTCTCCAATTCTGTGTGTACTTGATGTTATTCAGTTCAAACTATATTTATCTGTACCTAATTGTTTGGGAGTATTTCATGGAAAAGAATAGTCAGCAGCAATAATCAACGAGTAATAATTCACCAGTAAGGTCGATAAAGCCAGTTCATTTTTTACTTATTCATTATCATTTATATATTTTTGGAAATGTGACTCAGTGTATTATAGTTGAATAGATTGACACTCCATAAAATAGGTAAATACACAACAGCTATTATAAACATATATGAAAAATATTAACAGTACTAGAGAAGCTGGTATAAAAATGACGGTTCCTTATCATCTACCACCATCTGATCAACCTAGAAAAATCCCAAGGGAAATGTCCGTCTGGTCAGAATAAGAATACCATCGTAGTGACGGATAGCTCAATACCACCGATATATCCGAGTATCGACATTGTTGATATCGATGCCGATATTTGCATCGAAATAGTCCCTACCACACTTGATACCAAAATATCAATATCGACATTTTTAACGGAAACATAAAAAATACAGTACTTATTGCCGATATATCGGTAATTTGCGGATGTAGATGCAATTATTGCAATTACAAGACAACCTACCTTCGATTTTTGTCGGAATACTAAGGAACTTTCTCATGGTAGCAGGGAAAAAAAAGAAGGATTAGTATACCAAACTGCAGATGAGTTGGCAGTCCACCTAGGGAATCCTGACCCTACCCCGCCCTACTAAATTCAAATCCTCTCTTAATTAGGCAAGAAATTAAACCCGTTTTTCCGAGTATCCATGAAGAGGCATACGAAATAATTATTGTGATTTTGTGCTGTTTCGAGTTAATTTTTTCATATATTTCTTTCTTTATTTTCATTTATTTTATTTATTTATTTTTTGTGAAATGGAAATTACTAGGTAATACTTATGATTTTCTCTTCATTCTATTTAGTTTTCATCCAGTGACATTTTCATTGAATACACATTTGTGACCATGCAAGGGAAAAGGGAGCTTAACTTGCCAAAGGTCAAATCTGAGTTTATATTTTTTTAATTTTTTTTTTTTCACATTATGATGAACAAAATCCTTTTTTCTTCAATTTTTTCTATCATTTTCCAATCAAAATTGATGATTTTTCAAAGAGTGAAAAAAGATGGCCCGAAAATTGCAAATTTTCAGCAGGTTTCAGCAGATTTTCTGTAGACTTGGGAAACTGCAGTTTTTCGCGATAATAAATACAATGAAAATGTAGAAAATTCAAGTTTTGATGATTATTTGGGGAAAGGAGATAGTTTTGGGACTCAAAAATATATATAAAATATATATTACAAACAAAAAGTCATTTTATGACCCAATTTTCGTTTTTTCGTTCTCCTGAAAAAAAAAAGCCTTGACAAGTTAAGCTCCTTTTTCCCTTGCACGGTCACATTTGTAAAATGACTGGTTAATTACATGATCCTTTCTCTTCGCCGTAGAACAAATATTTCCGTACAATAGGTATTTTTCCACGTTTTTCTGTGGATTTTTTAAATATTGGTAGTATCGGTGTAATGTAATATCGGTGGTGGTTTCGGTATTTTAACCCTATATATATATATATATATATATATATATATATATATATATATATATATATATAAATATATATATCGGAGTATCGGGCTGTCCCTTATCCTTCATCCTAATCGTGGTTAGTGTTCCCAAGGAGAAAATCTATAAGGTGTGGCAAGCCCACCGCCATGGAAATGGAGGTGCGCCTTTCACCCTTTTTGAAAAATATTATTTTGGAGACGTCCAGTGGATTGTGTTTTTGCAACAGTATCGACTAGATGGATTTGTTCCCGAACCTAATAAAAATACAGAAAATCAGCAACCGTTTATACCAGTATAATTCACAGTAGGCATACTACTAAAAACCAAAGTTTTTTCTACCATAGACAAAAATATATATATTTATATATATAAACTGCTATAAAAAAAAAATTATTTCTGTTCATGGATATTAAAGCCCTGATGTGCCTGGAGCCAGGGAACTGCTTATGAGTCCTTTAACAATACGAGTAGGTCATCCGAAATCCATTAGTACGAAATTTCTATCCGATTTCTTTTCTTCCTCAAATGATGCTAGAAGTAGAAATACAAAAAGGTACTAGAACTAGTAATTGAAGAACTAGGTTCCAAGCGTTCCAGAAACTATGGCAGTTTAGGGAAGTTATGTTAAGGTTTGTCCGGAGAAATAGTCTAGAATCAGGTCGGAAATTAGTTCCAACTCTAGTTGCCTGAACGGTTTTCGGACTAGGCACCTTGCGGGAGGTGGGAGTCGTGAATCTGTAATCTATGATAAGCGTGAAAACGTCTACTGCGCATGCCTCGAACTAAAAGTTCTGGCAAAAATCTCGAAACCCTTGTACTAGTTCTTTTCGGTTCCGGATTCCTTCTCCGGACAACGAACTTCTTTACGGTTCCACGACTTCTCAGAACTGGTCATTAGTCCCTCCGAACGGCCAAAACTGGACATTGTCAGTCCCGAACGGTTCGGGTCTGCTTCTTCGGACAAATCTTTAGTTTGTCATTGACCAAGGTGACAGGAGTAACCACTCCCTCTATTCTATCGACCTCTCAATAGATCAACTCAGACCATTAGTTCAAGTTGCAACAGTGTATTGAGAGGTATAAAAGTAGCTGACGATTTCACATGGAATAACTTAAGTGGTCTGGATTCACAATAGTATTTACATCTTCATCTCAATATTTTCTTGAACTATGATTACTAGCTATATCTGTCATCACCCCAAAACATCCAAACATCAACTGACTTTGTCCAATTTTTTATTGGACGAACACTGTACTCAACATGCCAAACGTATTTGACGTAGCAAACACTAAAAATCTGCGTCTTGGCTCTTGATTTTCTCTGCTCGTGGCAATGCTGCTGATACAACCTCTACCCCTGAGAATCTGCATTCATCCCTCCTCCATGGTCGTAAAGACAAGAAGTTACCCTGGACTAAATATAGTCGACAGTACGAGCTGTTTGCGAGCATCCCAAAGTCAGGCTTTAAACCTGCTCAGTCTATCCCATAGTAGGCATGGCCAACTTACTATCAACCTATAGCTATGCCACCAGGTACCCGATATCACTTGGATCAGGTATAGCTCGCAAAACCCGATAAAACCCTATAGGGCCTAGTCCCACCAACCCGATTGTCTCCTAACGGGTTGAAGGAGTTAAAGCAGACAGCATTCTATCGGGTCGGAGAGACCAGGATGGTGTTGTTTTTTCTCTCGGTGATTTGCATTGAGCTGTTCGAAAACATTCGTGATGTTTCATGCAGTTTTCTGGTTCTGTGCTATCCCATGCCAGGAAAACTCATAAAAAGCTTCTTTGAAGCTGCTGTGAGGAAGTCAGCTCAACCATCGTTGTTTGTAGAGGAATAGATGCGGAGGTGCCAGTAAGGACGCGCTTCTCATCGTGTAATATTCCAGCAACTAGATGTTTCTGTTGATACTGACCGTATTCTAGGTTCCACAACATGACACAGTGTCCTTACTAGTCGCACACCATCTCTTTTTTATCTAGATATAAACTGCCATTATTTATAGAAAAATAAACATTCCTTCTTACACTATAAATAAGATGCAATAAGTATAATGGGACTTTCTAGGAAGAAAGCAATCAGAACCACTAACAAGAATCATTAGTAAAAGTATCTAATACTAATATATATTGAAATAAAAACAGAATATTATAAAATAATGATGGTTTTTAGAATAAGATTTCTCACACCCTTACAGATAATTTCTAAACAAACGATTTTATTCGTTGTTTGAAAATTAATTAATCATTAGATAACGGATAGATCGAGGTTTTCGTGTATGCACAATTTAGATGCTGACTGTGACGATTAAAAGGAGAATATTAGTCTTATTTTGTAGGAAACTGTAGATACTTATGGAAATTTAGCAGGTAGGCATTATGGCGTGTTGGATTAGACGAAATAAGCGCTAAAAGTGTTGAAAAGAAGGGTAATCAGCCAAAATTGAAACTGGTGAAAATCCAGAGACAAAATTACTTCCCCCGCGTAGTTCCAACTATTCCAAAGGGCCAATCTGATGACGGTTTTTTTTTTCAAAAATCATATTTAAAAAAAAAAACCAGTCATTTTTCCCCAGGAGTGACCCTTTGCGTCAGAAATCGACAGCAAGGAATGTTAAATCTGCTGGAAATTTTACTAAACAAGTTAAAAGACACTAATAATTTAACGAATATGAATTAATGAATAAAAGGTTAACTGAAAACTACAGCAATCTTTTTGTTACTCTAAATCGCCATTTCACATATTATATTGTTCATCATAAAATAATATTTTTGAATTTAAAATTATAAAAGAATATGCAATAAATATACAAATTTGCTGCTTCTAGCCAACGTTTAATTTATTGTTCAAATTCGACATTGTTTTTATGTCACGATTATATTTAATTTTATCAATTTTTGATTCGGTTGTTTTATGATATTGCTGCTAAAAACTCACCTCTCGTAAAAACGAGTTGTAGCATTCTGTGCAATGTTGCGAATGCAATTGGCTCGCCATTCGCCATTGAAATTTCCAATCCCGCAGACTTGCTCAAATTTGAGAGGCAGCAAACATTTCAGATTGGTATTTATGTATTTAATTATATTTTACACATAATTTCCTTTTGGGAGCCCAAGTTTATCTTTCTGTAATTTCACTTTTGGGAACCTTAAACTGTGGGCTTCATAATTGAGATATAAAACATAAGTTCAAAAATGTTAACATGAGCAAGAGAATTTCCAATTCGATTAATAGTCCTTGACGCATAAATGATTCCAATTTTCGATTTCAAAATCACGAAAAAAGGCAATTATATTTATCAACTAAGAATATACAATGAGTTCCTAAACAAAATAACACTCAATGAATTTAATGATGAATTCAATACTAATCTCTCAAATTGTCAGATACACATTATGTGATAAGGTGATAACAAAGTTCATATCACAGCTGTGCTGCTCCGGATGGAATAGATCACATGCTACGCATTCTTATAGATAGTTACAAGGCAAGATACAATTGACTAGTCAGAATGTAATAATTTACGTTCAATATTTCTTGGAGTTGTCTTTGGTATTATTAAATGTTGAGATAATTGAACAGAATATTCCTGTCAATCTGCGCGTTCACATCTTCCAAAATTTGTCATTAATTTGATAATATGATTAGTAAACTCGTGAAAATGGAACCCTTTCTACTGAACATGAAATTGATAATTAATAGTACCTACAATATAGTAGGTAGGAATCTTAAAAACAGACGAATATATATATATATATATATATATATATATATATATATATATATATATATATATATATATATATATAAAGAAGGATATTAACAATGGGGCTCCGAATTTGAGAAGCTCGAGATAGAGCGCAGCACATAAACAATGACCTTACCGATTTCGTCACGGACACAAGTTGCTTTTGTTTTTTGCCGGTTTTTTGTTTGATTGTGTTTCTTTACTCTAGTAATTCATTTATTAATATTATATTTCTCGTTTTTTGAAAATTATTGATGAGATTGATTATTCTAGTAATTCAAGTAGAGCGAATAATATGACGCAAGGTATCAACAAGGGAAAAGTCATGTCAACCACCATGTTCCTAGGGTCCATCGCCTCCTCGCGGCGGACCGTGTTAGTTTTGGAACCCCATTGTTCAAAAATGACTCGAATATACCATCCCAACTTGAATAATGATTGTTGACCAATACGATTTTAATAAAAGACTATGATAGAGATTATAAATAAGATGATGATAAGTTTGAATGGTTGGTTCAATAAACTTGGAACAAAACTGATGTACCTAGAAAGCTTTTGTTGGCTTGGCCTATTATTTTGATTAAGGTGAACAAAATAAAAGATAAAATAAATCCTTTAGTACTCAGTTGAATATTATAGTCTATATTGAAATTCCCTGGGTCCGCCATTTTTCGGAGGAAAAAGTTCAAAGGAAACATACCTACCCTGTAGTATAGCTAATCGATGTACAGCTTTTGTAAAACTTCTGAATGAAAGAACAGCGATCTTAAATATAAATACACTTTAGTGAGGAAGACTTGTGTAGAAACTTGCTAGAACTAATGATAGAAAAATATACATATCAGAATAGCGCACGTTGAGGTCGTATTTTTTTAAGAAAAAACAATTTTTTCACAAGTTATTTTTGTTGGAAACTTTTTCGTTTGTACTTATTTTGGGTTATTTTGCAACTTTCGTATTTCTGTAAATAAGGATGATTTTAAATAAGCATTTTGCTAGAGATGCCAAACAAAAAGAATAGTTAAAAAACGAGAACCGTTGCATTTTTTGGATCGCATCCGGCCACAAGGCAGTGATCAAATACACATATCATGAAGAAAATTATTGTTACTCATAGTTACGTTTAAAAGTATATATACATACAGACGTTACGAATAGAAATTTTCAATTGTAAATTTGAAGGAAAAAATTAGGTATATTATTATTTATAGAGTACACTATAAAAAGAGCGTTGTATAAAAAAAAATGAATTTTATAAAATGTATAAAACTCTTATATTTAGGATGTAATTTGAGGGGAATGTGAAAGAGTTTGTACATGGGTTTTATGTCAGCAAAATACGAAAAATGTTTATATATTAACTGTATGTTTATGTGAGTTGTGCTTATCATTTTGTATTCATGGGCTCGCCATGGAAATAAATGAAGTGTATGATAAAAAGTGTGGTGTTATACAATACATGTATTATCTTCTTTCAAAATGCTACAAATTATTACACAAAGGGTTATTATTATTATTTTTATTTATTTATACTTTTTTTTCTCAGTTTACTTATAGGTAAGCTCTGCAGAAGCATTGTTTCAACTTTCGAGAGACAAAATTTGTTGACCCCAAAATCAAGAATTGAAGAGCTCGGCCGAATAAGGGTCTATGTTACATTTACTAAATTTTACAGAAGAGCGAAAAAACTCCTTCGTAACCACACGACCAGAAACTGCAGGACCAATAGCCCAGTCAAATTAGAGGAAACAGGAGAAAAAATTCATAGTAAAGAAATTTCTTCACCAGGCTCTTCCTTCACACCTAGTAAATCATATCTCAAAAGTCCCCTAGTATGGGGGGTGAGCTCGAGGAGGGGGGGGGGGTGTTTTTCTCCTTTTTTTCGACTTTTTTTTTTTGGTTTTTTTGCCAATAACTCGAAAAGTAAGCGTTCTAGCGACTTGTTTACTATTACCAGAATTAAAGTGCATAAAATTTACTACAATTTTCACTCCTGACTTCATTCTCTACGATTAGGCGTTCCGCCGCTAGAGCGCGTTGAAAAGTAGGTATCATTTCAAAAAATCAGCAAAATGGCCTTTATGCTCTTTTTACGCAGAAATCATTCGTATATAGCTTCTGGGTGACTTAGAATACATCATGATTTGTTTTAAGAACATCAGTGATGCTCGGACAGTGGTTTGAGCAGGTTTCATGTATGTCTTTTTTTTCTGTTCTTCGCTTACATCCTGGAAACTGTGATAACCATAACATATTTTCAGCACCCTTACCAACTCACTGTGAATTATCAGTGAATATATATGTATTTAAAACACAGTGGCTCTAAAAAAGAAAAGAAAAAAAAGGAACTAAAGAAAATGAGCTGTGTTTCACCAACAAATGTTTAATGTGCAGGTACAGTAACCCATGTTAAAGTAATATTCACAAAAGGAGTGGGAGGGGAAGGGGTCATCGATCTTCACAGGTATCTACTCTTAATCCATTGAGAATCACCATCCACAGTCAAACTGAAAATTCAAAATCGGATTACAGTGAGGTGCATATAATCATATATTGATAGATAGATGAAGTTCATGCAGATGATTAGGATGAAACTTCCAGGGCGATGACATATGTGTTGAGTGGGTAGTCTTATGGTTCCATGTCTGTTTCATCATCTTCTGTAGATGAACCGTCGTCAACAAGTGGGGGGTTGTTTGTGCAGGAACCTGAACAGTTGGAGCAGAGTGTTGAGCAGTGGATGCCAGCTCTGCGGCATCCACATCGACCACTACCGCAGCTTTTGGTGCAGCTGCAAAATATATTCTGCAGAATTGGGGCTGGAGTAGGGAGACGATGGCTTCCTCAAACCAATTCGAACTTTGGATAGACCAGCAACATCTGAAATTCTGCAGAACATATTTTGCAGCTACACCAAAAGCTGCTGCAGTGCTCGATATGGATGCCGCAGAGCTGGCGTCCACTGCTCAACACTCTGCTCCAACTGTTCAGGTTCCTGCAAAAATAACCCACCACTTGCTGACGACGGTTCATCTACAGAAGATGATGAAACAGACGTGGAACCATAAGACTACCCACTCAACACATATGTCATCGCCCTGGAAGTTTCATCCTAATCATCTGCATGAACTTCATCTGTCTATCAATATAAGATTATATGCACCTCACTGTAATCCGATTTTGAATTTTCAGTTTGACTGTGGATGGTGATTCTCAATGGATGAAGAGCAGATACCTGTGAAGATTGATGACCCCTTCCCTCTCCCACTCCTTTTGTGAATATTACTTTAACATGGGTTATACTGTACCTGCACATTAAACATTTTTTGGTGAAACACAGCTCATTTTCTTTTGTTCCTTTTTTTTCTTTTCTTTTTTAGAGCCACTGTGTTTTATATACATATATATTCACTGATAATTCACAGTGAGTTGGTAAGGGTGCTGAAAATATGTTATGGTTATCACAGTTTCCAGGATGTAAGCGAAGAACAGAAAAAAAAGACATACATGAAACCTGCTCAAACCACTGTCCGAGCATCACTGATGGTCTTAAAACAAATCATGATGTATTCTAAGTCACCCAGAAGCTATATACGAATGATTTCTGCGTAAAAAGAGCATAAAGGCCATTTTGCTGATTTTTTGAAATGATACCTACTTTTCAACGCGCTCTAGCGGCGGAACGCCTAATCGTAGAGAATGAAGTCAGGAGTGAAAATTGTAGTAAATTTTATGCACTTTAATTCTGGTAATAGTAAACAAGTCGCTAGAACGCTTATTTTTCGAGTTAAAGGCAAAAAACCGAAAAAAAAAGTCGAAAAAAAGGAGAAAAACACCCCCCCCCCCTCCTCGAGCTCACCCCCCATAATAGGGGACTTTTGAGATATGGTTTACTAGGTGTGAAGGAAGAGCCTGGTGAAGAAATTTCTTTACTATGAATTTTTTCTCCTATTTGCCTCTTTTTGGTCTAATTTGACTGGGCTACAAGTGTAACATAGACCCTTGTTCCATCAATAATAAAAATATGCACTCATTATCTAGCGACCTTTATCATCAACAGTGTTCTCCTTTATTCAATTCAATTCAATGACGGAGACCTGTTAGCTCAATGAATAATCCATGTCGATAACATCATCAATAATCTATAATATTAAAGTAGAAATAAATTGAAGAAAAGGCTGTTTAGGTGACAATTTTATTGAAACACTAAAATAAATGAGTTTTTAAATAACGTTTTAAAATTATACCGTAGGTACTTAGTTACTTCTTCTGGGAACGATGAAAACATTAATCAGAAACGACTGGTAGTGTTATATAAAATTCTTTACATTGCTCGGGTAAATATGGCATTATTTTCATGAGGTCCGTTTTTTTGGCCTTATGGAGGGGTAACAACGCTCATAAGGTTTTGGCAAAGAGCAACATGGCCTTCCATAAGCATTGTCTGTCTCATGTTCTGATGTTGTTATGGCTTGATTTTGCGTATATCACAAAGGGATCATCTGTTGAGTACTTCATCCAAAGCTGTTTAGTCACTTTCAATTTAGCCTTACAATTAGTCTTCAAAAGGTGTTCCTCGATCATTTCAATATAACTCGCGATTTTGATGTATTCATCCTGTCCAAGTCAAATGTCCGTAAGGGAAACCGGCCCGTTCATTTCGATAGGAATATTATTCGTTGAATAACTATGTATGACAGAAAAATCAAAGAAGAAACCGAAAAACTGTAAATAAACTGAAATAAAAACTAAAACGGGTCGAAAGGCACTTGAATTGGAACACAAACCCGTGAAAGATAAAGTTAAAGTACTTAAGTGCAGAAAACTGAAATATCACCGACACGGAACCAGGAGAGATGAATGGAATAACTGCGGCTCATATCATAGCACGGTCGCTGGGCGAAAACTAACATAAACCCTTGTTCTAAGCAAAAAATGGCCACGATTTTGAGTCGCTGCAGGTCCATAGTGACAAGCACATATGGAAATGGGGTTTTTCGTTTGTATAAACTAATGGAGGAGATCTCAACGAATCGTTTGATACCAATAACTCCATTTCGGAAAAATTTAACTTAGACCCCCATTCGGCCGAGCTCTTCAATTTCCTCTCGCATTTTATGTTTTATACCTTTCTGAACAACGTTCGTTCTGTGTCTGTTTGGGTGTGTGTTCGCAAATCCGTGTAAAACAAGCTGAATTCCCACAGGTTTCATCCGATTTTGATGAAATTTTCAGGGAATGTGCGGATTGTTCCTTATCAGTTCCATTGATCCCAAATAGATACCACGTTGTGAGCATGTGCAGAAGTAAATTCCATCAAGCATAATTTTCTTATGCAGGAACTACCACTGATAAAATCGAGTTTAAATTTGTATCGAATGATTAAATCGTTCCCTCCCTACTATTCCCCAAATTTGGGCGAGACTGAATGACCAGGGTGGGGGGGGGGGGGGGGCTGGTCCCCTATCAGCTTCATTGTTTCCAAATATCTATTTCATTCAGCACATGCTCAAACGTGAATTCCATCATGTATCATTGTCATACACCCCGGTCGTCCGGACTCGCTGAAATTCGGATAGTAGTTGGGAGGGAACGGTTTAATCATTCGATACCAATTGAAACTCGATCGTATCAACGGAAGCTCATGCGCGTGCGCAAATGTAAAATCCTAGTAACAAGCTTAATTTCTACAGTTTTAATCCGATTTTGACGAATTTTTCAGGGCATGTGCGGATGGTCCCCATTCAGTTTCATTGATCCCAAATAAATACCTCGCTCTGAGCATGCGCAGAAGAAAATTCCATCAAGCATCATTATCTTACGCCCTGGTCGTCCGGTCTCGCTCAAATTTGGAGAATAATTGGGAGGGAACGATTTAATTATTTGATACCAATTTAAACTTGATTGTATCAATGGTAGCTCCTGCGCACGCGCAAATATGAAATCCTTGTAACAAGTTTATTTTACACAGTTTTCGTCCAATATTGATAAAACTCTCAGGGAAATGTGCAGATTAGAGTGTACATGGTTCCCTAGCAGTTTCATTGTTTCCAACTAAATATTTCACTCAGCCCAAGCGCAAATGTAAATTCCATCAAGCATCATGTTCTCACACCCTATTCGTCTGAAAACATACTCCATTAATTTACCCCTTCCCTCATCCATAGGAACTAGTAATGGAATCATAAGATAATTTAAAACATTTCAATGATAAATACATTCATGTTAGTTACATGTGACCGTGCAAGGGAAACGAGAGCGTAACTTGCTAGAGGTCGAATCTGAGTTTATATTTTCTATTTTTCTATCATCTATTCACAAAATCGTTTTTTTCTATCATTTTCCAATTTAATATATGATTTTTCAAAGTTTGAAAAAAGCAGGGCCCGAAAATTGCAAATTTTCAGCATATTTCCAGCAGACTTACAAAACTGCAGTTATTCGCGATTATAAGTACAATGAAAAAAGTCCAGTCATGCAGCATGACCCCATGAGCGAATTTTTGAAGATGTTTCATGCAAATATTACCGATTTTTACTACTAGCGAAGGGCATTATTTCGATTTTTGAATGATTTTTGAACTTTGAAATTTTTGAAAACTTGATACATATTCTTATAGGAAATTTTTACGCTGATTCCGAATCTACCACATGTTAGTATGCTGAAAAAATTATTTCGCACAACAAATCGCAAAAAACAGGCTATTTTGAAATTTTTGACTACATTTTTGAAAATTTCAACCCGAAGATGTAATCCGATCATGCTGGCCAACGAACTTGAACTTTTGTTTTGTGTCCTTAACATTTTAAAATTTGTTTCAAGTTTCTAGCACAATTCTACGGACAGTTATCGTCTGGAATGACACATACATACATAAGAATATGATTCAGAATAGCCTGAAACGGATTTCTGCATAAAAATTTTTCAAAAATTCACATTCTACAAATTTTGAGGCGAGAGCAATAGCTTAATTTTCTTCAAAAATTCGCTAAAATGTAGAATATACAAGTTTTGATGATTATTGTGGGAAGAAAGATAGTTTTGGGACCAACAAAATATTACAAAAAAGTCATTTTTTGACCCAATCTTCGTTTTTTGTTCTTCTGAAGTTTAAAGCATTTTTTTTATGTATGTATGTATGTATGTATATATGTATGTAATTATGTATGTATGTGTTATTCCAGACGATAACTGTCCGTAGAATTGTGCTAGAAACTTCAAACAAATTTTAAAATGTTAAGGACACAAAACGAAAGTTTAAGTTCGTTGGCCAGCATGATCGGATTACATCTTCGGGTTGAAATTTTCAAAAATGTTGTCAAAAATTTCAAAATAGCCTGTTTTTTTGCGATTTGTTGTGCGAAATTAATTTTTTCAGCATACTAACATGTGGTATATTCGGAATCATCGTAAAAGTTCCTATAAGAATATGTATCAAGTTTTCAAAAATTTCAAAGTTGAAAAATCAGTCAAAAATCGAAATAATGCCGTTCGCTAGTTGTAAAAATCGGTAATTTTTGCATGAAACATTGTCCAAATTCAGATTGAACTACTCTTATGGAAGTATCCCTGTATAACCAATCCTAGAACCATGCTGTTTGAAACGTAGGTAGTAGGTGCTTGTTAAAAAAAAAATAGTAATAATAATCACAACTGATGAGGTTACTCTGTGAAATATTCCGTCCTCCGATTCTCTCGTTTTTATTTAATAATTTGATTCCATGTTTGTCTATCAAAATCGTAAACTAAAATTTCTCTACACGATCAATAGCGACTGAAATGTCGAAGATTTCTTCAAAAATTCACTCATGGCGTCATGCTGCATGACTGGACTTTTTCTCTTGCATGGTCACAAATGAAAAAGCTATGTGTCACATCCAACGTGGCAGATTTTTTTTTAAATTAATTAATTTATTCTATTTCATTATTATTTAACCCGCTTCTTAATCGGAAGAGTCATTAGCGACTGTGACCAAGGTGTCAAAGGGAAACTGCAAAGGGCAGATTTCCAAGGCGAGCCATGCTGAACGTCCGTCACTAAACGGATTGCCATAATGGACTCCACTGGCAGATCGCAAGGGGAGAATAATAAACGTTTTTTTAGTTTATGTGCCATAGCAAAGACATAACCATATATGTACCTACTCCCTGTTGTTCAGGAAGGTGTAAACCAAACGCTTGCATACGAGTCTGCAACACATTGGGACATTTTATGTCTTCAATTGAAGACAAGTATGTGTTGAAGACTCGTATGCAAGCTCTAAGAGCCACTCAGCTGATCCGGACCCTGGGCATCGTCACGTAAATGTCCTAAAGAGGCTACATACGAAATTACAGATTCCTAGAGTGTAAAGCATAGAAATTACCTATTAAAATGATTTAACCACCGCTTCACAAATCAAACCGTTCTCGCAATATTTGGATCACCTGCTATGAATCATCAAATCATCGAAACACCAGCTCAATTAAATCATGAGAAATTAACAAGCGGTGGCAATCATGTTCACAATATCAATTATTGAGAATGATCACCTGAGTGTACACAATTATTCAAATCACCTTGCTCATAACTCAGCTTGTTGGCCACGCACTTCGCATTAGTTAACATAATATGGTTAGATAAATTGAGAGCTTTCGAACGAATGATCAACGAATTTTGTGGGATGAAAAACGACGAAGTACCATTTCCCTAGCAACGACTCGGTTGTGAGCGGAAATCATCAAAATATTTTCGTGAGCAATTTTCCGTGACGTTTTTTTAGTTTATGTGCCATAGCAAAGACATAAAATGTCAATAATAATAACAACCCGCTAAACGAGGCATCGCCGCATTCTGGCACAAGGGATACAGCGATGACCACTTTGTAACCCCTACAGCGAATAAACATACCCCGTAAATAAAAACTAATCTAAGACAAGATGATGCTTACAATAACATAAATACTACTGACAAATATATACTGATGAATTACATACATCCTAGTTGAATAAAAGTGTGACCAGATGTATTTAAATCACGTTGGTCCTCGATCGGATTTGACCTTAAAGTGCTTGCCCTTCAAATTTTCTTCCGAAATATGATTTGGGAATATGTTAGGATAATAATTCAGCAAAAACTGAAATCAATCATTGACCTGTTTTTTTTTTTTTCCGATTCAGTTTTTGAATTTTTAATTGATACTTTAATCATGAAAATACGCTATAATCGCCAAAATTCAGGGAAAAATATTATTTATGTGTCATTATACAATAGAATCTTCATCTAGTTTCATAGTTCTGACCTATTTTGTGATCAAATATAATTAGAAAAACAAAAATAACAAAATTTTATTGAACAAAACAGTGATTATATTTGCATGAAGCTCTTAATAAATGCCTGTGAGTATGCGTGTAGTATGTGCCAGTGTGTCTATGTGTACGATTGTGTGTGAGTTTATAATGATTCATTATATAAATTTTAACATAAAATATATATCTAAATTGAATAGAAAATAAAAATGATGGCATTTTAACATTTTACATATGCAGAGAATTATATTCGCATACAGCTCTTAATAAACGTTGTTCATAATCAGAATTGATTCGCGATAGGTACTTTATATTTGGCCCACGTCGCAGAAAAATCATGATGCACGGCCTCCATAGCCTGTTCACTGTAAAAGCCGAGGCCATTTCCGTGTTTGGTACACAATTCTTCCACATGAAAGAAAACCGTGTGAACTTCTGGAGTGACTGGAATATCCAAAGATAAATATGATGCTTTGAATTCATTGATGTATTCAATGAATTTTGGATCCAGCCTGACTGAGAAAGATGCTTTGACAACTTCATTGAACTTCTGAAAACCAGAACGTGTTTTCTAGTGTAGGTCCAGTGTTACCAACTTATGCACGCCCACAAAGGGACATCACTGTTCCTAGTCACATTCGCATGGATTGCGACACCCGTTATGGTTCAGATTTGAAAATGTCAAGTAGCTTGTGATTCAAGTTAGAGTATTCCAAACATATTAAATCAATCGGGTGATGTCCAAAACACCTCCCCCCCCCCCCCCTCCCAGCACCCTCCACTAAGAAAACACCCCCTCCCCTTTGGGTCAGATTTGAAAAATTTCAAGTAGCCTGTGATTTCAGTTAGTGTAATTCAAACATATTTTAGCAATCAGGTCCCCAGTTTATTCAGTGATGTCCATGATACTCCATCTCCTCCTCCTCCTCCTCCGAAACACCCCCTATGGGTTAAATGGGAAAACTTGAAGTAGTCTGCGATTCAAGTAAGAGTATTTCATATACTTCTTACCAATCAGCTCCAGTTTATTTAGTGATGTCCAAGATAACCTCATCCCCCCCCCCCTCCACCAAAAAACCCTAATGATCGGGTTTGAAAATTTCAAGTACATAGTCTGCGATTCAAGTTGGAGTAACCCGAACATATTTGAACAATCACGTCTCCAGTTTATTTACTGATGTCCATGATACCCCTTTTCACCCTCCTCTTTTCCCAAAACACCCCCTATGAGTCAGATTTGGCAAATTTCAAGTAGCTTGTGGTCAAGTTAGAGTAATCCAAACATTTTCGACAATGAAATCCCCAGTTTGTTCAGTGATGAAAAAGATACCCCCCCCCCCCCCTCGCCATAAAAAACCCACCTATGAGGCAGATTTGAGAAAATTTCTAGTAGCCTGTGATTTAAGTTAGAAAAATCCAAACACATTCGTCCAATCAGATCCTCAGTTCGTTCAATGGTGTCCAAGATACCCCATTTCTCCTCCTCCCCCTCCCCTAAAACACGCCCTCTGGTTCTAATGTTAAAAACTTCAAATGGCCTACAATTCAAGTTGGCCTGATGCAGACATTTCTCACCACTCATATCAGTTGTCCAATGACCCCTGTAACCGTGAAGAGCGGACAAACATACGGACAGACAGACAAGAGAGAAATTGATAATATGGTACCAATCGTCTACAAAAAGCATAAAACAGAAAATTTCAGGATTCTAATCAATGTACAGACAGACATACGATTTTATTAATATAGATGAATCGCAAGGACTCAACATTTCTTCAAAAAGGTCTCCTGGGATTTCAACAAGTTGCTTGTGGAAAGGTAGGTACCTACCTAACTTGAGGAAGGAGGCGGGCAGGAAAAGCCATGTCCGACTAGCAATAATTGCCAAACGCCGGCATTTCGGTAGAAATTAGAAGCAGTAGTAAATCGAATACATTTTTATGTATCTACATTATTTTGGTTTAACAGAATCGGTTTTTTTTGTTAAGTCTTGTTTACAGAAACAGTAACTACGAAATAATAGATAGCAAACGTTTACACTACAGGTTTTCGAAAATGCACGTTGCTTTCACTTTTGGTTACGAAATTTCCAGTCCCATTTTATGTTTTAGACTATTCTAAACAAGGTACTTTGCACGCGCACGTGCAATGTGTGTGTGTGTTTCCACGAATTCTTGTAACAAGCTTAGTTTTTACAATTTTCAACCGTTTTTGATGAAATTTTCTAGGGACGTGCGAGTTAGAATGTATATGGTCTCCTATCAGTTTCATTGTTCCCAAATCAATACTCCACTCTGCAAAAGCGCAAACGTAATTCCATCAAGCATTATTTTCCCCTACATCTCCGTCACTAAACGGATTGCCATCATAGACTCCACTAGCAGATAAAGGGGGGAAAAAAATGATATCTAACATTCCGCAGAGGAAGGCATCACCGCACATTCTCTCACACGCTCACATTCACTCCTACAGCGAACAAAACCCTAAATTGTTTTAATCTGTAACTATCATAATATGATTAGTAGAATATCAGTTGATGTTAACCAAGGTCAACTTATGAACAAATTAACGAGTGCGCTAAAGTTAAGAATGTTTTCGTGTTAGTGGGCAAAAGGTTATAAAAAGGATGGAAGAATGTGAAAGTGAAGGAAAATCCAGGAAATCATGAAATCATGTAGGTATTATAATTAAATTAATGCAGTGGCGTAGTTTGAGGAGGGGCAGGGTGGGCAGAGCCCCTCCATAAATTATAGAGGATGCAGAATTTTGTTGTATGGATATAGCCAAATTAATAATTTTACGCTTCCAACTTCAGTACCTAACATCTTCAATTAAAGAATTTAATTAGTAAAACACCACTTCTATTATTATTGTGCGATTCTGGTTGCCGAGCGGTCTTGAGTAGCTCTTAATAGAGGCATTTTTATTAGGTTCATTTGTGTAGGGGCAAAATGGCGTGGATATTGTACAGCCCTACGGAGCATAGTAAAATCACCTAGTCAACAAAACGGAAATGTGGATAGGTACTACAAACTGAAATCAAGTCGTTCCCACTACCTTCTGGGGCGAGCCCATATATGCGATTTTTCCCTAGAAAAATATCTATTGTTCAGTATCCACCAATTCCCCTATGAACTTCCCCTACTTTTCACTGCCTACTTGATCAAGCTTGGTTGTTCGTTCCAAAACCGTTTCCCGTTGTATTATACCATTAATTTACGAATAAAATCCCAGTTAAATTGAAGCAAGAATACAATAAATAGAAGCCTGCAGTGGTGATTGAAATAGTTTAATAGAAAAGATTAAAATAATTTAGTGTAGCAGTATTTCTATTCTAACCTAGCATATTGCAGGTTTGAGTTTGTTTACATTTTTTTGTTTCTTGATCTAGGTTTCATGCACTGTATTTCATTTCGCGTAGGTAGGTAGGTACCTGCTTATATAATACAATTGTATGAGAGCGGTCTCGGAAGCTCACTCTAGCTCTCTCAGGGCTCATGGTGTAGACACGGCTGACACTGCTCTACGCAATCAGTGTCGCTCTAGCTCTCTCCCTGTAGATCCACCTTAAGACTACACAACAGATTACACTGGGCCATTCCCGAGCCACCCCCAGCGTGGCAAGAGGGATGGATAGAACCCCCGGGGCCCTATGAATTTACTCTCATTCCACGCTTCAGACTGGAGAAAATCTATTGACCAAGTAGAAATTCTCCAGAACCACTAGCTGTGTTTCAACTCCACTGGTGAACAAGGGAGAAGGATCAGCTGCTACGCTGTGTATTGAGACCATCCAGAACTTCCACATCTTCCGACGGGTCGCAGACAACACTCTGTTGATCTCCCTGTCGAGCCTCCGTATAAAGAGCTGGGTTACAGTGCCGGAGCCAGAGGCGGTAACCTGCGTGCGACTCAGTCCAGTAAGAACTCGGCCCCGGGTTGTCTCTTGGCAATCGCCCGCGCGTCTTGAGACTGTAGCAACTATCAAGAAGGCCACCGGCCTTGTCGCTCCGAAACCTTCCTGGGACTCTCGCGGCTCCCCGGCAAAAGATTCATCTTTCGTGCCTGGTCGAGTCCCGCGCCGTCGCAGCTCCCTGAAGCCGCCAAGGGGGCTTCACCCCCACGCCGACTGAGCGCACAGGCAGTCAGCTGATCGCCGTCGCTGCCTTTGAAGGCTTCACCCCGTCGCACCGGCTAGATCACACTGCAACCCAGCCCTTTTCAGGGCTCCATATCCCCTAGGGACGACATGGCCCATCGGCCTCCACATCTTTCCAACATGAAAGATCAAAGTCCTTTCAATAGTCCCCTACAGGATTATAGGACCTCCACCATCCGTGGACAAAACCCGGGCTACCATGCCCCAAAAATAGCTCCCCCGAAGCCAAAACTACACTGTCCTCATCAGGACACGTTATCGGGTCTAAACATCCCTCTCGGGATACCTACTCCGAGTTTAACATACTTAAATTCTCCCTATAGGACAGATCCGCATAACCAGTCAATAAATCCACTACAATGATAATATCAGCAATAACCCATAAAAAGGAAGGAGACGGTACCTCAAGCCGGAATAACCAATATCATCAGTACTCAGCCATCAAGTAACGGTCAGAATATCAGAAGTCCTCAAGCAGTGGCAAGTCCTCTTTCAACCACTCCGAACGAACTGTCACGACCTGAAAATCCATCTCCTCTCAAAAGAAAGAAAAAGGGATCCAACACAGTGGAAGAGGAACACAATTAAACGTAGGAAAGTATTGGATATAGGTACTTAATAGGTCAATGAAAGTACCAAGATGTTCAGACAAAGTGAACCACTCCTGCTTTACCGATTTTCCTGAAGACATCAGAAAGAATATTTTTACCATGTTTCACAATCTCCCGACCATCACAGATAAAAGGCAGTTCTTGGTTTTTCACGTCAGGGAGGAACACGTAGGAAGGAGAACCACTGAAGGAGCTTCAAGGAGAAATAAAACTAGAGTAGGTACCTATATTCTTTGACCAAAGAACTTGAAATTATAAAAGTCTGTCGAGAATATTTCCTAAACACACTTAACTTCCCAAAAGCTACATGAGGGGTGCCATAAGCAAACTCAACTGTGAAGGGATTTTAATGCCTGATATGAGTGAGGGGAAAGCATACTCCAAAACACAAATTGAAAGAAGATGATGAACAATTTATTCGCAACCACATTCATCATTTCCAAGTGTTGAATCCCACTATTGTCGGAAGAAGAGTGAGTATTGGTATTTAGAATCAGCATTAAATGCAACAAAAAAGTATGAGCTTTACAAGCTATGCTGTATCGAAAAACGGCAGAAAAAACAATCTGACGAAGTTTCAGCCCCCCACCCCCACACCCCTACGAGATATAGGGGTAAAACTGCTTTGACCAGCGTTGACCACGGTGTTCCCCTACTCCGATTAACTTTACCCAAAGTCAGGAAAGGGCAGAAAGAACAATCTGACGAAGTTTCAACCCCACACCACTACGAGATATATAGGGGTAAAACTGCTTTGACCAGCGTTGACCGCCGTTGACCACGGTGTTCCCCTACTCCGATTAACGTCAAATTTTACGCAAAGTCAGGAAAGGGCAGAAAAAACAATCTGACGAAGTTTCAGCAACCCACCCCCACGAGATATAAAAGTAAAACTGCTATGACCAGCATTGACCACGGTGTTCCCCTACTCCGATTAACATCAAATTTTACGCAGGAAAGGGCAAAAAGAACGATCTGACAATGTTCCCCCCCCCCCCACCCCAGTACGAGCTATAAGCGTAAAACTGACCAGATTTCACCCCCATTGACCACAATGTTCCCCTACTCCGATTGACTTCAAATTTGAATCGAAGACGGAAAATATCAAAACAAACAGGCTATCAAATTTTTAACTCTCTACCCCCACCCCCTCCCCGACGAGCAATAAGCGTTAAACTGTTTTGACCCCCGTTGTCCACGGTCTTCTCGTTCTCCGATTCCGTACAAATTTTGATCAAAGACGAAAAATAGCAAAACGAACGATCTGTCAAATTTTCAACCCTCCACCTCCACTCTCCTACGAGCAATGAGCGTTAAACTGACCACATTTGACCCCCGTTGACCACGGTGTTCTCGTAGGTACTCCAATTCCGTTCAAATTTTAATCAAAGACGAGAAAGATCAAAACGAGCAATCTGTCAAAATCTCAACCCTCCACCTCCACCCCCCTACGAGCAATGAGCATATAACTGACCACATTTGACCCCGTTGCAGATAGAATCGCATGTACCTAAAACCGTTAAATTGGTTTGTGAGAGATATTTTTCTCTTTCCTAATAATCTCCTGTGTGTAATAAATACTCTATTACATTTATTATTTATAAATATAAATACATTTATTTATCTTAGTATATAAAAACATACTATACTATAATATATATACTCCTGTGTGTATTCTTTCATAAAGAATGCTGAGGTATAACCATTACTTTGCTATCATGAATAATTTCATTTCGGATTACGTCTACCATTGCACAAAATGAAATGGAAAGAAAAATTCTGCAATACCTACCTACGATCTAAATCGAATTCATTTTGAACTGGGGGAAGGCGGGTAGGGTTGTTCACGATCTACCCGGTTCCAACACCGCTTTCATACCAAGCGGACTAAGTGCCAACTAAGGTGCGATTTCGGTGAGTCTGTCTGTTGTAGGAGTGTCTGGAGACCGACTGCCAGTGGCGCCGCCAGCGCCTTCTGTCGAGAGTTTATGCAACTTCCTCTCATCTCTACCGTTTCGTACGTAAGAGGCTTAAGGTTTGTATGTACAGTGAGTCCTGGACCTGTTCAGAATCGAACTAGGTTCGAAAGAGGACCGACAAGGGAGGGGATGAGAACTGGTTCATTACTCCTCGCAGTCCATACGCGTTTCGAACCAATTCGGAACTGATAACCTTCACTCGTAACCTTTTTCTCAATAGGATTCTTCTTAAAATTAAACGGCTGAACCATTGAAGTCAAAGGTAGCCAGCCTTTAGTGTTTTGTTAATCTGTGCTCTCAAACTGACATTCTGAATATATCTTGGTTCTGATTCGGACAGCCAAGGTAATAAATACGAGTCGTATTTCAGTAAACTAAAATAAAAACAAATGCAATTATAGCCGAAAATATTTTTTTAAATTCGCTAAAAATGAGAAGTTGTTTGAGAAGTTGTTTGTTTGTCAGTACCTAAGTATATAGTTTCTTCCTGAACATATTGCTCCCCCAACTTTTAGGTAATATAGGTAATATTTCCCTACAAGGTAGGGAAAATATAGGTAATATTGAAAGAAGAATAAAATAGAAGAGGCTCGGCTCACAAGAATTTCTGTGAAGTAGCTAGTAATGTAGTAGGTACCTAACCTTCGGGCGGTAACGAGTTCCACCAATTTCCGATTGAGACTGTAGGAATTTAATGAGCCTTTCTAGTTTGGGAAAAGTCTTGGAAGCAAAGAGTTTCACGAATTTCCGAACTGAGCCTAACACAGAAGAAAACAGAAGTATTGAAATCCAGGAATCGTTTCAAAATACCTCGAAACGGATTTTCACGAAATTTAATTTGTAAGATTTTTCTAGACATTGCATTAAGTAGTTTCATTTTCCTCAAAAATTCACTAAATGTTCCAACTGTGCAGTATGACCAAAAGAGCAAATTGACATAAGTCAATTTGTGTTATATTTGATTATATAGAACTAGAATTTGGTTTGCTATCAAACTTATGACTTAGTCACAATATCAGTCACCGAAAATAAATGTAATGACGCAAACAGTATTGCCGAAAACAACAACAACAAAACTCCACTTGCGAGCCGACAGGGGAAATGTAAACAGTTTACAGCGCATGAGCGGGACTAGAAGTTCCGAAAAAAATCCCGGACCGATAGAACGTGTTCTGGACAGTCCCGCACTGGCTCTATGGACAGCGTACTAAAAATCCCGAACTCGTTCGGTCGCTGTGCATACAGCCAAAAAGGGGCGTGGTCAGTTCAGAACCGTTCAGGACTTACTGTACATACAAACCATTAACTCCGTTTCGTTATCATCTTGCACTCGCAGGGTCTGATGAAACAGATATCAAAAGTTAAGGGGTTGAGAATAAGAAACTTGAGTAGGTAGGTACCTGTAGTGGATTTATTGGTGAATTCACCACAGTACCTATGGCTGGACTCCTTCCCGTCCGATTTCAAGCGATTCTAGGAACTACTCTCCCCCCCCCACCCGTGATCTATTCATGCAACTAACCTATATTTTACCAAAACGATTGATTTAGAATGTTACTCTCTATTTTTGAGATGCGAGCTTGCTAGCATCAGACCACCAAAGAATACACATCATTCAGATCAATTTATCCTAAAATATATCCTAAATCAGTCCTGATCCAAAATCTCCTTTTAATGAGCACATTATTATTTAGAATAAGTTTTCTTTGCCATTGAATTGATTGTCTGCAATTTGATAACAATCACAGTGCTAAAAATTTCTAAACAATTCAACGTAATTATACGAAAATTCGCCCATTTGATCATGCTGCATGACAGGAATTTTTTGTAATAAAATTTGTCTCATTCATTGCATTTTCAAGGATATCAGTGATTCAGTATGGGTTCCGATATAAGACACAGAAAATGAGAAAAAAAGTAAATTAAAAACAGTGGGTATTCGAAATCAATCCTTCTAGTAAAATATAGATTAGTTGGATAAAAAGATCAGAGTTAGGTAAGTTTAAAAGTATATAAGTATATTTCGCAGGTTGAAAAAAAAAAAGTTTATTGGCTTCTGGTTTGAATCGATCCTAAGATCATCTGGTCAGTAAAGGCCGTATCACACTTGCATTTTTTTCGCATTTTTTCTGTGTTTTTAACGCAAAAACGTGAAGAAGAAGAAGTGCGTTTTTCCAAGGTCAGCTTTTTCGACCATTGCGCATCCTGGCGGAGCGTTTTTAAACTCACTTGGGAAAATTAGAACACGTTCTAATTTTTACCTTGACGCAAGAAAAATGCTAAACATAACCCTTGGGGAGGTTACAATTCAATGAAAAACCCCTAGGAGCCCTAACCTGACAGATTTAATAAAAACGCATTTCGCCAGAATGCGCTGTTTTTGCAGTTATTCCTCTTCAACATTCACTACTGAACTTGAAAAAACGCAGTTTGCCTTCTTCACGTTTCAGCGTTTAAAACGCAGAAAAAATGCAAGTTCGGTACGCTGTAAGAGGTAGTTGCAAAAACTCTCAACAGAACGCGCTGGAGGCGCCACTGGCAGTCCGTCTCCAGACACTCCTGATTTCGGTGAGTCTGTCTGTTGTCCCACCCAACGTCTCAGCGTCTGCATTCAGTTCCGTTCAAATGTTAAACTTTGGCCATTTTTTTCACTAACTAGAAGTAATTAAAAAAATTGGAATTTACATCAGAAAGATAGGAAATTTAACGTTCTTCCCAACGTTCTCCTTAAATTTGACAATACTCCAGCAATTGAGGAGTTAGAGCTGTTACGCTCCAGGAAAATAACTCTCACAGTCGAAGAGGTTTGGTCACCCTGGCCTCTTAGCTCTGGTCGTTAGAGTGTCGCAACTCCGGGAAATTAATAATAATTTCTCGTAGTTGTGACGACGCGAGTTCGAACTCCTGTCGAGGTATCAAATATTTTTAGCCCGTTACAGTGGCGCAGCCGAAATAGGACCCGAAATCATACGAAACAATAATTAATTAAATCCCTCTCGAGCCAAAAGACTGTACACATCACATTTCCTGTTGTTATGCCTTTCATTTCCTCACTCACTTGAGTCAAAACACACCGTGACAATGACCTCGCTCGACTGCTGACTTGTTCCAGCGAGCATCTGCTGAGCCAGCGGCCTGCAGTTTCACTCGTCATTCGTCCGACCCCAAACCAGCCGAGACGGCTGGTATTTGACTCCGGGGAAATGTTACGCTCCAGGAAAATATCTCTCACAGTCGAAGAGGTTTGGTCACCCTGGCCTCTTAGCTCTGATCGTTAGAGCGTTGCAACTCCGGGAAATTAATAATAATTTCTCGTAGTTGTGACGACGCGAGTTCGAACTCCTGTCGAGGTAGCAAATATTTTTAGCCCGTTACAGAGCTGTTTTTGTGTTGTGAGGTCGAAAACGCGAAAAAAATCTTAAAAACTAAATAACTCGGAAACGAAGCTTCTAAAAGAAAAAGTCTATGAGGCACTTTTTGTTGCAAATTAGTTGTTAATATATATACGAAAAAGCGTTAAACTTTGGGATTTCTTTCAGAATGTCTCAAAACGTATTTCAATGAAGAAAGTTCTCGAAAAATTATATCATTTTAGTACACACCCACTAAAAATGCCCTGCGCGACCCCCGGGTCATGGCGCTGTGATCAAATTAGTATATTTTTGACAAATAAAACTATTTCGTAATGCGTGTGTGTGTCTGTGTACTAAAATGGCTGTGAACGGCTAAAAATCTTTTGATTTCAAGTTTTTGGCAAAATATAGCTCAAATAAAGTTTATTGACTTTAAAATAGAACATTAACAAATTTATTTACAAAATTATGCTGAAAAATGTACTTAAAATTTTTCAAAAGTTGCTAAAAATGGATAAGAACTGCAATACAAGGTAAAAGTGTAAAACCTCTATTTGAATAGGAGAGGGAAATGTTACGCTCCAGGAAAATAACTCTCACAGTCGAAGAGGTTTGGTCACCCTGGCCTCTTAGCTCTGGTCGTTAGAGTGTCGCAACTCCGGGAAATTAATAATAATTTCTCGTAGTTGTGACGACGCGAGTTCGAACTCCTGTCGAGGTATCAAATATTTTTAGCCCGTTACAGTGGCGCAGCCGAAATAGGACCCGAAATCATACGAAACAATAATTAATTAAATCCCTCTCGAGCCAAAAGACTGTACACATCACATTTCCTGTTGTTATGCCTTTCATTTCCTCACTCACTTGAGTCAAAACACACCGTGACAATGACCTCGCTCGACTGCTGACTTGTTCCAGCGAGCATCTGCTGAGCCAGCGGCCTGCAGTTTCACTCGTCATTCGTCCGACCCCAAACCAGCCGAGACGGCTGGTATTTGACTCCGGGGAAATGTTACGCTCCAGGAAAATATCTCTCACAGTCGAAGAGGTTTGGTCACCCTGGCCTCTTAGCTCTGATCGTTAGAGCGTTGCAACTCCGGGAAATTAATAATAATTTCTCGTAGTTGTGACGACGCGAGTTCGAACTCCTGTCGAGGTAGCAAATATTTTTAGCCCGTTACAGAGCTGTTTTTGTGTTGTGAGGTCGAAAACGCGAAAAAAATCTTAAAAACTAAATAACTCGGAAACGAAGCTTCTAAAAGAAAAAGTCTATGAGGCACTTTTTGTTGCAAATTAGTTGTTAATATATATACGAAAAAGCGTTAAACTTTGGGATTTCTTGCAGAATGTCTCAAAACGTATTTCAATGAAGAAAGTTCTCGAAAAATTATATAATTTTAGTACACACCCACTAAAAATGCCCCGCGCGACCCCCTGGTCATGGCGCTGTGATCAAATTGGTATATTTTTGACAAATAAAACTATTTAGTAATGCGTGTGTGTGTGTGTTTGTGTACTAAAATGGCTGTGAACGGCTAAAAATCTTTTGATTTCAAGTTTTTGGCAAAATATAGCTCAAATAAAGTTATTGACTTTAAAATAGAACATTAACAAATTTATTTACAAAATTATGCTGAAAAATGTACTTAAAATTCCTTAAAACTTGCTAAAAATCTATAACAACTGCAATACAAGGTAAAAGTGTAAAACCTCTATTTGAATAGGAGATTATTAATTAGAACACGTTTTTTTGTCATAAAATTAATAATTAACCATTTCTGTGCACTCGAAGTACTCACATTTCAAAACAATGTAACATAATGTAGGTAATAGAATATTTTACGAAGATTAGCTTATATTATTAGCTCATGCTACATGACTGGGTTCTTTTCCGTTAATTCACTACCAAACATTCTTCTTGGTTTCCGTTAATTCACTGCCATTGAAATATAAGCTATTCGATACAAAACTATTCCATAAACATCAGAATACGTGTTCTGTGTTTTCATAGCCGTGTAGGATTCCTGCAATTGTTATCTTATCTCTTAGCGATAGGAGCAGCGCGGCGCGGCGGGCGGCCAGTCCAGACAGTCATTGTTGCGGTAGCATGAGTGTATGTTGCATGTTTTTGTACTTTCCACCTCAATCATTTTATTCCAGGTATTTACTACATATTTAATAACACAATTACCTAATGAAAACCAAAACCATACCTACTTTAAGTACAAACATGATTGGTAGTGTATTAACGGAATCCCAGACCAAAACAATAATGGTAGTGAATTAACGGAAAAGAACCCATGACTGGAACTGTTGATGAATATGGGCTGAATTTTTATTGTTTATTTTCATTACCTACGTAATGTATTTTGAGGGTACTGTCTATCCATGTAGGTACCTACCGAATAATTCATTCGGTCATGAGAATATTTCCATGTGACTGTCTTGCATAACACTTATATTTTTTTACAGACGAAACCCAAGAAGAATTCATATTAAGAAAGGGACTGGAAGTAGAGAAACTTCTTCTAAAAAGCGAGGCAGCGCGCCAGTTTATATCTATAATAATAGCAACGTCAAACCAGTAGGTAAGTGAATAGTTTTGGTTTCCTGATGATAAAAACTGATGTTAACATCCACTACCTGATAATAGATCAAGAATTGTATTATTTTATTTTAGGGTTTTTTTCAATCCATTGTGGGAGCTGAAAAATTGTCATTGCTGTACCCCTCATTTCTTGACCCCTGGGTTCTGCCAGTGGAGCCCACGATTGCCCTCCGTTTAGTCACGAAGAACAACATGGGTCCCTAAAAATTAGCGTTATCCATGGGTGCGAAAGTAGGTATTTGACCATTTTTAAATCGAAAATGATTCCATCCTAAGAAGTTTGGCATTAATTGCACTCTACTACGATGGGTGATTTTCTTTCCACGATTTTTCAAAGTTTCGCACACTGATGACGTCAAAACACTCCGCCCTACCAGTCTGACGACACGAGTGCAAACTTTGAAAAATCATATAAAGAAAACTATTACACGTAAGAGAGTGTGGATGGTGTCAAATTTCTTAGAATGTAATCTATTTTCATTTAAAAATATAAAATGAATACGTGGGTGTGATGTAAACACATAGGTACCTACGAAGCTGTCACAGTGGGTAGTGCTCATAGTGTAATGTATAGTGCCTCTTTAGACACCTTCTTCAATGCTGCTAATGACACTTCTCGTTGAGATGCTGTTTAAATCATTAAATCAAAAGTAACTACCCCAATAAATCATGATTCTAGATTAAAACCAATCGTCGTTAACAAGAGAGTAACTCATTTTCGAAATGGTTAGCTAATATTTTTCGACCAAATACATACCTACATAGTTATTGAACCTAGCATAGGAATATTTATCAATACAAGGTACCTACTATATTTCTAAATATGGTTTCATATAGGTACCGTACGTACAGGGTATTCAAATGTAAACCGTTAAAAACTTGTGGGATCGATTGTACATACATCTATTTGCAAGAAAACGAACCTTCTAGGGATTCGCTGTTTAAAAACGGAAGTTAGTGAAAAGCGTTGTCTATTTCCACGAAAAATAAAGAGTTACAATGTTAAATCGATTTCGACGGTTAGGCCATCATCAGTAACAAACAATAACTGAAGACACATTAGAAAGGACACAGCTTATATAGAGACAGGTGAAGGGAGATTGAATCCCATTGGTCGAGAGAAAGGAAAGGGGCAGGAGGTACAACCAATCAAGTGCATACAAAGTGAAAGGGAGATTGAATCCCATTGGTCGAGAGAAAAGAAAGGGGCAGGAGGTACAACCAATTAAGTGCATACAAAGTGAAAGGGGATTATAGCTAATCAGATGAAGTGAAAGGGGGGAAATAACTAAATAGGGTTTCAACAGTGTGAAGGGATAATTCCAAGGTTTACAGAAATGGACCTATCAGTGGTGAAATATATTGAGGTATATCCTCATTTAAACATTTACCAGACCTGTCACTTTTGATAATTTCGAATTTTTCAAGTACATTCAACATACCTCCCTTTGGGCAAAAATGAAGAAATTCTACAAACTGTCTGTCTGTCAAATCAAAATTGTAACTATGATTAGATTCCTTAAGATGTTTTGCAAATGTAGACTTACCCTTATTTTCCCTGAAATCCTCCATATGCTCGTCTATTCTTTCCCTAAATTTCCTACCAGTCTGACCGCAATATTCGTAGCCACAAGAACATTTTAATTTATAAACTCCACTTTTATCCTGCACACTAATTTTATCCTTAACGGATCCTAGTAATGCTTTAAGACTATTTTTATTTTTAAAACCTACTTTATAACCTCTCGATGATAGAATTTTGCCAATTTTATCAGAAATTTTCCCATAATAAGGTAAACTTATCCATTGCTTTTCTTCTAAAGTTAGATCTTCCCGAGCCAGATTGGAAACTTTTTCCCTACTCTTTTTCCTAAGAACCTTATCCCATATGGTATCAACGAGATCTCCTCCATATCCATTACTAGCCGCGATGCTTTTGATAATGGATTTTTCTTTTGATAAATTTTGTTCACTCATTGGAATAGATAGTGCTCGGTTGATCATACTATGGAAGGCTGCATGCTTATGTACTAAAGGGTGATTTGAACTACTATGGATCGTTATATCGCTATATGTATCTTTTCTGTAGATTGAAAAATCATGCTTCTCATTTACTAAAGAGATGGACAGATCAAGAAAATTTAGTTTATTCCCGCCGAATTCGAGGCTGTTTCGATTCGATTCGCTGTTTATTGATTATTGTTAATTTCTATTGTGATTAGTTAATATTTACATAAAGTGCTATATATACATTTTTAAGGAGGAAATTGGTATGGTTGATAGAATAGTGGCAGGGCGGTGGGAGGTCAGTTAGCATTGTGATCTTAGCAAACCTCCAACAAATTAGCCTGTTGAGTCCTTTGAATGAGAACATCGCATCCATACCTTGTAACTGTACCTATACTACCTTCGTGCGCCATAAGCGTCCCATTTAATTTGGTCATGTATATTGAGACCCCTCCTCCACCCCACCATCACGTTTAACCCTGAGACCACTAGCAAATCTCTGTATGCCCCCTTAGTATGGACACTAAGGAAGTACAAATATAAAAAACTACAAGCACAAGTACATTACTATCATGATAATAATGTTAAATTATTAGTATTTTAATCATTTATTATTATTATTATTATTTTTTTATTTTTTTTTCGTGAAAGTTGAATAACTCTGAAACTAAGTGTTTACAAAAATTCAGTAACATGTCAGTTTTCTCTGGAATTACTTGTATAACCGACCCCTGAATTATGTTAAACCTCAACTGTGTTCACCATATGCTATACATACATACACACACACACACACACACATATATATATATATATATATATATATATATATATATATATATATATATATATATATAACATATCGCACCCATCCTAGAATAAGGGTACAACTCAAAAATTGTCATTTTCGGCAAATCGCATTCAAAGTTTTCTTCCACACCATTGGCTACCCGTTCTTTGGAACACGATGAACATTATTTATCTTTGCGAAACTTGTTTCCTACATTATTACTCTAACGCCCCATGGTGAATAAATAGTTTTTTTGACAGTGGGAAGGGAGTGGGGGGAACGGTTTTGTTGATTTTTTAAGAATTTTTGAGTTGTTCCAACTCAAACACTGAAATCTCACCAGTCAGGATCCAAAATGTTCAGAAAAGAAAGACACAAGTTAAAATTGTCCACACAAAAAGGAAACAACTCAAAACGAAACACAGACTATTTGAACTCATCTGAGTTGTGTCTTTCTTCCTAGGACGTGAATTGGTTACTCCGTCCATAGAAGAAAGACACACGCACTCTCTAGCGGAATTAGAGTGCCCTAAACATATCTCCACCTTCTACAGACAAACTAGACCGTTTCTACTTCTTAGAACCACAACTAACTCAAAAATCGCGATTTTTGAGTTGTACCCTTATTCTAGGACGGGTGCGATATCATTTTATTTATTATATTTAATTTTTTCCGCAATTTGTTCCTATTGAAATTCATTATGAGACATTATGAAACGCATTCTCGAGCTTAACGCTTTTTCAAGTGTATATATATATATATATATATATATATATATATATATATATATATATATATATATATAAAAGGCTAGAAAATGACTAGGCTAGTCGGAGTTGTGAATGGTTTTTGTATTTTCCTGCGACAATTTAAAAAAGATTTACAGGGTGATTCCCTCGCAAATGCAAAAAAAATTTGGGTGAAACTGCATCGAAAATGGAGTAAAATGCCGCCAACTGAATATTTTCATCTCAATGCGTTCTCGAGATATGATTTTTTGAAGGTTTTTTCAGGAAAACCGTGTTTTTTTCCTTTTAAACTCAAATTTCTCCACTTTACTTCATTTAATTTTAACTTTTAACCACATTTTCGGAATTAGCATTAAATTTTCTATAAGAATAGTGTACTTCGGTTCTTAAAAACTACCATCCGAAGACCCTCACATCAGCTCAAACATTGACGATTTTGAAAAAATAATATTTCTGAAAATATTTAAATCTTTACTACTCTTTCAAAAAAAATCCTGGAAACTGGCAAATCTCATGAAAACTCCTTCATCCAATATTCTTTCCAACGGTATAATCAATTTTAATTTTATTTTGTTATTTAGGGGAGAAAATTATGTTTTAATGTGGTTTCCTCGAAAGATGACCCTCCATGAACCAACGAGTATGGGGTCGGTTTCTATGTATTTTTTCTCGCTTTGTTGAATGGTAACATTTGTAGATCTCTCCGACTCCGTTATAATCGAGTTTTACACTTTAATTAACTAGTTTTACCCCATAACACACATACATTTAATCGTAACAAACAAACTAAACATTTGCGATTTTAAGTGTAAAACTCGGTTATAACGGAGTCGGAGAGATCTACAAATGTTACCATTCGATACAGCGTGAAAAAATACATACTCGTAGAAACCGACCCCATACTCGTAGGTTCACGGAGGGTCATCTTTCGAGAAAACCAACAATTTCATTGAAAAACCCACATTTTTTAACATTAAAACATAATTTTCTCCGCTAAATAACAAAATAAAAGTAAACTTGATTATACCGTTGGAAAGAGTATTAGGAGAACCAGTTTTCATGAGATTTGCCAGTTTCCAGGATTCGTTTTGGAAGAGTAGTAGTCTTAAAGATTTTCAGAAATATTCTTTTTTCAAAATCGTCAATGTTTGAGCTGATGTGAGGGTCTTCGGATGGTAGTTTTTAAGAACCAAAGTACACTATTCTTATAGTAAATTTAGTGCTAATTCCGAAAATGTGGTCAAAAGTTAAGATCAGATGAAGTAAAGTGGAGAAATTTGATTTTAAAAGGAAAGAAACACGGTTTTCCTGAAAAAACCTTTTAAAAATCATATCTCGAGAACGGATTGAGATAAAAATATGCAGTTGGCGGCATTTTACTCCATTTTCGATGCAGTTTCACCCAAAAAATTTTGTTGCATCTGCGAGGGAATCACCCTGTATATTCAAAACACCGACTTGCCTGGTCATTTTCTACCTCCAGTGTACAATTTAAACTAGTCAGAAGCTGACCACAATAATATATACACACACACACGCACATATATATATGTATATATATAATTATTATAGTTATGTTATCATTATTATTTTTAATGTTTGTAGCCTCGCCTTGAGCCTCAAAAGACCGTTCCGGCTGAATAGGACGGCCATAATGAGGTTCATCAGGATAATGGAGAGGAGTGTGGGTAAGTGACTTAGCAATGTAAAGAACTAACCAACACAATGTAGGTTGCCTCAATCCAGGTAATGTGGGAAAAATCAATGACGAAAATGAAAGAGAGGAGAGAATTTAGCTCACTCAGCTGATCAGGATGAGCCCATCATTACATTAGTATTACCTATTATTGTTAGTTTTATATATAATTGTAAGGATTATGTAATTTATTTAGTTCATTTTCAAGGGAAGCCTACTTAATAGGTACTACCTGCCTACATTTTTGATTTCAGAGAGTTCTTTGTGATTTTTCCTACATTTTATGCAGTTTATCCATTATTTATTTCACAGTTTCTTCAAGAATCGTTAATCGTTTTTAAAGCGTAAACTAAATGTTTTGTCTTTGAATTCCTGCTCCAATAAAAATTCTGTTTGCTATTGAAATTCATACTGAGACAGAGGCCCCTCTTTTCTGCTCGAGGTCCGATGGGATACTCAGAAAGAAAAGTTCCAGTCATGCAGCATGATCGTATGAGCGAATTTTCATAAATGGTCGTATTACATTTATGTTAATTCTGTTGAAATTTGAGCACATTGGGGGACAAATAAAAATGTTATTATACATTTTATAGCAAACTAACTTTTTATCAGTAATATTCCAATGAACAAACGATTTTGTGGATTTTTACAATTTTTCCAAGAGTTCCTATCGATTTGTAGCTTATTTTAATGTTTTTTGCCTTTTTTAGTGATTTTTTAAGTACATTTTTTGAAATTTGACCAATTTAATGTGCTCAAAAAGTGTTGTCCAACGAACTCATCCTTTCTTTTGAAATGCTTGATTTTTGACGAAAGAACGAAGTTTTTATCTCAATTCTATCGAGAGTTATCGTCTGGAATGACACATACATATATATACTTATAAAAAAGCGTTAAAATCCAGGAATCATTTCAGAATACCTCAAAACAGATTTCGATGAAGAAAATTTTTGAAAATTTTTATTTTAAAATTTTTGGAGCCATTGCAATTTCTTCGTTTTCTACGAAAATTCGCTAAAACCAATCCTCAACTGAGAATTATTTCAGTAATTAAAAAATACTGGAGGAGGAAAACCCCAAATTTAATGTATCATGTATCCTATTACCTGGGTGATTACCTACACCTATATTCTCCTTTCTATTCCAAAGACCTAGACGCAATCAACTTTATTTTATGCCTTACAACACAGGAGCAGATGTTGAATGAATATGTTAAAAAACTGCATTTCTAATTTTATATTATATTTTTGTTCATCTTTCTCCTACTTTTGGTTTATTATTTCCAATAATAAGCCTATGTGATCGTGTAGCAAAAAATTTTTATAACCCCCCCTCAAACTTTGTCACTTTACGTTTCAAGGTGCGTAGAATCCAAATTTGAAATGTCCGTCCGCCGTTCGCCGTCCGGGCCATAAAAGGTCTTAGAATTGACTTAAAAAATCTGTTCTTTCGCACATAGACTCCACTTGGGGTCTAGTTGGTCCTAACTTCTCGCCAGCTCGATCGCTCCACACCCATGGGTGCTATGAGCCAAAAATAGGTGAAAAAGTGTCTTTTTTTTGTATATTTCAAGTTGTATAGAAATTGGAGATTTATGAGTGAAAAGAAAATGTTAGCTATTAATTTTATGAAAAAAAAAAGTATTTTAAATTATACTCTTCTATTCAAAAAGAGATTTTGGATTTTAGGCTATTTTTTGCAATTTTATAGATTTTTTAAAACAAAATTTAATGAAGTTCAAGTTTTTAGCATAATTTTGTACATCAATTTTTGAATGTTCTATTTCATAGTTGATAAACTTTATTTGACCAATCTTGTGTTAAAAACGCTGCAAATTATTTCACAAAGGTTTATTATTTTTTCAATTGAGTATGATCGTAGTTTTAGTTGGCTAGCCTACGTCATAAGGCCCGTCCAGACTCCTCGGCGTGTCCTACTTCGATTTGCCACAACCTATACTTCTATAATTATATACGCATGTTTATATTTCTCGATTTGAGCTCCTATCTATTCAAATAGTTATTGCCTTAATAATATCATTATCTAAGTACGTACGAAAAGTCGAGAGGATACGTTATTAAATATGCGTAGGAAAAGCTTTGGTATTAACACACAAATATGACCTTGAAAAAAACATATTCATGCCTCGAACGAACGCCGGCGCCGTACCCACCACAAGCCGCGGCGCCGGCGCCTCCTCTCACTCCACCGCCCGCTCACCCCCCCCCCCCTCTCCACCCACCGTGACCCCCTGCCAAGCGTGCCAGGCGTGCTCGCGTCGAAAAAGACACGTTTTTGCCCGTTTTTGGCCCATAGCATCTATTCGAGTAAAGCGATCGGGATGGTTAAACGTTAGGACCAACTAGACCCCAAATGGAGTCTATGTGCGAAAGAACGGGTTTTTTAAGTCAATTCTTAGGCCTTTTATGGCCCGGACGGCGGACGGCGAACGGCGGACGGCGGACGGACATTTCAAATTTGGATTCTACGTACCTTGAAACGTAAAGTGACAAAGTTTGAGGGGGGGGTTATAAAAATTTTTTGCTACACGATCACATAGGCTTATTATTGGAAATAATAAACCAAAATATCAATTTAACGATTCTTAGCCATTTTCAGTGATTTTGTCAGCACATTTTGGTTTATTATTTCCAATAATAAGCCTATGTGATCGTGTAGCAAAAAATTTTCATAACCCCCCCTCAAACTTTGTCACTTTACGTTTCAAGGTACGTAGAATCCAAATTTGAAATGTCCGTCCGCCGTTCGCCGTCCGCCGTTCGCCGTCCGCCGTCCGGGCCATAAAAGGCCTAAGAATTGACTTAAAAAACCCGTTCTTTCGCACATAGACTCCATTTGGGGTCTAGTTGGTCCTAACGTTTAACCATCCCAATCGCTTTACTCGCATAGATGCTATGGGCCAAAAACGGGCAAAAACGTGTCTTTTTCGACGCGAGCACGCCTGGCACGCTTGGCAGGGGGTCACGGTGGGTGGTGAGGGGGGGGGGGAGGTGGAGTGAGAGGAGGCGCCGGCGCCGCGGCTTGTGGTGGGTACGGCGCCGGCGTTCGTTCGAGGCATGAGTGTTTTTTTCAAGGTCATATTTGTGTGTTAATACCAAAGCTTTTCCTACGCATATTTAATAACATATCCTCTCGACTTTTCGTACGTACTTAGATAATGATATTATTAAGGCAATAACTATTTGAATAGATAGGAGCTCAAATCGAGAAATATAAACATGCGTATATAATTATAGAAGTATAGGTTGTGGCAACTCGAAGTAGGACACGCCGAGGAGTCTGGACGGGCCTTATGACGTACGCAAGCCAACTAAAACTACGATCATACTCAATTGAAAAAATAATAAACCTTTGTGAAATAATTTGCAGCGTTTTTTTATTTCTGTTGGTGGAATTACTGTAGTGTTTTTGCATTTACAAATTTAATACTTGTTCCTTTTCGGTTATGGCGTCGTGGAGGTTCTTCAGGCGCGGAGATGGTCAGTTTGGTTGATCTATCTCTCATCCTTCATTGTGATGGGGGATGATACTTGTGGTGATGTGTTCCCCCCTCTTGCCGGCTCCCAATGGATCGGAGAATTGTTTGATTTTCATGATAATTTTTTTGACTCTACATTTACCATTGATGATCCTAGTAGCTCGATTCTCGATTCTTCTATGGAAGTTAGTTCTAGGACCAGGCAGATTTTAGCTGTACATGATCAGGGATTTCATGTTGGACACCTCAATGAACAGAGTTTATCTCACAATATAGAAGATATTAGATATTATCTGGGCGGTAATCGCTTGCAGGTCTTGGGGATTTCTGAAACATGGCTAACGGGTGGAGATCGATGGCTATAATCTGGTCAGGAACGATCGTTCGCGCTGTAGAGGTGGAGGCGTTGCTCTTTATGTTGACTGTGATCTTAAATACAGAATTTTCGATAGTTCAGATTCCGACCAAACAATTGAATACCTTTTTCTGGACTTAGAGCTACCCGCAAAAAGAGTATTAGTGGGTGTGGTTTATCGTACATTTACCATGTATTCCAATATAGGTACTTCCTCTAGAACCTATTCTTGCAAACGCCCTTAGTAATTTTAATAAAGTAATCATTGTGGGCAATTTTAATTGCAACATTGCTACTGATACTGTTCAGGCTGCTAACCTACCAAGTATGTGTAGGGCGTTGTCTCTTGATGTTGTCAATGTTGGCCCAACCCACTTTGCAGGTTCGTCAGAGTCAACTCTAGATCTGTTGCTGACCAACGTTTCTAACAATATTGAGCATTTTGTACAGTTTTCTGTGCCGGGTGTCTCCAATCACGAGATGCTATTTTGTTCGTTCGATTGTCCTCTAACCAAAGCTCAAGCCAGAATCATCAAGTACCGAAACTATAATAACTTTTCGCAGGAAGATTTGTTGGAGAGGGCTATTGAGATGCCCTGGCAGGAGGTCTATGAAATGACCTCTGTCAATGACATGGTTGCTCATATACCTAACTTCTCTTATATTGTTTCTGATTAATATATTTGCCCCAGAGAAAGTAATAAAAATCCGCCATCCCAAAAACACTTGGTTTTCACAGGAAATAAGAGTTGCCATAATGGAGCGAGACAAAATGTTTAAGAAATGGAAAAGTACCAAAAATAGGAGTTTTTTCGAATTATTCAAATTCAAACGTAATCGAGTCAAAAAACTTATTCGTAATGCTAAATTTGCTTTCTTTACAAGTTTGCTAAACCTTAAATTGCCAATGAAAGAACTCTGGTCCAACCTTCACTCTCTTGGTTGTACAAATAAAAAAGTCCAGTCATGCAGCATGACCCCATGAGCGAATTTTTGAAGAAATCTTCGACATTTCAGTCGCTATTGATCTTAGGCTTAACGTTACTGACGGCCGAGTGGAGGGAGGCCTTGAGATTAACGTTACTAACGGCCGAGCGGAGCGAGGCCTTGGGTCTGCGTGCTAGTACGTACATAAGTAGAACTTCTTCATAATTTCATGGCTGATATTTTCTAAGCCACAGTCAGTATTAAAACTACATCAAGTCTTGAGCGTAAAACATTAAAGAGAGCGACCGAGAGAATCGGAGGACGGAATATTTCACAGAGTAAACTCATAAGTTGTGATTACTTTTTTTTTTTTTTTTTTTTTTTTTGTTTTAACAAGCACCTACTACCTACGTTTTAAACAGCATGGTTCTAGGATTGGTTATACAGGGATACTTCCATAAGAGTAGTTCAATCTGAATTTCGACAATGTTTCATGCAAATATTACCGATTTTTACAACTGGCAGAACGGCATTATTTCGATTTTTGACTCATTTTTCAACTTTGAAATTTTTGAAAACTTGATACATATTCTTATAGGAAATTTTACGCTGATTCCGAATATACCACATGTTAGTATGCTGAAAAAATTATTTCGCACAACAAATCGCAAAAAACAGGCTATTTTGAAATTTTTGACTACATTTTTGAACATTTCAACCCGAAGATGTAATCCGATCATGCTGGCCAACGAACTTGAACTTTCGTTTTGTATCCTTAACATTTTAAAATTTGTTTGAAGTTTCTAGCACAATTCTACGGACAGTTATCGTCTGGAATGACACATACATACATACAACATATATACATACATATATACATACATACATACATACAAAAAAAATGCGTTAAACTTCAGAATATGATTCAGAATAGCCTGAAACGGATTTCTGCATAAAATATTTTTCAAAAGTTCACATTCTGCAAATTTTGAGGCGAGAGCAATAGCTTAATTTTCTTCAAAAATTCCCTAAAATGCTAGAAGTTCTATTGATTTTGATCCCAACTTGTTGAATAATCATTTTTCAAAGAGTAGCAACATGTCTTTCAACTTCCAGCCACCAATTAATGACTGCCCACATAATTTCTCATTCCAGACCATCACAGCAGATGAAGTTTTCATGGCCTTTTCGAGTCTCACCTCTCAAGCTATTGGGAGTGATGGTATTCCAATTAAATTTATCAAACAGCTATTACTAGTTATCCTTGATCCTCTCACTTATCTCTATAATTATGCTATTATATCATCTACCTTTCCTTCTTCATGGAAGTGTGCTAGGGTGACCCCTATTCCAAAAACCTCTAGAGTTTTAAATGTGTCAGATGTGAGACCTATAAGTGTGCTCCCTGCACTATCCAAACCACTTGAGTACATATTGAATAAGCAGATCACCTCGCATATGACTATGAACAAGTTGATGTCTTCTGTGCAGTCAGGTTTCAGAACTGGACATAGTTGTACAACATTATTAGCTAGCCTAATCGATTCGATCCATCGTGGGTTTGACGAGGGTGTTTCTACAAGTCTTGCATTGCTAGATTTTAGCAATGCCTTTGGGTCGGTTAATCACGAACTTCTCTTGTTAAAATTGAAATTCTCTTTGGTTTTGATCTTTTGATATCCCCTCAATTAATCTCTTGAAATCATACTTGTCAAACAGGTCCCAATTCGTTTCACTTAATTCCAACATTTCCACCACACTTGCTCAGGCTTCAGGTGTCCCCCAAGGAGCAATCCTGGGACCAGTACTCTTTGCTGCATATATTAGTGACATTCCTAGTTGCTTCCAAGAATCTAGGTGTCATATTTTTGCTGATGATGTTCAGTTTTTTATTCGAGCTCCCCTTAACGATCTTCAAGAGGCGGTGGTACTTTTAAACTCAGGTACGGATCGTGTTGAGGTGTGGGCAAAAAATAATGCTTTAGTAATTAATCCTAAGAAATCGCAATTCATAATATTTCCTAAGAAACCTGTTCCATTAACTTTTAACACTCCTTCTTTAATAGTTAAAAATCACTTAGTTACTCCTAGTTCTACAGTAAGAAATTTGGGTTTATTTCTTGATCCCCAATTGACATGGACTTCACATGTTTCCCATATTGTTAGAAAGGTTTATGGATCCTTATATGCACTGAAAAAATTAAGAAATTTCACACCCTCTAATCTAAAACTAATGCTGTCTAAAACATTACTAATACCTCACTTTGATTACTGCTGCGAAATTTTCTCCACCAACCTCAATTCTGAGCAGCTTCATCGCCTTCAAGTGTGTTAGAATTCCATAGCTCGGTTTGTGTTTTGTATCAGAAGATACGCTCATATCACTCCATATTCACGATCTTTAGTGGGATGCTCCATGACCGACCATTTTACTATGCGTGTATGTTTCTTCATTTTTAGAGTGATACATGGTGTGAACCCTTGCCTGGAGTACCTTGAGAGCACGTTTGCTTTCGGGCGCTCCGCCAGGCTCCATGCCTTAAATGTGGCGCCCCACAGTACTCTTTCAATGGGTCGTTCCTTGAGGGTAGCTGGTGCGAGGGTGTGGAATTCATTGCCTCTTGGTTGACGTTCGGTTTCTGAACTATCCGTCTTCCGTGGGCTTATTGAGCAGCACTTTGGTGTTGCATCAAACCTCCTTCATGATGCCTTACTCATCGACCCCTCCAATTCCATCATTTCGTTTTTTTTCATTTGTTCCGTTCAATGTTTTATATTCACTTTTTTTCTTTTGTTAATTAGTATATCTTTTCATTTATAAAATTATGTGAATTTTACATTGTGTTACTATACTAGGCCAGACAATCTTTGTTGTTATTATTCTTATTTTTACATGCCTAAGGGCCCATGAGGCCTATTTGTAAAATGATTACCAATAAACGTCTTAATAAATCTATTAACGAAGTTAGGTACGCAGATTGAAAGGAACGTCAACAACAGGTGCAATGAAGTTGTGCATAATAATAAGAACACATTTTCCTTCTTTCCATTTTAAGAAATGGTCACCTTAGCAATAAAGAAAACTGATAAAAAACTCGGCCCTTTGGGCCTCGCAAGGGGGGCTTCGCCCCCCTGGACCCCCCCGGATGTTATTACTTTGAGCCTGACTGCTAAAATGTAAAAAACATGGAATCATGTTTTAGCTCCTCGCTCTCACTTTATTATAGAAATGATCACGACGATTGAGCTCTTGTGAGATGATGATCTCCTAATAGAAATTCGCGAGTAAACATTCACTTTATTATACATAGAAATGATCACGACGATTGAGCTCTTGTGAGATGATGATCTCCTAATAGAAACTCGCGAGTAAACAACAGGCTAAAGAGGCTACATACGAAATTACAGCTTCCTATAGTGTAAAGCATAGAAATTACCTAATAAAATGATTTAACCACCGCTTCACGAATCAAACCGTTCTCGCAATATTTGGATCACCTGCTATGAATCACATAATCGAAACACCAGCTCAATGAAATCATCAGAAATTAACAAGCGGTTGCAATCATGTTCACAATATCAATAATTGAGAATGATCACCTGTGTGTAATATAGTATGGTTGGATAAATCGAGAGCTTTCGAACGAATGGTCAACGAATTTTGTGGGATGAAAAACGACGAAGTATCATATCCCTAGCAACGACTCGGTTGTAAGCGGAAATCATCACAATTATTGGCGCTACTTTCATCTCACTTTATAGTCTCACTTTTCGGCGGGGGATCCATCGCTAAAACATGATTCCATGTTAAAAACAAAAATGTACTGTTCAGGGTGTGGGTACACGGAGATGGTGCACTTGAGAGAAGTGCATCTAAATACCAATACACTTGATTCCAGTTGTCAGATTCTGGTTTGCTCTAATTTCCCCTTCTTGAGTAGTTTTCCTACTTTTTTCACCTTTTAAATCCTTCCCCTCTTGGTTAAAAATAAAGAAGTTAAAAATGTTACCTCAAAAAACGATTTTGGTGGATACCACATATCGTGCATCTGTATGATTCGCTGAGATTCGCCTTCATTTCTCAGTTGGAAAATGAAATTCTCTTACTAAGCCAGCCTGATCATTGGAAAATAATTAAAAAGATTGGTGTTGTGAATTTCAAACTGACCCCCAACCTAAAAAATATCCACGTTAAAATAGGCAGATCAAGGTTTAAATTACTTGATAAAAATACCATTAAAAATGTAAAATAATGAAGACATAATAATGATAACATATCATAAAAATTGATACCACACATATTTGTAGTATCAATAATTAAGTATCTAACTGTGTTAGGCAGATCAAGCTTTAAATTCCATGTTGAAGTAATAATAAACCATTAACTGATAATAATATCAATAAATATGTACCTAATTGCATGTTATTTTGTTTTTCAGAGAAACAAAGGAGGAGAAGAAACCCTATTTGATGTACAAAAGGACATTTTTATTTAAAAAAATAAATACATAATATGTATTATGTATGATGTCATTTTTATACACCTGTGGTATCTTGGCTTCTGTATCTGTAACATTGATTTGCTGTCAACCTAGGTTCTTCCTGAGCCTGAAGGCAGTTCAACATCCTCTTCCTTTATGCAGTGACAACCGTACCTGGTTATAGTTTTTTCTTCTTGAGACATGTGATTTGTTGAATGTACTAAGAAAGTTGAGGAACGCGATGTTGATTTACTTGTTGTTCTTTGATGGTTCATGTCATTTTTGTTCATTTACTATAAATTTTCCTAATATTGGATGTGTTGGACACTTGATATTCCTCCAAAATATGTCATATACATATGCTACATACCGTTCATAACATAAAAATATTACAGAAGAAGAACAATGTACGTCCCTATTCCAAAATAGGTTCTCGTACTTATTTATATCACACAAAAATATGAGTAATAGGTAAGCTAAACAAAATATACGTTGAAAAAAAATGCACCCAAAAATCACCTCCAATTTTTGTATTCCCATCGTTTTGTTTAACAGTAACCAATCTCGGTTCTGACCCTTTACCCTGTGGGGGAGACCCCAGACCCCCTTTTGCTTTCATCGTGAGCCTTGGCGAAACATTGGAGGAACGTGAAAAATGCTTCATTTCAAATTTAAGACTCGTAGGATGAATATCGAATAACTTAGCTCAGGATCTCACTGCTGATCTGGGGGGCTCGACTTGATGATTCGTTTCTAGACGTCCCAAGGGTTCAAATTTCAAGACCTATTTCAAATTTCAGTTTTCGGAGCCATTTCTGGGAAAAAGGTAATCACTAGTACATTATTCACAAAACCAAAATTTGAATGAGGTTTTTCACTGTAAGAATTTTTGTGAATGGAAAGCCTATTTTTTGGGGCCTATAAAATTGATCCAGCTCGATAAATCAAGCTTCACTTAGAGCAAAACAAAAACACACACTCGCACATATTCATAATTTGTTTTATAATAACAAAAATTGTAATTATTTAATGAGAGGAAATGTATAGCCACCTAGGGATTTTTGTGACAGCTCAATACGTACAGTAATTAGGTAATTTATAAATAGGTACCCACCTACTGAATTGAAAATGTTGATGAAATGAAAATCTAGCACAAAATCGTGAAATGTAATGAACTTGATGGGAAAAGTAGGAGCCTGAACTGCCCCGATTCCTTCTCCTGTCTCTGCATCCAATCTCTTGGTTCTTGTAATTGTGAGGGAACCAGGAGATTGAGGCACAAGAGAATGAAATATTTCCATAAAACTTATGCAATTCTTAATTTAATTAGTCGCCGTATGGATTCGGCAGGGGGTTTATTATGAATAGGAAAACAGGAAAACTGAATTTAAATGCAGAAAAAATGGGTCCCAGGTGGGAATCGAACCCACATCCTCCAGTTTACCGTACCGGCGCCTTTACCATCTTGGCCGCAAGGACCACTGGATGGAGAGAGCTTGGAACTGAGCCAACACCCCCTGAGAACCATTACTCTGCATTTTTCAATGAATTAACTTTAAATCAACTGTACCCTATTAGTTTAGTCACCGCTAACGAAACGGCCCGAAGAATCAATTCTTAATTTAATTAGTCGCCGTATGGATCCGGCAGGGGGTTTATTATGAATAGGAAAACAGGAAAACTGAATTTAAATGCAGAAAAAATGGGTCCCAGGTGGGAATCGAACCCACATCCTCCGGTTTACCGTACCGGCGCCTTTACCATCTTGGCCGCAAGGACCACTGGATGGAGAGAGCTTGGAACTGAGCCAACACCCCCTGAGAACCATTACTCTGCATTTTTCAATGAATTAACTTTAAATCAACTGTACCCTAAAGTTAATTCATTGAAAAATGCAGAGTAATGGTTCTCAGGGGGTGTTGGCTCAGTTCCAAGCTCTCTCCATCCAGTGGTCCTTGCGGCCAAGATGGTAAAGGCGCCGGTACGGTAAACCGGAGGATGTGGGTTCGATTCCCACCTGGGACCCATTTTTTCTGCATTTAAATTCAGTTTTCCTGTTTTCCTATTCATAATAAACCCCCTGCCGGATCCATACGGCGACTAATTAAATTAAGAATTGATTCTTCGGGCCGTTTCGTTAGCGGTGACTAAACTAATAGGGTACAGTTGATTTAAAGTTAATTCATTGAAAAATGCAGAGTAATGGTTCTCAGGGGGTGTTGGCTCAGTTCCAAGCTCTCTCCATCCAGTGGTCCTTGCGGCCAAGATGGTAAAGGCGCCGGTACGGTAAACCGGAGGATGTGGGTTCGATTCCCACCTGGGACCCATTTTTTCTGCATTTAAATTCAGTTTTCCTGTTTTCCTATTCATCATAAAACTTATGGTAACTTCTGATAGAAAAAAAAGGAGGAGTGTGGAGGGTGAACTGATACTTAGGCCTTTGAAACTGTATTATTAATATCAGTAAGGACTTACCTGAAGATGAAATATGTAAGACTGGAGAATGAGGGTGAATAAACCTAACCTCCACGTTTATCTGTACTTCGCATATCTTGTACAGCCTCTAAGACATAACTTAGTTGTGGGAGGTATTCTACCAAAGAGGGCTGGTCCCAATGTTGGCAACTCATCAAAGATATATTTCCCTATATCATTTCAGTCTGGGAAGGAGATACGAACACAAATACCAGGAGAATGAAGGAAAACCCTATGGGATCACGGATTTTGGTGATGTGGCTGACCAACAGGAGAGTTTAGAAGGTGATAAATAACGTGAAATCGTTCGTTTTGACATGGAGATGTCTTTGCTCTGGGGGGTCAACCAAAAATTTTCGTCACGAAAAAGTTGATGTCACAATTTCTAATGATGTTCACGTACAGCCCATCCGTTGCTGGGGGAATGGAACTTCCGCAGTTTTCATCGCACAGAAATCGTTCGCCACTCGTTGGAAAGCGCTTGATTTATGTGATAAATGTTCACATCTCAAGCTACCAATTTCCCCCTCCTTACGTACCTGGCTACATTCCTAAACTAAGTTGATTGGACTATAAACAATTTTAGTAAGCCGGTTACAATATTCTTAACGTAAAGCAATAGCATCATTTACTCCACTCTCCACTCCATAGGAAACATTTTCATCGTCTTGACAACAGTTGACTGTTAACAACAACTCATTGTAGTGGCTTCTCTCCACAGTTATTTTCAACATTTCTATAATAAGTAAACCGTTGTTTTGTTGGAATTAGTCGGGATGCGGCCCAGAGAAAATAAATGCAATTATTTCATTTATTGTTTTATTTCATAACGTTTCGTCCTCATACTGAGGACATCTTCAGATCTTGGTGTGTCCAGAAAAAAATTGTATAAAATCAATAAATTAATTTAAAAAAATACATATCCATGTAACATGGTATCTGCTTGAAAAGACGTTCTCGTTTACGAGTTTTTTTGTTTTTTTTTAATCAAGGTTTGGAAATGCTAATAAAAGTTGAAGTTCGCTATGAGAATTTTCTCAAACCAGTTTTTCGCTCGTTGCTCACTGGAAGGAGTGGTTGGGGAGTTAAAACATTGACTGATTGTTCATCTTACCCTTTTCTGACGTTGCGTTGTAATTTGAAGTGAATCGGAGAAGGAGAACTCCGTAGTCAACATGAGGTCAAAGCAGTTTTACGCTTATTGCTCGTGAGGTAGTTGGGATAGAGGGTTGTGAATTTGACAGGTTTCTCGGATTACTATTTTTCGTCTTTGATTCAAATTTGAACGGAATCGGAGTAGGAGAACACCGGGGTCAAATGTGGTCAGTTATATGCTCATTGCTCGTAGGGGGGTGGAGGTGGAGGGTTGAGATTTTGACAGATTGCTCGTTTTGATCTTTCTCGTCTTTGATTAAAATTTGAACGGGATCGGAGTAGGAGAATACCGTCGTCAACGGGGATCAAATGTGGTCAGTTTTACGCTTATTGCTCGTCGGGGAGTGGGGGTAGAGAGTTGAGAAAATTTGATATATTGTTTGTTGCTATTTTCCGTCTTCGATTCAAATTTGAAGTGAATCAGAATAGGGGAACTTGGTGGTCAACGGGGGTGAAATCTGGTCAGTTTTACGTTTATAGCTCGTACTGGGGTGAGGGTGGGGGGGGGGGGTGCCCTTTCCTGACTTTGGGTAAAATTTGATGTTAATCGGAGTAGGGGAACACCGTGGTCAACGGCAGTCAATGCTGGTCAAAGCAGTTCTACCCCTATATCTCGTAGTGGTGTGGGGGTGAGGGGTTGAAACTTTGTCAGATCGTACTTTTTGCCCTTTCCTGACTTTGGGTAACATTTGATGTGAATCGGAGTAGGGGAACACCGTGGTCAATGGCGGTCAACGCTGGTCAAAGCAGTTTTACCCCTATATCTCGTGGGGGTGGGGGGTTGAAACTTCGTCATATTGTTCTTTTTGCCCTTTCCTGACTTCGGGTAAAATTTGATGTTAATTGGAGTAGGGGAACACCGTGGTCAACCGCGGTCAACGCTGGTCAACCGTTTAGGGACACCCGATAGCAGCTAGTGCGACAATCTATAATCGTATCTTCCGACAATATAAACTAGCTTTCCATGTACCCATGAAGGACTATTGCAAAACCTGTTCAAAATTTGAGGAGAAAAAGAAATTGGGTGAACTGGCTGAAGACGAAAAAAGAACTTACGACGAGAATTTGCAGAAAAAAGAATTGGCACGACAACCTAAAAATCTGGGAAAACCGGAAGCGAAGCATAATCAAGAAGTTCTGGCATTCGAGTTTGATCTTCAGGCTTTCTTGAGTACACCAAAAGGGGCTCAAGGCCTCTTTTTCTACGTTAGAAAGTTAGCTGTCTACAACCTAACAGTTTATAATTTGGGGGATGCCTCAGTGGAATGTTTCGTGTGGGATGAAACGGAAGGTAAGAGAGGAAGCATTGAAATTTCATCTTGTATACACAAATATATTACGAAATTCCCTCACGTCAAAAAAGTGTTAAAGTTGTTGTGGTGAAAACCACCCCCTCTTTTCAACAGCCCTTTTCAGGGCTACCAAAAAGAGGTAGACATGGCACACAAACGTTTATAAGACGTCGAGTTATAACTCCGTCAAACAAAATATTTCACCAGAGAGAAAATGCGATATTCTCTCTCAATAATGAAATATTATCAAATAACATACAAAGCGACCTCCCTAAACACTTACTGGGCGAGAGAGACGCGACAAGTATTTCGAACCAAGTCGCCTTGAATGAGAAAACTCAAAAAAGACAATCAAATGTCCTCTAGAACTAACAAGGACGGTTCTAGCAAGCCTACACGCCAATCAGAAACTCTGATTGCGCGAGAGACAATAGACGAACCAACCAGGAGGCGGCAAGCAAATTACAACCGCCTCTGGTTCAGAAGCAAAGAGGGCCGAGAGACCCAGTCTCAACAACGGACGCAGAGAAGCCACCCCGGGGACCCTGTCTCAGCGACGGACGCAGAGAAGCCACCCCCGGGGACCCCGTCTAAACAACGGACGCAGAGAAGCCACCCCGGGAACCCTGTCTCAGCGACGGACGCAGAGAAGCCACCCCCGGGGATCCCGTCTCAGAGACGGACGCGGGGAAGCCACCCCAAAAACCAATCAAAAAATAGCTCAATAAACCAACAGGCTAATTTGCATACTAGCCATTAAGTGGCCACCCCTTTCAACGCCACCCCCGGGTATAAATAAGGGAGGCGTTGGCCGGGTTGATTATTCCACTCACCGCTCTCGACGAGTACACTCTACCAGTACGAAGTTTCTACACGCTCTACGCTGACGACCCTTCTGCTCACGAGTTCTTCTCAGAACGGCAATTTATTGCTCACAAGGCATATCTTCTCTCTTCACAGATCTCACTTTGGCATCTACGAGTCCAGTGATCTTTTATCCTGCTCATTGCCCAACGTAGTTCTTCTGTCAGAACGCCACCCGGTACATCTATTGATATCCTCATTAGATCGTACGCCCGCAGGGACGTTCGAGACGTGTCGCCCGGGTTTCGTAGCACTAAGCTCTTAACCGACCGCCGGGGCACGCCGATAAATTACTCAGCTCATCCGCTCTAATTTATCGTCCAAGGAAGCCTTTTTCAAGGCTACAAGGTAGGACCCTGACATCCGAGCAAAGGAAAGAAGCTCTGTCAAGCGAGTCCACCTTCCAAATCCTGCATCCTATACGGAGAGGTATTAAAAACGAGTTAATCAACTCGGGTACATCGATGGAGCGCCACCCGTCCTACTTCCTCATGCAAGAGGAAGCAGAGCACGGCGCGGTCGGGAGCTCTAGCCCACGAAGCGCTCCCTACCCGATACTCGACTCGTCCGCTGGTCCTAGCGACAGACAAAGGCTCGATTCTCGCGAAGAGATCGCCTTGCTACCTAACATATCCGTGAAGGAAACGTTAGGTCAAGCCTCACACACACAAAAGTTCGAGGATCCCTTCCAGACTCGCTCTGAAGTCAATCATCGTGATTCGACAAAGATATCTGAATATCCACAATATTCTACGCAAGGCTACCCGGCCGATCCGAGTGTCAAATTCACTCCTAACTTGCTCAAAACACAAGATACTTTTCAGTACCTCAACCAAGCCCGTTATATTCCCCCTACAGATATAAATCTTAGGTCGGAATATTACACAACGGCTCAGCACCAAACAGATCGGACCCAGCACCCACTAAGCGAGCCCAGTGCTCCACGCGGCCAATACACGAACTATCCTCAGGTTCCGCCCGCCAAGCGAGATGACCTTGGCGATTTCGCTCACATTCCTTTCGGAAATATTACTGGGACTAACCCGCATAATCAGAACATAAACGTCCCACTTGGTCTACCTACACCAAGTCAGACATATATAAATCCACTACAGTTGTCTAACAACTGTGGTGGTCAACAGAAAAATAGCAACTTCGTGAGGATGTGCCTTGAAACTGTAAAAACTCATCCTAATATAAACCAGATACTTAGAACACGTTTTCTTTGAGCCAGGGCACAGCTTGATGGAATGTGACTCCATTCACCAAAAGATTTTCCAGACGACAAAGCCTCTCCCAGTATATACTACCGAAGAATGGATCCAACAAATTAGGAATGCAAGAATGCAATCCTGCTCCTTATGGTGCATGGAGATTTCATAAATTTCGACCCACAGAAAAATTCATCTTTCATTCTAGAAGGGAGGAATTCTATACAGCAAGGACTATCCAGGTCTTGTCCAGGTGTTCACTGAGTATGAGAGAAACTGTGAGTTTTACACTACATCCATCAAAATGAAATGTGGCCGTCCCTCTGTATCTGAGCCTACAAATGCGTACAACGAGAGGTTTCCAATCAGTGCCGCAAAGAAAAAAGATCTCATGAAACTCTGAGATGATCTAACAGTTCCAACTTCGTACCACCTATTTTATGAAAGTCTTCCAGATTCAAGAGAAGTTAGAGAGGCTCTCCCAGAACCAGACATTAATGAAAGTGAACCTGAAGAGTGATACCATCTGTGTAGGTACCTACCTGTGGTGAAAACCACCCCCTCTTTTCAACAGCCCTTTTCAGGGCTACCAAAAAGAGGTAGACACGACACACAAATATTTATAAGACGTCGAGTTATAACTCCGTCAAACAAAATATTTCACCAGAGAGAAAATACGAAATTCTCTCTCAAAAGTGAAATATTAACTAATAACATACAAGGCGACCTCCCTAAACACTTACTGGGCGAGAGAGACGCGACAAGTATCTCGAACCAAGTCGCCTTGAATGAGAAAACTCAAACAGAAAATCAAACGTCCTCTAAAACTAACAAGGACAGTTCAAACAAGCCTACTCGCCAATCAGAAACACTGATTACACGAGAGACAATAGGCGAACCAACCAGGAGGCGGAAAGCAACCACCTCTGGTCCAGCAGCCACCCCGGGGACCCCGTCTGAACAACGGACGCAGGGAAACCACCCGAGGTCCCCGTCTAAACTCAAGGTCGTCGGCTCCGAGACGGACGCTCGTAAGCCACCCCCGGGGACCCCGTCACAGCGACGGACGTGGGGAAACCACCCCGGAGGACCAGCTCAGCTATCATACTCGCAGATACTGAGAAAACAATGTGCGAGCCAATGAGATTACACAGTTGAATTAACGAAATTAAGCGGACCAATCAGGAGGCGGCCACCTCCCTATAATTACCCCGCTCGGAGCCCTCCGAAATTCATTCCCACTCTCCGCTCTCGACGACTACACTCAGAAGTACGAAGATTTCTACACGCTCTACGCTGACGAACCTTCTGCTCCCGAGTTCATCTCAAGAACGGCTTCCTACTGCTTTCTACAAGGCATACCTTCTCTCCACACAGATCTCGCATTGGCATCTACGAGTCCAGTGATTATTCATCCTGCTCATTGCCCAACGTAGTTCTTCTGTCAGGACGCCACCCGGTACATCTATTGATATTCTCATTAGATCGTACGCCCGCTGGGACGTTCCGAGACGTGTCGCCCGGGTTTCGTAGCACTAGGCTCGTCACCGACCGCTGTGGGCACGCCGATAAATTACACAGCTCATCCGCTCTAATTTATCGTCCAAGGAAGTCTTTTTCAAGACTACAAGGTAGGACCCTGACATCCGAGCAAAGGAAAGAAGCTCTGTCAAGCGAGTCCACCTTCCAAACCCTCTATTTCTATACGTAGAGGTATCGAAAACGAGTTAATAAACTCGGATATTTCGATGGAGCGCCGCCCGTCCTATTTCCCCATGCAAGGGGAGGCGGAACACGGCGCGGCCGGGCCTCTTAGCCCACGCAGCGCTACCTACCCGCTGCCCGACCAGTCCGCTGTTCCCAGCGACGGCCCAAGGCTCGAGCCTCGCGAAGAGATCGCCTTCTCACCTAACGTATTCACGAAGGAAACGTTAGATCAAGCCTCACACACACAAAAGTACGAGGATACCTTTCAGACCCGCTCTGAAGTCAATCATCATGATTCGACAAAGATTTCCGAATATCCACGATATTCTACACAAGGCTACCCGGCCGATCCGAGTGTCAAATACACTCCAAATGTGCAAAAAACAAAGGATACTTTTCAGTACCTCAACCAAGTTCAACATATTCCTCCTACAGATCTAAATCTTAGGCCGGAATATTACAAAACGGCTCAGTACCAAACTGATCGAACCCAGCACCCACTATGCGAGCCCAGTGCTCCACGCGGCTGCGACACGAACTACCCCTCAGTTCATCCCGCCAAGCAAGCTGACCTTGGCGGTTTCGCTCACATTCCTTACGGGAATACCTCAGGGACTAACCCGCATAATCAGAATATAAATGTCTCACTTGGTCTGCCTACACCAAGTAAAACATATTTAAATCCACTACAAGCACTTTTAGAGGAAATGGGAGATTATCAGAGACCTATCTTCCAAAAGAAGAATATCGATCGTGCACTCGCCGAGTTCGATCAATACTGCGTGCGAAAACACCTGAGAACGCAGAACGAATGTTTCTCAGCTATCTACAAGTGGGTACCGGAAGAAATGCGGGAAGCTATCGACTCAGCTTACCTCACGGCACCCCACGCACCTTATGAAGAGGCCAAACAGCGCCTACAACGAGAATACGGGTTGTCCTTACAGGACAGGCTCCTCGCGCTCGAGGACCCCGCATCTCTCGCCAAAAAACCCAGCACCAAGTACCATGAAATGTACTCTAAGGCTGTTGGGTACTTCTCAGAGGCTCTGATCACTCAAAAGTGGATCGAAACTCTGCCTATCGAAGCCCGAGGCATGGTCGCAGCACAGCCTACCACGACCGCCCGGCTCGACCTAGCTGATACGCTACACGCGTACAAAACAGCGAACCCCTCTCTCAACATACGAGGAGTAGAATCTACTTCGAAACCCACGAAGACTGGTTTCAAAAAGGCCCTCTCACAAAAAGCTGAGTTCAAACCTCAGCAAGTAGAGAGTAAGCCTCACAAACCGACGGCCTATGTCTGTCGAAACCACGCACGTTTCGGTAGCGAAACTCGCAAGTGTGCAGACCCAGAATACTGCACTTGGAAGGCAAAAACTGCTTCCAAACCTATCAGAAAGGCAGCGCCTATAAGCCAGCCTAAAACCTTGGTTTCAAGCGAAAATACTCAGAGATCGGTACAAGAAAGTACCGTTCCAACCTCCGACACAGAGAGTTCGGAAAACGAATAACTGCCAGTGTATCTGAGCCTATACACCGGCAGACTAATGAGTATAAAAGGCTTTTTTTCAGGTGCAAACTAGATGGCACTGAATTTCTCATTGACACGGGAGCAGAAGTGAACATTCTGCCCCACAATGTCACCAAAAAATTGGGCTTAAAAATTCGTAAGTCCAACATAAAGCTCACAGCAGCTAACGGCGCCCCTATAGACACACTAGGGCGTGCTGACACGACAATTAACATCGGCCTCGGAGACATGACCACCGATTTCATGATCACGAAAGTTGATCTAGCGATCCTCGGTATACCATTCCTCGAGTCTTGGGATATCGGTATACGGGTCAAACATAAATATATCTATAAAGATAAAATAAAGAGCTATGCCGATCAAAACATCGCTGCGGTCATGAGCAAAAAATTCACTGACGAACAAATAGCAGCTACTATCCCTCATCGTGACAACAGCCCTCAACCAGAGGGCATACAGCTCACGGAGGACGAGAACATACGCTCTATCATTGAGAAATACAATGATAAAATGAGCAAACTTCAAGGAAAGTGGAAAAACAACGGGGTTTACCACCGTATAACCACGGAAGGAACACCAGTACACTTCCGTGCAAGACCCATGGCAGGAGAAAAACGGGCTCAAGTCAAAAGTACTTTTGACAAAATGCTCTCCGATGGCATAATTGCACCATCAGATTCCGAATGGGCGTCCCCGTTACACTGAGTGCCAAAAAAAGACGGGTCATGGAGGATCACCGGCGACTACCGTTTCCTGAACGCGAAAACGAAGAAAGACGCCTACCCTCCTCCTCACATTCGCTCTTTCCAAGCGAATTTACATAATACACAAATCTATTCGACAATAGATTTAAAATCGGCATATTACCATATCCCGATGCACCCAGATGACGCTCATAAAACAGCAATTATTACACCTTTCGGTCTTTATGAGTTTAAAAAAATGAGCATGGGTTTGGCCGGAGCGGCTCAAACATGGCAAAGGTACATGGACAGCATCATGCGAAAATTTGATTTCGCATTTGTATACCTAGATGACATATTGGTGGCTTCTAAAAATTATAAAGAACACATGAACCACCTCAAACAAATTTTCGACAAGCTAGGAGAACACGGACTTCGAGTAGGTTTTGATAAATGCATTTTTTCAAAACCTACCGTCGATTTCCTAGGTTTCACTATCTCGAAAGAAGGGATAATTCCTAAACGAGATAAAATAGAAGTCATAGAGCAATTTCCTAGGCCAATAGACGTACGAAGCCTACGCAGATTCCTAGGTATGTGTGGTTTCTACCGAGCTTGCTCAAGTAAATTCGCTCACACAGCACAACCTCTGTATGACTCCATTCAGTCAAACAAAAAAAATGACAAAACACCTATCGAATGGACATCAGAGAGAGAAAAAGCTTTCAACAGCTTAAAACAAGCAATGATAAAAGCTACATTGCATAATATTGCTCATCCACACCCTACAGCAGAGTGGAGAATAGTCTGCGACGCATCCGATACACACATCGGAGCGGCACTGGAGCAGGAAATTACAGACAAACACGGCTCGAAATCTTACCAACCATTGGGATTTTTCAGTAAAGAAATTCCGGAGCAATGGAAGAATAAAGCCTCGTTCGACAAAGAGATGTTCGCCGCTTACCAAGCCTGCATTCATTGGCACAATGACTTGGACGGCCGCTCTTTTCATATTTGCTCAGATCACAAGCCTCTGCTAGGCACGATGCTTAAGAAAAACGCACATTTTTCTAAAATGCGATTGAGATGGCTAACATACATCTCCCAAATGACAAGTGACATTCGACATATACCCGGAGAAGACAACGTCGTCGCCGACGCACTCTCCAGACCTTTCGATCCAGTTGAAATTCAAACAAAGTCAATTTCAACCCAAACTGACGAGGGTCCGCCCATAGCCGAAATTTCACAAATTACGGCCGCAATAGAGTGCAATCTTCTACTGCACATCTCAAATGCACAAATTCATTCTCCTCCTAACGCAGAGGACAAACTTGACATTACCGGACCCTTACCTTTAGCTAAAGGAGGGAAACGTTACATTTTAATGATGGTCGATAGAGCAACGGGTTGGCTAGAGGCAGTCCCTCTTAACAACATCGAAACATCCACGATCACAAACGCCTTTATCAATATTTGGGTAGCTTCAAAAGGCGTACCTAAATACATCACAAGTGACCAGGGCACACAATTCGAATCAGATCTATTCCATTCCATTATGGAACGTCTCGGAGTAAAACATACTCACACGTTACCATACAAACCGTCAACAAACGGAATGGTGGAACGCAGAAATAGATCCTTGAAAGAGGCTCTCAAAGCACAAAACGAAAATTGGCTCGACGCCCTTCCAAAAGTACTACTCGCCATGCGTACGGCAGTAGACCCAGCAACGGAAACTACACCATTCCAGAAAGTTTACGGAATTGACGTACCGCTCCCAGGAGACATTTTCGTAACTTCTACAAACCTTTCTGAGCCTCTCTTCTTCCGGCCTACGCATATTAAACATAATAATACGAAATATGCCGTCAACATGCCCAAAAATTTGGATACATGTACACATGTCTATATCAGAGTGCCCACACAGCTCTCCTCTTTGCAATGTCCTTACACGGGACCATTCAAAGTTGTTAAAAGAGATAAGTTTTCGGTTACAGTACAAATTGGCGAACACACGAAAAAAGTTCCCAAACAGCAAATAAAACCAGCTTACACTCTAAACACAGACGAAGCTGGGTCACGAAGCCAAAATCAGGCAGAAAATAAGGAGGAAACTCCCCGAAAATCCGCCAGAGGGCGCGTCCCCTCTACCAAATTCGACGAGAAGTGGGTGACTGCACTCGAAGCAGGCCACGCAAACTTTTCTCGGGTAGGAAAAGTGGGAGATATAAATATGGAACACCCCACGCCCGGAGCTCATACCAACTTTGACCATGGCAGCTTCGACTCCTACCGAACACATGCTCACAGAGGAGGTGGAGGATTTCCTCCTAGCCGAAGAAATTCCGGCACCCATCGGCCCACTACCGCCTTCGCCGGAGAAGAAGGGACCGGCGGACACCAGCGCTCCAAGGGAGGTGGTGTGGAGGACACCAGCCACATTCACGACGCCAGCTACACCCGCTCCGCAGCTGCCCAGGGCTCCACCCGCTCACCAGCTCCCCACGGTTCCACGCAAGTGGATCAGCTCGGGCGACGTGCCCGTGCCTCGGTGGGACGAGATGAGCGCAGCGGGGTGGACGGAGCCGGAACGAGCACCTCCGCAACAGCCCAGCCGCGGCCGCGGGCCAAACCCTCGCGGGTTTGGCTTCCGTCGGCAAAGCTCGGGCCGGCCACGGCCGCCCCGCGGCGCTCGTCGAAACCGGCGAGGCCGGGGCGCACCGCAGGCGCGGGACGCGAGGCCTGCACCTCCGCCTCCGCCCCAACTGGTGAGAGTTTCTTACGGAGAATTCCGTGTGGACCTCCCAGTTCTCCCCGACCGGCGTCGTCGTTAATAACACGACGTCTTGGGGGGGCGCCTGTGGTGAAAACCACCCCCTCTTTTCAACAGCCCTTTTCAGGGCTACCAAAAAGAGGTAGACACGACACACAAATATTTATAAGACGTCGAGTTATAACTCCGTCAAACAAAATATTTCACCAGAGAGAAAATACGAAATTCTCTCTCAAAAGTGAAATATTAACTAATAACATACAAGGCGACCTCCCTAAACACTTACTGGGCGAGAGAGACGCGACAAGTATCTCGAACCAAGTCGCCTTGAATGAGAAAACTCAAACAGAAAATCAAACGTCCTCTAAAACTAACAAGGACAATTCTAGCAAGCCTACTCGCCAATCAGAAACACTGATTACACGAGAGACAATAGGCCAACCAACCAGGAGGCGGCAAGCAACCACCTCTGGTCCAGCAGCCACCCCGGGGACCCCGTCTGAACAACGGACGCAGGGAAGCCACCCGAGGACCCCGTCTAAACGACGGACGCAGGGAAGACACCTCAAGGTCGTTGTCTCCGCAACGGACGCGCGTAAGCCACCTCCGGGGACCCCGTCGCAGCGACGGACGCGGGGAAGCCACCCCGGAGGACCAACTCAGCTATCATACTCGCAGATTCTGAGAAAACAATGTGCGAGCCAATGAGATTACACAGTTGAATTAATGAAATTAAGCGGACCAATCAGGAGGCGGCAGGAGGCGGCCACCTCCCTATAATTACCCCGCTCGGAGCCCTCCGAATTTCATTCCACTCACCGCTCTCGACGACTACACTCTGAAGTACGAAGATTCTACACGCTCTACGCTGACGATCCTTCTGCTCCCGAGTTCATCTCAGAACGGCTTCCTACTGCTTTCTACAAGGCATACCTTCTCTCCACACAGATCTCGCATTGGCATCTACGAGTCCAGTGATTATTTATCCTGCTCATTGCCCAACGTAGTTCTTCTGTCAGGACGCCACCCGGTACATCTATTGATATTCTCATTAGATCGTACGCCCGCTGGGACGTTCCGAGACGTGTCGCCCGGGTTTCGTAGCACTAGGCTCGTCACCGACCGCTGGGGCACGCCGATAAATTACTCAGCTCATCCGGTCTAATTTATCGTCCAAGGAAGTCTTTTTCAAGACTACAAGGTAGGACCCTGACATCCGAGCAAAGGAAAGAAGCTCTGTCAAGCGAGTCCACCTTCCAAACCCTCTATCCTATACGTAGAGGTATCGAAAACGAGTTAACAAACTCGGATATTTCGATGGAGCGCCGCCCGTCCTACTTCCTCATGCAAGGGGAGGCGGAACACGGCGCGGCCGGGCCCCTTAGCCCACGCAGCGCTACCTACCCGCTGCTCGACCAGTCCGCTGTTCCCAGCGATGGCCCAAGGCTCGATCCTCGCGAAGGGATTGCCTTCTCACCTAACGTATTCACGAAGGAAACGTTAGATCAAGCCTCACACACACAAAAGTACGAGGATACCTTTCAGACCCGCTCTGAAGTCAATCATCATGATTCGACAAAGATTTCCGAATATCCACGATATTCTACACAAGGCTACCCGGCCGATCCGAGTGTCAAATACACTCCAAATGTGCTAAAAACAAAGGATACTTTTCAGTACCTCAACCAAGCCCAACATATTCCTCCTACAGATATAAATCTTAGGCCGGAATATTACACAACGGCTCAGCACCAAACTGATCGAACCCAGCACCCACTATGCGAGCCCAGTGCTCCACGCGGCTGCGACACGAACTACCCCTCAGTTCCTCCCGCCAAGCAAGCTGACCTTGGCGATTTCGCTCACATTCCTTACAGGAATACCTCAGGGACTAACCCGCATAACCAGAATATAAATGTCCCACTTGGTCTACCTACACCAAGTAAAAACATATTTAAATCCACTACACTACCAGAGTGATGTCTGTTTATGTGACTAATACATACTCATTATTTATTAATTTATGATTTTAAAAATTACAGAATTTATTGTACCCAATAAACAATTATTGTATGATAATCCATTATTTCGTGAAATGTTATTGCAGAGGTTGCCTTAAAATGCCACTCTGACAAACTTGCATAACTGCTCATAAGGGCATATTCAAGCCGATAGTTATTTACAGTTGGAATAAATTCACCAAAATCCTATGCCGGCACCAAATGTATAAATTTGTGGTTTACTGAAGAAAAAACCATGAAAAAGTAGCAAAAATTGTATTTTACACGTGTTCTCAAACTTTGTTTTTGCTCTCCTGAAAAATCGAGATTTTGCAGTTACGAGAGTTTGTGGGACGAAGAAAAGTTACGCTAGTCTGTCTGACAGGGGAGGATATGCAGAAAATTATTCTAGGAACGGTAATGGTCCTAATAATCGACTGAAAAACTGTTTTTAGCACTTTTTTAGTCATTTTTCCAAGATCCAATTCCAAGATTTTTCCGTTATCGCAATAGCATCCATCTATAATGAATACAAGTGGTATTGAAAGTAGTGTGAAGCCTCGCACCAGATGTTTAACTCAGCATTGACAAACCGGCCCTAAATCAGGTGTTTGAATCACTGAGCGACTCTAGAGGCACGTATCGTATGACAGGGAAAACAGTGTTGAAATCAGAAGAGAGAACTACATTTCTTCCATGCTTCCTGCTTCTGTTAGGCAGCAGAACTCGAGCTCTATCGGATCTTGATGGAACTATTCAGTGTATCACTTGCTCAATAGGTTGCAGCCCCCCCTTGATCCAGTTGTAGATCTATAACCTAACCTGCAAACTAGACTGTTACCTTACCTTCCCCTTCCGTGTTTAATGTGTAAATAATGATAGTTTTACAGACAGTTTTTGGTTTACTAAGATCCCTTCATTTGAATATAGTTTTAGTATTATTGATCTCCAGCGACTACTAATTCCGAAGAATCTTCAAAATGGTAAGTGCAACATTTCTATTCTCATCGTTCATAGGTTGAAAACGAAACAAAACAAGGGTGAGCCCTGGCTGGTTTCTAATTTTGGATCGGCCTCATTTCAGCTTTATAGGGATTTACTCTTGCAGTAGGTACATTATATCTTTTACGATAGGTAAATATATTTTTCAGTTCGAAAAATAGCGAGATAAAAATCGAGTTTGATAGCGCTATGCTTCTTGTATCACGAAGGTACGATGTTAACTAGGATGAAAAGCGTAGGCTATGATGCTATATAAAGGTTTAAAAATCAATTCCAAGTAGCATAATACGCTGAGAGAGAAGACCCAAAATTAAGCGCTTTTCAACAGTACGATGAAGAGGCAAATCGGCAATATAACTTCTATCGTGTAAATATATTTGGGCCATAACATTTGGAGGAGCAGTTCTGTGATGTGGTTTACTACCGGCATATCTAATTATTAAATCGTTAGAATGCATCCCGCAGCATCAAAAATTCAAATGCATTTTATTCTTCGGAATGAGTGAACATTTTAGTATAAATGAGACTGAATTGATTACCGTCTAGATAACTGCTGATTCGCCTCCTTCCTCATTGAGTCCAACCCCTCCAATCATCATGGAGATTCCCGGATCGCGAAAACATCCTCGTTCCTTCCTTTCAGGAATACGGAGAAAAAATTATCAACTGTTGAAGATTGAATGCAGGATATCTATACTCTTATCTTCCTAGTTTACTCAACTAGTATGGGTTACTACTGGACGTGGAGGCGAGCGAAGCGAGCCGGAGCGGCTAGTTTGTAATAAAAGTTAGTATTTTCTTGAGTTATGAGTGAAAAACTGATGAAATTCTCACTTTTTCGGCCGTAATTCATGGCTCCAGAAATTGTCAAGTACCTACTACTACAGACCTCCGCGGATTCGGATTCAGCACCTCGAAATACATGATAATCCGCTCAGAAAAAAAAACTAATCCACCCTTTGTTTCTATTTGTCGATTTTACAGCTCAAATGACTAGACTGTTCAGGATTGATCGTAAGTGATGCTGATGACCGATCAGACTCGGGTCATTCTCATTTCATTTGCCGCTTTCATGTCCCCGACGACGAATTCTCACAGTTCTTGACCAAAACTAGTGATTTTGGGGGAAAAGGGTAGTATAAGTTGGGAGATCAACGAAGTAATAATTTGACTGCCCAAAATCCCCTTTAACCAATACACAGTGATGACGAATGAAACCTGAAATCCTGGAAACTCATGAGTGTTACTGTCCCCTCCTACCTAACACCTAAGTAGAAGTTAGGTTGTTACGAAACAATGACAATCTAGAACTGGCCAGGGTTACTAGCTGCAGTAAGTTGGTTCCTCTTTATTTAGAGTAAGGATTTACATTTCAAAGATTTTTCCCAACCAGTGAGAAACTAGTTTTTCAGTCAGTCTCCCATATCTCTTCTGAATTGGACCTCAGGAGTGTTATCATTTTCGCGATAACGAAAGTTAGTCAGATGTGAAGGTTATATTGTCCAGTATCCAGTTGAAGATGTGAGACTGTAGTGGAGGGCTTGGAGTTGCAGCAGTTTTTACAGCGAAATAAGACTAAAAACATGTTGAGTATTTTTATTTTCAATTATGAGTGTTACACAAATTACGAGTGTTGTTGGTGCTTAAAAAATTTTTCCTATAACAACCACACTGCTTGGTGACAGGTTTCAAACAGTAGCCATCCCCGAGTTTTGTCACTTCATCATCCTGTGTGACACCATTTTTATCGGAAATTCTCATGAGTGTTACCTCTCAGGAGTGTGACCAAGGATGGGTAACACTCCTGAGATTTAAGCTCAATTACACTGCCTTCAACATGAATTCTGTGAAATCTGAATATTACGTTTGAACGTGATTCTTTTGTACTTACTTGAGCCCCGACAACAATTTTGCCAAATCATCCATTTTACAGAAATCAATTTTTGAAATCTGGTAACACTCATGAGTTGGATATCCTGTTTTTTAATACAAAAAAACATATAAAATACATCAATGAAAAACTCACTGTTCATCTATGGAACACAAATCTGCAATGTACAATGAGTAGTATTTGCTAATCTAACCTCATTTTCGAGCACTTTCATATTTCACGTCACTGAGGTTCTCAAACGCCCCAAAGCGGCAAATGAAATGAGAATGACCCCCAGTTGTGATTTTCACCCAAGTTTCACAACCCAAGTTTCACAATTCATTGGGGGTCCAATAATTTCGAAGAAAAGCTCCAGATTATTTTTTTAAAGGTTTATTATTGTTAATAATAAGCCTTAGTAATTGACAAAAAAAAACCCCCCCCCCCCAATTTTTTTTCAAGACGAGTAAATTCCTAAAATAGAATTGAAAAAAAAAGAAGAAAATCCGTCCGTCTCAAGCTTTCTAAACGAAAGGGTGAGTTCGTTGGCCAGCACTTTTTGAGCACATTAATTTGGTCAAATTTCAAAAAATACTAAAAAATCACTCAAAACGGCTAAAAATCGTTAAATTTATATGTTTCGGTAGAATATTGGTCAAATAAAGTTTATTAACTATAAAATGGAACATTCAAAAATTCATGTACAAAATTATGCTGAAAAATGTACTTAAAATTCATTAAAAATTGGTAAACAATCGATAAAAACTGCGAAAAAACTAAACTGTCAAAACCTCTATTTGAATAGAAAATTATTATTTAGAATATGTTTTTGACATTTTATGTCTTTGCTATAAACTAAAAAAACGTCACGGAAAATCGCTCACGAAAATATTTTGATGATTTCCACTTACAACCGAGTCGTTGCTAGGGAAATGGTACTTCGTCATTTTTCATCCCACAAAATTCGTTGACCATTCGTTCGAAAGCTCTCGATTTATCCAACCATATTATGTTAACTACTGCGAAGTACGTGGTCAACAAGCTGAGTTATGAGCATGGTTATTTGAATAATTGTTTACACACAGGTGATCATTCTCAATAATTGATATTGTGAACATGATTGCAACCGCTTGTTAATTTCTGATGATTTCTTTGAGCTGGTGTTTCGATGATTTGATTTATAGAAGGTGATCCAAATATTGGGAAAACGGTTTGATTTGTGAAGCAGTGGTTAAATAATTTTAAAAGGTAATTTCTATGGTTTACACTCTAGGAAGCTGTAATTTCGTATGTAGCCTCTTTAGGACATTTACTTGACGATGCCCAGGGTCCGGATCAGATGAGTGGCTCTTAAAGCTAATTTCTATGTTTTACACTCTAGGAAGCTGTAATTTCGTATGTAGTCTCTTTAGCACATTTACGTGACGATGCCCAGGGTCCGGATCAGCTGAGTGGCTCTTAGAGCTTGCATACAGTCTGCAACACATAACTTGTCTTCAACTAAAGACATAAAATGTCCCAATGTGTTGCAGACTCGTATGCAAGCGTTTATGTCTTTGCTATGGCACATTTCCCCCATAACTTTAATAGTTAACAATTTCCTTGCACTCAAAAAGCTCAAATTTCAAAACAATTTACTTAACATTATACAATACCTACGATAATTTACGATCATGCTCATACTTGATCATGCTGCATGACTGGAACTTCTTCGATTCGCTCGATCGAGTCTATCGTCAATTACAAAGTTTATTATTGAAAGTGCTGAACAAAAACTGCTAGCCTACAGTTGGTTTTGATATATAATTAGTATAAGTAGGCGTTGGTTAGAAGAATGACTGACTGACTCCTCCCTCGTAGCGTGTTTATATGGTTGAACCGGATCTCTGAATTGTTCCTTCCTTGTTTCAGGCCCTGCTCGGCTATCAAGTGGTCATTAGCCTCATTATGGCCAGCGTCATTCAAAAAATTGGGAAACACTACTCCTTCGCGAAATATATGATTTGTAACACAGGGTAAGAGTTTTCGGCGTGAATATTGTAGTATATTTCAATTTATCAACAAGTTTTTCATTTTGAGGTAACGATTTTGCCCGGATGTCGATAGTATCCAGATCCGGGATACTAATATATAATAATAATAATAAATTTAAAATTTGAATCTTTCATCATAAGTTTTTTTGTTTTTCATCTGGCTGAGTTTTTTTATTTTCTCTTTTTCATAACTGGGAGCGATATCCTGAAGAAGATTTGTTGACGTTTTATTCTGTTTTCAATTTCTCAATTTCCATGTCCCAATCCCCAATGAATCCATTTATCAAATAGGTAGGGTATTATGTTCTCCGCCATTAAAACTAAATCAGGAGTACGTTCACGAAGGAAGCTAATTAGCATTGTGGTTTTCCAGTTGACTTTTCCTGGATTCGAACCCTTGCTTCTATCCGCCCACATTTTACATATTTGTTCTTTTAATAAGTATGTTTTTAAGGGAGGAAGTATGACAGTTACCCCAATTTTCGAGAGAGCGCGTCTACCCTTCAATCAGCGTCGGTTTACAAGGCTTCATTCCCCAGTTCTTGAGATACGGCGATTCGGGATAAACCTCACTCGTTTGTTCGGGAAGCTATTCCCTGATAGCTGCACATTAAAATGCGCTAGGAAGGATGTAGTTCGAGGTATATTCATGGAGCACAGGAATGTTAATTTTAGTAATAAAGTAAACGCATACCTTGCTTTTGATGACTGTTTATGAAGAGCGTAGCAGGCTTGAATAATGAAATAGTAAACTTGAGTCTTGAGCAGGCAGAAGAAAGAAATTCTTGCTAGGGAATGCACAGAAAAGAACTAAGCCACACTGTGTTTCGACTAATGTGTTTCAGGTGGAAAAAAGTCATAATAGTAGTTTTCAAAAAAAAAAAAAAAAAAAAAAAAAAAAGTCTTCAGCATCCTGGGTGGTAGGTAAAGCCCTCAAATCGATTATACACACAGGTGCAAAAAATTTGGCCCACTCTCCAAACAGAAAGATTTTGTGAAGTTGCGACTAATATTCTCTTGTTTTCGACTGGGTTACTGTCCGAACTCATTTAGGGGCTTCGTTTGTTGTTTTTCAGCCCGGTGGATGAATTTTTTTTGATCTCTCAAAGATAGGGAATCGTTACGAGACGAGATCGTGTTTCATTACCTCCCACTTTCACGTTAACTTCCAAACTGCGATTATGTTGTTCATTTCTTCCACAGTAGTTCTCAGCCGAGGAGCGAGTGTTTTCCTGTACATTGAGTGCATTCCTCCCAAAATAATCGCTTTAAGAGAACAAAAATGTCTTTCCCTCCTGGAATGGTCGCCCAAACTGTAGCTCTCATTAATGATGGAAGGTCACTGGGATATGCCGCTCGAATGCTTGGACGGTGAGCTCTCTTCCAGTCATTGTGGCAGGAACAAACCTTTCTCCAGGCCTTCTCCACTCTCTTTCACGACCATCTGGGTCCCGCAGGCTGAACCTAGACTCATTGCTGAAAATGACATCCCTCCACTCTTCAAGTTCCCAAGCACTGTGATTTCGAGCAAACTGAAGGCGCAACATCCTGTGCTGACGGGTTAAACTTGGAACGCGAGCGGGTCTTCTGGCAGACAAATGCCGATGCCACCATCGTCTCCGAACTGTCCAAACACCTAAATCCACTCCCGTTGCATTTTCAAGACAGTTAAGATTTTGTGAAGCAGTTAATCGTCGATTTCTTAAAGCTAAGGCGTACAAGTACCTGTCTTGAGCGGCTGTTTTTTTTCATGGGCGGCCAGAACCCTGCCTTCTAGAGTACGATATCGTCTCTCGAAATCATCAGCACGGACGGTTTCATAAGGCCATCCTAGCATTTGAGTGGCATATCTCAGTGACCTTCCTTCATTAATGAGAGCTACAGTTTCCGCGACCATTTCCGGTGAGAAAGACATTTTTTTTTCTCTTGAATTGATTTTTTTTTTTTTTTTTGTTGGAATACACTCAACTTACAGGAAAACACTCGTTCCTTCGCGTTTCACAATTTTTCGAGTATCTCCTTAGGGCTGACAATGTCTTGCGAAATCCTGAAAATATGGAGACAAAGATTCGAACATGAAATGACGTACTTTCCTCCTTGTCACAAATATCATCTTCATCAGCAAAAGCTGAAGGTATAGATTCGGTTGGATCAACGGTAGCTCCTGGGTCCCCAAAAGCCCGATAACACCACGATACCAATATTGCTTCCGAGGCTGCAAGGCAGCGGAAGCTTTGTTTTCACTTTCGAAATGAAAAAAAATTTTTTGCTCCAAAATCAAAATTTCCACTCGCATTTTGCGTTTCAGAGCCTCCTGAACAAATTTGGTTCCGTGTCTGTCTGTCTGTCTGTCCGTCCACATTTCCTTGTAACAGCCATAACTTCCACAATTTTGATCCGATTTCAACCAAATTTTCAGGGATCGTGCGGGTTAAGCTCTAGATGGTTCCCTATCAACTTCATCATGATCGAATCAACGGTAGCTTCTGCGCAGGCGCTAACGTGAATTCCTTGTGACGGTCATAACTCGGTCAATGTTGAACGGATTTCGGTCAGATTTTCAGGGATGATGTGGGTAAGGTCCCTTGAGGTCCCATAAGACAATCATCATAATTGCATTAGCGGTACGCTCTGCGCATGCGTGAACGAAATATTCTTGTTACGGTCCTTGCAACAGCCGTAATTTTCACAATTTTGATGCGATTTTCTTCAAATTTTTAGGGATCGCACGGGTAAAGCTCTACATGGTCCCCTATCAGTTCCGTCATGATCGAATCAACGGTAGCCTCTGCGCAGGCGCAAACAAAATTTTCTTGTTTCGGTCATAACTCAGGCAATTGTGAACGGATTTCGGTCAGATTTTCCCACCAATTTCCCACCTTATTAATTCCCTGATGCCAGAACCGGTCGTTTCTAGTTTTCTGGGATTTAATTGTGAACGGATTTCGGTCAGATTTTCCCACCAATTTCCCACCTTATTAATTCCCTGATGCCAGAACCGGTCGTTTCTAGTTTTCTGGAATTTAATGGTGACGTACTGTGAAGGTCACAAGGAAGCTCATGTGCCATTTCCTTGGCAGTGTATTTGAACCTGCCTTCAGTTTCAATTTTCGCTTCGAGAGGGTCGAGTCTAACTGCATCAATTTGACGCGCCCTATATTGGTCTGGGATTCGGTCTGCATGCCGAACAAATAACACTGAGTTGATGCGAAGCGCTTCTGAAGGGAGTTCAGCATTGGGGGGAACAAGATTGGTATTAGCAGGAGACGGTCATTTGAGGGCGGATTCATCTATATCCATTGCCAGGGTAGCTGATTGAAAACATGATTTGTTTGAACAATGGGCTTTCGGCTGATCGGTCTCTACAGAATTAACAGGGGGTAATTACAAGACAGTTTCAGCATGACAGCCTCCAAGATTATTTTTGTGAGATTGGGTTATTTTTAAACATTTTTTCGAGATTTACAATTTCTAAAAGTTTTATTGTTTGTTCTATCATGAATGAGTCTCACTGGTGTTGAGAAAATATTAAAATTATGTGTTATCTAATATACCTTGACGTTGATTCCTAAAATGTGGTCAAAAGTTGAGAAAAATTGATTTAAAGAGGAGGAATATGGGTTTGTTCAACCAATGCGCTTTTCTTGAAAAAGCCTTCAAATCTTATCTTGGGAACAGGTTGAGGTAAGAAAGTGTGGTTGGCGGCGGTTTGCTCAATTTTGGGTCTACTTTCACCCAAAAAAATTGTTTTACGCCATGAGTGGGATACCGTATAGACGTGATTGTGGTATCAAAATCACACATGTGAGAAGAAAAAGGGTTAGATAGAAGGTTTGTATATTTTGACAGTTTTTGTGTAGTGGTGGGTTGTATCTTCTCAATCCATCACGATTTCGTGGGATATCCCAGAATTTTAAGAGGCTGTGGTCCTGGTTTTCAACATCGTTCATAACATCTTCTTTTTTGCGAGCTTGGGTCAAGTAATTTTTACTGTATTCTATCTTCTTTTTGAGTTCTTCTCAGTTTCTAAGTGTATGTATGTTTTACAGGTTAGTTCGATATTTGTATCCAACTGATTCTGAGCTGAGGCAGTTGGCTGGAGTTCCCAAGGAGATCAATAAAAAGAAAAAAGATAAACGTTACCATGAAAACGGACACATTTCATCTTCACAAGTCTTTCACGTTCCTCGAAACCTTGAAATCGAGGCATGTGTAACATTCTTACTGATTGATTAGATGATAAGTATAAATATGATATTTATATTACATCTGTATATACAGATGGATATATGTAGTTTACTTGTAGAAAAGTTAGATCGTAGAGAAAAAGTAACAAATAGATGGTAGGGTACGAGAGTAGGTACTGGGTTTCCAAATAAAACATGTTTTCGAATTGGAACTAGGGAGGTTGCTTGCAGGAACCTTGATATAAATTGGTAGAAGTTTATTATTTCAATCAAGAACTCAATTGTAATCAATAAGTTTTCGTCTTTGATGCGTTTCTCTATTGATTATGGTTAAGCAAATTTAAACAAAATTTTGGCATCAGTGGACAAGTAGGATTTGAACAACAGATTTTCAAACACTAATTTTGGACTTTGTTTATATTGAAGTAGAAGAAGTATTTTACGGTGAGTGGATTTAATTCAAAGTATCGAGATAAGAGTGAGATTGAGCTCTGAGCAAAGTGTGAGGGGTGGTGTGGATCTCTATCCACGATACATTACTCGAGCTCATTCCAGAACATATTTCATAACTACATTACACTGATTTGTGTTTGTTTGTGCGTGTGAGTGTGTGCGTCTGAGTGTGTGTGTGTGTGAGTGTATGGATTCGTGTGTGTGGATGCGTGTTGAGTGTGTGAGGATGCGTGTAGTGTGTGTGTGTGTGCGCGTGTAAGTGTGGGAGTGTGCTGTGTGTGTGCGCGTGTGAGTGTGTGTGTGCGTGCGCGCGCGCGCGCGCGCGTGTGTGTGTTTTTAACTCAATAATGAGTTTGGTCTCATTAGTTTTGGAAAATATGTCAGGCGTATCAAATTTCATTCTGTAAGTTTCATGATAGGAATTCGTAGTCAGTGGAGGGTGTTATAGGTGGGGGGGGGGGGGGGGGGGGGAGAGATATTTTTGTTTTTTTCCCTTATGTTAACTCTCAACATAATGATATAAAATCCATCTATTCATCCGTGTAATGCATGCATTACTTATCAATATGTTTTCGTTTAAGGGTTGCAATTTATCGAATTCGACAGAACATCCCTCACTGCTGTAAACATATTGCTTACTGTTTTTGTAAATCAAATTCTTTCTTTTGACAAATCCCTTTTCCTTCAACAATTCCTGATTATAGTTTTTTGTGACATTCTCTATGATATTCCTTCATAATTATAAAATTTATTCATTTCGTTCTACTATCATTATTTTATGAATTTTTCGTTCTCAAATGTTCAATAGGATTATGAATTACTAGTTCAATAAAAAAAAGTTTGTACTCCGAATAGGGGTAGAGGGGTTAAGATATTTTAGGCTTCTTCTGATAAGGCAACCATTTAATGTAATGGTAAAATAATAACTTCCTTATTCTGAATTTCCTGACAGCAGGTCTCATAATAATTGATAGTGACATACAACATATAGGTACCCACCTAACGACGAGGTCCTATTGTATTATGTGTTTCTTCGTTATTTTTAGTACCTGATGACGCCACTCCAGGCGAAACTAGTTGTACCTCATTATATTCATACGCTGGAAGAAGCCTTAAATATTTCCCCCCCTCAAACCCAATACATTCAATTAGAGATGGCTGCCACCACAGAAGCTATGTTTGTACTCTCATTTTGCTCGCCATATCTTCCACCTAGGTACAGACTATTGTAGTATCCCATGCTCTTCCAAACTTGATACATACTATTATATTTATACTTAGTTATTCATTATGATACTCGATGTGTATTCCAGTTGGAGAATGCCAAAGTTGGGATTCTGGACGTCATACATCTGCGTTTCTTCCAGGATTATCAAATGCTTCTGGATTTTGCACTGTACTCATTGATTGTGTACATACTGACTGAGGTAATATCGACATAACTTCATTTTCGGACGTTTCCACCTGTTTATGTACTAGCCAATAATCAAATCATAGAATACCCTTCACCTAAGCTTTCGTAGGAATTTGAAAAATTTCTATTCTACATTTGAAGTTCAACTAATAGTGAAATGGAGACCGTTAGTAACACTGGAACTTTAGGCTTGCTTTCGTATTTACTAGGGTACTAGAGGATGTAGGAAGAAAAACTGAAAATAAAAAGCCTACCTATTTTCGGGATTGATTTCAAAAAGATTCTTATTCAGTGTGATCCATTTAACGCTGTCACCTCCCCACCTCCCTCGCACCCACTGTTACTGGAGATAGAAAACAAGAGCACTTCGCTCCTTAAGAATGAAAATAGGCCATACTATTATTTTAGTAATAAAACAAATAATGTCTAAAAAATAACTGGCACGTTGCCCCCTTCTTATTTCCTGGTTGTGACCATTAACATGTATGTTATTCAGTTCATATTAATTTTCGTCGCTATCTGTTAGACCAAAAAGGAGAGTTTGAATTGTAGGAGAGTGAGTACCGTGTACTTGTAAGAAAATCTACTTTCCTGAAACGTTACGTTTTCTATCTATAGTTATGCTCAGGGAAACTCCCACAGTAGAGGAGGTTTTATTACAATGGCCTCGGTCGTGCCATGGTTAAGAGCACAGTGTTTTAGCGAATTTTTGCAGAAAATGAAGCTATTGCCGGGGAGCTACGGGGGAGGGGGGGGGGGTTATGGTAAGGAACTTCCGTTTCAATTTAGAATGTGAATGAAAATTATCGATGATAAAGAAGTGACGAAAAGATATATATAGGTAAATATAGGTAAATTGAAAATGATAGGTTTGAAGAGAACTCACCGGTCGGCTTCTTGGAGTCGATGTGTGGGGCCCCATTGTGTTCGTCATTCGCAGATAGACCACTCGCGGACTTATATGATAGGGAAGATGTAACTTTAGAAGAAAAACAATGGATGAGTATACCTTACTATGGGAAAATATATGATAAAATCGGCAAAATTCTATCATCGAGGGGTTACAAAGTGGGTTTTAAAACTAGAAATAGTCTTAGAGCATTACTAGGTTCCGTTAGAGACAAAATCAATGTTCTGGATAAAAGTAGTTTTTTAGTTTATAAACTAAAATGTTTTGCGGCTACGAATATTGAGGTCAAACTGGTAGGAAATTCAGGGAAATAATAATAGAGGAGGTTTTCAGGGAAAATAAGGGTAGGTTGACATTTGCAAAACATCTTAAGGAATCCAATCATATTTACAATTTTGATTTGACAGATAGACAGTTTGTAGAATTTCTTCATTTTTCTCCTAAGGGAGGTATGTTGAATGTACTTGAAAATTCGAAATGATCAAATCTGGTAAATGTTTAAATGAATCCCTCAATATATTTCGCACAGATTAGTCCATTTCTATGAAGCTCGGAATTACCTTCAAACTGTTGAAACCAGTAATTCTTCCCCTACTTTCACTTCATCTGATTAGTAGTTCATTTGAGTAGTTCTTCCTTCACTTTGCTTGCACTTAATTGGTTGTACCTCCAGCCCTTATTTCCTTTCTCTCGACCAATGGGATTCAATCTTCCTTCACCTATGACTATATAAGCTGTGTCCTTTCTAATGGGTGTTCAGTTATTGTTTGTTACTGATGATGGCCTAACCGTCAAAACGATTTAATATTATAACTGTTTATTTTTCGTGGAAATAGACTACGTTTTTTTCACTAAATTCTGTTTTGAGTCTCCTGTAATCCAGGAGCCAAGTGGGAGGGTTGTTATCGGCTTTGTCCCCAGGATTGGATACCTGTTGGACATTGCCTGAAGTGGCAACCTGACCCTGCGATGAGTTTGATGAAACCTCTGGTGCAGTGATCTGGTTACCTTCAGAGACTTCCATGACCTCTGTTTCGACCTCTGCTGATGGGTTTTAAGTAGCCTTCTTCAGCATTGGTCGCGATATCGCTATCAAATTTAATTTAATTAATATTCAAATCATCCATGGGTTAATTTAATATCAGGGTTTCGGTAAGACCTGAAGTTCACCCTGATTGCCCCAGGTCAGCATTTATTAAAACCAGGCGACGCCATTAACCTGGAGTTTGCTGTGATTGGTCAAGCTCCCCCTTGACCATGCTCGGCTGTTCCACCATTGTTTTTGGGGCGAATTAAAGTGAAGGAAAGGAAATCAAAGAAGGGGTTGAGGATAAGGTACTAAGGGCTAGGGAGTGCAGCAATTCGTCACCACCATGCCCTCACACACCTCTCTCATTGGTTCGGAGAGAGTCCCTTTTCAGGGGCTTCGTCCTCGACAAGGCCGTACCACGAGACGGTGAGAGTAGGAGTTGGGTAGAAGAGGCTATTGGAGTCGCTTCCTATCCCATTTATGGCCCTAAAATCGGATATGGTAAGTGGGAGAAATGAACCGAGAAGGTATTGGGTTATTAAAAGGTTTTGTGATGAATGTGAAATGCGCTGATATAGCAGTAGGTTGTTGAGACCAGGAGGAATGGCAGTGGACTGGCTGGCTTGATGAAGGTAGGAGTGGGGGAGATTGGTACGGAGACATGTTAGGACATGCTACCTATCCTTTTGCCACTACCAAACATAGACCCCAACCCAAATGTATGTTTGGATAGTATGATGCAAAAAAAGAGAAAAGAAACAATTTCTTTTAGAAAATATTGAGTTCATTGTGGTCAGTCAGAAAAATGAATGGGGCCTTTATGTAAGTGAAATATTTTAAAATACAATATTGAATATGACATTGTGAATTAAAAGCCCAGTCATGCAGCACGACCCCATGAGCGAATTTTTGAAGAAATCTTCGACATTTCAGTCGCTATTGATCGTGTAGAGACATTTTAGTTTATGATTTTGATTGGCAAACATGGAATCAAATTATTAAAAATAATTAGGAGGTACTCATACTTTTTTCTAAGCCACAGTCAGTATTAAAGCTACATCGAGTCCTAAAACAGTTGAGGGTAAAACATTAAAGAGAGCGACCGAGAGAATCGGAGGACGGAATATTTTACAGAGTAAACTCATCAGTTGTGATTACATTTTTTTTTTTAACAAGCACCTACTACCTACGTTTTAAACAGAATGGTTCTAGGACTGGTTATACAGGGATACTTCCATAAGAGTAGTTCATTCTGAATTTGGACAATGTTTCATGCAAATATTATCGATTTTTACTACTAGCGAACGGCATTATTTAGATTTTTGACTGATTTTTCAACTTTGAAATTTTTGAAAACTTGATACATATTCTTATACGAAATTTTACGCTGATTCCGAATATACCACATGTTAGTATGCTGAAAAAATTATTTCGCACAACAAATCGCTAAAAAACAGGCTACTTTGAAATTTTTGACTACATTTTTGAAAATTTCAACCCGAAGATGTAATCCGATCATGCTGGCCAACGAACTTGAACTTTCGTTTTGTGTCCTTAACATTTTAAAATTTGTTTGAAGTTTCTAGCACAATTCTACGGACAGTTATCGTCTGGAATGACACATACATACATACATATATACATACATATATACATACATACATATATACATACATACATAAAAAAATGCGTTAAACTTCAGAATAGTCTGAAACGGATTTCTGCATAAAATTTTTTCAAAAATTCACATTCTACAAATTTTGAGGCGAGAGCAATAGCCTAATTTTCTTCAAAAATTCGCTAAAAGAATATCAATTCTGAATTGGTTTTATGATGTTGGTGATGAGATTATTCCAGAGGGAGCCCGATAACTTTTGTTTGTTGGTCTCAGGAAATGTGATTTTTGAATTCTATGTCAAAAATAACATTGTTTATTATCAGCTTTTTCGGACGTCCCTCTAAAGCTAGGTCATACATAGACAAGGCTTTGTCAGTAAAGTAGCGGCCTATTAAAATTGGTTCAGGGGTTTTTATTTATTTTTTTAAATTTTTTTTAGGTGTTTGTTCCGCTTGCTCTCATTGCTAATTATATGCTCCGGGGGGTGCGGGACAACCCAAGCATTAGAGAAAGAATAGCTGATTACAAACTTGTTTCAGACCATTCTGCGTGGAATGAAAAAATAGTCAACATTTTCAGCCATTTTTACCATATCCCAGAAGTCATTTTTTTCCACATTTCTCAAAAAAAAAAAAAAAGTTTAGCCCGTTCAATTCGGACAAAGAGACTTGCATACTCGTAAAAATTCAAATGAAACGATGATTTGGTTATAACCTCTCTATCTTCCTATGTATGACTCATCCTTCTAACGTATATTTACGTGAGGTGAAAAGAAATCATTTCCTGGTCCTTCTATACTGTTTTATAACGAGTTAAAATCAGAATTTACAACCTCAACGTGAATTTTGGTGTTCATATCTCAAAATAATTTTGCTGATAGGAGGTCTCTTTTTGGTTAAGTTACTCTCATTGGATTTTTGAACTTTTGGTTATCTAGTACTCAGTTTTCAAAATTGATTTTATTTCAGGTGTTTTCTTACGTCATGCCGCTGAAGGACGAGATCAACCTAAGCATGGTATGGTGCATGCTTGTCATCTTGTTTTCAACGTATCCTTTTACGAAACGTTATGATGGGTATTTTTTATATATTTCATCAACAGCAACAATTTTGATTTGACAATCCAGCGGTTCGTATTAAAGTTTTGATTTCTATTACAATGGAGGTGATGGAAATGTAGTTGTGGGGCGCAAGGTTAATTAAAGAGGCAAATCTGAATAAACAATAAACTGTTGTATTTAAAATGAAAATTTACAAATAAATGTAGGAACTGAACGAATTGAATTTTGGGCCGCGACTGAGAATTTTGTGTAGAAACGCATTTACAGGAAACCTTGGAAACGATTAATTTTGATGTCCAGATGATATAATAATAATAATGAATGTAGCACCGCTACATAGATTCCCCCTCCAACGAAAATGCGACTTGTTTCGTCGTTCTCGGGAGAACCGCAGACAGGGAAGGAGAAGTCGGCTGAACTGTTTCCGCAGGCACTGTGATAAATGCTGGCTTCAAACGATTGATTGCAACGATGGTGTCTTTGTTCTTTATTCGCAGCTTGAAGAACTTGTTATTCCGCATTAAAACAGCAAACGGGCCTTCATATGGTGGCTGCAGCGGGCGTCGAACGGTATCACAACGAACGAAAACATGGGAACACTTGGCTAAGTCTTTATGCACAAAAGTATTTTTGGTTCCATGCGTGGTACAGGTCGCAGCTGGTCCATTATGCCATAAAGATGACCCACTAAGGGCCACTTTCACCAACAACATAAACGAGTTTAAGTTAGAAAAGATTAACAAATAATCGAGATTCCAGCTAATCGTCTTTCACCAAACCACTTTACGAGTTTAAACTCCTAACGAGGTGGCTTGAGGTTAATCTCCCAATCTCGGCCAGTTAACTCTTGCCAATCTCAGATTAGTGATAAAAATGATATCGAGCAAAATGGCCGCGCACCAACAGCTGATTCCTCATACCTCTACAGTTTGGTTCACAGTTTATTATTATAGTTTATATATAGTTTATTGTTATTCAAGTTTTTGATGATGAATTCACGCGATTTATCGCTCGGATTAATTTGATTCCTTGGATGAGAACGATGTCCTGCAAAGACGCCCAAGGACGATCCGACGGCGGGTTGGACGACGTTGAATTTCGGCGGAGATTCCGGCTCCCAAAACCGACAGTTTTGAAAGTCCTCGAGCTTATCGACACTCACCTGGAGTTCCCTTCGAACAGGTATAAGTTGGAAAAAGGCTTTTATACCATCAAATCGATGAATTATAATACGAAATTGATGTAGGATGGTAGGAAAATAAAGTATAATCGATGATGATTGCACGTTATAATACGATGTTGAATTGCTATCCCTTGTACAGTATGTACCTACCTACCTATACCACATAAAATAACTTATGTACATTTAAATAAGGTGATCAACCGTCCTGCTTCCGTCAAATGATGTGTCACACTTTCTTTGTTGGAAGTCAACGAAAAGTTGCGAGTAGATAGTAACTAGGTAACTAGATAAAAACGGCGCGGGTAAAAACGGGTCGTGGTTGTGATTCACTGCTTTATTGTCTTGATATGCCGGACACATGGCGGGTTTTCTAACTGTCGTTTCAAATTGTCCAATTTTTCATTGGACAGTTTCCGGAATCTCCGTTAGGGAAACTCGATTATTCCAATCTTGGTTTAAACGAATTTTGGGTTGGTGAAAGACGCCAAGGTTTGATCCCCGAGATTATATTTAATCGAGTTTGGCCAATCTCGGATTTATAAGTTGTTGGTGAAAGTGGCCCTAAGTTCGAAGGATCTTCTTGATTGCCCGTCACATGAAAGAATTGACCTGGAATCCTCAAAGTAGTGCCATACACCATTTCAGCAGGTGTCGTTCCACGATCTTCGTCTGCCTGCTTCACCCTCACTTTCCATCCTGGATTGTATCCTGGCAGGGTCGCCACGTGTGGGGTGCAAGGTTAATTAAAGAGGCAAATCTGAATAAACAATAAACTTTTGTATTTAAAATGAAAATTTACAAATAAATGTAGGAACTGAGCGAATTGAATTTTTGCCGCGACTGAGAATTTTGTGTAGAAACGCATTTACAGGAAACCTTGGAAACGATTAATTTTGATGTCCAGATGATATAATAATAATAATGAATGTAGCACCGCTACATAAATTCCCCCTCCAACGAAAATGCGACTTGTTTCGTCGTTCTTGGAAGAACGCAGACAGGGAAGGAGAAGTGGGCTGAACTGTGATAAATGCTGGCTTCAAACGATTGATTGCTACGATGGTTTCTTTGTTCTTTATTCGCAGCTTGAAGAACTTGTTATTCCGCCTTAAAACAGCAAAAGGGCCTTCATATGGTGGCTGCAGCGGGCGTCGAACGGTATCACAACGAACGAAAACATGGGAACACTTGGCTAAGTCTTTATGCACAAAAGTATTTTTGGTTCCATGCGTGGCCACTGGTACAGGTCGCAGCTGGTCCATTATGCCATAAAGATGACCCACTAAGTTCGAAGGATCTTCTTGATTGCCCGTCACATGAAAGAATTGACCTGGAATCCTCAAAGTAGTGCCATACACCATTTCAGCAGGTGTCGTTCCACGATCTTCGTCTGTCTGCTTCACCCTCACTTTCCATCCTGGATTGTATCCTGGCAGGGTCGCCACGTGTGGGGTGCAAGGTTAATTAAAGAGGCAAATCTGAATAAACAATAAACTTTTGTATTTAAAATGAAAATTTACAAATAAATGTAGGAACTGAACGAATTGAATTTTGGGCCGCGACTGAGAATTTTGTGTAGAAACGCATTTACAGGAAACCTTGGAAACGATTAATTTTGATGTCCAGATGATATAATAATAATAATATAATAATGAATGTAGCACCGCTACATAGTAGTTCCCCTTTCAAAGGCGATTAACCTGCTACACCCAGGGGACATCCTGAAGCTTGAATAATCTCAGGAATATCCCCAGTTGTAGTGTTTTCAAGAATCAAGAAGGAGGAACTACTCACTCCCTTCAAAATCCCAGGGCTTTCAGAAAGCAGAGGGGGGCAGAGTGGAAAGGGGGCTCCAAACGGGTAGGGCTGCGATGAATGTGTTTAATTGTTAATAGATATAAGTTTTGGGGGTAATGCCCATTTTTTCCTATTGGATAGTGGAGGGGGGGGGGGGGGTAGTGAAAAAACGCTGCAAATTATTTCACAAAGGTTTATTATTTTTTCAATTGAGTTTGATCGTAGTTTTAGTTGGCTTGTGTACGTCATAAGGCCCGTCCAGACTCCTCGGTGTGTCCTATTTCGAGTTGCCACAACCTATACTTCTATAATTATATACGCATGTTTATATTTCTCGATTTGAGCTCCTATCTATTCAAATAGTTATTGCCTTAATAATATCATTATCTAAGTACGTACAAAAAGTCGAGAGGATATATTATTAAATATATAAGCATTGGTATTAACACACAAATATGACCTAGAAAAAAACATATTATATTCATGCTTCGAAGGAACGCTATACCCACCTCATGGTGCCGCGGTGTATTATATGGGTATAACACGTAAAAGTAATAAATATCCATTCTCCTACACCCCTCTGCTACACCCTGGTCACTCCAGCCACCACTAGTTGCCGCGGCGCCTCCTCTCACTTCACTGCCCGCTCACCCCCCTCACCACCCACCGTGACCCCCTGCCAAGAGTGCCAGGCGTGCGTCTAAGACTCAAAGCTCGAAAAAGACACTTTTTCACCCGTTTTTGGCCCATAGCATCTATGTGAGTAAAGCGATCGGGATGGTTAAACGTTAGGACCAACTAGACCCCAAATGGAGTCTATGTGCGAAAGAACGGGTTTTTAAAGTAAATTCTTAGGCCTTTTATGGCCCGGACGGCGAACGGCGGACGGACATCTCAAATTTGGATTCTACGCACCTTGAAACGTAAAGTGACAAAGTTTGAGGGGGGGTTATAAAAATTTTTTGCTACACGATCACATAGGCTTATTATCGGAAATAATAAACCAATAGAGGGGCTGGGGCGAGTGGGTTGTTCAAAACCAAGCTCTGCTAACATATGAGTCTGGGATTGATGGCAATGAAGTAGTTCCCCTTTCAAAGGGGGGAGGCGATTAACCTGCTACACCCAGAAGATATCCTGGAGGTTGAATACCTCAGGAATATCCCCAGTTGTAGCGTTTTCGAGAACCGAGAAGGAGGAGCCACTCACGTCCATTACATTTGTGACTACTCATATCCATACATTTGTGATAATCTAGTGATTGCGGTGATTAACTTTCTTATTGTCTATATATATTTTGGTATATTTGAGTATCATCCTGGGATAAGGATTGATAAGTAAGACACAGAAATTAATCACTAGAATTATTTTAGTACCTACTAGTGGACCCGTGCTGCTCTGCACCGTTGTATGCCAAATTACCATATGAAAGCTGTAAAATCAAGCCCCAACTGATCAGAAAATAGCCCATAATTTCAATCGTCTCTTAACACGTTCCGAGCGGCGCCGATTTTGGTGGAAACTCCTTGTGACGGGACCTGTTTTTTCGAGATGATTGTTGATACCTGCTTATTATGACTAGCAATTGACGAAAACAACGATGCGGAACCGAAATTTGATGAATACTACGGGACCTGTTTTTTCGAGATGATTGTTGATACCTGCTTATTATGACTAGCAATTGACGAAAACAACGATGCGGAACCGAAATTTGATTAATATCGCGGAGTTATAGAAGTTAGATCGATCGATCCAGATCGGCAGTAACGTACCGCTGGTTATGCAACCCGCAATGCTTGCGTGTTCTTCTGAGGCCTCGGGTTGAAATCCCGGTAAGAACAATACACGTTTTCCCATTTTTTATCCCTAATGTTTCATTTTTTGTCCCTCCTAGTCGTCCGAATGATGTCCCCATATACCAAACCTAGGATTATTATATATTTCTGAACAGAACCGCAATGTTTGTAGGCAGATGAATCTATACAGAATTTATTATTTTTATTATTATTATACTATTAGGAAGTTATAATTTTAACATAAAACTGAAAACGGTCCCTATGAGTGATTTTTATAAATATATATTTCAAGGAACGATAAAATATAACTCATTTTGATATAAAACATATTGTATAATTAGGTAGGTACATATGAAACATACAGGCCATATTTATAAATTTGAATAAAAAATTGACAATATAGTACTACTAAACTAAGAGAAAGATGTTGTCGGATGTTGGAATAGGTATACAAATACATTCTTGTGCCACTTTTCAAAACATGGTTCGTGGCACAGACCTGGTTGCTCGGGACATGCAGGACAGTACCAGCACGTTTTTTTTAACAATAGTAGTCTCTATTTGGCACTGCCTACATCTCATCTGCCTTACCACTTTTCCTTTTACCAGGGAATCCTTTTCATGTCGAGGGAAATTATCCATCACTACTTTGAAACATCGCTAATGAATGAAAAAGGCAAGAAATGAAAGGGCGCGAAAATGTTACTGAACGGGGGCCTTGATATCAATGGGGAACGAAACGGAACGCATTCTTTCGGAGGCCTGATCATCTACAATAAGTGTGTTAAACTCCACAGCCAACAGAATGCGTGGTAATCTCGTCAGAAGGCAGAACGTAGGAGCCTATGTGCTCTCTGTAGCTGGATCTATCGATTCACTCCGGGTGAATCGAACGAGGGCGCCTGGATCGATCGATCCATTCTGCTCGGAACGTGTTAATGTCCCAAAGAGTCATCCTATCAAATTTCAACTTCCTAGGGTAACCAGGAGATAATTTAGGCCACTCAGCTGATCAGAAAAGAGCCCATCATTTCAATCGTCTCTTATTGACCCAGAGAGTCTCCCTATCAAATTTCAAATTCCTAGGGTGAACAGGAGAGAATTTAGGCCACTCAGCTGATCAGAAAAGAGCCCACCATTTAAATCGTCTCTTATTGACCCAAAGAGTCTGCCTATCAAATTTCAACTTCCTAGGCTGAACAGGAGAGCATTTAGGCCACTCAGCTGATCAGAAAAGAGCCCATCATTTCAATTGTCTCTTATTGACCCAGAGAGTCTCCCTATCGAATTTCAATTTCCATGAGTCAGATGAGAACTTTAGTTGTGATTTCGTTCTGTGATCGTGTATGATAAAAAACTTTAAATGACTACCAAAGATTTTAAAGAATCAAACTTCAAGTACCTAACTAAACAACTCGTAAACGAGTTCCACTATCTGCTTTACAAGCAGATACCATGTTACATGGATATGTCTTTGATTGGGGATTTCATAACGGTTGTCCTCGAGAGTTGTAAACAAATCCTTCAACTTTAAACAAATCCCTGGGCCGCATGGCCGCATCCCGACTAATTCCAACAAAACAACGGTTTACTTATAGAAATGTTGAAAATAACTGTGGAGAGAAGCCACTACAATGAGTTGTTGTTAACAGTCGACTGTTGTCAAGAGGATGAAAATGTTTCCTATGGAGTGGAGTAAATGATGCTATTGCTTTACGTTTGTTTATATGCTTTGTGTTGTTTATAGTCCAATCAACTTAGTTTAGGAATGTAGCCAGGTACGTAAGGAGGGGTAAATTGGTAGCTTGAGATGTGGACATTTATCACATAAATCAAGAGCTTTCCAACGAGTGGCGAACGATTCCTATGCGATGAAAACTGCGGAAGTTCCATTCCCCTAGCAACGGCTGGGTTGTACTTGAAAAACACTGAAATTTTGACACAAATTTTGCATCACGGAAATTTTTGGTTGACCCCCCCAGAGCAAAGACATATCCATGTCAATAGGTTCTTTCGTACTAAAAATTGAGTTACAAACTTGGATTTGTGTTCATCAGTGTTCCTAACAACTGGTGTCGGAAGCGAGATAGTTCAAGTGAAGCGGTAGTGATTTCAAGAACTCTGAAGGACGGTGATGAGGGATCAGGAAGAATTTCCTTGGGGGATGGGTTCACACTACGAAGTGGAAGGGTGGTACCTGCAGCAGTGGAGGTCGATGTTCACCAATCTGACCCACCTCAAGGAGTTACAGGACTGTCCAATGCTGGAGATATTCAACCAGGTCAATCTGATGTATTACAGGACGCGCTGCGGATATTTAGGAAAGAAATGGAGGAACAGGAGATAATTTTGCTCATTCAGCTGCTTGGAAAGAGACCATAATTTCAATTGTCTCTTAATGTCCCAAAGAGTCGCCCTATCAAATCAGCAGAATCGTTGACTTGCTGAGGAGCCTATTGAATCAGGTGTCGCCCGGGGTGCTATGCCATTGTTAATACGGTCGTTCCCACTCGCTGATAACCTATTCTATAATATCTTGGGGGCATAGCTGGGAAAATCTTTGGAGTACAAAGAAGTGCGATTAGGATACTTGCTCGAATTGACTACCGCCGAGACTGTCGAGAGTCTTTGGTTTCGCTGGATATTTTGACTATGCCTGGTTCTAGCTCATGAAAATGAAACTGAATGGAAGAAAGCCAGTGACGTCGACGGTCACCAAACCCGAGCTGTGACAGTTTTGCTCCCAAATACAATGGACTAAAGAGAAAATTCAAGAAAATATTGGGCTATAAAGCTGTATAATAAACTGTGTACTAGAGTTTGGACATGGATTCTTTTAAAAAACGATCTACTTCTCTTCTTAAAAAACGTGCATTGTATTCAATTGAAGAATTCCTATTGAATACCCCATTAATTTAATAATACCATTCAATAAGTAGAACCTATAATAATTCCTGTTGACTATTTTTGATTTGATTGAGATCTTTGATTATAATTGAGAGGATTTGTATATATATATATAATCTACAAAACTTCATTGTTTGGTGAATGTTGTTAATTCATTAGGCAGGGGTGCCCCCCCCCCCCAAGCGCAACGACTCGAGCCCCCCCCCCCCCCCCAACTAAAATATTTATTAAATAGGTAATGTAAATGATACACTGATGTGATAAAGAATTGAAAACAGCTGACGCTAGCAAATTGTTAGTATAAATCTTATTACTTGTTCATAAACAAATTTTAAAAAATACTCATTTTTCTAACCCCCCCAAAAATTTTAACGACGCAGTTTGCGTCGTGACCCCCCCCCCCCCCCCCCCTGTGGGCACCCCTGCATTAGGTATGTTAAAAAAAAGAAATGTTCGATTTTGTAGTTGTATCGTTATGGTGTGTCGTACGTAACTCCTCGCGTGTGTCAGGCTGGGTAAAACGAATGTTGGCGCGTGGGTGCTGTGTGGGAAAAAAAATATCCTATGTGAAAACGCAAAAACATTACGAAGATCAGTAAACAACACCAGTATTCATGCTTTTCAAATGTTTTCAACTTCGTGTCTCGTTTTAATTTGCTTTCATACCGTCGTTGCTGAGGGAACTTGGAAACTGCCAGACCAGGAGACTGTCCGAATTTCTGCCCCAAAACTGATTCGGGGAGTTAAAGGAGTTCACGTGAATGTCTCCAAAAGTAGGGCCAGGAAACTGTCGGAAAACAGAAAGCTGCAGAACTGTCCGAAAATATTCCGGCAGAATGGAAAATCCCCGTTTCGACTTCGAAAACTGTCCGAATGTCTGCTCAGGGCAATGAATGAATGAATGAATGTTAGGCTATTTTGAAGGAATATTTTTATCCATGACAGTCAATCAATCAGCCATTGCTGGCTATTTTGAGAATTACTTATCCATATATTTTTATCCATGACAGTCAATGTATATTTATTTAGAACGTGTAAAACTTGTATATACCTACAAAAATGAGATATGGAATTTTTATCAATAAATCTTTATTGACGGCGAATGTTTGAATTATTGGACCTAGGAAAAGTTAGGTAAAATAAAAACCTAAGAATCCCTAGTCATATAGCGGGATAGAGGAGCCGACCTGCAAGACAAGCCCACGAGGTGTGGGCTTATGTTATAGTCATACTTAGGGCTCGGATTCTAGCATATTTGATTTTTTTCCTGAATAGTAAACATTGAAAGAAGTCTTTTGTTGGTAATTTCACCACTCTGGGACCAACAGAGTTTAAATTTATCGAGCATAGAAATGCATAAAACCACGGTTTTCAGAATAAATGCATATTCTAGTGGTTTTCGTCTAAATAGTTCGTTTTTCTTCAAATTTCCCCCGAATTCGGGCCCTGACTATTCATAAGGTTCGAAAACAGAAATTACTGAAAAGCGTATATCTGGTGCCAATAATAGAACCTCAGGTTTTTGGGGGGATGCATCTTAGGCACATGGCGAGAGAAAGTGAGCTGAGGGCGTCGGTTACGTTAGACACATGAGTTATCTTAGACACACGGATTGAAGAAAAATCAGATGGGCCCCGTCGCTACACTCACATCTCAAACAAACTTAACATCCTATAGTCAGTGCATCAGTAAAGGTATAGATTAGATGGGAAAATAAAAAAATTAAATAAATAGTTGGGAAATTCGGTGGGTCCAACGCCAAACTCAATTTCTGGAACCGTGTGTGTCTAATACAACTTGTGTGCCCTAGTCATAATACATATAATTTTTATGTCCCACTGGGGACTAGATAATGCAAATAATGTTACTGGCCTTCGGTTGTCTGGCAGTGAACTTGGGAGTTCCCCAGGAGCTAATTACTTACGTTCGTATTTCTTTGATAAGGCCCTAGGTGGAACCTGGTTAAGGGATTTGCGACCATACTTTCGGACAGTTTTCAGTTCGTACAGATTCGGGCAGTTCTCCCTCTTCGCAATCTGTGTTACAAGTTTTCTGGCAGAATCCTCGTTCCACCTTTTCGGGGAGTTTGGAGTAACAGGTTTTCCGGGAGTTTTGAAACGAAACCCCAATCTCCCCGAATTTCCAGGAAGGGCGTTTCGGACAGCTTCCTGGTCTGGCAATTTCCCCCCGACCGTTGCTGACCAGTACAACCGCTCTCTTGTATTATTGACAAATGAAGTGAGCTAGCATTTGTCAGCATGTGCACGTATGTGTGTGCTCCTCTCTACAGGCGGCAATTTCGAAGCTGTCAACTTGAAATTTGGTAGTTAAGATCATCAGGAATTAGCTGTATAGTTTTTGGACAGGGACTTGTCGTTGGCACGATCGTCTTCAAGTCAACCAAAAATCGTGTTGCTATCGTTTTCCATATTGTTTTTGAGTGAAACCACTATAAAAGCTTCAAATGTTGTCCTTGACGACAATACCACGTCATCATCATTATCATCACTGACGTCAATCATTGTCAAATCATAAAACATCGAGTTTGGTATCGTTTTCAATAGTTTTTTCGTGATCTCTTCAGGCAAGTTTTGACATTATTTATTTGATAGGGGAAACAGTTGCCACCTCAATGTGATTCTTTTGAAATGAATAAAAAATTATAATATATGAGAAGCAAAGTGGAGGACATTGTACTAGACAACCAGTTTTTCAAACTTCGTAAGGAACCTGGTCAGTGGACCAACTTGATAAGCACAAAATGGCCAATGTATGATTAGTACTTATACCTGGCTTTAGATCTACAGAACTGGACATGTCTTCAATTACGTCTGTATGTTCTGCCGTCAATAATTCCATGATGACAATAAATGAAGAACGGGAAAAAATTGCAGAAAAACGATCAAAAACAAGTGTGCAACGAATCCGAATATGTGAAATGCATGCGTTCGAGGTGAGGGGGCGATTGCTAAAATCAAACCGAAGCGTTTGATGCTGGCGCATCGTCGCATAACTTGGGCCTCGTGACAATTCCTAAGGTTTTCATTGGTCCGCTGCTTGACCGGGCCAACGCGTGAGGCAAACCCACATAGAGTACTGGTTTAGTCTGAAGACACCCCAAATTGAGGTGATGATCGGTTTACCCAGTCATGATTGATTTCTAGGTGAAGTTAGGAAAATTTTTTCCACACTTATTGAAATCATTTTCTAGAAAACAAGTCAATGTTTTATTTTGCCTAAAGCATCACCAATATATTTCACTGCTAAATCGAGTTCTTCAAACGTTGTTTCTCTTCCTACCGATAGCCTCAATGTTCCAGTCGCCTGGTCTTCCGGAAGGAGAGCCAGGAGCATTGCTGATGCTGTGTTGTAATTGGCTGAAGAATGACAAGCTGCCCCTGTGCTGGCCTCCAGCTCTGGAATTTCAGCTAAGATTTGGTTTCCCGAGTATCCAGGGAAGGATACGCTGAGCGTGTTGGGAAGCTGTGGGTGCTCCAAGTTTTCCGGAAAGTTGATAACGCAAGCACCCTTTGGGAATTCTTTGAGAAGAGACTCCCTCAGATAATCTTTCATCCTATTTTGATGCTCTTGGTACCTTCGTAGGTTCTCCGTAACCAATCTTGCCGCCTCTCCAAGACCTGAAACAATAATTCATCTACTTTGGTTTTACTATGAAGTTGATCGTTTCAAATGGATTAAACTAACATCACATACAAATAATTGCTTAAAACATCATTTGGATGTTAAGTATGCATCTCGGTAGGTATCATACAAAGAATTTTTTAGCGAAATATTGGTGCTGGCTGATTGTCAATTTATCCACAACAATGAGACTGGTTTTATTGACGAACGAAGTGAGACTCTACTTTATCAGCTTGCGTGTGTGTTCCACGCTACAGGCTGCAGTTTTGAAGCATGTCGGATTTTCTGAAGGTGCAGCATTGCCCCTCGGATTTACCTGGAGCGATCATGAGTAAAAGTAGACAGAACGAAGAAACCGATGTGATCCGTCATCCTTATGCCCATTATTACGTGTGGACTAGGAACATACCGGTGAACCATTCATGTATTGCTCCTTCATTCAACTAAAATAATCATTTTGAAGCTATCAACTTGAAATATAGTTGGTAGAATCTTTAGACATCCGAAATTAGCTGTAAATTTTCCGGTGATGATCCTATGACAGGAACTTGTCGGCGACGACAATCCTCGCTAAATCAACCGAAAATCGGGTTTCGTTTCGTTTCCTATATTTTTCCTCACACAGAATCAACTAAAACCACTATAAAAACTCTCAAAGTTGTCCTTGACGACTATACGATATCGTCAAAGTCAAATCATCAATAATCGAATTTGGTATCATTTCAATAGTTTTTATCACATAGAAACGATTGAAACCCTACTAGATAACCAGTTTTTCAAACTTCGTGAGGAACCTGGGCTGCACTCCATGAGTAGGAACCATGCTATGATGAATGCATTTTGGGTCACCTTTTCTAAATAACATTACAAAGTTACATCAAACAAGAACGACAGCTTCAAATACAACAGCTTTCCCCCCGAAATTAATGCAGGTACTTGTGGAGTATATATACTGTATTGGCTACAGGTGCGATCGTTGCATGAAATGTCACTTTTGATTTTCAGAGTGAATCACTAAGGATTTATTTGGGAGTGTTTAGAATCAATCGCGATATGGAGCAAGGGCTTCATTGGCTCTATATGCTTTCTATAATCATTTGAAGAAGGCTATTAGGTGTGATTGGGGTAAACAATCATAAGATTGTGCCTATCTAATTTCATGTGAACACATAGCACTGAAAGTGTTGGAAAAGTTGTAGGCAAAGTAAAAATGCTGCAAATGATCGCACTAAGGTTCATCATTTCTGTGTTCTACGCAGAAATCTAGTATGTACAGGGTGTTTCAAACCTTGATTTCTTCCACATTCTTAGGCATTGGCGGAGTAAAAACGCACCCTTTCACATAGCCCCATACAAAAAAATCGCAAGGTGTAATGTCTGGTGACCTGGGAGGCCAGTGGATAAGTGAGAGATCCCTATCTCCCGACCAGCTGATCCACCTTTGAGGGAGAGTCTCATTCAGAAAATGCCGCACTGCAAGGGACCAGTGAGGGGTGCACCATCTTGTTGAAAAATGAAGTTTTCTGCGTTATCCTCTTGCAACTGAGGAAACAACCAATCTTGGAGCATTTGTAGGTAGGAAGCCCCTGTCACTGTGTTTCCATCAAAAAAGAAAGGTCCATAAAGTTTCCTCCTGGAAACAGCACAAAACACGTTGACTTTTGGAGAGTCGCGCATGTTCGAGTGTTGCATGTGGGTTCTCTAACCCCCAGATTCGTACATTATGACGATTGACTTTCCCGCTCCAGTGGAAAGTTGCTTCGTCGCTAAAGATAATTCTCGAACAGAAGTGATCATCCATGTCCAAGGTTTGGAGAATGGTCGTTGCAAATTACAATCGTCGTGTCTTATCTCCTCGTCGAAGTGCCTGGACTAACTGCAAGCAATATGGTTTCATTACTAACCGTCGTTACACTGTAATTATTGATTGATAGTGACCAAACTGTTGCTTGGTAGCACTAACAATGAAATGTGATAACTTCAAACAGATAACTTCCTATTCAATCCGATAGGTGGCAAACACATCCAAACTCCGATATTCTTGAAACACCCTAATCCTCCTGATGACATCGTTAGGGATCGGAAGACGTAACAAGCATTGTAACTCAAACCATCCGCGTTGACTCGTCTCCCTGGTCGAATAGATTTCTGATTGAAATACAGTTTCATATTCAGACTTGAAGGCTGGGTATGAACACACCAGCACCAGAGGAAGGTTATCTAAAGGTGTCTATAGTCTCAACTGGGGTTAGTTGATTGTTACACTCGTTTCTATCTTTTATTTCAAAGGTGGTTTTCAAGTTCCAGAAAAATCTCCTCTTCATTTCAACAGATAAGCGTTAGTAGCTTGGTGTGTCCTACAATCTAACCACGAGGAATAAACAATTGCGAGAGAGTGCTAGTCAGGATAATTTGAATGCTTCTAATGCAGCTTGAACTGCGGCAACGTTTTCAGCTGAGGAAGGAGAGCGAGGTCGGCCAGTGCTCTGACCTTTGCAGATACATCCGGTGTCTCAAAACTGGTGAAACTATCGTCGAATGTTGTTGTCACTTGGAAGATTACTTCCGTATTGTTGTTCCGTTTCATTATTATAAACAAGCTCACGTGGCTGTATACATGCAATGGTCTCTCCAATATCTTGAATTACTGAGCATAGGCTAATAGGTCTGACTGATTTCGAATGTGTAAGATCAGGTCTACTAGCCTTAGGGATGAAAATTACCCTTGTTTCCAAAAGGGAAGAGGGAACAAAACCCCACCGTAGCCTGCCTCTCAAGATGAGATGTTTCTCAAGAAGAGAGTAGGACTTTTGTTGGCATACTACTCGTATGCCATTGCCTCCACATGCTTGCATGGTTTCATCGAGAAGGTAGCCCATATTACCTTCTCGTGGGTAATGATTCTTCTGCTGACAGAGCCTGAATCATAGTTGTAAGTGTGGTAGTCAGTTATTATATCTCCCTCACTATAAGGTATAGAGTTAGGGAAGTGAGTAGAGACTAGGATGGCAGTGTCCTTGAAAGCATCTCGTCTGATAATATCGACTTATTTGCTGACAATCTCTCAATGTTGAAGTGATCATTTGTTGCTCTCACTAGGTCATATACAGGGTGCGGCAGAGAGAACGGGTGGTTTTAAAAAAATCATAAAATAGTTAATTTATACTCAAAAACAAATTTATTGATGCAATCAGGTTCGCAAGGAAACCTGAGGCATTTGAGACAGTAAAGTGTGAAAAATCACATCAGGCATGTGGTGGCCGAAATTGTTGATGCAGTGCCGTAGGCGTTCTTGCAAGTTCGCATAAACTCTCTCCAATATAATGCTACGTCGTAATGATCACCAACTTCTTTTTCCCTGAATTACAACGGCGACGTGTTTCAACCCGACGTGTGTGGTTCCAGCAGGATGGGGCGACCGCCCACACAGCCAGAGCATCAATGGACGATATTCCCTGGTCGCCTCATTTCCAGGTTTAGCAATGTTCATTGGCCCCCTCGGTCCGTAGATTTATCCATATGCGATTTTTTCTTATGTCAACGATAGATTGGGCTCCCACCCCTCCTCCCGCCCCATAGCCCTTGGTTCGGGTGGGATCAGACAATTTTAAAATCGCTTATACACCCTTCGGAAAATCCCTAGAAGATCCCCCCCACTCGTAGACTCCCACCACTCAGCCGTTTGGCCATGCATAGACACGACAGACAGACAGACGGAGCTTCATTCTTATTATAGTAGAGATGTACATTGCAAGGTAATACTTCCTACTTCGCCGGATTTTAAAAATTTTGCACTGTAAATAAACCTCACTCACCAGCTATACAGACTGTATTCTCTGTGCCCGGTCTCTTCCTTTTCTCTTGGCCCCCTCCTTTGAGGACTGAACACACTGGTAATCCATCTTTCACGTATATTGCTCCAATCCTTGGTCCATAAAACTTGTGTCCTACTATTGTCAGGTAGTCCACGGGTGTTTCAACTACGGAAACTGGTATTTTACCTGTAATGAAAATAAAATGTTATTGTGGTATTTGAAACAACACTACTTTTACGAAACATACTTTGGGATAGTAAACGTTTGGTTTATTAGTATACTAGCTGCTCCGGCTCGCTTTGCTCGCCTCCACGTCCAGCCGGGGGGCATGATCCCGGACCTTCCTGTTAAGGTGTATTACAATTGAAACATGTAGGGGATATTGCTCGCTTCGCTTGCTTGGTGTGGCTGCATAGATGCGATGGCCTTTTACTGTCGAGTGGGACTTGTAGAATGACTGAAAACGGTAGATCACTAAGGGTAGGTTTAACGTCTGTAGGGGATGTTGCTTGCTTCGTTCATTTGAGGTGGGTTGTCTCGCTCCCTTCACATGCTCTTTGTGGAATGTATAGATGCGATGGGATATAGTCCATCCCGAGTCCGTAGGAAAAACCTCGTTGAAATCCGATGTTTGTCGGGAATGTTGACGCATTACTCGCTTGGTATGGCTGTATATGTGAGGAAGTTAAACGTTTTTTCTGTTGGAAATGACTATCAAACGCGGCACCTTATGTGGAACCATGATAAGTATAGTTTTAAGAACATTTCAGTACTAACAGAACAGTCATACGTTGAATGTTTTTACGTATTTCTTTTCCATTTTGTTTTTCTAAAGGTAGGCCATTGTTTTATGTGCGTAGAAGGGCAAACGGGAAACTTCCCGAGATCGAGAGGTTCGAAGGCAAAAATCAGATAACTATGTTTCGACCGAATAAGCTCAAAAACCAACGTTTTTATCTACATTTTCGTTCACTACAATCGGAAAGAAGAATTCAATGTCCCGAAACTCACATGGGATCAAATTGGAACTTCAACAAACATTTTAGACCAACCCGAGCGGAAACCGTCGAAATTTACACGATCTACCGCAGAAAAAACCAAAGTGGGGAACGCATTTTTTTCGTCATTTTCCGCATTCTTTTGCAGATTTCTTCGGTAAGACAGCATCTTATGGTGATTTTGACGGTACCATCTTGTTTTTCAGGTCCTGAAACGTAACTATGTTGCTGACATACCTACAAAGTGTTCTCGATCAAATTTGAATGTGGTAGCGGATAGAAGATCGAGTGCTCAGCGAAAAAACGCGCATTAAAAGGGGCTCCCACCCTCCTCTTGCTGTCCAGCCCATGGTCCAGGTGGGATTAGAAAATTTTGAAATCGCTTATGCTCCCTTTTGGAAAAATCCAAGAAGATCCCCCCACTCGTAGACTCCCGCCACTCAGCCGTTTGTCCGTGCATAGCATGGACAGACAGATAAACAGACAAACGGAGTTTCATTTTTATAATCAAACTAGCGGCTCCGGCTGGCTTCGCTCGCCTCCCTGTTGAGGTGTATTACAACTGAAAAATGTAGGGGATATTGCTCGCTTTGCTCGCTTGGTGTGGCTGTTTAGATGTGATGGTCTTTTACTGTCGAGTGGGACTTCTAGAATGACTGGAAACGGTAGATCGCTAAGGGTAGGTTTAACGTCTGTAGGGGATGTTGCTTACTTCGTTAATTTGAGTTGGGTTGTCTCGCTCCCTTCGCACGCCCTATGTGAAATGTATAGATGCGATGGGATGTGGGACCATGAAAGGTTTATTAGGTTTAATAAAGATAGGCATTTATCTGCGTAGAAGGGCAATCCAATTAAGATTATGTGGAGCCACGAAAAGAAAATACAAAAATAAGAATCTAATAAAAGGGGCAAAACGAAAATAATAAATTACTCTTTTATAATTTGTTGCGTTTTCTATGTGGGACCACGAAAGTTTATCAGGTTTAATAAAGATAGACCATTTATCTGCGTAGAAGGGCAATCCAATAAAGATCATGTGGAACCACGAAAAGTTGGCTGTATATGTGAGGAAGTTATACTGCCCACCCAACTTGGCAGACGTTTTTTTCTGTTGGAAATGACTATCGAACGCGGCACCTTATGTGGAACCACGAAAAGTATAGTTTTAAGAACATTTCAGTACTAACAGAACAGTCAGATGTTGAATGTGTGTACGTATTTGTTTTCCAGTTCTATTTTTCTAAAGGTAGGCCATTATTTTATGTGCTTGGAAGGGCAAACGTTTCTGTGTGAGAACTTTATACTGCCCACCAAACTTGGCTGAATGTTTTTCTGTTGAAAATGACTATCAAACTCAGAAACTTATGTGGAACCACGAAAAGTTAAAATTTAAGAACATTTCAGTGCTAACAGAACTGTCGGATGTTGAATCTTCGTACGTATTTGTTTTCCCGTCATTAGGGTGGGTTACCCTCCGTGGGTATGCTCCCTCTCGAGCTGTTTACATTAGTAGTTCCAGTTTTATCAAGGATTCGTATATTAACAGTTCCTATTTTCACATGAAATCATTGAAAACAATATTGGTTGGTATTTATTTCAATTTTGGTTTATTATTTCCAATAATAAAAGCCTTTGTAATCGTATAGGAAAAAAAAAAAAAAAAAAAAAAATATTTCCTCTCTCAAACTTCACGTTTGCACATCGTACTTTCCGTTTCACTTTAAGTTTCAAGGTGCATAGATTCCAAAACTGCAATGTCCGTCCGCCGTCCAGGCCATAAGAGGCCTTTAACATGATGAAAAAAATCCGCTCATTCCCACATGGACTCCACTTGGGGTCAAGTTGGTCCTAGAACCTAGCCAGCCTGATCGCTTCACACGCATCAATGCTATGAGCAAAAAACGGTTTCAGCATGGAACATGCTTTAGCTTTGGACTAACTTGCAAAATTTTTTCTTTTTGACATTCTATGTCTTTGCTTTGCACATAAACTAAAAAAAGTCACAAAAATTGCTCACGAAAATTCTGATGATTTCCGCTTACTACCGAGTCGTTGCTAGGGAAATCCACAAAATTCGTTGACCATTCGTTCGAAAGCTCTCGATTTATCCAACCATATTATGTTAACTACTGCAATAATGATTGGTATTGTGAACATGATTGCCACCGCTTGTTAATTTCTGATGATTTCATTGAGCTGGTGTTTCGATGATTTGATTCATAGCAGGTGATCCAAATATTGCGAGAACGGTTTGATTTGTGAAGCGGTGGCTAAATCATTTTAATAGGTAATTTCTATACTTTACACTCTAGGAAGGTGTAATTTCTTATGTAGCCTCTTTAGGACATTGACTTGACGATGCCCAGGGTCCGGATCAGATGAGTGGCTCTTAAAGCTAATTTCTATGTTTTACACTCTAGGAAGCTATAATTTAGTATGTAGTCTCTATAGCAAATTTACGTGACGATGCCCAGGGTCCGGATCAGCTGAGTGGCTCTTAGAGCTTGCAAACGAGTCTGCAACACATACTTATCTTTAACTAAAGACATAAAATGTCCCAATGTGTTGCAGACTCGTATGCAAGCGTTTTGCAAAAATTTCTTGATTTTCACGTACAACCAAGCCGTTGCTGGGGAAATAAAACTTCTTTAGTGTTTATGGGACAAAAATCGTTCTCCATTCGTTGGAAAGCTCTCGACTTATCACGTATTTCTTTCGTACTTGTTCTTCTATTTATGTCGTAGTTTTATATTTATTTATGTGATATATGGATATAGTAAACAATGCCGCTTGTTTTGTTGTCACTTGGTTGAGAAGCGCACCATATCAGAAAATTACCTACCTAGGTAATTCCTTCTAATTTCGATTCTGTTTGCCGTATGAAGCTCCTGAAAAATTTGGTTTTTGTTACTTGGTCACTTGTGCCAGGCATGTTCTATGTTTCTAAGCTGTTAGCTACGGACTCTAAGTAATAACATCCGGGGGTTCCCCCCCCCCCCCCCCCCAGCGGGGTCAAGGGGCAGAGCCCGAAGGCCAATGGTAATGGTAAAACGAATGCGTTACTAGATTTTCTGGTTTTCATAGCAGGAAAATCGTTCACCACTTTTTGGAATGCTCCCATTTTATCACTACAAATCATGATCCCTAAGCCATTGTAGTGTCAAGGAAAGCTGATTTATTCCGCTAAGTTATACACTAATATTGATAAGTAACCATAATGAATTAATAAAATGAAAAGAAGGCACAAGGTACATGGTAGGTATACTATTGAGTGGCAGGTACTTGCAAGCAGTAGGTACTTGACGATTGCAATTATTGGGTCTTTCCTAACAGCTGAGTGAGCTAAAATCTCTCCTATTCATCCTAGGAAGTTGAGATTTGATAGGGGGACTCCTTGGGACATAAGGAATCGATTGAAAAGATTGGCTCATGCTTACTCAGCTGAGTGAGCTGAATTATTTAGGAGTTACAGGCATACACCCAACAAACATTGAGGGGTTGGCTGTGGCGTCAAGTCAGATCGACCCTTCAAAGTCGACAAGTTCAAAATTGTGGCATGTATCGTGTCACTTAACAAACAAGTGTAGATCAAATCCAAGTAGTGCCCCTCACTGCGATCGGCAACTACAGCATCGCTCAAATTAATGGAATCAGTCTCTCAAAACATCAAATTTCTGATTTGGGTACAAATTCTGTACCTACATACTTTTTCGAAAAGTTTTGTGTCCACTACAAGACTTATAAGACCACAAAGAAGAAACGGAAGTAGAAATAGATTGATTGTCAGGTTATTTTGTAGGAGGTTGTGTCAATTTTTTCCAAAGCATTTTCTTCAAATTTTGTGCAATTTTTTTCACTGTTTTGCTACATTTTTAGTCCTCAAATGGATATTAGTCCAAAAAACGCAGCAAAATCCTCACGTTGTATCAACACGTTCAAAACCCAGAGAAATATTGCCACAGAGTGTCAGGTGAGTTAGAAAGCTGAGCATAACGTGTTGAAGTTGTGGAAGGAAACTGGATCTCTCAATTCTCGAAGTGTTGGAAGGTGTGATAGCATAAAAAATACGTCTCCAAGAACTGATACCCTGCTGTTGAGGATTTTAAAAGGTGGTCCTAGAAAAAATTCTATTAATCTGAGAAAAGATTTACTTGCAATGGGTGTGGAAGTTGGAGACGTCTTTTTTGTCCTACCACACGTTCCAACATGTCGCGAATTGAGAGATCCAGTTTCCTTCCACAACTTCATGCACAGCTTTCTGACTCACCTGACACTGCGGCAATATTTCTCTGGGTCTTGAACGTGTGATGAGACAGCGTAGGGGTTTTGCTGAGTTTTGGGAGGAGGGGGGGGGGGGGATTTGATATTGATTTTATTGATAAAAATATTGATTAATATATTTATATTGATTTTAGGACTAACAATTTAGTAAAACCGTAAAAAAACTGCACAAAATTTGAAGATGCTTTGGAAAAAAATTACACAACCAGCTACAAAATAACCTCACAATCAATCTATTTCTACTTCCGTTTCTGCTTTGTGGCCTTATAAGTCTTGTTGTGCACACAAACTTTTCAAAAAAGTATGTAGGTACAGAATTTGTACCCAACTGAGAAATTTGATGTTTTGAGAGACTGATTCCATTAATTTGGGCGATACTGTAATTATTGCTTTTCTTGAATGTTATTTCTACTGATTGGTGAAACCTAATAATTCATGAAACTAGCTCTTACCCAATGCCTGAGCGGCGTCGACGTGGAGGAAAATGTGTCCCAACCCTCGATCTCTCCTCTGCTGATTCGTCTCCTTCAAAACACGGCTCAGATGTTTTAAATCGAGCAAAGCTCCTGTTTCGTTGTTTGCAAGCATCAACGTCACCAGAACGGTTTCTTCTTCAACTGCATTCACGACCGAATCCGGATCCACTGATCCGTCTGAATTCGTTGTTAGGAATGTCACTCGTATTTTGTCCTCCAGCAACAAATGTTCAAGCAGTTTCAATGTTGCATCGTGTTCAATCTTAGTGCTGATAATGTGAGGTTTCTTCGCTGTCCGCTGTTCGTGTATAACTGTAGTTATTGCTACATTGTTAGCTTCAGTTCCTCCTGACACAAAAACTATTTCACTCGCGTTAGCATCAATCATTTTTGCCACATATTCTCTTGATTTCTCGATAACTTCCTTCGACGCTTTGCCACGTTTATAGTTTGAGCTTGGATTGCCCCATTGTTCGAAAGCTGCAACCATTGCTTGTTGGACTGTTGGGGCGTAAGGAGTCGTTGCGTTGTGGTCCAAATACACTACCTTCTTCTCTTTTGGCATTTCCTGAAATAAATGTAAACGTATGGTTATTGATAAAGAACCTCGATTTGGTTTAGGTAATAGATTAAGTTGTACATGAAGGGTATCATCAATACATATTTTTCCAATTACTAGGTACCTACTCAGCCAGCTTTCCCCATTTTATTCCTTTTCTGTAGTGGGTACGTTTGAATCTTTCAAGTACAAACCAACAATATTCGGCATAATACGAAGACAATAAAGCAGAGAATTCCCTCCATCACCTTTTGGCATAATGATTAGTTGAGTACCTTGTTTGAATAAATTGGGAGTCTGGCTGATTCTTAGTTTATTAATGGCTTGTTAGTTTCTGGGTAATAGTCGAGTAATTTGAATAATGAGCGATACCTACCCATGGGTGTGAAAAAGTGACTTAAACTTTTTTTAAATGGAAGAATATTTCATCTCGACAATTTTGGGACCCTCCTGCCCAGTGTGACTTCATCAGTACAGCAAACTTTGAAAAATCATGGGAAGAAAACTCATCGTAGGAGAGTGCAGATAGTGTCAAATTTCTTAGAATTGAGTCTATTTTCGTTTAAAAACATAAAATGAATACGTGATGAATGAATTCAACATTTGTTGTTCTGGTTGAATCTTCCAATACTTACAATTGAATCTTTCAATATGTTACAAACACTTCGAACAAAATAGTGGAAAAATTGAGTGTGGCACATAGCGTCCTCGTATCCATGACATGATAAATCACTGATATGTTTTAAATGATCTTAAAAAATTCTATAACGGAAAATAGTAAACCAAGATGTTGGTAGCGGAAACGTCAAAATCAGTCAATCAAAATATGAGAAAATGATCCTTACAGTAATTTACGTTTGCACATGCACAGAATGAGTGTTGATTTGAGATCATGGAAATCAGTAGGGGACCATCTATAGCACATTCTCTGAAAATCCCACCAAAATCTGATTAAAAAATGGGGAAATTAACATGTGGATTAGCTATTTAGCCCATGCTCAGTAGCTACTTGTGATACAATCATGTTGAACCTTATATGGGTACACGAAAATGAAGGTTGATGGAATTTACGTTTACGCAAGCGCAGATTTGGGAACAATGAAAATTATAGGGGAGCATTCTAAAACCCTAACCCGCACATTCCCTGAAAACTTCATAGAAATCCGTTGAACATTGTGGAATGAGCTTGTTAAAAAAAAAAAAAAAAGATCCCGTTTTCCAATTAATATATATTTATGTTACCAAAAGAATTGATTTAGGACTGTTTTTATTTTTTCGATGCGAACTTGTAAGCATCCAGATCAGCAAATTATACACATCATTCTGATCCGTTTTTCCATATAATCTGTATATTACCAAAAGGATTAATTAAAAATATTTTCTGGTTTGAAATAACGTGACATATCGTTTCGTTTTTGTACTAAATAAATTTGTAATGAGAAAACATTTTGGGAATTTGGTTTTATTTAGTACAAAACTCGTTTCACAATGAACTGAACTTGGTTAGGCAACAGAACATCAAATGAATTACAACAGGTGAACGGGATTGATCATAATAGGAGAATCACCAAAACTCATAAACTGTATTTTATGATTTATAATTAACCTTAATAATCAATAAGCTATTGTTTGTTAGGTACTGATGATGACAATCGTCAAAATCGTTCTTACCATTGTTTCGTCGTGAGAGATTTAGTTCGTAAAAATACGCATTTTTTCTAAGTTTTCTTCTAGTTTTCACTGTAGTACGCCAACCTATTTTCTTTTTTGTAGCTTTATACTTCTATTTAGGATGTACTCGTAGGTAATCTCTAGCTAGAAATACTCAAGTAGGTAAGCCTGTACTTAAATATTTAATGGAAATGCATAAAATTTATTGACACCTACTTCATCAAACGTCACTGTTGGCATTTGTGTTTAAGCGGCAATACGAATGTGTATACATAGAGTGGGGGAGGGAGATCCATGCAATGGACCCTCAGTCTCAACCTGATCTCGTTACCTGTTCCTTGCTTAGTAATAAATTCTTTTTAGCGAATTTTTGAAGAAAATTAAGCTATTGCTCTCGCCTCAAAATTCGTAGAATGTCAATTTTTGAAAAAAATTTATGCAGAAATCCGTTTCAGGCTATTCTGAATCATATTCTGTAGTTTAACGACTTTTTTTATGTATGTATGTATGTATATGTGTCATTCCAGACGATAACTGTCCGTAGAATTGTGCTAGAAACTTCAAACAAATTTTAAAATGTTAAGGACACAAAACGAAAGTTCAAGTTCGTTGGCCAGCATGGTCGGATTACATCTTCGGGTTGAAATTTTCAAAAATGTAGTCAAAAATGTCAAAATAGCCTGTTTTTTGCGATTTGTTGTGTATAAGAATATGTATCAATTTTTCAAAAATTTCAAAGTTGATTAATCAGTCAAAAATCGAAATAATGCCGTTCGCTTGTTGTTTATATATATGTCCTTCCAGACGATAACTCTCTTTAGGATTGAGATAAAAATTCCGTTCTTTCAACAACAAAAAAAAATCAAGCTTTCCACACGATAGGATGAGTTTGTTGGCCAGCATTCTTTGAGCTCATTAATATGGTCAAATTTCAAAATGTGTGCTAAAAAAATCACTAAAAATTGCAAAAATTGGCTAAAAATCGCTAGGTGTATATTTTTTGTCAGAATATTGCTCAAATAAAGTTTATTAACTATAAAATAAAACATTAAAATATTTATGTACAAAATTATGCTGGAAAATGTACTTTATTTCATTAAAATTGATGAAAACTGCAAAAAAGTTAAAAATCCAAAATCTCTTTTTGAATCGCAGAACATTATTTAGAACGAGTTTTTAGCCACAAAGTTTGGTAGTTAACAATTTCTTTTCCCTCAAAGTCCTTAATTTTCTAAACAATGTAACATAATGTAGTACGATACATAATTTACGAAAATTCGCTCATACGATCATGCTGCATGACTGGAGCTTTTTATGTTACTTGAGTGTCTGTCGGGTTCGTGCTTTCTTTAGCTCAATCCCTGTGCCCCATACTTTGGTCACTTCCATATTCCTTTCTGTTTTTAAAACATCCATTTACTTCCTACCTTGGTATTAACGTCGGGTGAAATTTAATATTTTAAGTAAAAACATTGTAACAAGGTAATTTTTCTTACAAGAAAAATTTATCGATTTAACATCAAATATGAGTACTTATCAACTTCTGGCATGCAAAAGTTTCTTACAAATTTTGTTGATTAGGTCACGTAAGGTCGATTAGGTAACGCTGCATTAGTGTTTGTTTTATTTATCCATTGTACCTACACATTTCTATATTAGAAGTCTCTTCTACTTTGGTTATTCGTCATTTTTGACATTTTATGTCTTTACTATGGCACCTAACTCAAAAAGTGTGACGAAGAAAACGTTATGAAAATTTCTGATGATTTCCGCTTACAACCGAGTCGTTGCTAAGGAAATGGTACTTCGCCGTTTTTCATCCCACGAAATTCGTTGACCATTCGTTCGAAAGCTCTCGATTTATCCAACCATATTATGTTAACTACTGCGAATTGCGAGGCCAACAAGCTGAGTTATGAGCACGGTTATTTGAATAATTGTTTACACACAGGTGATCATTCTCAATAATTGACATTGAACATGATTGCAACCGCTTGTTAATTTCTGATGATTTCATTGAGCTTGTGTTTTGATGATTTGATTCATAGCAGGTGATCCGAATATTGCGAGAACGGTTTGATTCGTGAAGCGGTGGTTAAATCATTTTAATAGGTAATTTCTATACTTTACACTCTAGGAAGCTGTAATTTCGTATGTAGCCTCTTTAGGATATTTACTTGGCGATGCCCAGGGTCCGGATCAGCTGAGTGGCTCTTAGAGCTTGCTTACGAGTCTGCAACACATACGAGTCTGCAACTAAAGTAAAGACATAAAATGTCCCAACTTGTTGCAGACTCTTATGCAAGCGTTTCTGATGATTATGATGTTTTTTTAAGTTTACGCGGAGCTTTAGAAATAACCGTTGAAATGATAGTTGAAAGTGAATCAAGTTCTTCAATCTTCTGGCAAGTCTGAATGTTACAGACATGGACAAGGTTGAAATTTTGTCAACCGTTTCCCAACGCTATGAGGTTTAGGGTTATTCTATTTTCTACTGTATAATTTTAAATTCGTTGTTTCACTCATTAGTATTCTTTAATGAAATGTATGAATGAGATAAATGAAACGCGGGAGGTCAGGACCAAAATGACACCATCTTAGTGACGACTATACAAAACGACTTGACTAAGCAAAAACTAATAAATTACCTAAATGAAACTAAATATAAGAAAAATAAGTCTGCCAACTTGGGTGGTGTCGAACATAACTTCTTGTATCTGTTACATACCTAAATTATATTAAATTCATGTATCAGATCATTGAAATTCAATAAGAGAGTAGGTTCCTACCTACGGTTGAAGGGAGAGGATTGTATTAGTTTATGATCTCTGTTCTGTGGTTGTGATTACGACGCACGATAAGCCGAAAAAACCTCCACGAGGTTTACAGAATGCGCTGATGAACGTCCCCGTTTCGCAGGCTCCAGACACTGCTAGTAGGTGCCTATAGCATTTCTTATCGGTTAACCACTGTTTTACCACGTAAACACGATCTTAGAAATCACATTGCGAATCATATGCATGGGATTCCAAGAGAAAAAGTACGGGTCATAGTTTCGGCAGGAAAATGATAAGCTAATGAAGGTACTGACGTGTACCTTAAAAAACAAAAATGAGATCGACGGAGACGGGAGGAAGGTGTACTTGAGTTTAAGTGCAGAATCATGTTATCCACTAGTTTTAGATAGGAATTCAGACATACCTACCTATTGTTTGCCGATACGGTCTTCCCATTATTGTTCCACTTGATAGTTACATTGGAAGTCCAAACCTGACTCTTGGAGAATTTCTGAAAAGCTGCATAAAGGCCCTTTTACACGAGCGATTTTTTCCGGCAATAATTGCAGAAAAAAGTATTGCACAACTATTTCAAAAAAGTTGGACAACTATTCTCTCCTCGAAAAAGTTGCCGAAGATTGCACGCAATTAATTGACGGGAGTTGTACAACATTTCAGGCCCACGAGCCCTCTCGGCAACTGTTGCATCGTGTTGAAATGAAGTCCAAGGGGTTTGGAAAATTATTGCACTATTGCGGCAATTTTTCGGCCTTGGGTCGGGAGAGGGAACGAAACAGCCAATCACATTGAGAGTTTATTTGTGCAGCATGGCCATATGAGCAAATATTGACGTGAAACTGCACTGATGGGGTGCAGCATTGCCTCATGAGAGAATTTTAACGTAGGAAAGATAGGAGTTTATTTGTGCAGCATGGCCTTATGAGCAAATATTGACGTGAAACTGCACTGATGGGGTGCAGCATTGCCTCATGAGAGAATTTTAACGTAGGAAAGATAGGAGTTTATTTGTGCAGCATGGCCTTATGAGCAAATATTGACGTGAAACTGCACTGATGGGGTGCAGCATGGCCTTATGAGCGAATACTGACGTGAAACTGCACTGATGGGGTGCAGCAGTGCCTCATGAGAGAATTTTAACATAGGAAAGATAGGAGTTTATATGTGCAGCATGGCCTTATGAGGAAATATTGACGTGAAACTGCACTGGTGGGGTGTAGCATTGCCCTATGAGAGAATTTTAACGTAGCAAAGATAGGAGTTTATCTGTGCAGCATGGCCTTATGAGCAAATATTGACGTGAAAGAATTTCAGAGGTGAGAGCCAACCCACATTCTCTCTGGCTCAGAAACTGGCCCTGCCAAATTCCCCACTTTTTCCATTGGTTGGCAGCAGCAGCGACGACCACCTCTTCACCGTCCATGGCGCAAACTGTAGTCGCCCGTGTAAACGAAACAATTGAGCAATTTCTATTGCTCAACTTTATTGGTGCAACACAGTGCAATTAATTCCTTGCAACATCTTGACGCAACTCGAGGCAATTTTATTGCTTTGTGTTGCGTACAACTTTTCTAGTGCAATTTTTTTGGAGTTGCGCAACTTTTGTTGCTCGTGTAATCGGCCCTTAATGTAGGTATCTGAAGAGTTGACGTGAGATCTTCGGTGATCATGTACCCACTGCCTTTGAGGTTCTTTTCATAACGAAATATATCTTTTAACCAAGTGCTTAATGATTGTAACAATAACTGGACGAGGTTTTGGTGAGTTAATGGTACTAGAAATCTTTTAATTAGTCTCATCTTGTTTTGTAACTAAATCGAATTTATCCACTTTTAGAGCTCGAACAATCGAAGACGTTGTGATTGGAGATTGAGGTTGAATATTCTTGTTTATGATATCAATAATAGCGTTTTCTTAGTCCATCTCACGTGTATGTGGATTATTCGATTCACCAATACTTTCAGGTAGACCTCCCAGACGGAAATTGAGTTGACGGCGGTTTTCTTGGTCGTTATCATTAAGCATGAGGCATATGAGGCAATCTTCGCGCACACTGGCCTAACAAATTCGTACCATGGACTCGTCAACGACGTAAGCGAGCAGTTCGGTTTCAAAAGTTTTCAAATTACCATTTTGTTGGGTCAGAAACAACTTGACCAAAGTTCTCATCAAATTAATCACAACGGATTAAGTAGGTACCAACTTTTACAGAGATATTCGTTGAATAATCAGGAAAACCAGTAAAAGGTAGAATGGGTTTACCGTTTCGTGTGTTGCGTGCATAGTGGTTGAGGAAATCACAAGTTTTGTTGGACATTTAGTAGCTCTTCTTCTTGTAGAGGGTAGAGTTGAGTCGTAAAATTGTTCACAAGACAAAGCAAGGTCGAACTAAACTAAAATTGGGTAAAAATACGATTGAAATACCATTCAGCATTCTAATGGTAGAATTAAATCAGTTTTTACTAGTATACAAGGATTCGGACTTCAAATTGAGGTTATAGGTTTTTTAAGCAGGATTGTCAAGCAAATCAATGATTTTCATAAAAAATAGTCCCGAGATGAACTTCTGAGTTTGTGGTCGATTTCCCCGTAATTTCTCAAGGACACTAAAATATCACTTCTACCCCGTAATAGTCGAGATTCATACTTAGAAATGCATTCAAAGTTTTGCATAGGTAATAATAAGTCCAGTCATGCAGCATGACCCCATGAACGAATTCTTGAAGAAATCTTCGACATTTCAGTCGCTATTGATCGTGTAGAGAAATTTTGGTTTATGATTTTGATAGACAAAATTTCGATTTTTGACTGATTTTTCAACTTTGAAATTTTTGAAAACTTGATACATATTCTTATAGGAAATGTTACGCTGATCCCGAATATACCACATGTTAGTATGCTGAAAAAATTATTTCGCACAACAAATCGCAAAAAACCGGCTATTTTGAAATTGTTGACTACATTTTTGAAAATTTTAACCCGAAGATGTAATCCGATCATGCTGGCCAACGAACTTGAACTTTCGTTTTGTGTCCTTAACATTTTAAAATTTGTTTGAAGTTTCTAGCACAATTCTACGGACAGTTATCGTCTGGAATGACACATACATACATACATACATATATACATACATACATATATACATACATACATAAAAAAATGCGTTAAACTTCAGAATATGATTCAGAATAGCCTGAAACGGATTTCTGCATAATTTTTTTTCAAAAATTCACATTCTACAAATTTTGAGGCGAGAGCAATAGCTTAATTTTCTTCAAAAATTCGCTAAAAGTCCCATTCATAGAACATGGTCGTATGAGCGAATTTCCGTAAATTATCGTAGTATATTATGCTCAATTGTTTAATACCAATTTTATAGATAAAAAAAGAGATAAAGTTTTAAATAATATTCTGTCATTCAAAAAAGATTTTAGACTTTCCCATATTTTGCAGCTTTTATCTATTTTTCGGCTAATATTAATGAAATTTAAGTACATTTATCAGCAGAAATTTGAGTTTTTTAATGTTCTAGTTCATCATTTTTCTTTTGACTAAAATTCGGCGATTCAAAAAAGATGTCGGAATTTTAGATTTTTTTTCAGTTTATTTTATTTATAGTTATTTTTTTAGCAAATATTAATGAAACTTAAGTACGTTTTTCGGCATAATTTTGAGCAGAAATTTTTAATGTCCTATTTAATCATCGATATTTTTTTTTTTTTAATGAAATTTTGCTGAAAATTATAAACGATTTTTGGAGGCCAAGTGCCACCCATATTTAGTGATTTTTTTAGTACATTTTTTGAAATTTGACCAGTTTAATGAGCTCAAAAGTGCTGGCCAACCTATTCATCCTTTAATTTGGAAAGCTTGATTTTTTGGCGCAAGAACGGGAATGTTATCTCAATCCTAAGGAGAGTTGTCGTCTGTAATGGCACGTACGTATATTTATATATTGTGTGCTATTGTCCTCGAGCAATGTACGTTCTCCTCAATTAACAACCCGAATCCTTACAAATGTCGTGGCTCATCAACAGGCCGAACGAAAAATTGTATAAACCAGCAGTTGTGCCAGAAATGTCACGCATTCTATGTGGGAAAAACTCTCAATCTGCGTATGAACGAACACCTATCCTCAGTCAACAGATGACTTGACGTACGGATCAATAATCTCGCTGCAACCCATAAAGCAACGTTCGACGAATGTTTTAGGCTAAACGTACTCAGATCTCTGCCCCCGAAGCCAATGTCGTACAAGTCAGACAATCTGAACAGGCCCATTCGTATGTCCTGGGTGCATATTCGTCACCAGGACTGAACAATTACAAGTGATATTTCTCAAATGCAACATTTTGAATCTTATTTTATCTTATAATTTGTTTTATTATTATTTTATGTATACGTATGTATGACGTGGGTGTGTGTGTGTGTATGTGTGCGTCGTATATATTTATATATTCCACTTTTTATCCTTTTCAATTTATTAGTTTTCATTTTATTTTTAATTATTTATTATATAATATATAGATATATAGATATATATTTATACATTTTTTTATTTTTTTTTTCTAATTTATTTATTCATTTTATTTAATTTCTTTATTTTATTTTCATATATTTTTTATCTAAGTACCTAGATTCTTCTAAAAGATGTTCCTCTTTATGCGTTCGTGATATATGGATTAAGGTCCTACTCATTTTTATAATGATGTTTTTTGTTTAAAGTTTCATAGTCGAAAAAAGTTACTTGAAACACTTAGAAATGACATTTGTTTGATAAAACGTCAATTAATGGGCTGCTAGTAAATTTTCAAATGATGTGATATTACCAAAGATGCATTAATTTAAGATGTCTCAATACACGTTAATCTAATAATTAAGTTGGAAATAAAGTTAAAAAATGTGTTTTTCCAAGGTGTCGATTATTGGTTCCCCAATTGCCGATTACTAGAACATTGAAAATTTCAGGTGACGATCACTGGAGCAAAAAAGCGTAAATGAAAAAAAATCGCTAAAAATGCATTTTTTGTCTCTCTTTCAATTTTAAACTTGGAAAACAAAGCAGGAAAGTTAGAGCGACCGAAAAAACACACATATTTCATGCTTCCAACACACATGAATACAACAAAATCTGTTCTTTTATCCTTAGAGTGACGAAGACTGGTGCACCCACCCTACTTATCTTTTTTTTTTTTTACTTTTTTCTATCTATTCATTTATTTTTTAAGTTAATTTTATCAATAAATATTCCCCCACCCTCCTCTGTAAATTATTCTTGTTTTCTACACAAAGCTCCCTAACTTTTGGTTGCGAGGTTGCAAAATTGTAAAAACGAACTAAACTCGCTCGCTAGGTCGTGCTTCACATCTTGTTGTTTTCTCCTATGGCACTTGGTGATTATGGTGGGTAGGATTAGGATCCTACCTAAAAACAATATGAATGATAGTTCAGTATAAATAACATTTGTTCAACCTTTAGCTTCATTGTGATTCTGATCGGAACTTATCTGTAGATTCTTACCTTTGTTGGTTTGAACAGTGGGATATCTTCCTACAGTGGCTGTACCAATAACAATTCGCCAACTAGTAGATCAACCTGTTGCGCTTGTGTTTCTGGTTAAATCGTCACCCAGAACTCCGTCTTTAATATGAATAGGTAGGCACTATTCGCGGTTTCACAAATTATTCGCGAAATCAGTAAAGGACCGCTGACGCTAACGTTATCCGAAGACCTTTCACAAAGGAACCTCTCCCGGATCGTTGCTCCTCTGTTCGAGCCAGATGTTTCCGTGTCAAGGTCACTCGCCAACTAGGTCCTTCTCAGGCAGCTGATATCGATTCGTCGTTTCCTTTCCTTACAAACAAAGGTTTAACGAAAAGTTATGTTATCTGTTTGATTTAATGTTCCTGTAATTTCCCATTCATCGAAAAGCATTGCAGAGAACCTGTAGGAAATTGTAAATTGATTAAAATTATTACACAAAAGTATATTTTAGGTATATTACCTACTTGCACAGGTTCATGACTGGTATATGAATAAGTCTGGTGTCAAGCGTGTATTTACAGTTAAAATTTTATTAGAAAAGAAAAACTCCTAGCAGAATCAACAGATTTCAGCATAGTATTTTCGTAAAAAATGAAGCTATTGTAGTGGATCGGAAATTTTTTAAATCAAAATTTTTGAAAAATTTAATGATTGAAATCCGGTTTGAGACATTCTGAACGAGTCCTAGAGTTTAACGCTTTTTCATATATATATATATATATATGTATATAAGTTCTTGAGGATCGGTCGGTTGTATCACAAATGCATTGATTTGGCGACGTTTCAGAATTGTTTTATTTCTATTTTCAAGCCAGTAGGCTGAAAAGCGTCTTGCGACAGTTGAGGGAGTTCTACCTCCTTCAATCACTGTTTATACACACTGTTTATAAACGGTGTAGTAAACAGTAGGCGGGAAAAATGATTACGTTGGAATCCCGTCCCAAGTGTAGTCGTCATAACCTGAAGCAAAGGTGACCACAGTTTTAACCCTGGAATGTCCCGGCTAAATTTCCAACACTTAACTCCCTGGTGGGGTGTGTCAAACCCCAACTTTGAAAAATGTTAGAAAATCAAAAATAAGTTACACTTGAATCAAATTTTATTTTTATTCTGTTATCAAGAGTGCAAAGAAACACGAAGTAGGTACCTAAGCTCATGAAGAAAAAGTAATAGTAAGGCAAACCTCACGCTCTGAAGAAAAAATAATCAGCAGAAAGGTACCTTATTGTAACAAATTTTCAATATAAAATTAGCACATTTTCATCTAAAAATAAAAATAAATAAAATCTACAAAACAATTTTCTGAGATTAGTTTGATACCACTCACAAAACCGAAGAACTAGAATGAAAATGTAACATAACATTGTCACCAAGCAATAGGATCAACATTCTCAACACTTTGAAGATCTATGATGTTCACAGAAGGAACCGAACTATTTTCTCCAAAACTGTCACTTTTGACGCTTCTTCATCAGAGACAACTTCGTGTAACTCGACATTATCTCCCGTGTTTGAATTTTCTCCGCCTAACTGTTCCAAAATGGATCCAAAGTCTTCAGGATCCAAAAACTTGCGTTTTTCAGCCATTTCTAATGATGAGCCAATAACAAAACTGTGGGAACGCCCACAAAAATAACACTTGCTATTGAGAAAATCGCTAGCGGTCAACTCCCCGGTGGGGGTTTTCAAACCCCAGGCACAAGAAAGTACTAGGTACACTACACAGAAGTCTTGAACATACTAAACTGGAAAAAGGCTGAAGCCTTTAGGGAAGAAGTGGGGGGTGATATAGAAGGGGGCGAGAAGAGCCAGACGTGCGGGATTCAACATGATAAACTGACTTTAAATCGCGATTGGGGTTTGACAAACCCCACGGGGCATTCCAGGGTTAAGAATAGGTTAGGTATTCGGTCTCCCTCTGACTGACGTCTAATAACGTTTCCCTTCCAAAATTTCCTACCTAGTCGAAAAAAGTACAAACCTGCGTGATAAATATAATTGTATTATGAAATCAAATTCCGTTGTTTATGTGAACAAAGTACCTAGTTACTTCGTCCGACAGCCAGATATGGGAGTAAATGCAGTCGTTGGTACTTTTCCGATTTTAAAGTAGATACATATTCGCCTTAAGCATTTGCAAGTACATTTCGTTCTACAAAGTTGTATCTACCAACATAAAGATTCAGACAACGAGCAGGTTTGTGTTTAAATAATATGTTTGTATACAAAAGCTGTTGTCAGTTCATAACAAATTGAGTACCTAGGTTGGTAGTAGAATCTGTGCTGGGTACCTTCTCAGATCCTGGAAATTACCTTTTGATAAAGCAGGCAAGGCAATGAAAACGAACTATTCCACGAGGCCTGATTAAGTAAACTTGATGTAGCTAGATTGAATAATTAGACAAAAATGAAAAAAAAGGCCAGTCATGCAGCATGACCCCATGAGCGAATTTTTGAAGAAATCTTCGACATTTCAGTCGCTATTGATCGTGTAGAGAAATTTTAGTTTATGATTTTGATAGACAAATATGGAATCAAATTATTAAAAATAATTAGGAGGTACTCATACTATTATAATTAAACTAATCTTGTAGATGTAAAGACAAATGTAGGTAAATATTCATAGATTTCGATGTCCAATGTGGTCAGTATTGAAGGCACTTGAAATCTTAACAGTATTCTACCATAACATCATCACATCTTGACATAAAATAAAATAACATACCGACGTCATATGAAAGAAACGTATTTCCACAGCCAATCGATGATGAGGCTTTATATTACGAGTGATATAAAGTAAGTTGCATTCGAATCTAGTATCCCACAGCAAGAAATTGACAGACAAACTGTAGTCTCTGTTTCGAACAAATATTACCGATTTTTACAACTAGCGAACGGCATTATTTCGATTTTTGACTGATTTTTCAACTTTGAAATATTTGAAAACTTGATACATATTCTTATAGGAAATTTTACGCTGATTCCGAATATACCACATGTTAGTATGCTGAAAAAATTATTTCGCACAACAAATCGCAAAAAACAGGCTGTTTTGAAATTTTTTACTACATTTTTGAAAATTTCAAAACAGGCTATTTTGAAATTTTTGACTACATTTTTGAAAATTTCAACCCGAAGATGTAATCCGATCATGCTGGCCAACAAACTTGACCTTTTGTTTTGTGTCCTTAACATTTTAAAATTTGTTTGAAGTTTCTAGCACAATTCTACGGACAGTTATCGTCTGGAATGACACATACATATATACATACATACATAAAAAAATGCGTTAAACTTCAGAATATGATTCAGAATAGCCTGAAACGGATTTCTGCATAAATTTCACATTCTATAAATTTTCACAAAAATTCACATTCTACAAATTTTGAGGCGAGAGCAATAGCTTAATTTTCTTCAAAAATTCGCTAAAAGATGCCGTAATCGCGGCGCTCCTGAACGGTCACCCATCCAAGTACTAACCAAGCTCAATGTTGCTTAACTTCAGTGATCAGACGAGAACCGATGTTTGACCGAAATATGCGTTGGCGAATATTATTGTTTCTTAGGTCGAACCTAGTTATTCGATGCCAGTGAAGATGGCTGGTAAAGCATTGTAAAATGATTTCAAAATTCTTCTACTCGATCTCAAATTCAAGAGAATCGTTGACTTTGATCTACTTAAGAGACTTTAGCGTGACGATAGCGTTTGGTTAGTCGCTCTAAACGCTGCTCTACGCGTTAACGGAGGAAAATCGTACGGGAAGAACAAAAACGCTGCAAATTATTTCACAAAGGTTTATTATTTTTTCAATTGAGTTTGATCGTATTTTAGTTGGCTTGCGTACGTCATAAGGCCCGTCCAGACTCCTCGGCGTGTCCTATTTCGAGTTGCCACAACCTATACTTCTATAATTATATACGCATGTTTATATTTCTCGATTTGAGCTCCTGTCTATTCAAATAGTTATTGCCTTAATAATATCATTATCTAAGTACGTACGAAAAGTCGAGAGGATATGTTATTAAATATGCGTAGGAAAAGCATTGGTATTAACACACAAATATGACCTAGAAAAAACATATATTCATGCCTCGAAGGAACGCTGTACCCACCTCATGGTGCCGCGGTGTATTATATGGGTATAACACGTAAAAGTAATAAATATCCATTCTCCTACACCCCTCTGGTCACTCCAGCCACCACAAGGTGCCACGGCGCCTCCTCTCACTCCACCCCCCTCACCCACCTCACCAACCACCGTGACCCCCTGCCAAGCGTGTCAGGCGTGCTTCTAACATACAAAGCGTCGAAAAAGACACTTTTTCGCCCGTTTTTGGCCCATAGCATCTATGCGAGTAAAGCGATCGGGATGGTTAAACGTTAGGACCAACTAGACCCCAAATGGAGTCTATGTGCGAAAGAACGGGTTTTTAAGTAAATTCTTAGGCCTTTTATGGTCCGGACGGCGAACGGCGGACGGACATTTCAAATTTGGATTCTACGCACCTTGAAACGTAAAGTGACAAAGTTTGAGGGGGGGGGGGGGGGGTTATAAATTTTTTTTGCTACACGATCACATAGGCTTATTATTGGAAATAATAAACCAAAATCTTTTCTGCCAGTTCGTCTCTGACTTGATTTACTGAGTGGGCCCTGCTGAGCCTTTTGTATTGAGAATCACTTGCCACACCACAACCCACAATCACTTGCCATTTGACCACAACTTAATTGAAATTGACATATTGACATTTTCATCATCTTCACTCGCGCTGGAGATCATCCTACCTTTTGCGATCGATCACAACTGAAATTACATTCAAAACCACGAACACGGGCGGGAGAACATCTATGGTGAACTGAACCTGAGGCTATAAAGAGAGGCTATAAAAACGAGGATAATCTTCTTACATCTATATTTCAAAACAACCGTCTTGTTTGTCGAAAAATCACCATTGATTGTTTGAGATCAATATATGTATGTGTCATTCCAGACGATAACTGTCCGTAGAATTGTGCTAGAAACTTCAAACAAATTTTAAAATGTTAAGGGCACAAAACGAAAGTGTAAGTTCGTTGGCCAGCATGATCGGATTACATCTTCAGGTTGAAATTTTCAAAAATGTAGTCAACAATTTCAAAATAGCCTGTTTTTTGCGATTTGTTGTGCGAAATAATTTTTTCAGCATACTAACATGTGGTATATTCGGAATATTCGGAATCAGCGTAAAATTTCCTATAAGAATATGTATCAAGTTTTCAAAAATTCCAAAGTTGGAAAATCAGTCAAAAATCGAAATAATGCCGTTCGCTAGTTGTAAAAATCGGTAATATTTGCATGAAACATTGTCCAAATTCAGATTGAACTACTCTTATGGAAGTATCCCTGTATAACCAATCCTAGAACCATGCTGTTTAAAACGTAGGTAGTAGGTGCTTGATAAAAAAAAAAAAAAAATCATAATCATAAACTAAAATTAGCGATCAATGTCGAAGATTTCTTCGAAAATTCGCTCATGGGGTAATGCTGCATGACTGGACTTTTCATTTTTCGGTAGAATCGTGTGACAAATGATATGCCCTTGAAAGTAAGTTATGGTAAGGGTATTCATCGTGCATTTCGTAAATCGAATCGTCGAATATCGCATTGGTCGAAAGTGATGGTTTCATGAGGCTCCCTCGTCGAATCGCTAAAATCGAACTGCTCAGCAGTTCCCTCTCGGAAATGAGCGTTACCCATGGGTGCGAAAAAGACATTTTAACTATTTTTAAATTAAAGAAGATTCCATCCTGAGAAGCGGACTGACATTTTCTTTTCACTCGCAGTGATCAATTTCCAAAACAATGCAACATAACATAGAACGATAATTTACGAAAATTCGCTCATTCGATCATGCTGCATGACTGGAACTTTTTTCAATTTCTCTATTTGAACCTTTTATTAAAAATCATGCAATCAGTACAGTAAAATGTCCTCGTACCTATAACGTAAGCAACCGTTGATTAATATAGAAAATATCAGGAGAAAGCAAAGTTGTGTATGACGCTTCGCATCAAATGTTTTTGCCATAAATGTCATAGCTAATAAATTATTGTTGTGCACTCTAAGTCCTCAAAGTTCAGAAAAAACATCCTAATCAATATGAATAAAGTTATCAAAATTCAGTTAGTCATGGTGTACGGCTGGAACTTTTCGTTCAAACTGCTATTGAAAATCGACACGAAATTGTGTTGATATCAATTTTATAGATTGGATTTTGAGAAAAACCAAATAAGTTAGAATGAAATGTTACAATGATTTATGATTACATTAGAATTATTACAATGATTTATCAATCCACGTTATTATTATTACAATGATTTATTAATCATTGACGTAGACGTAATCAAAAATTAAGATTAAACATTCTCGTTCCCGTGATCAGTGTTGGGCAAAATCTTATCGTCGAATACAAATACGATTGTAATCGCGATTATTATTACGTTGATTCTGAGTCAACTGCGATTATATTCGTATTCGTGTAATCGTATTCGTTTGTCGGCGATTACACGAATACAACAGATAAATAAAACGCTGCAAATTATTTCAAAAAGGTTTATTATTTTTTCAATTGAGTATGATCGTAGTTTTAGTTGGCTTGCGTACGTCATAAGGCCCGTCCAGACTCCTCGGTGTTTCCTATTTTGAGTTGCCACAACATATACCAGGGACGGATTAAAGGGCCCCCCCCCCCCCCGAGAGGCTGAAGAAAAAAATTCTTGCGGGGGAACGAAAGAATAGAATCACGCCGTCGCGCTTGTAGGTTGACAAAAATACGAGTATAGATGAAAGAACTTTATACTGTGGGGAAACTGGGATGATATGTACCGGTTTTACTAATCTGTCACGGCCAATTTACTAATTTGTTCGTTTGAATTTTAGTAGGCCTACAAACTGCGTAGGTGCCATGGGGTATCAATCGGAGATTTACGTGGGTAGTGTCAGAATTTTCGTCGGTAAACTCCGAGATTTCCAGAAGTGCTTGAGGGAAAAATCGTCAAAGCAGGTTGGCAACGGTGGTGTTGAGTCCGTGTCGTGCTGTCGTCCATCGTCGCCCTTTTGTGAGTAGAAGAGCAGTAGAAACCAAACTTCATGTTAAATGCGAACTAAAGTTTTTTTTTTAGTGTTACAGTTTAGCTCCTTCAAGAAACGAGCATGGAAGATAACATCTTTCTTCTTTAAAAAACATCAGGCAGCAGGCATGTAATACAATTTCAATTAATAGGGATAATTTTGTGTTCATCAGTTTGTTTAACAAGTTACGGTAGGAACCTACTGTATTTGTCTCTCGTTTACCGCTTTTGGTAACAATACATAATCAACCTACCTACTGTTTCGACGAAGAAAGAAACGAATCGTGTTTTCTTAACTGATTGCAACCAGTGTTTTTCGATTGAAGTGAATTAGTCACTGTTTCACATTTACTAGTAGGTAATAGACAAAAAATGTTTAACAAGGTAGTATTTGATTTTTATTTTCATCTTTAATCAAAAATGTACTTTGTTCATTTAATTTCAACGTGTTTATAAAATGTTTTTGTTTCTAAAGTAAATTTAAAAAATAAAGAGTGTATTATTACGAGTATTTAATCCTGTGTTTACAATATAAATGTATAGTTTATAAATAATATTACATCACGAGGACTGAAGTTCTCCAGCGTTTTATGTTTCATTCCCTGCTTTTTTTGATATAATTTTGCCAAAAAATTACTTACCTAGGTACCTATAATAATTTTATTTTTTTATTTTTTGTGTGTACCTACTAAATGTTCAGTAACCAAGCTAAAATTTGTGCAAATAAAAATTATGTTTTTCATGTTAATTTTGACATGCCTGATATGAAGTTAGTGTGGGTCTATAACCTCTAAAACTGCCAGTTTTTCAATGTCTTTTTTTAAAAAATTTCTCGGGGAAGGGGGGGGGGGGTACTCCCGGTAGAGGACCGCCCCCACCCAAGAAATTCTATTAATCCGTCACTGACCTATACTTCTATAATTATATACTCATGTTTATATTTCTCGATTTGAGCTCCTATCTATTCAAATAGTTATTGCCTTAAGAATACCATTTTGTAAGTACGTACGAAAAGTCGAGAGGATATGTTATTAAATAAGTGTAGGCAAAGCATTAGTAATAACACACCAATATGACCTAGAAAAAAACATCATGCCTCGAAGGAACGCTGTACCCACCTCATGTGCCGCGGCGCCTCCTCTCACTCCACCCCCCGCTCACCCCCCTCACCACCCACCGTGACCCCCTGCCAAGCGTGCGTCTAACACGTCTAACACTCAAAGTCTCGAAAAAGACACTTTTTCGCCCGTTTTTGGCCCATAGCATCTATGCGAGTAAAGCGATCGGGATGGTTAAACGTTAGGACCAACTAGACCCCAAATGTAGTCTATGTGCGAAAGAACGGTCATTCTCCGGACGGCGGACGGACATTTCAAATTTGGATTCTACGCACCTTGAAACGTAAAGTGACAAAGTTTGAGGGGGGGTTATAAAAATTTTTAGCTACACGATCACATAGGCTTATTATTGGAAATAATAAACCAAAATGCGTCACGGTCATCAATTTCAATAGGGCGTCCCTCCTACAATATGCGAAGCCTTGCTTATATTACCTAGCTTCAGAGGGACGTCCTGTTGAAATATATTTGAGACAAAAAGGCTGGGCTCCAATAGTTGAATTCGCTTCAAGGACGTTCCTCTGAAGCTAGGTAATATTAGCAGGCTTTACAAATTATAGGAGGGACGCCCTATTGAAATTGATGACCGTTACGCATTTTTATGGGCTGTATTCGTGTGATCGCCGACAGACGAATACGATTACACGAATACGAATGTAATCGCAGTTGACTCAGAATCAACGAATAATTAGAATAGAATAGAATATCAATTTATTGACAGGAAGAAAAACAAATCACAGAAATAATAAAATAGGCTCATAAGAAGTCTTTCTTCTGTCCACCAACCTACGAACAGGTTCTTACGAACTTGTGGCGGCTGGTGGAGCTAATCTCAGAGAAACGACAAAACAAAAAGCAACTAAATGTCAAACACCTAGAGAGCAACGCTTAAATAAACGAACGTTAAAATATTTAAATAAAATTATTCCATAAATTCTTTAATTTTAATCAAAATCTCCTTCTTAAAGCTCCCTAAATCACCGAAATCGTCCGGGTTAATTTTACAGACTAGAGGAAGCGCAATACCTAAGAATAATTATTCTCTGCACGCTCAATATTAAGTTTTGGGAGCTGAATATTCGAAGACTTTGCAGTACGTGAGTTAGAGATACGGCTTCTATGATCAGGATGGATACCAGTCTTATAGAGCAAAAATACTTACCTACCATTCAGTACCTCAAATTCATTGTGGAGCAAAACAGTTGAATATCTAGCATTCTTCCTCAGTATAATCCTAAGGATAGTATTATGTGCTACTTGCAAAAGACCCATTAAAGATTTACAGGCACTTCCCCACACTAAAATACCATATTTCAATAATGAATAAACGAGACCATAGTAGACGGTTCTCAGCTGCACGACAGACAAAAAATTTCGAGCTTCACCAAACAAAAAAATAGCTTTCTTAATTTATTAACTAACAATTTTATATGATAAAAAAATTTCAAATGACAGTCAAATATAACGCCTAGATATCTACATTTATCGGTTACAACAACAAAGGACCACATTTACAAGCTAATTTATTCTGAAAACATAAATATAGGTGAAATGACACTCCTGACACATTATAATTCTCACGTTTAGAAAATGAAAACCTAATCAATGACGTCTTGTCTACATTCAAACATAGACAATTAATATCCATCCAATGCTTCACAAGGAACAAATTATAATTCATTGAGTGAAGTAATCTGGAATGGTCCTTTCCATGGAATACCATAGCCGTATCATCCGCAAATCCGAACATTGCACCATCCACTTCTAGATTTAATAACTCATTAAGGCTAAAGGGGACGGGTGTTTAGTGTGATTCTCAGTTAACGGATGGCGCTAGCGTCGGATGAAACTTTATCGGGCAAATCTTCACTTGAGTAGGTACACATTTTTTAAAATCTGGCTTCAGAATCATTATCAGTACGAGTAAACCTATCGAGCGATCATATAACATTGTTTAAAAAAAATTTTTTGTTGTTGAAATTTTGACTTGAAATTTTATTTGCTAATTTAATTTTTCTTAAATTAAAAAAAAATTGCTAATATCCCGTGTTTGGAAACAATTCAAGTGTATGTTAGCATAGGCATGAAATTTTGATTCTGAAAATTAGTGGCCGCATGTGAGAATTGGGAGCGAAAAACGTGGTTCCAGGAAAAATAGAGTGTATTTGAGGGGTGCGTGCCTTGGCGACGCCGACGCCCAGCAACTGACCTCATCCGCGCGCGCGTACGAACCCGCTTACCGAGCCGTCTCTCGAACATTTTTTTGTGCTTACTGCTTCTTCCACTTTTATCAAAGTATTAGGTGGGGTTTTATTTTCATTTGTTATAGGAACGTCCATGGTTATAATTAGTTTGTATAGTTGGAACCTTTGTATTCATATGAAAGCAACTGGAGGAGTTTGACGCACTGAACCGTAATATTCATTAGGTAGTATCTAACAACCTCGTACCTACCTAACTACAATCAGAGATGAGCAAGCACATACCTATCCGAAAATACAAATATGTATTTATCCTTTATATTTTATTATTTAGAGTTGAATTTCTTTGTAGGTACCTACCTATATTAATAAATTCGTATTCATATTTTGGCTACGAATATTCAAAATTTATACTCGAAACTATGAATATAGGAATTATATTCAAAGAATATGAATATTTCAATACTTATAGAAGTACATATTATTATTCAATTATTTTTGAATATGAAATAATAATATTCGCGTATTCAATCAATATTAATACCTCGATAGGTACCTATTCAAATTTTTATTCATCATTCAATTTCACAAAACCTAATTTTTGTCTACTTGCTGCACTATTACAAAGATGAGTGAGGGAGCAAAATTGCATTCTAGTTATTTTTGGTGTTTACCAAGACAAAAGTTAGGTTTTGTGAAATTGAATGATGAATATAAATTTGAATAGGTACCTGTCGAGATATTGATTGAATACGTGAATATTATTATTTCATATTCAAAAATAATTGAATAATAATATGCACTTCTATAAGTACTGAAATATTCATATTCTTTGAATACAATTCCTATATTCATAGTTTCGAGTATGCATTTTGAATATTCTTAACCAAAATAAGAATGAAAATGTATTCATATAGGTACCTACAAAGAAATTCAACTATAAATAATAAAAAATAAAGGATAAATATATATTTGTATTTTCGGATATGTGCTCATCTCTGATTGTAGGTAGGTAGGTACGAGGTTGGTAGATACCTATCTAATGAATAATACGTTCAGTGCGTCAAACTCCTCCAGTTGTTTTCACACGAATACAAAGGTTCCAACAATACAAACTAATTATTATCATGGACGTTCCTACAACAAATGAAAATAAAACCCCACCTAATACATTGATAAAGTATACTTTTATAAAAGTGGAAGAAGCAGTAAGTACGAAAATTCGAGAGACGGCTCGGTAAGCGGGTTCGTATGCGCGTGCGGATGAGATCAGTTACTGGGCGTCGCAAGGCACGCGCCCCTCAAATACACTATTTTTCCTGGAACCACGTTTTTCGCTCCCAATTCTCACATGCGGCCACTAATTTTCAGAATCGAAATTTCATGCCTATGCCAACATACACTTGAATTTTTTCCAAACACGGGATATTAACGATTTTTTTAATTAAAAAAAAATTAAATTACCAATTAAAATTATAAGTCAAAATTTCAACAACAAAATTTTTTTTGGAAACTTTGTTATGTTCGCTCGATAGCCTAGGATGAGACAAACTCAAATATATATTTAGATTTGAAAATTGATTGACTGGTGTGGAGATAATCAAGATTAACTATTTGTATCTTCCCTCTCTCTCACACAACTATCGTCCCCTTTAGCCTTAATGTATAGTGGAAACAAGATCGGACCTAATACCTAATTACCGCGATTACAATCGTATTCGTATCGTACACTTCTAATCTTTATCCCGTAGGCCTCTAATCGCCTGTTTTGCTCATCAACGCATGAAATAGGAAGGAGGAGCCTTCGTTCTTTAAAAAAAAGACCACTTTTTCTTCATCGTAGGCCTTCTATTTGGTGCGGCTGTCGTTTTCGGGCCTCTTCAAGGACCCTCACGCAAAAACCTGGGTGAGTGATCCTATAAAAGGTGCGTACCGGGAAAAAAACAATTTCGTAATCTCCATTTTAGGCCTAAGCAACTAGAATACAGGTTTTCAGGTCCCTCTGGTCACTTAACCGGTTTGGTGTTGAATATATAGCTTCAGTAAAATTGATAAACTTCTACCTACGCACTTTATAAAATCTCGCGGTCTATCATCTCAGAGAGATACAAGGACGAGATTTGCCGATTTACTAAATGAATGTTTTCAGTCGGTAGTAACTCTCTCTGTGGTGGGTTTAATATTCTCTCCACCCCCCTACCGCTCCCTCCCTTTTTTCTGGTCTTCCTTCAAACACTGTCCTCACAGAAACACATGACACAACTAGTCCAGTGAAATGGTGCCCGAAAAGGGGTTTGGATTAAAATATTTTAGGAAGTTTATTTTTATTGTCTTCCTTTATGTTTTTAGCGAATTTTTGAAGAAAATTAAGCAATGGCTCTCGCATCAAAATTTGTAGAATGCGAATTTTTGAAAAAATTTTATGCAGAAATCCGTTTCAGGCTATTCTGAATCATATTCTAAAATTTAACGCATTTTTTTATGTATGTATGTATGTATGTATAATTATATGTATGTATGTATGTATGTATATATGTATGTGTCATTCCAGACGATAACTGTCCGTAGAATTGTGCTAGAAACTTCAAACAAATTTTAAAATGTTAAGGACACAAAACGAAAGTTCAAGTTCGTTGGCCAGCATGATCGGATTACATCTTCGGGTTGAAATTTTCAAAAATGTAGTCAAAAATTTCAAAATAGCCTGTTTTTTTGCGATTTGTTGTGCGAAATAATTTTTTCAGCATACTAACATGCAGTATATTCAGAATCAGCGTAAAATATCCTATAAGAATATGTATCAAGTTTTCAAAAATTTCAAAGTTGAAAAATCAGTCAAAAATCGAAATAATGCCGTTCGCTAATTGTAAAAATCGGTAATATTTGCATGATACATTGTCCAATTTCAGATTAAACTACTCTTATGGAAGTATCCCTGTATAACCAATCCTAGAACCATGGTGTTTAAGGCTAGAACCGTGCTGTAGATAGAATTTGATTCCATGTTTGTCTATCAAAATCATAAACTAAAATTTCTCTACACGATCAATAGCGACTGAAATGTCGAAGATTTCTTCAAAAATTCGCTCATGGGGTCATGCTGCATGACTGGACTTTTTTTTTAGTGCAACATGAATTAATTGTTTGCCTCCAAAAACCTGGCGCCAAAATTCCCTGACTTTTCCCTGATCGAACTTCAGATTTCCCTGACTAAAAATTACTAAGTCAAATAACGCGCTACCTGTGGAAATCCCGAACACTATTAATCTGTGAAAAGTTGAAATAATTCAAGAAACTTTACACACATCCTTTTTCCTAAGATTATGCTATTTATTTCTGTATAAATAATTACTTTTTTATAACATGAACTTTTTCTGGAAAACGAACTTTTTTCAAACCTACACATTTCCATTACCAGAGGACGAACAAAATTTACTGCCCGTATTGCCTGTTAATAGCTCCCGTAACTACACCATTATCTTTAATTAGTTCACAGTTTGTGACATCCTTCCACCTAATTTTTGAAATTAAAAATTACGAGATCACGACCATAAAAAGTTCCAGTCATGCAGCCAAGCCTGAGTGTATGAGCGGTTTTGTAAATTGAGGAGCTGACATGGAAAACGAGTTAAGTCCAAAAATCCAAAGAACATTTTTTTTCGTCGAAATACAAGTTAACAGTCACGCCAACGGCCTTAGGTCCTCCCGTCCTTGCTAGATCATACCCTGAATAAATGTGTGACCTTTACATGGAGAAGAGATTATGTCCAAAAAAATCTGATAAGAGTTCAGAGGGAGTTCCTATGAAATTTGATTTTAGGACTTAACTCGTTTCCCATGTCAGCTCGTACTATATTATGTTACATTGTTTTGGACATTAAGGACTTCGAGGGGAAAAGAAATTTTTAACTACCAATTTTATAGCAAAAAACTCTTTCTAAATAATATTCTGCGATTCAAAAAAAGATTTTGGATTTTTAACTTTTTTGGAATTTTTATCGATTTTTTAGCACATTTTAATGAAATTAAAGTACATTTTTCAGGATAATTTTGCACTTAAATTTGTAATGTTCTATTTTATAATTAATAAACATTATTTGAGCAATATTCTGCTAAAAAAAATAGAAATTTAACGATTTTTAGCCGTTTTTTGCTATTCTTAGTGATTTTTTCAACACTACTTTTTTTTTTTGAAATTTGACCAATTTAATGGGCTCAAAAAACGTTGGCCATCGAACTCGTCCTTTCGTTTGGAAAAATTTATTTTTTGGCGCAAGAACGGAATTTAAATCTCGTTCCTAAGGAGATTTATCGTCTGGAAGGACACATAGGTACACACATACTCTTTTTAAATTGAAAAATAAACAAATAAAATAAAAAAGTGGGGAGGACGCCCAGGTTTCCCGACGCCGGCTCTGGGGATGAGGGAAGTCGCAGGACGAGGAGGAAGAATGGGATGAAAGGAAATGCCCCTATGAAATGAATACCAGTTCAAGTAAGTACCCCTCAGGATGTGGGTGGTGATACCACGGAGTACTCCTGCCGAGATGCCCAACTCAAGTAACTCTGAGGCGCTTTTCCCGCACCACACCCCACGCCATGACAGGGTCACAGCCATGACCTTGATGTTATTGGTGACCACTCCTTTTAGCTCGGAAATCGCTTGCCGCAGGTCATTTCTGTTATACTTATTTATTTTAGCACGCCAGGTCTGCTTCATGTCCACGCTGCCACAGACAACCTGGACACCCAGGATTATGGCAGACCCATCGGGCTTGACGGCAACGATATCCAGCTTCTTGCCCCGGTCACTCGGCATGTGATATAGTCTCTCCCTTTCGACATCCAACGATAACCAGCGTTACACTCTGGGATTCTTTTCGTATTGTCTTGAAACTGATTTCAATTGAAAACATTTTCGAAAATTTTGGAGCCATTGCAATAGCTTAACGTTCTACGAAAATTTGCTAAAACCATCTCTGTCAAGTTAGCTCGGCGAAATCTATTCCCATCGCTGAGATCTCTTAGCAAAAATTGTTCCATTTCCATCACAATCCATTTAAATTAATTTATTTCCGATAATGAAAGTTTCCTTGACGTTTTGTAAAAATCAGTAAAATCTTGGTGAACCTCACGCTTCAGTACTTCACTGGTGAAGAATCCATCGGTGAGAGATCGACGGTGATCGTGACGTTCTTCGCCTACCTTCTCCTGGCGATGGTCATCCTGCTGATCAACGAGGAAAATCTAGAAACAGGTCTGGATGAGGCGTACAGAAGCTTCAACGAGAGTGCCAACTCCTTCCTGGAGCGACATGGCCTCAACTCCGAGTAAGCATATTATTCTAACACTCCGCGCTCTGCTTGGAACAAATTTCCAATTTATTTATTAATTATATTGACAATGTGTAAGAAGGAAAGAAATGTTAGCTTCATTCACGAAGACATTCTTTCCCACCGAGACAAAGAGTAGAAAGGATGGGATAGTTGAGGTGGAGGGATGTCACTACTCCTACCCCAAAGATATGTGTAGATAGATTGAAAAACCACATGCTTTTTTGCTCTACTTGCTTCGAAAGTCGATTTAGCAAGCTGGAAACATTCAGTTTTATCCATACTATTATGGGCGTCGAATAAAAATTTAAAAAAGTTCCGGTCATGCAGCATGAACGTATGATCGAATTTTTGTAGATCATAGTATTATAAGGTAGGTATGTTACATTGTTTTAAAATTGGAACACATTGATGGCAAAGAATAATTTATTGTTAACCACCAACTTTATGGCAAATGCAGTCCTCCTAAATAATGGTCTTCGATTCAAAATAGGTATTGGATTTTTAACCAATTTTTCAGTTTCTTAATTGATTTTCCAGCAAATATTAATGGAATTCAAGTACATAAATGCATAAATTTAATTTTAAAGTGTTCAAGTTCGTTGTTAATTTCTTTTACTAACTAACATTTTGATTGAAAAAATGAATTTGAGGAATGTTAGCCGTATAACGCCATTTTTTGAAATTTAACCAATTTAATGTGCTCAAAAAGTGTTGGCCAACAAACTCATCTTTTCTTTTGGAAAACTCGATGTTTTGGCGCAAGAACGGAATTTTTATCCCAATTCTAAGGAGAGTTGTCCTCTGGATTGACACATACATATATATATAGATATATATTAAACAGAGTTTTATTCAAAAGAAGTTTATCAACAAGAAACTGGAACATTCAAAAAATATGGTACGATATTATGCTGAAAAATGTACTTAAATTTAATTAATATTTGCTGAAAAATCGAGAAAACCTACAAAAAAAGCTTTTAAAAAATCCAGGTTTTTTAACTTGCAGAATATTTTTTAGAACTAGTTTTCATCCATATAATTGGAAGTTAACAATTTATTTGTACTTAACGTGCTCTTTTCTTCTCTTTCTTCACAATGCACCTTTACCAGCTTCTTAGAAGCATCCCATACTACTTCCAAGTCGCTCCCGTTTTACGTCACTGGTGGTTGATTTTCATCATCGCCGCACGCCAGGAATACTGGATACCTTCTATCAGAAATCTGGTGAAACTAATCAAACGGTTGTTGGAATGCAAATAATAGCATTCGTTTCTCTAAGCAGACTTTACCTTCCCGCCAGTTGCATCCACGCTGTGCGCCCCTTCTTGCACTCTGGAGTAGATTTCGGAGGACTCTTTTTCTGTAGGACTTCAAATCTGAGGAAATCTCCGACCATAAAGACATAGGTACTTGTGTCTCTACATTTGTTTATCAATGCGTGCTGTCCACATTTAGCTTGCCCTTGGACTGTCTATCGAGGACTTTCTTACCTTCGACCGCTTCGTTGCTCGACGAGGGATCCCGACCGCAATGTGTTCCAACAACGGAACCTATTTCGATGGTGCATCTGGCTACCCACCGGATGTGTGTGAGTGGTTCAACGAAACGCACACTCAAGATTCTCTTGTCAAGCATACGGCTAATATGTCCATTGCTTGGAAGTTTAATCCACCTCATAGTCCCCAAATGGGGGGGGGGGGGGGGGGGGGGGGGGGGGGGGGGCTGGAAAGCAGGTATCAAGTCCACAAAAACTTTAATTCATAAATCATTCGGGGATCGTTCCTACACCACATGGGAACTTGCAACCATGTTTATTAAAGTTGAGGGGATTTCAAATTCCTCAGATAGCCATGAGGACTTAGACCCATTGACACCCAGTCACTTCCTCATCGGGCAGCCATTGAATACGCTACCTGAGGTTGACTATTCAGATCTTCCCGATTAAAAACTCAATGCCCGGGAACTGGTCAGGGAAAGCGTTTAGTTCCTCTGGACCTGCTGACAGGAAGAATACATTCGCAGCCTTCAGTCGTAGGACAAATGGATCAACAACGCGCCAAACCTCAAAGTTGGGAGTATGGTTTTGGTTTCTGAACTTCAGACTCCACCATCAAGAAGGCCATTGGGACAGTCTGATCATGCAACTATTACCACGTACCTGATCCTGATGTTTCAAAAGTATTAAGCCCTTACAAAGTGAGAAGGCTGGTTATTGAAATTCTACAAAACCTACATTAAAACTGTGCCAGGGCCTGACCACATCTTTGATTCAACGTTTGATGGAGCTCTTATTAAAAAGCACGTAGATAATGTTTATAAACTTTTTTCCTGGGGCAGTGATGTGCATAATCTTATCGTCGAATACGAATACGATTTTAATCGCGAATAACTATGGCAAACACTGCCCTGAGGATCATAACTCCCTTAATTTGCTGTGTGTTCTAATTAGAGGATACCGATGGAAAGAGCATTACATTTTCTATCAGATGAATGCCTGACATTTATTAAGAATTAAGGTTTGAGACATGAAAAACCCCTCTGAAAAGAAAATTGTACCTAATTTGGGAAACCTCGAGTTTTTTCACTCGAGGATTGAACTATGAAAACTAAATTTTTTTAAGGTGCAAGAACTGTAAAAATTGCGCCATGATCCTGTACTGGTATTTAACTTATCAATTTACCTGAAATAGATATAATACAAAAACACGTCTTTCGGACTTTAAAACACGAACTGAACTTTTATTATCAAACACATGTGAACGCTTCTTATCAAACATATGATGATTAATCAGAACAGGAGCCTAACACCACATCTCCATTTCCTCACCCAAATCTCCCCTTCGTTCATCGTTGGTTCGGGTATGTTACTGTTGGTCGAACGTTCCTTCCACTTCTTCGTACTAGCAATTGGGAATTATTTCTTTCTTGAGCAGCTATTGGAATTTGGCTATCATCGGTTGCATTCCCGCTTCTTGGCAAAGGTGTCAAATGCCAACGGTTTCGGCGCAGCACACTTCCATTAGAAAGCTTGATGAGATATGACCTTGGATAGTCCAATTTCAATTCTACTTTTCCTGTCATTCCCAAGTTCTTCACCCATACTTTCTCTCCAATCGCTAGTTCTATTAACTCTCTCGTTCTTTTTCTTTGGTTGAAATTATGTTTTGATCTCTCCTTTATCCTGTCTTTGCTTTTGAACTTCTGGAAATTCTGGTCACTGACTTTTTGAAAATCATTCAAAGATGGAAGATTTGTCCTTAGCTTCCTCTCATACATAAATTCTGCAGGGGATAATCCTGACTCCAATTTTGTGGTTCTGTAAGCCAGTAGTCCAAGGTTTGGGTCCCGGTTCTTCTTCAAAATTCGTTTAGCAATAGCCACGGCATTTTCCGCTTCCCCATTTAACTGAGGGAAATAAGGGCTACTTGTTTTTGTCTCAAACCCGTAATCGTTGGCAAATTTTTTTTTTATTTTTGCGATTTTTTTTATTTTTGCGATTTTTTTTTTTTTTTTTTTTTTTTTTTTTTTTTTTTTTTTTTAATATCGTTGGCAAATTGTTGGAATTCTGAGATGAACTGTGGGCCTCCGTCTGTTCTGACTTGAAGGGGAATTCCATGTCTTGCAAACATATTTTTCATCTTCCCTACTACTGCACTTGTAGTTAGAGTCCCTAGCTGCACCAGTTCCAAAAATCTGGAATAGTAATCTTGAACAACAAGATACCATTTGTCTTCACACTCCATGAGGTCAGCTCCAAGGAAGCACCAAGGATCATTCGGCAGAGGAGTTGGCATCAAGGGTTCTTTCCTGTTTTGCCTGTGATTTCCAACGGTGTAGTCAATTTAATTTTTACTTTGCTAATTAGGAGAAAAAACTGTTTTGTTGTTGAAAAACGTTGATTTTTCAATGAAATTAAGGGTTTTCTTGAAAATTGACCTATGAAAATACGAGTTTGGGGTCGGTCTCCTCGTGCTTTTACGCTGAATCAAATTACTTGCAGATCTCCCGAACCCCGTGGTAACCGAGTTTCACACTTTAGCTAACTAGTTTCACCTCTAAAAACACGTACCATTTATCATACCAAATGAACTCAAATTTGTGAGTTAAAGTGTAAAATTTCGTTATAACGGGGTTGGGGAGATATGCAAGTGTTACCATTCGATTCAGGGTAAAATACGTAGAATACAAGGAAACCGACACCAAACTAGATACAAAACCCTTAATTTTATTGGAAAAACAGTGTTTTTCAGTATTAAAACATAGTTTTATCCCCTAATTAGCAAGTAAATTCGACTACACCATCGGAAAGGGGTGATCATGGCGCAGTTTTAACCGTTCTTGCACCTTGAAAGAAAATTGACTTTCATTGTTCAAATCCCGATTGAAAAAACTCGAGGTTCACCAAATTTGGTAAACTTTTCCTTTCAGAGGAGTTTTTCATGTCTCAAACTTTAATGCTCTTTCCAACGGTCAGTTTGAATGTACACAGCAAATGAAAGGAGTTATGACCGGTTTTGTAACAAAAGGTCGAAAACACGATGGAAAAAAAACTTGAAAATTAATTTACTCAAAAACTAAGGGTTTAGAAAGTATAAGGAATTTAGGTGCAATGGGGGCTTAAATCCTCATAAAAAGGTAGAGGAGAGTAACAGCATCCCGTCAGAGAGATACCACTCCTACTAATGAGCTTTTAAAGAGCCATGTTCGGAGTAGATTGGTTTTCCAGTCACCTGGAATCCCATCCAACGCCTAACCCAGCTGCTAAAATGAACGAGAACAGGCCGAGGCGCCCGTTGTTTCATCAACGGAACGCCGACAGCGCTATCTCTGGTGCCCTGACGGGACCTCGATGGACCTCACAGGAGGTAACTCTGTTACAAAAGAAATCTCTATGAGGAACTTTCGATCAGAAATGAGTTTTAGAATCGACCCCTGGCCGTTGGACTGCCCTTAACGTCCACACCCTGTTTATGTCGCAACACCCATTTCTCCCCTTTGTCCCGTTCAGCATAACTACACCATGTAGGTACTCTGGGTCTTGTCCGGTCGGTTACCTACGTTGAATTTGTTTCCATTCCCCACAGCCACTGATTGATTTTCCTTAGTGGTAGGATTACATTTCAAGTATAAGTTTCTCTGCGGTTTCATAACTTTTCTGAAATATATGAATCGAACTAAATGAAGATTAATTATCATACAATAAATTATCAATTCAATCGGGCGTGAATTTAGTGCTTTACGCCGAGGTTTTGAATAATTTTTGTAAAAAGTGAAGATGTTGAGTGCAATTGTCCAAAAAAGTTTAAACTAATTTTTTCTTCCCAATTTTCTTCATGGAAATTCGTTTTGAGGCATTCTGAAACAATTCTTGGAACTGTGTGTGTATGTGTGTATCATCTCTGACAATATTTCTACAAGATTGGAATAAATCCATGACACGAACTTGTTCTTCTATTCAGACCACTGATCTTTACATAAGGGCTCTCTAATAAAAAAATAATATACTAGAGATGAGTCGATACCAAAATTTATCGATTCCCGATACCGATACCGATACCTAAAAAATCGATTCCCGATTCTCGATACCGATACCATCGGCGCATAATACCTAACTTACCTGTAGGTGAAAAACAAAAATTCCTCTTGAACTAGTAATATATTCAAATTTTTTTGTACAACATATAACTTACAAAAAATTGATCCCAATATATTTGCAAATGAGGTAATTTTTAAATAAAAACAAAACATGGATAATAAAACCTTTATTCTCCATCTGTTCTACTTAAGGTTTTTGTAAATTTTAAAGATTAATTCTTATTACAAATTCTAAATTTCAGATTTATATTTTCATTCAAGGCTTTAGTTAATTTGATTTGTGCAAATACAAAATTTGATATTTTTTTGTTATCTATCAAGTATCAATTAATAGGCAACTTTTATTGCCTAGGATTGATTTCTTTCTGAATAAAACAAGTTAAGCAGACTGACTTGGTTTTTTAGTTTTTCATCGGTAACTGAAAGTTATTTCCAACTAAGGCTGGCTCTAGGCTTTTATACTTGGAAAACATAGCTTTGTCTAATGCTTCTGTTGTCACAAACAAAATAACACAAGCCTACTTGTAAACAAAGTTATAATAAATTGTAAGTTGTGTTTTGGACAATTCATGTTTCGCAACTGCTAACTTCACACAACGGTTGCACGGTACAACCATCTTCGTTGTTAGATGGTTGCAATAGTACCGTAGTGTAATAAAACGCCCATCACCGGGCGGTATCGGTATCGGCTTTAGGCGATCGATTCTCGATACCGATACCAATGCCTAAGAATCGGTGATATCGAGAATCGGTATCGGGAATCGACTCATCCCTATAATATACCTTTGTGTGATAATTTGCAGAATTTTGATTGTTTGTTCATCATATAATTCCGAACATGTGTATTTTCTTGATTACATTCACCTCTAATATGAACGACATGGTCGTTTCTGCGGTCGCCTCATTGATCATAATATAATGAATGATAATAATATTATAATTTAAGATGCCAGATTGGTTACCCGACTTTGATTAAATGCTACATTATGTTTCCCGCGATGAAATCATTCATGCACCTACATATACCTAATCATTCGTCTAATTTCATGCAAAGAGCAATCCCCTGTGAAAAGGACGAACGAATCTCACCAGTGTACGTAGTCTGTTCTTCTTTTGAATCAGTTTGCAATTAGCAATGCTGTTACCGGTCGTTTTGGAAAATATGTTTCGCTGTAACAATCGTTATCGTTCATTATTTCAGAGGACCAGCTTCGAAACTTATCCTCAAGTTTTCGATCGCGCTTTGGTGCGCGCTCATTGGTGCGCTGTTTACCTTTCCCGGACTGAGGGTAGCAAGAATGCACTGGGACTCATTAAGGTAAAGTGCTAACATTATTGTGAAATAATTCAATCATGATTTGATACTTTTTATGCACATTTGTCGATGCCTTTCTCCAACAGCTTGATGTAGAGTAGGGTGGTTAAAAAAAAAAGTTCTGGAATTTCTTGTCCCCATTGTTTTTTTTGCTTCCTCGGTATGTCAGGATTTTTTTTTTTTTTTTTTTTTTTTTTTTTGACAAGTTTTATTGCGCCAAGTAATAACAACTTATAAGCAATATTCATGTGGTTACTTTATATATACATTTTCTTAAGATCTAATATACTTCACTTTAGACTTATTGTTCTGATTATTGATTCACTAGTCTTGACGTTCATTTTATTTCACTTAGTTCATGCGGTTTAGTTCTTTTAAGTCTTCTAAGTAGATCTTCGGTGTCAAGGAGCTGAACGACATCCTCGTTAACATGATCTCTAAGCCTCAAAAGATGATTGACGGCTTGTTTGCGGATAACCTCATTGACAGATTCAACTTTCAACTCATAGTGTAATCTGTCGTTTCTGAAGTATCTGTATGCATCAACGCAGGTACGCAAAACATTATTCTGAAAGCGCTGAATAATGTTGCGGTTACTTTGTGCAGTGCACCCCCACAGTTGCGCACCATATGTCCAGACAGGTTTGAGGACTTGGTTGTACAATATGAGCTTATTGTGGATAGACAGTTTTGAGTGTCTTCCCATAAGCCAGTACATTTTCCTGAATTTGATAACTAGTTCAGACTTTTTCTTTTTAACATGTGATTTCCACCTCAGTTTGGCATCGAGTGTCATCCCAAGATATTTAGCTTCATTGGCATAAGGAATCGCCTTGTTGTCAAGGAAGGCTGGCACGTAGTTGATCCTTTTATTTGTGAAATCAACATGTACAGACTTCGCTTCATTCAATCTAATTCTCCATCTTTTTGTCCATTCATGGATGCGGAGGATGGAGTGGTTTAATTTTGTAACTGATTCGATGTTGGTTTCTCCTGTCGCCAAAATTGCGGTGTCATCTGCAAACGTCGCAGTTATATTTTCCTCAGTTTCTGGTAGATCTCGAGTGTAAAGCAGGTACAGTAGTGGGCCTAGTACACTGCCTTGTGGCACTCCAGCATGAATCTTCAAAGGTTTCGAGAAAGCGTCGTCTTGTTTGATTCGGAAGTATCGGTCGGTCAGATAAGACTCCAGAATTGCTGCATAGCATGCTGGTAGAATTTTGCGAAGTTTGTGAATAAGCCCTTCATGCCACACTTTATCAAATGCCTGTGACACATCCAGAAAGGCTGCAGAGCACACTTTTTTCTCTTCGAATGCTTTTTCAATGAGACTTGTAATTCTGTGGACTTGGTCTATGGTGGAATGCTGTTTTCTGAAGCCAAATTGGTGCTTTGGAATAAGTTTTCGTTCCTCTACAACTACTAGTAGTCTCTTATGAAGGAGTTTTTCAAATAGTTTTGAAAGCACAGGTAGGAGTGAAATAGGCCTGTAGGACTTTAACTCATTTGCCGGTTTGCCTGGCTTGGGAATCATGATTACTTCTGCTATTTTCCATAACTGAGGGACGTAACGAAATTTAATGGCACTATTTATGATTTTTGTTAACTTGACTATGGTCTTTCGGGGAAGATATTTCAGGATTAAACCAGTGATCAAGTCATATCCCGGTGCTTTTTTTGGGTTAATCTCCTTCTGAATTGTTCTTTGTACTTCTTTGACAGTGACAAATGGAATGGAAATATCTGGTTCCGACGGCTGGACCACTTCAAGAGGTTCTTCATCAGGCACTCCAGGGTTTGTTGTGAAAATATCAGCCAGATGATTTGCAAAGACATCTGCTTTTTCTTGATTGCTCCTTATCCACCTACCTGTTAGTTCGTTATTAAGGGGCGGAGCTTGCACAATTGGTCTTTTTAAGTGTTTGGTAGCTTTCCAAAGGGAGTAGTCTGTATCCCTACAGTTGGTTAGAGATGAAACAAGGTTCTCCATGGTTGCATCATTTATCTCCTTGACCATCTGTCTCAGCTCATTTGCAGCTTTATACCAAGCAGCTTTGTGCACTCGGCTTCGTGTTTCTTGCCATTTTTTTCTTGCTTTGCGTTTTCTCATAATAGCTTTCATTATTTCCCTTGGATAGTTCAAGCCTTTTTGTCGCTTTTTTATAATTGGTGTGTTGCGGCTGACTACTGTTTGTATGCTACAAACGAGTTTTGCTAGTTCACTGTCTATTTCTTCTGGGGTGTCTAGAGAATCGTTGAGATCAATTTCTTGGTTTATTTCAATTCTGAAGTTGAGCCAGTCTGTTTTGTTGTTAGTAAGTGTCGGATTTTGTTGAGCTTGGATGATCCAGTCACTTAACGTAAGAATAATGGGCGAGTGATCTGAACTTAAGTCAAAACATTCTTGTACTAACAGATAGTTTGTTGATATGTTTTTGGTAATGAAGAAATCAATGAGGTCAGGAAGTTTCTTTCTGTCTGTTGGCCAGTATGTTGGTTTGCCTGTTGAATGTGGTTCACAATTATGATTAGATGTGTACTGGTACAGTTCTCTTCCTCGTGTAGAGGTAATTCGGGAGCCCCAGTATGTGTTTTTGGCGTTGAAGTCCCCTCCGATGATAAACCGATTTCCCAGGTGCTCAAACGCATCAGCAAAATCTTCTTCTTTGACAGTGTGTTTTGGTGGTATATAGATGCTCGCTACTATGGTTGAGAATGACTCCATTTTTACCTCTATTGCACTAATCTGGAACATTTCTGTTTCAATCTTAGTGAATTCGTGATGGGAGAGATTTTCTTTTATGAAAACAGCACTTCCTCCTTGAGCAGCATTGCTTGGGTGAAGTGCATGGTAGCATTTGTAGCCCCTTATTTTGCAATAAGATTCTTTAGTAAAATGTGTTTCTGACACAAGACAAATGTCAATTTTATTTATCTCAAGCACTAATTGGAGCTCACTTTTTCTAGATATGAGCCCATTTGCATTCCATGACATAATGTTGAGATATTTCATGGTTATTTCTTCGATTTGGATTGGAGTTTACTTTCCAGTGCTCCGATTCTTCTATTGAATTCAGTGAATCGTTGATCAATTTGGTTTAGACGATCAAGAATAACAGTTAATGGGTCAGCATGTTTCTCATTCAACGTAGGTTTTTGCTGAAGCGTTTGGACGTTTTTGAGGACTTGCGCGTATGTTTTTAAGTTTTCTCCCCCTTCTCCTTGTAAGTAGGGAGTTGAATTTTTTCCCCGAAGAACTTGTGACGGTGTCTTGACAGTGAATTTTGCACTTTGCTGTTTTCGAGTGTTCTCCTTATACTTCTTTTGGGCCTCGATCGCAACTATGCATCCTCTGTAGCTTGCGGGATGTTCGTTTGAGTTACAATTGACACATTTTGGATGTATTGAAACGGGCTTGGGGCAATCTTTTGTCGCATGGTTTTTACCACATTTGACACATTTTGTCTCAAGGACACAATAATTCTTCGTATGTGCAAAACCTTGACAGTTTTTGCATTGTGCAACAAGGTTAGGAGACTTAAGACTGTCCACAGCAATTTTCGCTCCATGTAAGGATGTAATTGCATGTATATCTTTTATGTTAGTCCCATTTTCAAAGGCAACTATGCACATGTCCAGGGCGTTTTTCGTTTTCCACCCTAGTTTGCGTGTGACCTTTACTTTTCCGAGATCAGGGTATTCTACTTGGAATCGGCGCTCTATCTCTGTTTCAGACAGAGATTTATGTATACCCTTGATCATGACTGAATAGGGTCTAGTCTGTTTATCTTGGTACGTGTGAAATTCACATTTTTCGTTTCGAAGGAATTCACTTAGGTTCCGAAATCCATCCGAGGTAGATGGGTTAATCTTAACCTGATTATCCCTCATAACAGTGACTTTGGAATTTGGAGCATGTTCATGCACCGCTTCCTCAATCGTTTTATAATTATCGGTGATTTTATGCAACTAGATTGGTGGGGGTTTCGGGTCCTTGGTTTTTAAAATTTGTTTTGTTTTATTCTGCGTTGGAATATTACCCTTGGATTTCTTCCTTTTACGCTTTTGGGGATCAGAGAATTCCTTTTCTGATTCGTCGACATCTTCGCTCTCGTCTGAATAATAGCGCACAGTCGACTGTTGTGGCTTCAGCGATTTTTGTGAGCCTAGTTGTTCGATTTTCTCCTTGAGACATTCGATTTGCTCATCGCGCTGCTTTAATAACCCTGACTGCAGAGTCACCTTTCTTTTCTCCTCCAAGACCACTTCGTTTGTCTCACTCAGAAATGAAATTAGAGTAGAAACGGTTTTAAATAACTCACCAATTGGATGAACGAGCGGTGAATCTTGTAGTTGTTCGGTAAACACGTTCAACTCAGCCTTTATTTTCGCAACTGTCGCCTCAGTTTCTTCAATAACTTCACGAAGGGTCACCGACCGGGCGGCGTCCGGTGGGTTCATTTTTCACTGATAATTCACATTAGCGAAACAAACTTCCGAATATCTCGAGCGCGATGTTTCCTCTCCGAGGTCTCGGACACGACTGTATGTCAGGATGACCCTCCTAAATGTTTAGCAAAAAAAAAAAAAAAAAAAAAATCGCGAAAACCCATAAATTGACCCAAAAAAAAATTGAAATCCGTCCTTCAAATCATCACCTCGGCACCAATTTAGAGGTTGGTTTACGATAGCGGTCGATAACTGGCCAAAATCGACCCAGGTAAAGTGGTTAGGATTAATATTTTTTTTTTTTTTTTTTTTTTTTTTCTAAACATTTAGCAGGATGACCCTCCTAAATGTTTAGCAAAAAATATTAATCCTAACCACTTTACCTGGGTCGATTTTGGCCACTTATCGACCGCTATCGTAAACCAACCTCTAAATTGGTGCCGAGGTGATGATTTGAAGGGCGGATTTCAATTTTTTTGGGGTCAATTTTTGGGGTTTTCGCATGCGCTGAACACGATGAACTTATTTATTTTACGTCCCGTCCACTAGTTATCCGGTAAACTGGCAGAGAGCGCTGCTTGAAGTTAAGTAAAAATCGAAAATTTTACCGAAAATGCTGTGCCTGGTAAAGAATTGTACTGGAAACATGCTATTATGGCCGGATATTATGCTTTGGCATGTTCTGAACATGATCCCGTTTTTTACTATATTTTTTCGCCGATGATTGCTCCGTTTGTCGGCCATAAACCTCAAATTAATTGTAGGGTAGTACTCAAATTCACCCTAATTTCGCGTTGATAATTTAAGGTCCCGAAATTTATTATATATGTTATTTATTCTATGTTATTCTCGTTAAAATGTTATGTTTTATGTTCCACGATCGTGGATTCTTTCAGCATATCGACCAAATTACAGATTGTCCCTCGAGCAAGTGAAACTGAAATTATATTACATTATTTTCAATTATATTGCATCATTTTTTATTTAACGATCCAATCACAGTTCAGACAATTCAGAACTACGAATTTGACCCCGGAAAACCGATGGAAACTAAGGAATTTTACAGAAAAATGGGAAAATTTTAGCTATTTTCTGCATTTTTCCGCTGGCGTATATTGGCGAATAAGTGCCATGCCGGTTCAAGTCCTTGCCAAATTACCAACGGCTTTGTACCGAGTATCCTGGAAAATACCAAATTTTATCGGCACAAGGTATTTCGGGACCTTAAACTATCAACGCGACATAATTTCTGGTGAAATTAGGGTGAATTTGTCTATTACCCTACGATTAATTTGAGGTTTATGGCCGATAAACGAAGCAATCATCGGCGAAAAAGTATAGCAAAAACGGGATCATGTTCAGAACATGCCAAAGCATATTATCCGACCATAATAGCATGTTTCTAGTACAATTATTAACCAGGCACAGCATTTACGGTGAAATTTTCGATTTTTACTTATCTTCAAGCAGCGCCCTCTGCCAGTTTACCGGATTACTAGTGGACGGAGAGTAAAATAAACAAGTTCATCGTGTTCAGCGCATGCGAAAACCCATAAATTGACCAAAAAAAAAATTGAAATCCGTCCTTCAAATCATCACCTCGGCACCAATTGATTGGTTTACGATAGCGGTCGACAACTGGCCAAAATCGACCCAGGTAAAGTGGTTAGGATTAATATTTTTTGCTAAAAATTTAGGAGGATCATCTTGACATACCGAGGAAAAAAAAACAATGCGGACAAGAAATCCCAGAACGTTTTTTTTTTTAACCACCCTAATGTAGAGTCTAGATTAAGTAAAATTTTCCTAAATTTTGATTATTGGTATATTTAGTACCTACTCATTTTAGCGTGAAATACGCTTAATACACCTAAAAGTGTAAAATGTCACAAAATATTGCCACAAAAAACGAGACTAAAGTAGTGGCGGATCTAATTTCTTTGCTATTCAATATATGAAGCTGGACTTTGAAATGGAGAACCCCTGGGAAGTCTAGAAACGAATTGTAAGGAGATGATCATAAAAAAAAGTCCCGTCATGCAGCATGACCCCATGAGCGAATTTTTGAAGAAATCTTCGACATTTCAGTCGCTACTGATCGTGTAGAGAAATTTTAGTTTATGATTTTGATAGACAAACATGGAATCAAATTATTAAAAATAATTAGGAGGTACTCATACTTTATTATTATTAAACTAATCTTGTAGATTTAAAGACAAATGTAGGTAAATATTCATAGATTTCGATGTCCAATGTGGTCAGTATTGAAGGCAGTTGAAATCTTCACAGTATCCTATCATAACATCATCAAATCTTGACATAAAATAAAATAACATACCGACGTCATATGAAAGAAACGTAAGCCAATCGATGATGAGGCTTTATATTACGATTGATATAAAGTCAGTTGCATTCGAATCTAGTATCCTACAGCAAGAAATTGACAGACAAAATGTAGTCTCTGTGCATCTATTGACAGCCTAAATTATGGGGAAGTGTCACTTGGCTTTTCCGTAGCAACAAGAAAGAAATTGAAAATATTTAATAGCATTAAATCCCAATTAATTTCTATTGACGGCCGAGCGGAGCGAGGCCTTGGGTCTGCGTGCAAGTACGTACGTAAATAGAACTTCTTCATAATTTCATGGCTGATATTTTCTAAGCCACAGTCAGTATTAAAGCTACATTAAGTCCTAAAACAGATGAGCGTAAAACATTAAAGAGAGCGACCAAGAGAATCGGAGGACGGAATATTTCACAGAGTAAACTCATCAGTTGTGATTACTTTTTTTTTTTTTCTATTTTTTTTAACAAGCACCTACTACCTCCGTTTTAAACAGCATGGTTCTAGGATTGGTTATACAGGGATACTTCCATAAGAGTAGTTCAATCTGAATTTGGACAATGTTTCATGCAAATATTACCGATTTTTACAACTAGCGAACGGCATTATTTCGATTTTTGACTGATTTTTCAACTTTGAAATTTTTGAAAACTTGATACATATTCTTATAGGAAATTTTACGCTTATTCCGATGTTCGTATGCTGAAAAAATTATTTCGCATAACAAATCGCAAAAAAACCGGCTATTTTGAAATTTTTGACTACATTTTTGAAAATTTCAACCCGAAGATGTAATCCGATCATGCTTTCCAACGAACTTGAACTTTCGTTTTGTGTCGTTAACATTTTAAAATTTGTTTGAAGTTTCTAGCTCAATTCACGAGCTCACTAGCTCAATATACGAGTATACATACATACATTCATACACACATTAAAAAAATGGGTTAAAGTTCAAAATATGATTCAGAATAGCCTGAAACGGATTTCTGCATAAATTTTTTTCAAAAATTCACATTCTACAAATTTTGAGGCGAGAGCAATAGCTTAATTTTCTTCCAAAATTCGCTAAAACTGCTAAAAATCGTTAAATTTATATTTTTTAGCAGAATATTGCTCAAATAAAGTTTATTAATTATTAAATAGAACATTAAAAAATATGTGTGCAAAATTATGCTGAAAAATTTACTTAAATTTCATTAAAATGAGCTAAAAATCGATAACAACTCCAAAAAAGTTAAAAATCCAAAATCTTTTTTTGAATCGCAGAATATTATTTAGAAAGAGTTTTTTGCCATCAAATTGGTAGTTAACAGTTTCTTTTCCCTCAAAGTCCTTATTTACAAAACAATGTAACATAATATAGGACGATAATTTTCGTAATTTTCGAAAATTTGCTCATTAGATCATGCTGCGTGACTGGAACTTTTATGTAAGCTGGGTCTTAGGTTGAAAAGGGGAAAACAAGTGAGGAATTGAAGGATGCCAAAGGGGAGACACAAAATTATCGTGGCTATACAATAAAGGGGTGTCAGTGACGAGATCGAAATCTTACCACTGCCGCTGAGAATTGTAAGCGGGATCTTGGGGTAGAAACAACGGGAAGTATCTAAATTCGTGACTCTAGGGAAAGTGACTGAGGGGGATGTTATAGGGCGGTCTCTATATACCTACCGTCCCAATCGTCCTATACTATCCAAGGAAAAAAAAGGGGGATTGTAAAGAACTATACAACGCTGTATAGCAAATGGGTGCAACCGTTTGGACATTTATTGCGGGAAAACAAACAGGTAGAAACAAACTACCTCACTAATCTTTTATAATAGATATTTATATAGGGACTAGAGGCCTGTTAGGGCTTGGAAAGACCTAATCCAGTCCGTATAACAGTAGTACCTAACAGGAACTCAGAACATTATAGTAACGATATAAGTCCTACCGATTAGCGGCGTTATGTGACCTGGTGCAAAGCTAAGGCGATGTTATCAAATGATTAAAAAAGAGGAAATACCGATCAAAATGTAAGTAGTAATGTAATAAAATAAATATCACCAGTTGAGGTGGTCCTCGCCACTATGAGACTAAACAAAAAGTTGAATCGGGGAATTCAGAATTTGGGCATGGTGAGATGATGGTGTAATTCTATCTCGAGTCTTCTTCGTTTCTTTGTAAGCGTGTGAATCTGCGCGTCCTTGTCTTCTATCTCCTTCTTTATGTCGTTGATTGAATCTTGATCGGTAGTACTCGTAGATGTCGAACTGGTGTTGAGTTGTGTGAAGGAGATGCTACAGCTGTCTTCGTCCTGATGTGTCTGGTACCACTCCAGCAAAGCTCGTGCTTGTTCTGTATCTGGATTAATTTCGAGTGTTGTGTGTCGAATGCGGTAGATACATTTCTAAAGTGCCTAATAGTATAGGTACTTTGCATGGTTTGACCTGTCCTCCGCCTTGCGATGCCAAGATGTGCGAAACACCCTTCCTCTCTTCGGTGGTCTTCCATTCATGTTTTGCAATAAACTTGGGGCCGCGTTTTTTTTCTCGGCGTCAAGCCAAAAACAAATCGGACCACCTAGAACACGATCAAGATAAGCACAAAGACGAACGGCGACACTTAAGGCCGTCTAACACTGAAATCGGTCCGCGAAGTTCTTCACAATTTTAAAGATCGTTCAGAAATAACTCTCCTGGATGTTAGTAACTGCACTACGTTTCTTACTTACCGTGGCAACTGTTGTTACTGCCACAGCCTAATAAACAGAGAGTCTCCCTATCAAATTTCAACTTCCTACAGTGAACAGGAAAGAATTTAGCTCACTCAGCTGATCAGAAAAGACTCCATCATTTCACTCGTCTCTTAATGTCCCAGAGAGTCTACCTATAAAATTTCAACTTCCTACAGTGAGCAGGAAAGAATGTAGCTCACTCAGCTGATCAGAAAAGCCCCGCGTCTCTTCACTCGTCTCTTAATGTCGCAGAGAGTCTACCTATCAAATTTCAACTTTCTACAGTGAACAGGAAAGAATTTAGCTCACTCAGCTGATCAGAAAAGAACCCATCACTTCACTCGTCTCTTAATGTCCCAGAGAGTCTACCTATCAAATTTCAACTTCATACAGTGAACAGGAAAGAATTTAGCTCACTCAGCTGATCAGAAAAGACCCCATCACTAAGTTTCTTACTTACGGACACTTTTGCAACAAACTTGGGGCCGTGCTGATTCGGAATTATACATATAAAGACCGTTCGGAATTATAAATATAGTCCGCTAAATTCTTCACAGTTTCAATTTCTTCGTTCAGAAATAACTCCCCTAGATGTTAGTAACTACACTGCGTTTCTTACTTACCGTGAATTGATGGCAACTGTTGTTACCGCCACAGCTAATAAACAACTCTCGTTGATAAGGACCGCCTAGAACACGATCAAGGCGGGTATAGAGACGAACGGCGACACTTTTGCAACAAACTTGGGGCCGTGCTGATTTGAATGAGCAGTCTAACACTAAAATCGGACCGCGAAGTTCTTCACAATTTCAAAGACCGTTCGGAATTATATATAAAGATATTTATATAGGGATATATAAGGGATATACCCTCAAAAAGACGCTCCTCGCACAAAAGACACCAAGCCACAAAATCTAGCCAATAGTCGGATTCTGTCACTCTTTTTGACTGCGTTTGGGAGTGAGACGCTCCTTCAACGGCTTGACTAATTTTCGCCTAACGCAGAACCGTACTGGCAGTTGTGATCTCACGGAGACGAAAATAATTACTGTAGATATTCGTAATATACTATACTCCTTATGAATAATCATGTATTTCATTTATAAAGTATATGGAGATAAGAACCCTTCAATGTTACTGTGGATTAGTTGAGCGCTGATTACCAGCCTACTTTAGCTCTGCATTTGTAAGAAGCACCGTAACGCAAATGTCATTGTATGATGTATTTCAAAGAGAACGACATTCACAATGGAATGGATGTAGTTTCACAAAATGGGATTAGAAAGGTATGGAACAGTGTGGTATGGAACACACACTTCGTACTGGGCTCGTGTTAAAAGTTGTAGAGCTCTGCTATAGTCTAGGCAATGCGGAGATCGTGGGAGATCTGTAATGGTACTAATAAAGAAGTGAACTTAAAATCAGGGAAGTCCGTTCGATGGAGGTATTCCCCCATCACATTAGGAGAACAGAAATAATGTTTACTGTGTAATGGCGAAAATCGGCCAAGCCGTTGAGAAAGCGTCTTCCTCGCAAACGCAAAAAAAAAAAAAAAAAAAATTAGTGAGAGAATCCGACTATTGGCTTGGCCCAAATTGGATGGTATATCATGAATTTTGTGGCTTGTCATCTTTTGTACGCGAAGCGTCTTTTTGGGGGGATATCACACATTTTTGGTAGTCTAGGAGGAAAAGGTAGGAATGTACGGGCTGCTCAGGATAGAGTTAGTCATTTCATTCAACTTTTGTCGTCGAGAGAAGCTACCTGTCTAATTTAAATTTCCTTGGGTGTACAAGAGAGAATTTAGCTCACTTTTTTATTCACTCAGCTGATCAGGACTTGGTCGTAGCGGCTCTAAAACCCTAAAAGGCACTTCGCTTGGTCAAATGTAGCCTGTGTTTCAAATTTCATCAAAATTGGCTGATGAGAACTGGTAGATGGGCAAAAAACGATGTGAGACGAGAACGAAAAAGTCCAGTCATGCACTAATGAACCCAGGGAGACACAAAGCGTCTATGCCTATGACTTCACACAAATAGCAACAGTGATGAAACCAAGATCCCACCACTACCATTTATCTACTCAGTATCTTAGGTTGAAGGGAGGGAAATGGGTAATGAATATTGTCACTCAAGGGCTCGTGACTTTCCTAGAATGGCTATAAAAAAGTCCAGTCATGCAGCATGACCCCATGAGCGAATTTTTGAAGAAATCTTCGACATTTCAGTCGCTATTGATCGTGTAGAGAACTTTTAGTTTATGATTTTGATAGACAAACATGGAATCAAATTATTAAAAATAATTAGGAGGTACTCATACTTTATTATTATTAAACTAATCTTGTAGATTTAAAGACAAATGTAGGTAAATATTCATAGATTTCGATGTCCAATGTGGTCAGTATTGAAGGCAGTTGAAATCTTAACAGTATCCTATCATAACGTCATCAAATCTTGACATAAAATAAAATAACATACCGACGTCATATGAAAGAAACGTATTTCCACAGCCAATCGATGATGAGGCTTTATATTACGATTGATATAAAGTCAGTTGCATTCGAATCTAGTATCCTGCAGCAAGAAACTGACAGACAAACTGTAGTCTCTGTGCATCTATTGACAGCCTAAATTATGGGAAGTGTCACTTAACTTTTCCGTAGCAACAAGAAAGTAATTGAAAATATTTAATACTAGCGTTAAATCCCAATTTGCGTGCTAGTTCGTACATAAATAGAACTTCTTCAGAATTTAATGGCTGATATTTTCTAAGCTACAGTCAGTATTAAAGACCGAGAGAATCAGAGGACGGAATATTTCACAGAGTAAACTCATCAGTTGTGATTACTTTTTTCTTTTTTTTAACAAGCACCTACTACCTACATTTTTAACAGCATGGTTCTAGGATTGGTTATACAGGGATACTTCCATAAGAGTAGTTCAATCTGAATTTGGACAATGTTTCATGCAAATATTACCGATTTTTACAACTAGTGAACGGCATTCTTTCGATTTTTGACTGATTTTTCAACTTTGAAATTTTTGAAAACTTGATACATGTAGAAATTTTACGCTGATTCCGAATATACCACATGTTAGTATGCTGAAAAATTTATTTCGCACAACAAATCGCAAAAACCAGGCTACTTTGAGATTTTTGACTACATTTTTGAAAATTTCAACCCGAAGATGTAATCCGATCATGCTGGCCAACGAACTTGAACTTTCGTTTTGTGTCCTTAACATTTTAAAATTTGTTTGAAGTTTCTAGCACAATTCTACGGACAGTTATCGTCTGGAATGACACATACATATATACATATATACATATATACATACATAAAAAAATGCGTTAAACTTCAGAAGATGATTCAGAATAGCCTGAAACGGATTTCTGCATACATTTTTTTCAAAAATTCACATTCTACAAATTCTGAGGCGAGAGCAATAGCTTAATTTTCTTCAAAAATTCGCTAAAATGAAGAAAATTCGAAATTATTTTTTTTAGCGAATTTTTGAAGAAAATTATCCATTGCTCTCGCCTCAAAATTTGTAGAATGTGAATTTTTGAAAAACTTTTATGCAGAAATCCGTTTCAGGCTATTCTGAATCATATTCTGAAGTTTAACGCATTTTTTTATGTATGTATGTATGTATGTATGTATGTATGTATGTATATATATATATATGTATGTATGTATGTATGTATGTATGTATGTGTCATTCCAGACGATAACTGTCCGTAGAATTGTGCTAGAAACATCAAACAAATTTTAAAATGTTAAGGGCACAAAACGAAAGTTCAAGTTCGTTGGTCAGCATGATCGGATTACATCTTCGGGTTGAAATTTTCAAAAATGTAGTCAAAAATTTCAAAATAGCCTGTTTTTTTGCGATTTGTTGTGCGAAATAATTTTTTCAGCATACTAACATGTGGTATATTCGGAATCAGCGTAAAATTTCCTATAAGAATATGTATCAAGTTTTCAAAGATTTCAAAGTTGAAAAATCAGTCAAAAATCGAAAAAATGCCGTTCGCTAGTTGTAAAAATCGGTAATATTTGCATGAAACATTGTCCAAATTCAGATTGAACTACTCTTATGGAAGTATCCCTGTATGACCAATCCTAGAACCATGCTGTTTAAAACGTAGGTAGTAGGTGTTAAAAAAAAAAAAAGTAATCACAACTGATGAGTTTACTCTGTGCATGTGTTAATAATTTGATTCCATGTTTGTCTATCAAAATCATAAACTAAAATTTCTCAACACGATCAATAGCGACTGAAATGTCGAAGATTTCTTCAAAAATTCGCTCATGGGGTCATGCTGCATGACTGGACATTTTAAATATAATATGCATTTTATTCAGAAAAAAATTTACAAAAAATTTATTACAGATTTGTACAAAAATGCTACTATTCCCAATAAGAAGAATCTTGTGCAGGGAATTGGAGCGTCTGTTCAATATTCAGCTCTCCTGTTAGTGGCTATTTAAATAATTAATTACAATACAGGATTTTTAACATCAAGTTCTAAAGATAAAGTATGTATGTATATACTTCTATTGTACTCTGCTCTCCATTGGTTACATAAATTATAGAAAATTCAGAATTTAAGGAGTAAATAATAATTGAAATAACATAAATTAGACAAAATGAAACAGTTAAGTGCTTCTTCAGATCTTCTTTGAATTTACTAAACGATACACTAGTTGAAATAATTTCGGAAGGTAGGTTGTTGAAAAGGATGATCCCTCTATATAGATGAGAACGTTGTGTATCGGAAGTATTAAATCTTGGTATAATTAGGGTAATCTTGCTTGAACTTCTTGTGCCAATATTACTTACTATTTCAAATCCCCCTTTTAGAAATCGTTTGTAAATGTAAATTATAGTAGATTTATCTATTAGTCTAAATAAGTCTAGAACTTGAAATTCTTTAAATAAATCCCTTGTCCCAAACCTAATGGGTTTTTTTTAATAGGACCTTGATCAGGGCTTTTTGAATCGTAAACAAAGGCTGAAGTTTAGTTTTGAAAGCTGAACCCCAGGCTGGCATGGCATAAATCAGTAGTGACTGGCACATTGCGACATGGATGTTCACGCCTTGTTTTACCATATATATATATATATATATATATATATATATATATATATATATATATATATATATATATATATATATATATATATATATATATATATATATATATATATATATATATATATATATATATATTTGAGTTGAATGAGTTTATGAATAGATAATGAGTTATGAATATACAATCTTCCATTAGATATTTGGCATCAGGCGACTCAGGGAAGCATGCCCCTCCCAGGATATGCGTAGAAAATTGACTTTTAGCAGGCAGGGTGAGGTGGAGAGGGGGCCAAAGGTTGGCCCGAAGTTCTTCTTTGTTACCTCGGTGCGTCTCGTTGCAATGGCTTGGCAATGCGATTGCAATGGTTTATTGAAAGCTTGACAATGTGAGACTAGCGTCTCGCACGTTAGGGATTTGTCAATTCAGAGCAAAGCTCAGAACAAAAGTTCATGCTTTCATATACTTACCTACAAACTAATGATTAATTGTATTTTGCAGGGATTGTGGTGACAAGCGAGTGCTTGGGGTGTTCTTGAATCTGAATTTCGCTGCCCCGTTCTTCCTTGTTCTGCTGTGGCTCCGTCCAGTCACCAAACATTACCTTACTGTGAGAGTGTTTAGTGGAATGCAATCGCCCATGTATGTATTCGTTCGTAGTCTACTTTCAATAATTTGTACTATTTCTGTAAATGATTACTTTGGTTTTCTTTGTATATAATGTAGAGTAATTTTCTAAAAATATTTGTTCACACGGTCTAGCATTTCAGACGCACGTTCAAAGTCTGATTCCCATGTTTTGCCCGATATATTATACCTATATGTACGAGTATATGCCTATATTTGCAGTTCAGTAATTAGATGTACCATCTGCAAACGTATATAATTTTCTGTGGTTATGTTTTATCTATTTATTTATTTTTATTGTTTTTTGTTTCATTTATTTATTTTAATTATTTTTCATTTATTTAGGTTTAAGCCGCACCTCAACCAGAAGGGTCATTAGCGGCATTGAGCAAGATGTCTAAAGGGACGTTGCAAGTAGCACAATCCTAACTAAGGGGAGCCATGTTGCCATCCTTAAATTATTAAAAATAATTAGGATGGTTCTAGGATTAGCTTGGTTCTAGGATTGTTTATACTGGGATACTTCCATAAGAGTAGTTCAATCTGAATTTGGACAATGTTTCATGCAAATATTACCGATATCTACAACTAGCGAACGGCATTATTTCGATTTTTGACTGATTTTTTCAACTTTGAAATTTTTGAAAAACATGATACAGATTCTTATAGGAAATTTTACGCTGATTCCGAATATACCACATGTTAGTATGCTGGAAAAATTATTCCGCACAACAAATCGCAAAAAACAGGCTATTTGGAAATTTTTGACTACAATTTTGAAAATTTCAACCCGAAGATGTAATCCGATCATGCTGGCCAACGAACTTGAACTTTCGTTTTGTGCCCTTAACATTTTAAAATTTGTTTGAAGTTTCTAGCACAATTCTACGGACAGTTATCGTCTGGAATGACACATACATACATACATATATACATACATACATATATACATACATAAAAAAATGCGTTAAACTTCAGAATATGATTCAGAATAGCCTGAAACGGATTTCTGCATAAAATGTTTTCAAAAATTCACATTCTACAAATTTTGAGACGAGAGCAATAGCTTAATTTTCTTCAAAAATTCGCTAAAAGGAGCGCCATCATTCCATCAGCACATCGGAAGGAGGAAAAATGAGGGGTACACTGATAACCACCGTTAATCCCTCAAGTGGATTGAAAAAAAATACAACTAAGACTAGATGTAAAATAGGCTAATAACGTTATTATTAATTAATTTAATAATAACATATATTAACATTAATAATTACATTTAAATAACATTATTATTATTAATTAATAGGTTTTTTTTTTTTTTTTTTTTTTTTTTTTTGTTTGCTTCCTAATTGTACTCATATCGTTTGTTACTTTCTCCTGTAGCTGATTAGAAGGTGGTTTCACCATTATCTAAATTAAGGATTATCAGACCTTCACTCGATATATATAATCATCTACACTATAGTCTATATTATTCGATTATACCAAGTAGTCGACCTCGAAGCACTGTCAACTCCGATCAATACATTGGAATTGTCAAACGTTTTTAGTACCTATCTCTGTGATTTTTGGCAACTCGTGGGCAATGTCGTTATCTTTATGCCAGTACCCACTGATAGCTGGTACTCCGTCTTCATGCGAAAAATTGTTATGCATAACAGCATCAATCAATTTGTTCGCGATGATGACCGCCGTCTGTTTCCGTTCTATTCCATGCTAAAAACTCTCCATGTTGGAGGAAAACCTTTCATGTTATTTGAAATACAGTAAGGCTCTTGAACAAGGGCTTCGTCCATTTTGGACTGAACAATTAATGCCACTGCCCGGATGTCAATAATGTCAATATTAGAGCGTGTAGTTTGAGGTAACATTCGTATAGCAACAGGGAAGTTAATGTTAGCAATAAAGTAAACGCATACCTTGTTTTGTTGGATGTTTATGACGAAACTTGAACAAACAAAACTGAACGTAATGAACTTGAAAGTATAAAAGACGAACAGAAGGTTGATAAACTTGATCCAAGATTCAAGGTTGAAGATCCTGAGCGTAGTGAAACCATGACTTGGAGAAAGTAATATTTCAACAGCCACCAAGCCTTCTGTCGCTGTCATTGATCGCCTCAGGTTGAGTTGCAAGCATCAGATGTCTGAATCACCGTCAATCGATTCAAATCCTCCGCTGAACTCATAAATACGTGAAAAAATGTTGTTTTTAGCACTTTTTTGCCTTTTCTCCTAAATGGCTCGAAGGATTTTGGTGAAATTCACAGTAATTACTCCGCTCCTGGGTAGAAATGATATCCCATACCCTTCATACCTAGGAAAATACTATGAGGGCGGTAATTAGCAAAAAACCTTCAACAATAAGTTTTAAACGCCATTTTTAGTACCTCTTTGGTTTTTCTTTCAATTTGGCCACTAAATGACGAAAAAAGTCCAATCATGCAGCATGACCCCATGAGCGAATTTTTGAAGAAATCTTCGACATTTCAGTCGCTATTGATCGTGTAGAGAACGATCTCTAGCGTTCAATAGACAAACATGGAATCATATTATTAAAAATAATTAGTAGGCACTCATACTTTATCATTATTAAACTAATCTTGTAGACTTAAAGACAAATGTAGGTAAATATTCATAGATTTCGATGTCCAATGTGGTCAGTATTGAAGGCAGTTGAAATCTTAACAGTATCCTATCATAACATCATCAAATCTTGACATAAAATGAGGCCTTGGGTCTGCGTGCTAGTACGTACATAAATAGAACTTCTTCATAATTTCATGGCTGATATTTTCTAAGCCACAGTCAGTATTAAAGCTACATCAAGTCCTAAAACAGTTGAGCGTAAAACATTAAAGAGAGCGACCGAGAGAATCGGAGGACGGAATATTTCACAGAGTAACCTCATCAGTTGTGATTACATTTTTTTTTTAACAAGCACCTACTACCTACGTTTTAAACAGCATGGTTCTAGGATTGGTTATACAGGGATACTTCCATAAGAGTAGTTCAATCTGAATTTGGACAATGTTTCATGCAAATATTACCGATTTTTACAACTAGCGAACGGCATTATTTCGATTTTTGACTGATTTTTCAACTTTGAAATTTTTCAAAACTTGATACATATTCTTATAGGAAATTTTACGCTGATTCCGAATATACCACATGTTAGTAGGTATCCTGAAAAAATTATTTCGCACAACAAATCGCAAAAAACGGGCTATTTTGAAATTTTTGACTACATTTTTGAAAATTTCAACCCGAAGATGTAATCCGATCATGCTGGCCAACGAACTTGAACTTTCGTTTTGTGTCCTTAACATTTTAAAATTTGTTTGAAGTTTCTAGCACAATTCTACGGACAGTTATCGTCTGGAATGACAAATACATACATACATATATACATACGTACATACATCATACATTAAAAAATGCGTTAAACTTCAGAATATGATTCAGAATAGCCTGAAACGGATTTCTGCATAAAATTTTTTCAAAAATTCACATTCTACAAATTTTGAGGCGAGAGCAATAGCCTAATTTTCTTCAAAAATTCGCTAAAAGAACTATCCTTTTATCTTGTCAGTGCTATGTTCCATTTCCGAAGGGTGAAGTCGTAAAAAATCTAAATTAACCTTGTCTTGCAATCACCCTGAAACTCAATATCTGAAACTCATGCTAGGGATGAGTATTTTATTAAACCTGAATCCATATCTATACGTTTCATGAAAATGTATGTAAGTGTGTGTAGTTGTGTATGTCTGTATGTAACTCGTCTACTGTAGAAAAATCAGCTTATAATGATCATTTTTAGAGGGTTACAAAATTAGAATAGGTGGAAAAACGTCGTGTTTAGCAATTTTTGCCTATTCTCCAAAATGGCTAAAGGGATTTTGTCCAAATTCACATGAGTTATGTACGAATATGTACTTAATTAAATATAACTCTACATTAATTACAGCAGTCGATAGCTATGAAAGTAACGTAATAATTTTTATTATTCAAATCGCAATCTCCAACGAGACCTTCTCGAACGATCAAGTTTGTCCCCCACCCCGGCAACTACTTGGAACCGTTCCCTACAAGAGGAACTGTGAGTTCTTCAATTCCGTTCAACGCGGAGCAGCTCATGAGCCACTAATGAAAAGTCACATTTACGTTTCTAAACTGTTATGTGATCGTGTTATGAGATGCGAGCTTGCGAGCATCCAGACCATCAAACTATACACTTCATTCTGATCTACATATCCAACTATTCTGCATTTTTACTTAGGGATTGACTACTAGATGTTATGTATTTTTGAGATGCGATCTTGCGAGCATCCAGACTACCAAACTATACACTTCATTCTGACCTACATGTCCGCTAATCTGCATTTTTACTAAGGGATTGACTACTGCTCTCAACGAAACAGGTTGAACGGAATTGAAGAACTCACAGTTCTTCTTGTAGGGAACGGTTCCAAGTAGTTGCTGGGGTGGGGGACAAACTTGATCGTTCGAGAAGGTCTCGTCAATCTCCATGTTATCAATCCCACATATGGAGCCACAAGGGCGACTAATAACTTCGCGTGCAGTATAATGATTATGCAATCAAGTAGGTAATTGAGTTGATCTCACGAAAAGTTACTCCTCTTCTCGGTAGAAATGATATTCCACACCCCTCATACCCGGGAAAATACTCTGAGGGCAGTAGTTAGCAAAAAACCTTCGAAAATAGGTAAAAACCATTTTTAGCACCTTTTTGGTCTTTCCTTCAATATGGCTCGAAGGATATTGATGAAATTGACAGGAGTTACTTTTCTCATGGATTCAAATGATATTCAATACCCATCATGGCCAGGAAGATCCACTAAAGACAGTAATAAGCTGAATGATAAATATAAAAACATAATTTTTACACTTTCTTCGAATAAAAAAATCAGTACTTAATTAGCAAAAAGCTTCCCAAAATATGTGAAATACTTAGTTTCCGTTGAAATGGCTCAAGAGATTCTTCTGTAGATGAAAATTATACCCATTTCACATGAATGTCCAGAAAAATATTCTATAGGCGGTAATAAGCTGATAAATACCAAAGAAATGGCCATTTAGAGCAGGTTCAAAAACAAAGTACTTACATTTGTTTAAAAAAAAAAAAAAAAAAAAAAAAAAAAGTACTTACATTTGTTAACTATCTCACTTTTGCTGACTTTTAGAAAAGCTTTCACGTATGATGAATGATATCAAAACGGTACAAGCTGTGTAGATAACAAAGTTCAAGTCAATATTTCGCGGAGAAATAGGCATAGCCAACATTAGTATTTAATGGGGTTATCGTTAACGTTTCTAGTTATACATAAATATATCTCTTCGGTCCGTATAGCTGTGTGTTCTTATAAGGTTTCATGTATTTTGGGAGTTGCAGAAATTTTTTTTTAAGAAGATCGCACGACTTTCTTACATTACCCTTTGAGCGGGTCGGAAAGTAGTTACCACTTACCGCAACACACATTTAAAATGAAGCTTACCTTGACGAGATTTTGTACGAGTAAACAGTAATTGAGCTGTCTTTTCAACTTGATTCGAACTTCAACACATCAGGCGAGCAAGAGTTTTTAATGTTGAATTTATTCTATTCTTGTTTAATATTATGCAAAAACCAGGAGTTTTTTGCAATTTGTAGGGATGGTTAGAAGACAGTTATCACTTTCCTAATCGCCCGGAAAGTAAATACAGGAAGTCATACAATCTGTGTTCATCGATCTTTTACTGAAAGCCACCTGAAAAAACGTCTGGACTAATGGAGTCCTCTACTTGAATGTCAAACAATCGAATCCTTCTTAGATGTGATCCATCATGATAGCATCCATGTATTTGAAAAAAAATTTTTTTTTAATACGCAAGTCATTCGAAAACATGCAAAACAAGATTCGTCGGAGTAAAAAATGAGTATAAAAAATAAATTTGAGAGAATAAATTAAAGAGAAGAGGGTGCGTTGGAAATGCGTGGAAAAAAGAGAGTTAAAAGCTGTTCCCGGTAGGCAACATGATCTGGAGGCTGCGAATTTTGGAGGTCGTTGCCTCGATGATTTAAGCCCGCAAGAAATTTGGTTGGCGCTCTGGCCGCCTAAAAAAATTGAATTCACGATTAAGGGACCTTTGACGTACCGGTTACGCAATCATAGATGTATACTAACGCGGTTTTCGAAGGTTGCCAGGATTTTGGGGCCTCTTACCCGCAGGCGTGATCATTTACAAAATTATGATATGGTTCCAGTTTTAGCGAATTTTTGAAGAAAATTAAGCTATTGCTCTCGCCTCAAAATTTGTAGAATGTAATTTTTTGAAAAAATTTTATGCAGAAATCCGTTTCAGGCTATTCTGAATCATATTCTGAAGTTTAACGCATTTTGGTTTATTATTTCCAATAATAAGCCTATGTGATCGTGTAGCAAAAAAATTTTATAACCCCCCCTCAAACTTTGTCACTTTACGTTTCAAGGTGCGTAGAATCCAAATTTGAAATGTCCGTCCGCCGTTCGCCGTCCGCCGTCCGGGCCATAAAAGGCCTATGAATTGACTTAAAAAACCCGTTCTTTCGCACATAGACTCCATTTGGGGTCTAGTTGGTCCTAACGTTTAACCATCCCGATCGCTTTACTCGCATAGATGCTATGGGCCAAAAACGGGCGAAAAAGTGTGTTTTTCTACGCGCGCACGCCTGGCACGCTTGGCAGGGGGTCACGGTGGGTGGTGAGGGAGGGGGGGGGGATTGAGCGGGGGGTGGAGTGAGAGGAGGCGCCGGCGCCGCGGCACCTTGTGGCGGGTACGGCGCCGGCGTTCCTTCGAGGCATGAATATGTTTTTTTCAAGGTCATATTTGTGTGTTAATACCAAAGCTTTTCCTACGCATATTTAATAACATATCCTCTCGACTTTTCGTACGTACTTAGATAATGATATTATTAAGGCAATAACTATGGGTGCAGCATGAGGTGGGTACAGCGTTCCTTCGAGCATGAATATTTATGTTTTTTTCTAGGTCATATTTGTGTGTTAATACCAAAGCTTTTCCTACGCATATTTAATAACATATCCTCTCGACTTTTCGTACGTACTTAGATAATGATATTATTAAGGCAATAACTATTTGAATAGATAGGAGCTCAAATCGAGAAATATAAACATGCGTATATAATTATAGAAGTATAGGTTGTGGCAATTCGAAGTAGGACACGCCGAGGAGTCTGGACGGGCCTTATGACGTACGCTAGCCAACTAAAAATACGATCATAAAAAATAATAAACCTTTGTGAAATAATTTGCAGCGTTTTAGCGAATTTTCTTAGAAAATGAAGCTATTGCAATGGCTCTAAAAATTTAAAAATAAAAATTTTCAAAAATTTTCTTCATCGAAATCTGTTTTGAGGCATTCTGAAATGATTCCTGGATTTTAACGCTTTTTTATATGTATATATATATATATATGTATATATATATATATATGTATGTGTCATTCCAGACGATAACTCTCGATAGAATTGAGATAAAAACTTCGTTCTTTCACCAAAAAATCAAGCATTTCAAAAGAAAGGATGAGTTCGTTGGACAACAATTTTTGAGCACATTAAATTGGTCAAATTTCGAAAAATGTACCCAAAAAATCACTAAAAATGGCTAAAAACGGCCAAAAATTGTTAAATTTCTATTTTTTTGTAGAGTTTTTGTCAAAACTAAATTTTCAACGATTAACTAGGACATTAAAAATTTTTGCTCAAAATTATGATGCAAAACGTACTTAAATGTCATTAAAATTTGCTAAAATATCCATAAAAACTGCAAAAAAAAAAAATCAAAATCAAAAATCCCTTCTGAATCAGTGGAATTTTATTTAGAATAAGTTTTTTTGCCATAAAATTGGTTTTTGACCATTTCTGTCAACTAAAATTGCTCCAATTTCAATGCAATTTAACATACTATAGTACGATAGATAGTTTATGAAAATTCGCTCATACGATCATGCTGCATGACTGGAACTTTATGTATGTATGTATGTATATATGTATGTATGTATGTATGTGTCATTCCAGACGATAACTGTCCGTAGAATTGTGCTAGAAACTTCAAACAAATTTTAAAATGTTAAGGACACAAAACGAAAGTTCAAGTTCGTTGGCCAGCATGATCGGATTACATCTTCGGGTTGAAATTTTCAAAAATGTAGTCAAAAATTTCAAAATAGCCGGTTTTTTGCGATTTGTTGTGCGAAATAATTTTTTCAGCATACTAATATGTGGTATATTCGGAATCAGCGTAAAATTTCCTGTAAGAATATGTATCAAGTTTTCAAAAATTTCAAAGTTGAAAATTCAGTCAAAAATCGAAATAATTCGATAGTTCGCTAATGTAAAAATCGGTAATATTTGCATGAAACATTGTCCAAATTCAGATTGAACTACTCTTATGGAAGTATCCCTGTCTAAATCATAAACTAAAATTTCTCTACACGATCAATAGCGACTGAAATGTCGAAGATTTCTTCAAAAAATTCGCTCATGGGGTCATGCTGCATGACTGGACTTTTTTTTTTTAATGTGTGTATGTATGTATGTGTCATTCCAGACGATAACTGTCCGTAGAATTGTGCTGGAAACTTCAAACAAATTTTAAAATGTTAAGGACACAAAACGAAAGTTCAAGTTCGTTGGCCAGCATGATCGGATTACATCTTCGGCTTGAAATTTTCAAAAGTGTAGTAAAAAATTTCAAAATAGCCTGTTTTTTGCGATATGTTGTGCAGAATAATTTTTTCAGCATACTAACATGTGGTATATTCGGAATCAGCGTAAAATTTCCTATAAGAATATGTATCAAGTTTTTTCAAAAATTTCAAAGTTGAAAAATCAGTCAAAAATCGAAATAATCGAAGATTTCTTCAAAAATTCGCTCATGGGGTCATGCTGCATGGGGTCATGCTAGACATAATGACTGGACTTTCAATCTTTCCCTATTATTAGAAGGAAAACGCGGCAAAAGTAATACTTATTTAGAATTCCATTTCACATGTTCTGGAAAAATTTATCAAGCCTCAAAGCTATTTTCAGCGAATTTTTGTAATAAATTAGGGCTGTTGCAATGGCTAAGTAAACTTTATAATAAAAATTTTCCCGATCTCCAGTCTTCATGGAAATCCGTTTTAAGACGTTCTGAAACGATTCCTAGAGTTTACCGCTTTACATTTATAGACACACAAAACACACACACACACACACACACACACACACACACACACAGAGGAATCGTTTCAAAATGCCTCAAAACGGTTTTCTCGAGAGAAATTTTCAAAAATTCACCTTCATAGAGCCTCCTGTTGTAGACATAATGATGCTCGTGAAAGGAAACGCTTGCATACAAGTCTGCAACACATTGGGACATTTTATGTCTTTAGTTGAAGACAAGTATGATTTCCGCTTACAACCGAGGCGTTGCTAGGGAAATGGTACTTCGTCGTTTTTCATCCCACAAAATTCGTTGACCATTCGTTCGAAAGCTCTCGATTTATCGAACCATATTATGTTAACTACTGCGAAGTGCGTGGCCAACAAGCTGAGTTATGAGCAAGTTTATTTGAATAATTGTGTACACTCAGGTGATCATTTTCAATAATTGATGTTGTGAACATGATTGCCACTGCTTGTTAATTTCTGATGATTTCATTGAGCTGGTGTTTCGATAATTTGATTCATAGCAGGTGATCCAAATATTGCGAGAACAGGTTGATTTGTGAAGCGGTGGTTAAATGATTTTAAGCCGTTGCTGGGGAAATGAAACTTCTTTTTTCTTTTGATTTTCACGTACAACCAAGCCGTTGCTGGGGAAATGAAACTTTTTTAGTTTTCACCGGACAAAAATCGTTCGCCACTCGTTGGAAACCTCTCGATTTATCATGCATTTCTTTCGTACTTGTTGTTCTATTCATATCGTAGTTTTATATTTATTTATGTTATAAATGGATATAGTAAACAATGCCGCTTGTTTTGTTGTTACTTGGTTGAAGTTAATCTTGGTTATAGTAATTGTAGACGCGAACCATAACAGAATACTAGCGAGCTGAGTTCATACGAGTAGCCTGCAGAGTATCTTTGCTTTTAAACTAACGTTGTTCCCTCAGATTTCAACAGCGCTCTACAAAAGTTTAAGAAGATCGGACCCGAAACAGCGATCGGAGGATCGAAAAGCAGATTAATTAGGGCCTGTTCCACCAACGGGAGTTTTCGTTGGATTAACCCAAGATCGTGGGTTTTCTCATCAAAACTGCGAAATGATCGCTCCACCAACGCGTGACTCGGGATCTTCTTGTGATACTGCAACGATTCCGGAATTCACCTGTTCGCGAGGGTTAACTCACGAATCAGCGCTAATCCGCAACTTTCTCATAGCCTGCAATTTGAAAAGTTACGTATCTAACCCTGTTTTTTCTATTGGTTTTTACATAACGCAGCCCCGCCGTATCTCCATAACTAATTATTTATTTTCTATTCCGTCGTGACAATGAAAACAATGAATTCCTCTTCGGAAGACGAAGATTTCGTGGAATTAGACCGTGTCGATCCTTCGAATGAGAATGTATAGGGAAAGAGAGGACACTTTCTCAAGTGTATGGGCAACGTCTTTGAGATTTTAAATTTTTTTACTTGAGCACACAACGGGAAAACCAACAGTGTTTACAGCGTTACTTACTAGATTTCGTTAGTAATCGATCGTAAGTAAAGCGTTCTTTCCGATGATTTTCACTTACCGGAGCGTTTCCTATAGAAATGTAGCTCTGTCAGTTCTTATCCAATGGAAATTGTTCAACTTTCGTCGGAAACATCTCAATTTATGCTAAAACAACAAACAGGAACAGAAGTCTTCATCACAAATGATTTGGACACTACAGCAGCATGCCGTTACTGCGAATTACGAGTAGATGAAGATGATATAGAACATATTCTATTATTATTTATTTATTCATTTTTACAATACGGACAGGGCCCAATTACATGGAAGAATATTAATGACTACGAATATACAACAGGGAAAAGAATGGTTACTATTCGGTATATAAGAAAAGTTAGAAGTAAAAATTTAAAGAAATAGTGACGGCTAAATTCAGTCACGAACACAAAGCTTCCCTACCTTCGGTAGTAAGCAAGCAAACGATAATCATCAGTAACGCTTGCATACTAGTCTGCAACACATATTAGTTGCAGACTCGTCTATTAAAATGATTACCTATTGAATGATTTAACCACCTCTTCACAAATCAAACCGTTCTCGCAATATTCGGATCACCTGCTATGAATAAAATCATTGAAACACCATCAGCTCAATGAAATCATCAGAAATTAACAAGCGGTTGCAATCATGTTCACAATATCAATAATTGAGAATGATCACCTGTGTGTAAACAATTATTCATATATAACCATGCTCATAACTCAGCTTGTTGGCCACGCACTTCGCAGTAGTTAACATAATATGGTTGGATAAATCGAGAGCTTTCGAACGAATGGTCAACGAATTTTGTGGGATGAAAAACGACGAAGTATCATTTCCCTAGCAACGACTCGGTTGTAAGCGGAAATCATCAGAAAATCATTGAGCATATTTCGTTACGTAACGTAACGTGACATAACGAAAATTTGGTTGTGTGCCATAGCAAAGACATGAAATGTCAAAATTACCTACCAAGGTACTTTGTTCTAATTTCGATTAGCAAAACATTTATGTCGTAGTTTTAAATTTATTTACATTTACGAATTAGCGGAAAGAAAGCATGTTCCACGTTTTAGCATTTTAGCTGAAGGCTCAAACCGGGAAGTAACGGGGGGGTCCTGGGGCGAAGCCCCCTGGCGGTGTCATGGGCCGAGTTTTCAATAAAATTTGTAGTTCACACTTTCTTTTTACTGAAATTCCTTAATTTCCAAAACAATTTAACATAAAATAGTACGATAATTTACGAAAATTCATGCAGCCTGGCTGTTTTAATTTTTTTTTTTTTGTTTACAATTTGTGACGTGTTGAGTTCTTGAATAAACCAATTCGTATTCGTGTCGTCGTTTTGCAGAATGACCGAAAACGCCTTCGACATCCTCCGTATCCTCCTCATTGTGGTGGTTGTCCTTCTGCGGGTCGCTCTGATGCCCTTCTACCTCCAAGCATATCTTAATATTGCTGAGAGGAGAGTCCAAGAACAAAAACGAGAGGCAGGCCGAATCACGAATAAAGATCTTCAAAAGAAGGTGGGAGATTTTGTTCCCTTTAAAAAGATACAAACGATCGTAATAATTTATTTGCCTGGCTGTATGATATTCCAAAACGATTCATTAAACGGATCGATGGCCTATTCATCTTTGACGATTAGGTCGTCCAGAAACTACAATATTCACGTATGAGCCCGTTGAAACCAAATTCTGAGTTTCACGGCCTGATTTTATCTCAGCTATCTTGAATAAGGAGAATAACTTAAGTACAACATGTAAATTTGCATTTGGATCTAGCAGGCCGCTGCCACATATTGACGGAATTTCGTCATTTACCCGTATTAGTCTTAAGACATTATTTCAACCAATTGCTTTTAGCGAATTTTTGAAGAAAATTAGGCTATTGCTCTCGCCTCAAAATTTGTAGAGTGTGAATTTTTGAAAAAATTTTATGCAGAAATCCGTTTCAGGCTATTCTGAATCATATTCTGAAGTTTAACGCGTTAAGTGCTTGTTAAAAAAAAAAAAAAAGTAATCACAACGGATCAGTTTACTCTGTGAAATATTCCGTCCTCCGATTCTCTCGGTCGCTCTCTTCGTTGTTTTACGCTCAACTGTTTTAGGACTTGATGTAGCTTTAATACTAACTGTGGCTTAGAAAATATCAGCCATGAAATTATGAAGAAGTTCTGTTTATGTACGTACTAGCACGCAGACCCAAGGCCTCGCTCCGCTCGTTGATTTATTCAAAAATTCGCTCATGGGGTCATGCTGCATGACTGGGCTTTTTTTACAATCGCACGTCACTTTGAAGCTACCTCTAAGTTGATAATTTTTATTTCTTTCTACGGATGCCTTTCTAAGGTTAAGAACCCCCCCCCCCCCCTTTGGGGTGGGGTCAATTTGTAAATCAGAATGAATACTCATTCCGAGTCCGAACAGTTAATGTTATCTCAATTGTTGTTGAGTAAAGAAGAAATCCACGTAAAAGTAGATAGTACTCCCGTGGGATAGGAATCCTCTTCTCCTATCGGAATATCTGATTTCGGATGTTGCTGTGATTTAAAAATTCCAGTCATGCAGCAAGATCGAATTTTCATAAATAACGATCTATCTTATTATATGTTAAATTGTATATTGAAATTTGAGCAATTTTGAGTACAAAGCAATTTATTGTTTGAAACCAATTTTATAGCAAACCATACCAAATAAAATTCAGTGTTTCAAAAAAGATTTTGGTTTTAAGATTTTTTTGCAGTTTTTATAGATTTTCTAGCAATGAAATTTAAGTAAATTTTTCTGCATTGTTTTGAGCAAAATTTTTTCAACGTCGTATTTAATCGATGACCATTTTATTTTTTACTGAAATTCTGCTTAACATTATACGTTTAAAAAATTTTGGCCGTTTTTAGCCGTTTTACTAATTTTTTGAGCACATTTTTATGAAATTTGATCAATGTAATATGCTCAAAAACTGATGGCCAACGAATTCATCCTTTCTTTTGGAAAGCTTGATGTTTTTGGCGCAAGAACAGGATGTTTATCTCAATCCTAAGGAGAGTTATGGCCTTGAATGTCACACACACACATGGTACATTTACCTATATACATATGAAAAACGCTGCAAATTATTTCACAAAGGTTTATTATTTTTTCAATTGAGTTTGATCGTAGTTTGAGTTGGCTTGCGTACGTCATAAGGCCCGTCCAGACTCCTCGGCGTGTCCTATTTCGAGTTGCCACAACCTATACTTCTATAATTATATACGCATGTTGATATTTCTCGATTTGAGCTCCTATCTATTCAAATAGTTATTGCCTTAATAATATCATTATCTAAGTACGTACGAAAAGTCGAGAGGATATGTTATTAAATATGATTAGGAAAAGCATTGGTATTAACACACAAATATGACCTAGAAAAAACATATATTCATGCCTCGAAGGAACGCTGTACCTACCTCATGGTGCCGTGGTGTATTATATGGGTATAACACGTAAAAGTGATAAATATCCATTCTCCTATACCCCTATGCTACGCCCCTGGTCACTCCAGCCACCACAAGGTGCCGTGGCGCCCCCTCTCACTCCACCCCCCGCTCACCCCCCTCACCACCCACCGTGACCCCCTGCCAAGCGTGCCAGGCGTGCGTGCGTGCGTAAGTCTAACTGAAAGCCTCGAAAAAGACACTTTTTCGCCCGTTTTTGGCCCATAGCATCTATGCGAGTAAAGAGATCGGGATGGTTAAACGTTTGGACCAAATGGAGTCTATGTGCGAAAGAACGGGTTTTTTAAGTAGATTCTTAGGCCTTTTATGGCTCGGACGGCGAACGGCGGACGGACATTTCAAATTTGGATTCTACGCACCTTGAAACGTAAAGTGACAAAGTTTGAGGGGGTTTTATAAAAATTTGTTGGTACACGATCACATAGGCTTATTATTGGAAATAATAAACCAAAAGCGCAAACTCCAAAAATCGTTTCAGAATGCTCAAAACGGATTTCAATAAAGAAGTTTTTCAAAAAAATTTTCATTAAAAAATTTTTTGAGCCATTGCAGTTGTATAATAATAGTATCTTCTATGTAATATCTTCTAGGGAGATTCGCTAAAAACTATCCTACTAAATTGCCAATCGATCCTAAAAAATTCTGTCTGATTCTTCAATTTACAAATCAATCCTTGCTAGTTCCACATGAATCTCATAAACAAATGTTATCTCAGTAGCTTTTCGGTAAACAAAGAGAGTTATAAATGCTTCTGAGATTTCGCAACTTTCTTTGCTCTTACTGGCGGTCTTTCTGGTCTCTTACTAGATATAAAATCCTTTAAATATTGGTGTGTTCGGAGACGACACCAAACGTAAGGAGGCATTTCCAGGCCAATTTTGACATTTTATGTCTTTACTATGGCACATAAATGAAAAAGCGTCACGCGGGGGAGCGTCACGCGGTTGAGCGTTACGCGGAGATTCCCTAATGATCCCACGATTCTGAGATTTGGTATGTAGCCCCTTGAGGGACTTCTGAACACAACTGACCGATCCCAGATCAGCTGAGTGGCTCTAGAATCCAGTTTTTTCCCTAATGATCCCACGATTCTGAGATTTGGTATGTGGGCCCTTGAGGGACTTCTGAACACAACTGACTGATCCCAGATCAGCTGAGTGGCTCTAGAATCCAGTTTTTTCCCTAATGATCCCACGATTCTGAGATTTGGTATGTGGGCCCTTGAGGGACTTCTGAACACAACTGACCGATCCCAGATCAGCTGAGTGGCTCTAGAATCCAGTTTTTTCCCTAATGATCCCACGATTCTGAGATTTGGTATGTGGGCCCTTGAGGGACTTCTGAACACAACTGACCGATCCCAGATCAGCTGAGTGGATCTAGAATCCAGTTTTTTCCCTAATGATCCCACGATTCTGAGATATGGTATGTGGGCCCTTGAGGGACTTCTGAACACAACTGACCGATCCCAGATCAGCTGAGTGGATCTAGAATCCAGTTTTTTCCCTAATGATCCCACGATTCTGAGATTTGGTATGTGGGCCCTTGAGGGACTTCTGAACACAACTGACCGATCCCAGATCAGCTGAGTGGCTCTAGAATACAATACGGGGTTTTATAGGAAGGGGAAAGGGGGCGCAAAGACATAAAATGTCTCTCGTGGTTGCGTACTTGTACGAAAGCTGTATCCACCGTATGAGTTTCAAGAGGTTCTAATACCAAGTTCATTTATGTTGGTAGGTGCCAAAGTATATAGATAGGTAGTTATAACCAGATATAGCTTACCATAAACCAGTCCGTAGAATGACATATGGCAGTACAGAAAATACCAAATTCCCATTTCATTTCAACTCCCCTTCAACTATTGGTGTTGCCGGGAGAGTGGAAGAAACGAAGTGATAACTGTTGATTTTATTTTCAGATCGCCGCAGTGTTTTACTACATGTGCGTGGTAGCTCTGCAGTACATAGCTCCAATACTGCTGTGTTTGTTCTTCGGACTGATGTATAAAACGCTGGGTAAGTCAACTACCAATCGAAACCGCTTATTACAGAAGTGAAATCACTTCTGTCTGAGATGCCCCATACTTTATCCATATCGTAACTACTATATTGCTCACTATTTGGACTGTCCATTCGACAAATCGGACCAATCTCTTCTTACTTGCCTGCTAGGTTTTGGAAAGGACATGAACAAAATGCTTAATTTGATTCGTTTCGTCACCAACTCTCTACTACTTAGAGCATTCGCTTTAAACGAATAATAATGATGTATTTTTTTTCTTTTCTTATTAAAGTGTATTCTACCTATATAAGTAACTCGATGGGTCACTAGCTATTCTACCTCTTTTTTAGAAGCATGTTGCTGTTATTATGATGTTATTGTGATTATTTCTCTATAATTCCCAAAGCCTGGTTTTTTTTACCTCAATCAAGTTTTAGCGAATTTTTGAAGAAAATTAAGCTATTGCTCTCGCCTCAAAATTTGTAGAATGTGGATTTTTGAAAAACTTTTATGCAGAAATCCGTTTCAGGCTATTCTGAATCACATTCTGAAGTTTAACGCATTTTTTTATGTATGTATGTATGTATGTGTCATTCCAGACGATAACTGTCCGTAGAATTGTGCTAGAAACTTCAAACAAATTTTAAAATGTTAAGGACACAAAACGAAAGTTCAAGTTCGTTGGCCAGCATGATCGGATTACACCTTCGGGTTGAAATTTTCAAAAATGTTGTCAACAATTCCAAAATAGCCTGTTTTTTGCGATTTGGTGTGCGAAATAATTTTTCAACTTTCTAACATGTGGTATATTCGGAATCAGCGTAAAATTTCCTATAAGAATATGTATCAAGTTTTCAAAAATTTCAAAGTTGAAAAATCAGTCAAAAAAGAAATAATGACGTTCGCTAGTTGTAAAAATCGGTAATATTTGCATGAAACATTGTCCAAATTCAGATTGAACTACTCTTATGGAAGTATCCCTGTATAACCAATCCTAGAACCATGCTGTTTAAAGCTAGAACCATGCTGTAGATAGAATTTGATTCCATGTTTGTCTACCAAAATCATAAACTAAAATTTCTCTACACGATCAATAGCGACTGAAATGTCGAAGATTTCTTCAAAAATTCGCTCATGGGGTCATGCTGCATGACTGGACTTTTTTTTTAGCTTCATGTCAATGCCTAGAAATACTTTCGGTCGAAGGATCGTTTTTTTTTACTACGTAAAGTATCAGTGGATGCAAAAATAAGAGTTGCCTCGCGCTGATTTTCTTCTCACATTTTTTAAGTAGTTATGTTAATACAGTTGTATAATTTTGATAATTTTCGATTATAATTCAGATGATTTCGTCTATATTGTGTATATTTATATGATTCTATCAATATGAATACTTGTACTCACTTGTAATAATCAAATGTAAAATGTGATTTCTACAATGAATAAATACTACTACTTATTATCCATGTTAAAACAGGCGAGTACAGCTGGAGTAATATTTTCGACACGATCGGCGTGGTGATTGAAGAGGAATGTCCTGTCGAAGCGAAACCTCCAGCACCATTGGGCGAAGAAGATTCCGTCCTCAGATCGGCACAAGATATCACGCTTGCTATCGGCTCTCTAAAGCAGGTCGGTACCTGCCAATAATTGACTAAGAATTTTCAAAACCACTGTAGGAATCGTGAATTTATCATTTTTATTATTATTGTTTTAGCATGAATAGCTTTAGCCGGGACCTAACTGCCGAAAAACGTTATCAGGGTGTCCCATCTAAACGGGCCCATCGGGAAATTACAGCCTTACGGTGCGAGCTATCGAAAAATTGAACTGAACCTTTTTTATGGTATTTCAACTCAGCTTCACGTTGCGGAAGTCCGATTTTTATGTTTCCATGTTTTAGGGTCTCAAATCATTGATTGAAACTTACGGTTTCCTCTTGAACTCCATTTTTTATTGCTTTTTTCGATTCTAAGTTGAATTTGGAACAGAAAATGCTTCCATGAAATTTTCTTTTTGGGGCTTCGTTTCTGAGTTATTCCACTTTTTGCGAAATACAGAAAATCGTCGATTCCTTTTATACATTACCGACACTTTCTAACTATTTTTATCTTCAATTCTTGAGATGTTCACCACACTTTTGAAATCAGCATTAAACTATCTATCATCAGACCCCAGTGTCCACAATCAACCATCACCATCAGGGGTATGACATTACACTTGAACCGCTTACGATTTAACAATTTTTTTCGTTTGAAAAAAAAAAAAAAAAAAAAAAAAAAAACCCTTCACACTGTTCAGTACACACAGAATCACTGTTCAGAATACAGTTTAAAAAATGTACCACAAGGAGTCTTCGAGTCAGTTGTGTTGTGAAAAATCGAAGATGCCACCTGCTCCTTCTGCAGCCTCTGCTCCTTCTCGTGCAAACTGTATTCAAGGGTCAAGAAAACAACAGCTTCTTGATACTTATTGCATGATTTTTATTATTTAACGAACCTTACATTAGTCCAGAAGACGGCGTCTCATACGTTCTTCGAATAAATGAGTAATAGTACTAAACAGTTTGATTACTTTTTTTTTTTTTTTTTTTTTTTTTAAACAAGCACCTACTACCTACGTTTTAAACAGCATGGTTCTAGGATTGTTTATACAGGGATACTTCCATAAGAGTAGTTCAATCTGAATTTGGACAATATTTCATGCAAATATTACCGATTTTTACAACTAGCGAACTGATAATACTAGCATTATTTCGATTTTTGACTGATTTTTCAACTTTGAAAATTTTGAAAACTTGATACATATTCCTATAGGAAATTTTACGCTGATTCAGCATATACCACATGTTAGTATGCTGAAAAAATTATTTCGCACAACAAATTGCAAAAAAAACAGGCTATTTTGACATTTTTGACTACATTTTTAAAAATTTCAACCCGAAGATTTAATCCGATCATGCTGACCAACGAACTTGAACTTTCGTTTTGTGTCCTTAACATATTAAAATTTGTTTGAAGTTTCTAGCACAATTCTACGGACAGTTATCGTCTGGAATGACACATACATACATATATACATACATACATACATACATTAAAAAATGCGTTAAACTTCAGAGTATGATTCAGAATAGCCTGAAACGGATTTCTGCATAAATTTTTTTCAAAAATTCACATTCTACAAATTTTGAGGCGAGAGCAAAAGATGGAAGATATTGAGTATTAAAGTACCCTTATTTCATACTATTTTTACAATTTATCGATGAAGCGACTCCTTAGTAACAATTCTCATTGGCTTAATCATTCATCAAGATTTTTTGTACAGCAGCATGTTTTCAAAAAAATGGGAAAGTGACCCTGGGTACAACACCCCATTGTACTCAGGGCCAGAGGGTGCTGAACCCAGGGCCACCACAGTTGATCATTAAAATTAGAATAAAATGCGCCAATAACTCAAATAGCCGTTTTATTTATGCCTTAAAATGACAAATTTAATATCATATTGATTATATTATAGAAGATCAGAACTTCAGAATATAATTCAGAATAGCCTGAAACGGATTTCTGCATAAAATGTTTTCAAAAATTCACATTCTACAAATTTTGAGGCGAGAGCAATAGCTTAATTTTCTTCAAAAATTCGCTAAAAAAAAAAAAAAAAAAAAAAAACGGGGAATACGCCTAGATTAGATAACAACGAAAATGAAAATACAAACAGACGAACTTAATGGAACCCTGAGAGTGGTCAGCATGGTCTATCGAAAAAACATAAATCACATTACGTTCAAACCTTGGAAGTCGACAGATACTTTATTTGCCCCCTTCTTTGAAAAACTGGATCTGGTAGAACCTTAAAAAACCGGAAGGTGTTCTTCAGATGCCGACAAAACCTTTTTTGTGGTCACGAATATGATCATAGTCAACTTCTCCATCACCACTTTGTTTGAATTTTTTGATTTGTCACTGTAGAGTAGAACGCGCGATATTATGGGCCTCAGCTGCTTTATTTATGCTTGTCCCTGCTAATACTTCATGCACAGCAGCAAATATTGTAGCTTCAGAGGGGGACGGTTTTTTTAAGCCCACAGAACTTCGTGGCATCCGAAAAAGATTGATTTACTTATAGTAATGACGAAATTGACTGTATTGGGTTAATTTTATACTCCTAATCTTATTTTATACAATATTGTTTCAAATTTTTTACCCAGGGCCGCCACCTCATGTTGTACCCAGGGCCGGCCTTGGGTACAACGAAAAATCGGCCCTGGGTACAAAGATGTACCAAAAATTAAAAACTTGCATATCTGCTATAATTCTTGATTAAATCCTATAAAGTTATTCAGAACTTTTTAATAAGATGTTAACCATATAGTACTACCAAAGAAACGTGAATATTTTTTCTTAAATTGTTCACTTGCACATCAAAAACACTCAAACTTTAACAGCAGAGGTCGAGAACACCATACAAAAACTTTTGACAGCCCTCACGAGTATATATACACGCAGTGTATTAGATTCCGCTGTAGTTCCTTTGCACCCGATAAGAATCATCAGAAATAACCATACTCCTGACTTATAAATTTGAGTTATCCCTGGTCCACGAAAATCCTGATCACGCTCGAACTTGCAACTTACAAACTTTTAGTTATAACTATGATTTTCCTACAATGAACGACTCTTGACCCCAACTAACCAGTTAACGAGAGATTCATTTAAATGCGTACGATCATCTGTCAGTTAACTGGTAAAGATTCAATTCAATTTTCTATTTTATAGGTACCAATTCTATTCAGAATACTTCTCCGTGTGAACTACACTCTTTCCACCATCCGAATTTTAAAAAAACCGATAAATAAAGATGAAAAGAAACCCATTTAGATAAAGAGAAAATCAGAAAACAAGTGTGATTATAACATAATAACAACCAAATAACAACATTATTTCAGACTTTCTTATACGAAATTTGGAAGTTTAGTATCGTTTCTAATCAATATCGTCGGTACTCTATAAGTACTCCTATCATAATATGCCACCAACATCTCTTATCATTGTTCTTGGCTGTTAAACGGTGTCAGGGTGTGTAAGTAATTGTAATGTCCAGTCAGAAGCTGGGAAGCGAGCACCTTACACTTCACAATTAGTAAGGCATATTTTACCTAAAAATAGTACAAAGGGAGGACGCTAACACGATCGTGGCTCGGGCTCGACTTGCTCCTCTGCCCGCATGATACTCCACCCTCCTCTCCATTCTCATACTCTACACAAAAGTTATAAGGCTATTTCTACTTCAATCTAAAGTTCATTGTACTGTTCTTTTATTGAAAAAGGTTTGTTTGCCGTTAAGTGATAAAATACCAGGGATCGCTTTGTAAGGTTTCTGGAGAGATACCAATCAACGAATACCTACCACAAATATATTAACCCTTTGTTGCATCGTGATGCCTGTAGGCATCATATTATGTTTCACATCCCCAGCACACTCTGTTGAGATTATTTTGAGTTATATTTTGTTTCCTCCAAGCATCAACATATGCTTGAACTCTAGGAGAGATTTGGTCGCTGTACTTTGAACTCAGGAAGAGATAAGTTAAGTTGACAAAACCAGCAGTCTCGTTTTTCACCCCGAGGGGGCTCCGTTCGTGTGGTCTCTGAATTATAAAAGTAGTTCATTTTCTCTATAAAAAAAATCTTTTTCGTTAGTTTATATTGTCTAGTTTGTGGAGGAATAGTTGTTGTTTTAGATGAAGTTTCTTTTCTTGTGCCGATTTTTGCGGTTCAACCTGTGTTTCCTGTACGCACCATTGTGCACTTGTTTACCAAGTTGAGAGCAATGGATGGGGACGACGATATCTACTTGTGTAGTTTTACGAATATTTAACAAGAGAGCACCTACCAATCGGTTTTTGATTATTCTTACATGATTCAATAAATTTAAATACTCGTTAATACTGGATTTCATTTATGAAAACACCCTTCCGAGGCCAAGGGCCAGGTGCCGCCCATATGCACAATGATGCTTACAGGCATCATTCAGGTGCCGCCCATATGCACAATGATGCTTACAGGCATCTTTCAGTTTTCCAGGAAAAAACAGTGATGAATTTTTTTCCTTATTTTTCCCGGTATCCTGAGATCTATTCCTACCACTCAGATTTTTTTCACAACAAAAGGAAAAATCATGCATCAAAGGGTTAACATATTACACTGATTAGTTTTAAAAAAAATTATGATTTATTCTAAATGCCGACTCTCGCGAATTAATTTTTAGCGAATTTTCGTAGAAAATGAAGCTATTGCAATGGCTCCAGAATTTTTAATACGAGTATAAATATTTTCTAAAATTGTCTTCCTGCAAACTTCTGACATGACATACTATCTCATCCAGAGTATCTCTTTGACTTCTAACATTATGATGCTTAGACTTAGGTAATTGACTAAGACTTCTACAATGTTCGTTAATAAAAATTAGTTTGTCCCCGAAACGTTCTTTCAATAGATTTACTACCTGTCTTAATTTTCTTCCGTCATTCTATAGCCAGAAATGAGGGATCTAGCTATTCCATCTAGATGAGACATAAGTAATTTAAATGTATCAATTTTGGAGAATAACTGATTTTTGTGAACATCGTTTGAAAATAGCTGCTAAAACTCGGAAAATCTGAAGTAATCGCCGTCAAATTTAGGTAATTTAATTTGTGCTCTTACTGGTGGTTCCTGTATAAGATTATTACTACTTGTCGCTTCTCCTGCCTTACAAATGAAAATGAAAAGTGGGCGCACGAAAGTCATCCCCAAAACTGGTGCGGAGATCCAATTTTCGATGTAAAGGCGATGTGGAAAACGAAAGTTACAAAGTCGATAAGAATCTCAAACACGGAAGAATGAAGAGCCCAATCTCCATATAGGTAGGCCCTGATAAACCTACAAAAAAATTCTCTTCACACGGTATGGTGATGGGCGGATTCGAGAAATTGCAATTTTTCGATAACCTTCGTGGGAAGCTTTTAATATTAATTAAATATTAAAGGCTGTGGCTCCGTTAAACTACTGGTTTTTACGTCCCCATTCTCACGTTCAAGTCTGAACATCCATCGATACCTGTTCGTTGATTAAAACCAGTTCCAAACAAATATAACCGACCATATGTATATGTATAATTATACGGAAGGAAGAACTTGGCTATCAATTATGATAGTACTCGAGGCTCGAACTGAAAAATGGGAGATTTCCGCTGTAATGTTCTCGCAAATTTTCTTAATAAATTGAACCATAATTTCGCTTTAGAAATATAACTAATAAGGCCTACTTCCACCAGAAACTTGAACGAGTTCAAACTCGAAAACATAGGAAATTGCCGAAGATTGCAAGACTTCACTCTTTCATCTGAGAGCTGTAAGAGTTCCATAAGAGAGCTCTCAAAATCTCACCACCTACTCTTGATAATCTCCGTTAGTGGTCCTATCAATATGGACGCGTAGTTTGTCAGTGGTAATTTTTTTTTTTTTTTTTATTTTATTTTTTTTTTTATTCAGCCACTGAGGCCGTAATGGCCTATTTTAGCTGGGGAAGGAGGCCGTACCTCCTCCCCATCCTACACACTAGGTCTGCCCGATACCGACAGCCCTGCCAAACCAAGCACTATCTGCCTGGTTCCGGCACTCCTACCAGCCCTCAGGCACTGTCTGGGCCTGAGTGCTCCACCCTCGGTAAGTTACTGAGTCGCAGCCCCAGTCTGGCTTGGCGCCATATCACCAATGCCAGCCACAGCTGGGAAGTCAATCCTTCCCCACCACGTTTTGGCAAAAGCGAGGAGAGTCTTAATCTCCCCCATCTTAATGTCTTGGGGATCGATGGAGGTTCTGCCCCAATTCAAGAAGCGATTTCTTGCCAACATAGGGCAATGGCAGACCACATGACTCGCCGTCTCGTCTTCCGCCCCACAGAAGCGGCAGAGAGTGGAGTCTGATTTGCCCATTTTATGGAGATGGTATCTAAGTGGGCAGTGCCCAGTTAAGAGCCCCACAACCATACGTAGCTCCCTTCTCCCCAGGCTGAGCAGCTCCTTAGCTCTCTTCCTAGAGAAGTGAATAAATTGTTTCGCCTGCCTCAGGCCCTTGACCTGAAGCCAGTGGGCAGTCCTCTTCTTACTCTCCCATTTGGTGAGCCCTCCGATGAGAAAACTCTCCGTAGTGGCCAGAAAAGGTTTTGGGCCCACAGGGAGAGAAGCCGCTCCCTTCCTAGCAAGAGCGTCAGCTTGTTCATTCCCCTCCACCCCCTGGTGCCCTGGGCACCACAGCAAGGTTATTGTTCCTGGCAAGGGTCTTGAGGTTAGTCAAGCATTCCCACACCAGCTTCGACGAAATAGTGAAAGAAGCTAGTGCCTTCAAGGCTGCTTGACTATCTGATAAAATGTAGATTTTTGCTCCATTCACTTGACGACTCACCAGTCTGTCAGCGCAGGAGCTTATGGCATATACTTCTGCCTGGAAAATGGTGGCGACTGTTCCCAGAGACTCTGAAATCTCCGGTAATTATTTCAAATTATAAAAGTTCCAGTCATGCAGCATGATCGCGTGAGCGAATTTTTATAGATTATAGTATTATATTATGTTACATTGTTTTGAAATTTCAGACCTTTGAGGGCATAAATTTGTTAAGCACCGAAAATATGAAAAATAAAACTCGTACTAAATAGTATTCTACGATACAAACAGATATTGGATTTTTAGCAATTTTTCATTTTTTTAAATAGTTTTTCGGTGAATATTAATGAAATTCAAGTAATTTTTTCTGCATATTTTTTTGCATACATTTTAGAGTCCGAGTTTTGTTGATTAACTTTTTTTGTTCGAAATTTTGCTATCAAATATAAATTTAACGATTTTTAACCATTTTAGGCCATTTTTAGTGATTCTTTTAAGCACATTTTTTTTAATTTTACCTCAAAAAGTGTTGGCCAACGAACTCATGCTTTCGTTTGGAAAGCTCGATTTTTTGGCGCAAGAACGGAATTTTTATCTCAATTCTAAGGAAAGTTATCATCTGGAATGATATATAAATATATATATTTATTTCGATAATTATTTCCAAATTTCCTGATGAAATAGATTTGGAAATAGAAAAACATCGATTAGATGCAACACTAACTACTGACTCCCTCCTAGTCCAATTGAAACGCCAAATAACAGCCTATGAGAGATTGGCCATGCTGCATCATAATGAGCCTTTTAGAGTCATGTCAATCTACACCTAAATTATAGAATGATTCTATTGATAGAAAGTACGAAAGTCAGAATTACACCTCACAAGCTCTTGCAGATAGAGAATCTTCTAATCTTGAATGTTTCTATTGTGGCTTACATCATAGGACACAAACAAAGAATTGAAGCACTACCTACAATCTGAAAAAATGTTAGATCTCGAGAAATTGGCAGAATTTCACTGAGTAGCGTTGGGCCAGGCCGTGTGCATCACATTGCCTCAAGTCAGTGGGTTAGGAGCAGTTAGACTTCCAATGTTGATAACACAGGAACCATAAGATGAAACTGAACTTGTAGAAAGGGGGTCAGCTCTGGTTGAAAAAGAAAAACAAGTTGAGATTCTCAGACAGAAATCGGGGCATGAGAGAATGCAATTGGACGAAATGAGAGAAAGGAACAAAATAAAAACTGAAGAAAAAGAACGAGAAATAAGAGTGGCGATGGAAAATCAATTGAAAGAAGGAATAATGAACCAAGATTTCGAAAGAAAGAAAGACCAAATGGAAGCGTTAAATGCACCAATTCAGAAAATGTGGTAAGGAGCGTTTAAAGAGCAAACGGAGTTGACCAAACAGAAGTTAGCCTTGGCAGCTGAGAAGGCGGGAATTGAAGCAGCAATGAGTTTGCAGAGGGCATCTGTAAGTCCACAACTGCAACCACTGGACATGATGAAGGCGAGGGCTGAACTTAAAGCAGCCTTGGAAGCGGCTATAGAGGCCAGAGAAGTGGCTGACAGAGAACGAAGGTGTCAAGTAGAGCTGAGGAAATCAGTTGTAGAATAACGTGTAATCAGAGAGACTGGTAGCAACAGTTGGTCTTGAGAGAGCGGCATGTCTCGAACATGCTCAAAGAGGCAGAAGTAAAACCAGCTGAAGCGACAGCAGCACTTGAAATAGAGACGAAGCAGCGTGAAATCAAAGAAAATCTGGGACAAATTGAAACCAAAGAACAAGTTTGTCAGCAGAAAGTATGAATTTTCTTGAGAGCTTGGAGTATCGTGAACTCGAGTTATCATTTCTGTTTATTCTAGGACGAGTTGGCGTCTAAATTTGAATCTAAAATTTCTACTTCTACAACATATGTTACTTTTCGGTAGGTAGGTGGAGTGGGGTCATCGGAAGGGTCCGGTTCGAACTGTGGGGATGTGCCATTTAGTGTACAACATGACTGAGTGTGGTGTGAGGTATCGCATGTTTGCATTCAAAGCTTTTATCAAAAATGGTGAATCAGTGGTGGCGACGCAGAGACTGTTTCGGCGTGAATTTAATATTGGCTGTCAAGGATCTGTCCCAAGCCGTAACACGATTCTGAAGTGGGTCAACGACCTTCGAACAACTGGAAATGTGATGAATAAGAAGCCACCAGGACCTACTCGCACGGCACGGACCCTTGAAAGTGTGGAGAGGGTGAGGCAGGCGTTGCTAACAAGTCCAGGCCGCTCAGTGCGAAAACAAGCTCAAGCATTAAGAGTAAGTCGTTCCACATTTCGCCGTACTGTCAAACATGACCTCAGATTCCACCCATACAAATTGGCAATTGTCCAGCAACTAAAACCAACTGACTTTCCGCAACGCAATGATTTTTGTTTATCTATGCTCTTCAATGCTTGAAGTTAACGAAGATGCTGTACTGTTTATGAGTGATGAAGCTCATTTCCATTTAAACGATTTTGTCAATCGGCAAAATTGTCGTTATTATGCCACTGAAAACCCTCAGCAACTTCATGAATGGCCCTTAAACTGTACGAAAGTGACGATTTGGTGTGCAGTATCATCCAAATGTGTGATTGCTCCATATTTTCTTGAGGAAAACGGCAACACAGTGACTGTGTCTGCAGCCCGTTATGTTGAGATGATAAACATCTTCCTGAGTTACGCAGACTACGACTTCCTGCTGAAAGCATTTGGTTCCAGCAAGATGTGGCAACCCCTCACACAGCTAAAGTAACGATGGACAAATTGCGCCAAATGTTCCTAGAGCGCTCGATCTCACGATTTGGGGACATGCCCTGGCCTCCGAGGTCACCTGATTTGACAATCTGTGACTTTTTTCTGTGAGGTTTCCTCAAATCTCGTGTCTAGGAAAACAAACCGAGAACGTAAGGCAAGCTGTGAAGGAAGCCATTCGAGCACAAGTCCACGCGATTGACACACCCTTACTGGAGCGCGTTCACCAAGAGTTTATGATCAGACTTGCAAGATGTTGCGAGCAAGACGGTCATCACATGTCAGAGCTGCAGTCTATAATCAACGTTCCCGGCTTGATATCATTCAGTACCCCATAATCACGATTTTAGAGCGACAACACGTGATATGATGCAGGCAACATTGTTATTATTCAGTCAACCTATCAATTTTCTGGAGTCCGTCTCCTCTGCTCATTTAGCCTTCAACTTGTCTCAGTGAGAAGAATCCGAATTAAGCCGAGACCAATTTAGCCGATTCTGCGAATGGATTTTGTTCAGGTCCAGTCGCAAACCCACAGGCTCGCTGGAAAGGCCTCTTCATGCGGACCTACTCACGCAATCGGAAAATACTACTGCCGCGGATCCCATGAATATAAATGAGACGTGACGCCGCGGGCCCTGGTGACTATTTAGTTCCCCTCTTCAGCTCACTAATGGAAATGCTGCACCTTATCTGTCACTCTTACATAACCTGAATGGATAATTAGGCTGTACGCCGAATATTAACCGACTCCAAAACAAATCGCAATGTCACTTTTAACGAATTTTTGAAGAAAATTAAGCTATTGCTCTCGCCTCAAAATTTGTAAAATGTGAATTTTTGAAAAAATTTTATGCAGAAATCCGTTTCAGGCTATTCTGAATCATATTCTGAAATTTAACGCATTTTTTTATGTATGTATGTATGTACCTATATATGTATGTATGTATATATGTATGTGTCATTCCAAACAATAACTGTCCGTATAGGAACTTCAAAAAAATGTTAAAATGTTAAGGACACAAAACGAAAGTTCAAGTTCGTTGGTCAGCATGATCGGATTACATCTTCGGGTTGAAATTTTCAAAAATGTAGTCAACAATTTCAAAATAGCCTGTTTTTTGCGATTTGTTGTGCGAAATAATTTTTTCAGCATATTAACATGTGGTATATTCGGAATCAGCGTAAAATTTCCTATAAGAATATGTATCAATTTTTCAAAAATTTCAAAGTTGAAAAATCAGTCAAAAATCGAAATAATGCCGTTCGCTAGTTGTAAAAATCGATAATATTTGCATGAAACATTGTCCAAATTCAGATTGAACTACTCTTATGGAAGTATCCCTGTATAACCAATCCTAGAACCATGCTGTTTAAAACGTAGGTAGTAGGTGCTTGTAAAAAAAAAAAAAAAAAAAAAAAAAAAATGTAATCACAACTGATGAGTTTACTCTGTGAAATATTCCGTCCTCCGATTCTCTCGGTCGCTCTCTTTAATGTTTTACGCTCAACTGTTAATGTATGAGTACCTCCTAATTATTTTTAATAATTTGATTCCATGTTTGTCTAACAAAATCATAAACTAAAATTTCTCTACACGATCAATAGCGACTGAAATGTCGAAGATTTCTTCAAAAATTCGCTCATGGGGTCATGCTGCATGACTGGACTTTTTATTATAACGTTATCATTGACTGATTTCTTTGATTTCGGAGTACCGCAATCTATGATACTTATTTATAGGAACTGAAATTTGTAACTTTAAGCTCTGAAGACTCATGTTGTTATGTTGACATATATATGTCTTATCTCTGGGGGTCTACCAAAAATTTGCGACTTGCAAAAGATGTCACGAAATCGTTTCTATTGATTTTCACGTACAACGAATGCGTTACTACCTAGCGAAGTGTAATCACAACATTTCATGATCCCCAAGTTTTGTAGTGTCAATAAAAGCTGATTTATTTAGCTAAGTTATAAGCTATTAAGCTAATATTGCTATGTGACCATAATGAACTAATAATGTGAAATGAAGGCACTAGGTACATGGAAGTTATACTATTGAGTATTAGGCACTCTTATCAGCTGATGGGCTCCTAAAGCTGAGTGAGCTAAATTGTCTCCTGATCATCCTAAGCGGTTCCCAACCTGTGGGCCGCGGGTAGGTTGGTACCGGGCCATGGATGCTGGTTAAAAATATAAAAATATATTTAAAAAATCATCTGAGTTTCAACAATTAATATCGGAATAGAGATGGAAACAATTAAATTTAAACCATGCTCACTTGAGTGATATTAATAGTCAAATTATTCAATTGCATTTTTATAACAAGTGAGTTTACTCATTGCGTGTGTAAGATACGAGACGTTCCAAACCCGACGCGAGCACCTCCCACTCCAACATGTTCCTCCCTACAAAGCAACCGCTCAGCGTGGCCAACCTTTGTAAATATCAGTAACTGCAGGGAGTTATTGTCAAATGTATAAAAAAATAATAGTGAATCAAACTTGAACGCCAGTATTTTAAAGCTATTTTTCATATCTTTCAGATTGACTTAAGACATTAGGATCATGATTTTAAAAGTTTCAGTCAAGCAGCATGAACTTCCGAGTTAATTCTAATTCATATTCATTTATGAAGGTATACCTTGACTTAAGGCCTTTTTCAGCATGCACCTTATAAGTTCAAACTTTAATGCTTTCATGAAGCTAATCTGCCTGGTAATGTTCAAATTTCCAGGGTGACAAACTCGTTTTAGTAAATATTTTAATCTTAAAATAAAATGAATAATAAAACAATGCGGAATTTGCATGGTTATTTTTTATTTGCTTAATAGACAGATCTTAACGAGAGCTTTCCAAAAAGTAGCTGTACGGTGGGTATCAGACCAGTAATACGGCTCTTGTAATTCATTTGCACGATGACGTCACTGCCCTCATCTGTCTGAAGCATTACAACTTGCATGATCTTATCACCCGTTTATTTGCCAGACTAAACAGTATTTCGAGCTGCAAATTAGTAGTAGATGGTTTTCAAGTGTGTTGAATCCGAATCTGGGGTCAAAAGTGAGAAATTCCAACACATGAAAGTTCCCCATTAAATTATTAGAGAAAATTGTTTAAAAGAATTTTTTGCCATTTCTCGAGTTCATTAAAGCAACTTTTTACGTTAACATTTAACGTTAACATAACTATATAATTTATTGCTATCTTCAACCTTTTGATTCATTGTATCTGAACACATATTTCAAATGGAGTAGGGAAAATAAAATTGATGCAAAATGACAAATTAATAGAACAATAAAGCTTTTATTTTATTATGTAGGAGGAACAATAAATTACCACCACTCATTTTCCATGTGACTTAGAGACTGACTTAGAAGCGAGAGTGACTTAGAAAAGAGTCAAGTAAAATCACAGTAAACGAGTAATAAAACTCAAGAAATTTTCTGAACATAAAAAATTCATTGTTTGTCGAGTTAACTTTGTCCGAACCATGCCAAGATTTATATGCCGGCGAAGATTGAATTTCCTCTTCGTTTGGTATGTGCAATGGCAACAAAATAGCATGTTGCAACGGAGGAACGTACATGCGGAGGAACATATAATAAAAGTAATTTAAACTACATATATATAACATGTAATTAAAAGTACATATAAACTGAACACCCATGTCAAAGTACTGTAATCTATGTAGAACCTAAGCAATAAGGTAAGTGATAAGACGAGTCAGCTGTTCGGTTTCGGTTGTTACCCAGCAGTAGGGTGGGAGGTGCTCGCGTCGGGTTTGGAACGTCTCGTGTGTTAGATAGCCAGCGAATAGCGATGGTGCGGTTTTCACTTGTCATACGTCAAGCAAGGTCAACGCTGTTCTCCCTCCTACTCACTTCCCCTCCCTCCGCGCTACACGCCTGTTACGTCTTCAGTGTTTCACAGTGGCTGTGGTGGTTTGTTTATGTGTCATGTCGTTGTGCCTGCTGTGAGTTACAATTAATTCGCGTCAATATGGATGCTTGGTTTCGGACGGGGTCTTGCCGAAAGACGAAGCTGCCGAGTGATGAAGGATCTTCCACAACTGATTCTACAAGTTCCCAAAATTGATGATGAAATTCTTTGGATCAGGAATCCATTTGAAGGAGATAACTTGAAAAAAATGAAAATGTCTTCGAGTGAAGAAGACTCGGTAATTGAACTGTCATGTGACCAGACTCTAGCATCGTTTTTTAAAACAACTCCATTAGTTCCGTTCTGGATTAAAGTTCGCGAAGAATATCCGGCAATCGCCAAAATTGCACTGAAGCACTTGATGGGGTTTTCCACAACATATTTACCTATGTGAACAAGCCTTTTCAACATAGGTTTTTTTGAAAAATAAGTACAGGAACAAACTGAATGTTGAAAGCGATTTAAAACTAAAACTGTCCAGTTTCAATCCTGACATTGATTCATTCGTGGGAGAAAAACAATGTCAAAAATCCCATTGAGTTTTTTCTGTTTACTTTGACCACTTGTATATAATTGTTTTTTATCATATAACAACTAAAAGTGAATAAAGTACATGTGTTTTCTTTGCAAATACTTGAGATATTTTTCCCCCTTGTACATATCTTTTCCCAATTACTAACATTATATATATATATACAGGGTGATTCCCTCGCAGATGCAAAAAAAAAATTTGGGTGAAACTACATCAAAAATGGAGTAAAATGCCGCCAACCACATATTTTTATCTCAATCCGTACTCGAGATATGATTTTTTAAAGGTTTTTTCAGGAATACCGTGTTTTTTCATTTTAAACGTGGATTTCTCCACGTTGCCTCATTTAATTTTAACTTTCAACCTCATTTTCGGTATTAACATTAAATTTCCTATAAGAATAGTGTACTTGGCTTCTTAAAAAGTACCATCCGAAGACCCTCACATCAGCTCAAACATTGACGATTTTGAAAAAATAATATTTCTGAAAATCTTTAAAACTTTACTACTCTTTTAAAAAGAATCCTGGAAACTGGCAAATCTCATGAAAACTGCTTCATCTAATATGCTTTCCAACAGTATTATCAATTTTACTTTTATTTTGTTATTTAGGGGAGAAAATAATGTTTTAATGTTAAAAAATGTGGGTTTTTCAATGAAATTGTTGGTTTTCTCGAAAGACGACCCTCCATGAACCAACGAGTATGGGGTCGGTTTCTATGTATTTTTTCTCGCTGGATCGAATGGAAACTCTTGCAGATCTCTCAAATACGTTATAATCGAGTTTTACAATTTAATTAACTAGTTTTACCCCATAACACACATACATTTAATCGTAACAAACAAACTAAACATTTGCGATTTTAAGTGTAAAACTCGGTTATAACGGAGTTGGAGAGATCTACAAATGTTACCATTCGATACAGCGTGAAAAAATACATAGAAACCGACCCCATACTCGTAGGTTCATGGAGGGTCATCTTTCGAGAAAACCAACAATTTCATTGAAAAACCCACATTTTTTAACATTATAACATAATTTTCTCCACTAAATAACAAAATAAAAGTAAACCTGATTATACCGTTGGAAAGAGTATTAGACGAAGCAGTTTTCATGAGATTTGCCAGTTTCCAGGATTCGTTTTGGAAGAGTAGTAAAGTTTTAAAGATTTTCAGAAATATTCTTTTTTCAAAATCGTCAATGTTTGAGCTGATGTGAGGGCCTTTGGATGGTACTTTTTAAGAACCCAAGTACACTATTCTTATACTAAATGTAATGCTGATTCTGAAAATGTGGTCAAAAGTTAAAATTGAATGAAGTAAAGTGGAGAAATTTGAGTTTAAAAGGAAAAAAACACGGTTTTCCTGAAAAAACCTTTAAAAAATCATATCTCGAGAACGGATTGAGATAAAAATATGCAGTTGGCGGTATTTTGCTCCATTTTTGATGTTGTTTTACCCACTTTTTTTTTTTTTTGCATCTGCGAGGGAATCACCCTGTATATATATATATATATATATATATATATATATATATATATATATATATATATATATATATATATATATATATATATATGGGCCTCAAAGCTTTATTTTAAAAATAGTTGGGCCTCACAATAAAAAAGGTTGGGAACCGCTGTCCTAGGAAGTTGAGATTTGATTGGGAGACTCTCTGGTATACTAAGGGACGATTGAAATGATTGGCTCATTCCTACTCTGCTGAGTGAACTAAAAACTCTCTAGTTCATCCTAGGAAGTTTAAATTTGATTGGGAGACTCTCTGGAACATGAGAAACGATTGAAATGGATGGATGTTTCCTAATCAGCTCAGTGAGCTATTTTGTAAGCAAATCGGGTCGTGCAAATATTTCATAATTTTATTACTTTTGAGTAAAAACTAATTGGAAAGGAGTAAAGTAGTTATACATTAGAAGTTATACATTATACATAATAACTACTGTCTTATTAATAGTAAGTTTTACAGTAGGTACTATTAATGAAATGCAACATATCCCTAGTATGAAGAGATCCTCTAGTACTTTATTTGTTTTAGCAAATTTTTGAAGAAAATTAAGCTATTGCTCTCGCCTCAAAAATTGTAGAATGTGAATTTTTGAAAAAATTTTATGCAGAAATCCGTTTCAGGCTATTCTGAATCATATTCTGAAGTTTAACGCATTTTGGTTTATTATTTCCAATAATAAGCCTATGTGATCGTATAGCAAAAAATTTTAATAACCCCCCAAACTTTGTCACTTTACGTTTCAAGGTGCGTAGAATCCAAATTTGAAATGTCCGTCCGCCGTCCGCCGCGCCGTCCGGGCCATAAAAGGCCTTAGAATTGACTTAAAAAATCTGTTCTTTCGCACATAGACTCCACTTGGGGTCTAGTTGATCCTAACTTCTCGCCAGCTCGATCGCTCCACTCTCATGTTTGCTATGAGCCAAAATAGGTGAAAAAGTGTCCTTTTTTTGTATATTTCAAGTTATATAGAAATTGGAGATTTATGAGTGAAAAGAAAATGTTAGCTATTAATTTTATGGAAAAAAAAATATTCTAAATGATACTCTTCTATTCAAAAAGAGATTTTGGATTTTAGGCTATTTTTTGCAATTTTATAGATTTTTTAAAACAAAATTTAATGAAGTTCAAGTTTTTAGCATAATTTCGTACATACATTTTTGAATGTTCTATTTCATAGTTGATAAACTTTATTTGACCAATCTTATGCTAAAAAATATCAATTTAACAATTCTTAGCCATTTTCAGTGATTTTGTCAGCTCGTGCTTTGAAATTTGACCAATTAGATGATATCAATATACAGTATAGGTAACACTTTTATGTGTTGGAAAGATGTCTTGGTAATAAATTGTTTTGTTTGTCAACTATATTAAAAAGCGTGAAATTGTGAGATTCCGCTGTTGTAATGGATTGAACCCATTTGTGTGGTCCGAAGCTCCGAGTTCCGATACTAAATATACTCTAAGCGGCGTTAAATAATTATGGACCAGAGATCTACGTAGAAGGGCTGTCTAATACATAAATACATAAATAATAAACCTTTGTGTAATAATTTGCAGCGTTTTTGACATGGATATGTCTTTGCTCTGGGGGGTCAACCAAAAATTTCCGTGATGCAAAATTTGTGTCACAATTTCAGTGTTTTTCACGTACAACCCAGCCGTTGCTAGGGGAATGGAACTTGCGCAGTTTTCATCGCACAGAAATCGTTCGCCACTCGTTGGAAAGCGCTTGATTTATGTGACAAATGTTCACATCTCAAGCTAAAAATTTCCCCCTCCTTACGTACCTGGCTAAATTCCTAAACTAAGTTGATTGGACTATAAACAATTTTAATAAGCCGGTTACAATATTCTTAACGTAAAGCAATAGCATCATTTACTCCACTCCATAGGAAACATTTTCATCCTCTTGACAACAGTCGACTGTTAACAACAACTCATTTTAGTGGCTTCTCTCCACAGTTATTTTCAACATTTCTATAAGTAAACCGTTGTTTTGTTGGAATTAGTCGGGATGCGGCCCAGGGATTTGTTTAAAGTTAGGTAAAGGATTTGTTTACAACTCTAGAGAGGACAAAGGTTATGAAATCCCCAATCAAAGACATATCCATGTAACATGGTATCTGCTTGTAAAGCAGATAGTGGAACTCGTTTACGAGTTGTTTAGTTAGTTTTATGTATGTATGTATGTATATATGTATGTGTCATTCCAGACGATAACTGTCCGTAGAATTGTGCTAGAAACTTCAAACAAATTTTAAAATGTTAAGGACACAAAACGAAAGTTCAAGTTCGTTGGGCAGCATGATCGGATTACATCTTCGGGTTGAAATTTTCAAAAATGTAGTCAAAAATTTCAAAATAGCCTGTTTTTTGCGATTTGTTGTGCGAAATAATTTTTTCAGCATACTAACATTAGGTATATTCGGAATCAGCGTAAAATTTCCTATAAGAATATGTATCAAGTTTTCAAAAATTTCATAGTTGAAAAGTCAGTCAAAAATCGAAATAATACCGTTCGCTAGTTGTAAAAATCGGTAATATTTGCATGAAACATTGTCCAAATTCAGATTTAACTGCCCTTATGGAAGTATCCCTAAATAACCAATCCTAGAACCATGCTGTTTAAAACGTAGGTAGTAGGTGCTTTAAAAAAAGAAAAAAAAAAAAAAAAAAAAAAAGTAATCACTACTGATGAGTTTACTCTGTGAAATATTCCGTCCTCCGATTCTCTCGGTCGCTCTCTTTAATGGTTTACGCTCAACTGTTTTAGGACTTGATGTAGCTTTAATACTGACTGTGGCTTAGAAAATATCAGCCATGAAATTATGAAGAAGTTCTATTTATGTACGTACTAGCACGCAGTACCTCCTAATTATTTTTAATAATTTAATTCTATGTTTGTCTATCAAAATCATAAACTAATATTTCTCAACACGATCAATAGCGACTGAAATGTCCAAGATTTCTTAAAAAATGCGCTCATGGGGTCATGCTTCATGACTGGACTTTTTGGTACCTGATGACCTAACCAGCGAAACTATTTTTTCAAGTATTACCATTTCATATTGGAGGAGGCCTACTATATCTTGCCCCCTTAACCCGTATACTCATGTAGAGTTGGGCACCACCACAGAACCTAAAAAATAACCCATGTTTTTAGTTGGTGATATCCCTCTGAAAAGATACTCCGGGCACAAAACATGCTAAGCCACTAAATGCATGATGCCATCCCAGTCGTCTCTGGCGTTTCACACCGATAACGCATTTTAAATGTTACTTAATGGTGTAAAGCCACATCCAAATGATGTCAAGATCGACCCACTGCGAGAGATGAACGTCAACAATCGGGAATGGGGTCAGAACTAATAAAACGCCTCTATCGCCGAGCTTTCGAAAAATATGTTTTCTTCATCACGGCCTAAAACCAATGAAGAAGAGTCTCGGCATGACATTACAACAACACAATAAAACTAGTCAACAACCAACAAGCATAACACTCAAATCACAGAGTCGGTAGGTAGGCGTTTTGTTAGTTCTGACCCCAAACTCAATTGTTGACATTCATAAAGCTACACCACAGTTACATCCACAGTCTAACCCGCATATTCCCTGAAAATTTCATCTAAATCGGACGAAAACTGTTTAAATTAGGCTCGTTTAAATAGGAATACATATTCGCGCATGCGCAATAGCTGCTAATGATAGGATTATGTTGAAATTGCTAGGGAATGCTCAAATTCACCTCTTCCACCTATCCTCCGAATTTGAGCGAGATCGGACAACGGGGGCGTGAGAAAATGATGGTTGATGGAATTTACGTTTGCGCATGCGCCGAGTGAAGTATTGATTTGGGAACAACGAAACTCATAGGGGACCATCTTCACCCTAACCCGCACATACCATGAAAATTTCATAAGAACCGGTTGAATATTGTGGAAATTAAGCTTGTTACAAGGATTTGTGGACCTACCTACACACAGAGATAGAGAGAGAAAGACACGGAACGACAGTTTTTCAGAATAGTCTAAAACGTAAAATGAGAGTGGAAATTTTACTACTGTAAAAAACAACAGCCGTTTGATTTTAGTGGAGACCACAGCTTTTATAGGTAGACCTATTATAGGTAGACTTGGGAGCAATTTAAGAGATGAAATTTAGCATTTAGGTACCAATGCTTCACTAGTAGGTACATCGCACGGACAATAGTTAATAAACTTGATTTCGCAAATATAAACTCGATATCTCCGCAACGAAGTGATATAGAAAATAGTTGGTGGCATTCTACTCCATTTTCTGTCTAGTTTCAGCCAATTGTTATTTAACACTTTAAATTGGCCATCTTATATATATATATATATATATATATATATATATGTATATATATATTTATATATATATTCGCCCCCCTGGACCCCCCTAATCTATACTCGGCGCTTCGCGCCCCGCCGGATCTTTTCTCTTTTGTACTGCGTACAAAACGAGAATAATTTGCTATGCAGTTCTTAGCCTGAATCAACTTAGTTTTGGAATGTAGCCAGGTACGTAAGGAGAGGGAAATTGGTAGCTTGAAATGTGAACATTTATCACATAAATCAAGCGCTTTCCAACGAGTGGCGAACGATTTTTGTGCGATGAAAACTGCGGAAGTTTCATTCCCCTAACAACGGCTGGGTTGTACGTGAAAAACACTGAAATTGTGACACAATCTATAGCAACTACTCAACTACTCGGTTGTACGTGAAAATCATCGTTAATTTCGTTACGGACATTAGGAAAAAAAATTATTGGGGGTCGGCCTAAGAATTGCATAGCAATTAATATGCCAAAAGAAGGACTGTCCTGGTGAAAGATCAACTGTTCTTGACGTGTGGCGACCCTGTAAATCTAGTTACAGTACAGTTAGAGTTACAGCAACTACCTACCCAATTAGAATGAGCGAAGTAATTTTGAGTCAGTGCCAAGGTGAACCTTGGTGAACGTCATGTCGGTCGGAAGACTTTAAGCGAATTATAGCTTCTGACGGGTAATGACCTGATGATGCCTCATTATGGGATTCCTATCACCCCTCTCTTGGGAAAAAGACTAACCCGGGCGGCAAATTCGCGCGGCATTGCGTTCGGGCCAGCACGTCCAGACTAGCTAATGGGGACGGGGGCGGGAGCCCGGGCCGGCACAGCTTCTGGTAATAGGGGAAAATAGTTTTATGACTTTCGTAGGGCAATAATTATTTTAATACATAATTAACATATAAATAAATAGGAAATATGTAGGTATTATGAGTAACCATGTAATGTAACATGAGCAATGAATTGTTTTAACATTTTTTCAAGTACCTAACTAATAATAATAATGATATAATAAAAAGGGTGTGCTTACCGTCCGTTCCCAATTCAGTCCCTATTTTTTCCCAAAGCTCATCTTATAGTTTTGTTCTCATTTAGTTCGCATCAGATGTGTCGTACAGCACAGGATGGTCTCTGACAAGTTCAATTAACTTCTCATCCATTTTTGGTCATTCCAACGCACCCACGACCCACGAAAACTGTGCGGCACATACAAACGGACCCACTCGTGGAGAGCAACTGAGTGGGATAGCCGTGGGCTGGGTTCAATATGCGGTACCTAATGCAAAACTGTGATTCACATTCCTACCCAGGCGTGGGTCGGACGTGGGCTGTGCGTGTGCTGATCGTGCTGCTGCCATTACGAGTGACAGAGAGGATGCTGCCATCGCAGCAGTGGCTGCAATAATTATGGATATTGTTACAACAGCATACTGGATGTAACCGCCGACAAAGGAATTTTCTATCCAAGGAACAAATGCGTATGATTTATTATGGTTTAGCCTATTCCATTATTAAATATGGTATTATATTATGGGGTGGAGCATGTAAATCGTACGTTAGTCAAGTGCAACGTAGGCAAAACCAGTTAATTAAAATCATTCTAGGTAAAACGTCAAGGTAACCTTCTGCTAAACTATTCAAGTATTTTGATGTTAAAACTATTAGACAAATTTTTTTGTTTCATTCTTGCATTCATGTATGTAATACTGGAATCTGTGAGGAACATGTTTCTACATTTCTAAGCACAAGAAACTATTCTAATTGGGAAATAGTATTGCCAAGAGCTCATACAGAGTTCTACAAGAGAAGTGCATGTGTTTTCGTTTTAAAATTTCTGTTTGATAATAATATTAATCTGTCTTACTTTCACAGTTTGTCAAGTTTTAAGAAGGTAGTAAAATTGTACATTCAAGTTTAGTTAGCCTTCTTTTCAGTGAATTTTGACATGGATATGTCTTTGCTTTGGGGGATCAACCAAAAATTTCCGTGACGCAAAATTTGTGTCACAATTTCAGTGTTTTTCACGTACAACCCAGCCGTTGCTAGGGGAATGGAACTTCCGCAGTTTTCATCGCACAAAAATCGTTCGCCACTCGTTGGAAAGCGCTTGATTTATGTGATAAATGTTCACATCTGAAGCTACCAATTTCCCCCTCCTTACGTACCTGGCTACATTCCTAAACTAAGTTGATTGGACTATAAACAATTTTAATAAGCCGGTTACAATATTCTTAACGTAAAGCAATAGCATCATTTACTCCACTCCATAGGAAACATTTTCATCCTCTTGAAAACAGTCGAGGACAACCGTTATGAAATCCCCAATCAAAGACATATCCATGTAACATGGTATCTGCTTGTAAAGCGGATAGTGGAACTCGTTTACGAGTTTTTGTTTTTCATGGAAATTTATGTCGAATTTAGTGTTTTAATGCTTTTATTTATTTATTATTATTTTTTCATTTCAATAATTAGGCTTTCGAGAGCTTTTGTTATTTAGTCTTAATATAAGACAGCTATGCTTGGATTTGCGACTCCACCAGATAGCACAAGTTCTTAGGAACTTATTTTCTGGTGAGCGTCAGTTGTTTTCTTATTTACCTATCAGTCGTAGTGTCGACAATTTTCGTTTTATTTTTTTAATTGTATAAAAAATCTAGTTCACATTTATTATTTTGATGCCAATAAATAAATAAATAAAATAATAAAATATAAACAAAGGAGATATATCTAAGCAGTAGATCGAATGAAACCACGCGGACCGCCGAGTATGAGAATCTGTACTGACTGGTTTCATATTAAAGGTTGTTTACGCTGTTTGTTTAAAATATTTAATAAATTAACTATTTTTAAAAATAAATTGATATAATTTTTTAATTAATTAAAGTTTTTATTAAAGATATCTTTCATTAACAAAATCCTGAAAAAAAAATTAACGAAAAACCTGAAGATTCTTCCAATTTACGAGTAGACTTTCACCGGACCCGACTTAAGTAGGTATTTCATTGAATTTCGCCGTTTATTGCAGTTTCCACTTCGGTGGGGTCTGATGTAGCTGTTAATCTAAGGTTTCGAAATGCAAATACGTGCTGAAAAAGCAATCAGTGAGTCGACTGAGGTAGTGTTAGTTAAGTGGGTTGGAACGCAATAAAATGTATGCGGCGGGTCTGACTCAAATCTAACGATTAAGTTGAAACCCTGTTGATTCATTCGCCCGATAATATCCGCTCTTTTGCAGTACCTGCCAACATACCTACTCTTACTGTGAAACCCCTACTCGATAAACCAGGATATTTATATGCACCTAACTTTTATTTTGAATCCTCGTAAACGGCTTCAGTAACCGGAATCCTAGTGCCTAGCATTTCTAGGCAGAGCTTAGGTTCTTTTTCCACTCACCTCCGCATAAAATTCTCAACAAGCGTCCAATTTAAAAAGGCTTTGGAGTCGTAATTTATGAGCCGTTGAAGTTTATTGCGTAGTGTTCCATAAGTGGGACATTTGCACTCCAACTCTCTGCATCTGATATATAAAGCCTTCTCGAATGAGGTTATTTACCCACTACCTAATAAAAGTACTCCCAATTTTAACCGATTTCTACGAAACTGAAGGTTCACAATTTCTATGGTCGGATAATCTGCGGGTTTGTGGCTTTTCGTGACTTTCCATCTGGGGGGGGGGGGGGGGGGTAGAACGACGCACTGTAGGGCAAAATGCGTTTTTTCTTGACATGAAAATTTTATAAGCAATTATTGTAGGAAATTTTGCGCTGATTTCGAATAAACCCAAGAAATGCACACCGCACACGTTTTCTGGCGAAAAACACCGAAAAACGTGTTTTTCAACATATTTAGCAATATCCAGCCCTTTAGCACCGCTCAAAATGTTGTTTTCCAACAGAAAAGTAGTAGAAAATTGAATTTTGCGTCGAGTTCGACCCACACCAGCTCTGTAGCTCTGATGACAGGCCTAAATTTAGCGGTTGTTTGTTGATAAAGTAGATGAAATCATGCACTGTGATAATGATGAGACAAAAAAAAATTTTTTTTTTTCATCAGCAATTCTTATTTGAAATTACATACTGATCATAATTATTTTGATCGCGATGAAACCTAGGGTACTGTATAGAGGCATAAATGTTAACTTTTGACGTTTTCAACATTTCCAGAAACATTTTTCTACCTACCGAATTTTTTTGAGTTGTGAATAATTTCAATGGTCCAATTGCTTAATTTTTAAATAGCTCCGACTGTTGGCAATATCGGACAAGAATTTAACTGTTCAAACCCTGTGTAAAGTCGTTTCTAGTTTCTTGTTGGGAGATTTTAAGCGATCTAAGAAATTAAACCTCAACGATTTTCGTCTTTGTAGAACAAATAATCGACTCAACATTTCTGTAATTTCGAGTCATTTGGAACTCAAAATTGCAAAGTCATGAAATAGTATACTCAGTTCTCGATTCTGAATGCTCTAAAAGATTAAAAAATGTACGATACATTGCAGCAATAAAATTTTCTAAAAAGATTGATAACTTCACAAGTTGAACAACTATGTAGAGCTTCATACCAGATTTTTTATGAATTAAGTATTGTTTTTGACATTTTATGTCTTTGCTATGGCACATAAACTAAAAAAACGTCACGGAAAATTGCTCACGAAAATATTTTTATGATTTCCGCTTACAACCGAGTCGTTGCTAGGGAAATGGTACTTCGTCGTTTTTCATCCCACAAAATTCGTTGACCATTCGTTCGAAAGCTCTCGATTTATCCAACCATATTATGTTAACTACTGCGAAGTGCGTGGCCAACAAGCTGAGTTATGAGCAAGGTTATTTGAATAATTGTGTACACTCAGGTGATCATTCTCAATAATTGATATTGTGAACATGATTGCCACCGCTTGTTAATTTCTGATGATTTCATTGAGCTGGTGTTTCGATGATTTGATTCATAGCAGGTGATCCAAATATTGCGAGAACGGTTTGATTTGTGAAGCGGTGGTTAAATCATTTTAATATGTAATTTCTATGCTTTACACTCTAGGAAGCTGTAATTTCGTATGTAGCCTCTTTAGGACATTTACTTGACGATGCCCAGGGTCCGGATCAGATGAGTGGCTCTTAAAGCGTGTTTTTCAACATATTTAGCAATATCCAGCCCTTTAGCACCGCTCAAAATGTTGTTTTCCAACAGAAAAGTAGTAGAAAATTGAATTTTGCGTCGAGTTGGACCCACACCAGCTCTGTAGCTCTGATGACAGGCCTAAATTTAGGGGTTGTTTGTAGATAAAGTAGATGAAATCATGCACTGTGATAATGATGAGACAAAAAAAAATTTTTTTTTCATCAGCAATTCTTATTTGAAATTACATACTGATCATAATTATTTTGATCGCGATGAAACCTAGGGTACTGTATAGAGGCATAAATGTTAACTTTTGACGTTTTCAACATTTCCAGAAACATTTTTCTACCTACCGAATTTTTTTAAGTTGTGAATAATTTCAATGGTCCAATTGCTTAATTTTTAAATAGCTCCGACTCTTGGCAATATCGGACAAGAATTTAACGGTTCAAACCCTGTGTAAAGTCATGTTTCTAGTTTTTTGTTGGGCGATTTTGAGCGATCTAAGAAATTAAACCTCAACGATTTTCGTCTTTGTAGAACAAATAATCGACTCAACATTTCTGTAATTTCGAGTCATTTGGAACTCTAAATTGCAAAGTCATGAAATAGTATACGAAGTTCTCGATTCTGAATGCTCTAAAAGATTAAAAAATGTACGATACATTGCAGCAGTAAAATTTTCTAAAAAGATTGATAACTTCACAAGTTGAACAACTATGTAGAGCTTCATACCAGATTTTTTATGAATTAAGTATTGTTTTTGACATTTTATGTTTTTGCTATGGCACATAAACTAAAAAAAACGTCACGGAAAATTGCTCACGAAAATATTTTGATGATTTCCGCTTACAACCGAGTCGTTGCTAGGGAAATGGTACTTCGTCGTTTTTCATCCCACAAAATTCGTTGACCATTCGTTCAAAAGCTCTCGATTTATCCAACCATATTATGTTAACTACTGCGAAGTGCGTGGCCAACAAGCTGAGTTATGAGCAAGGTTATTTGAATAATTGTGTACACTCAGGTGATCATTCTCAATAATTGATATTGTGAACATGATTGCCACCGCTTGTTAATTTCTGATGATTTCATTGAGCTGGTGTTTCGATGATTTGATTCATAGCAGGTGATCCAAATATTGCGAGAACGGTTTGATTTGTGAAGCGGTGGTTAAATCATTTTAATATGTAATTTCTATGCTTTACACTCTAGGAAGCTGTAATTTCGTATGTAGCCTCTTTAGGACATTTACTTGACGATGCCCAGGGTCCGGATCAGATGAGTGGCTCTTAAAGCTAATTTCTATGTTTTATACTCTAGGAAGCTGTAATTTCGTATGTAGCCTCTTTAGGACATTTACTTGACGATTCCCAGGTTCCGGATCAGCTGAGTGGCTCTTAGAGCTTGCATACGAGTCTGCAACACATACTTGTCTTCAACTAAAGACATAAAATGTCCCAAAGTGTTGCAGACTCGTATGCGAGCGTCATTTTCAATAATGAACCTTTGTAATCGACCAAGAAAAAAAAAAAAATTTAACACCCCTTGAAATTTTCTTGGTTTACGTTTCAAGATCAGAATCTAAAAATCAAATGAAAAAAAACAATCCGTCCGTCTGCCATCCGCGGCTTCTCTCCGAAAATACTAGACCAAACTATATGAAACTTGTGTTGAAAATCACATTTGGGGTCTAGATGGTCCTAGAAGCTCGGCATCAATTTTTATCAACCCTAAAGGGTTGCATTAAAGGGCTGAATATTTAAAAATCGAGATCTCGAAAACTTTCTAAATCAATGATAAATTTGATCTCAAAGAATCTGTTGAAACCATTCGCAACGTTGGGCTTGAAAATCGATAAAAATCTTAACTATAGAAGTATAGGTTGTGGCAACTCGAAGTATAGGACACGCCGAGGAGTCTGGACGGGCCTTATGACGTACGCTAGCCAACTAAAACTACGATCATACTCAATTGAAAAAATAATAAACCTTTGTGAAATAATTTGCAGCGTTTTTATTTTTAATTATTGTACCACACTAGAAGAATAGATAGGTACGCAGTTATCAAGCTTACCATCACTTGCGTGATAATAAATTCAGATGATAATAAATTGTGTGATAATAAATAGATGATAATAAATTGCGTGATAATAAATTATAATAAATGCAGATCGTCAAGGCAGGTATTTTGCATAATTACTTGCGGCGTATATAATTATTCATTCGTTACTTGGATTTTACGCATCTTGACACGTAAACCAACAAATTTTTATGGTGAGTTAATTTTGGTTTATTGACATTTTATGTCTTTGCTATGGCACATAAACTAAAAAAATGTCACGGAAAATTGCTCACGAAAATATTTTGATGATTTCCGCTTACAACCGAGTCGTTGCTAGGGAAATGGTACTTCGTCGTTTTTCATCCCACAAAATTCGTTGACCATTCGTTCGAAAGCTCTCGATTTATCCAACCATATTATGTTAACTACTGCGAAGTGAGTGGCCAACAAGCTGAGTTATGAGCAAGGTTATTTGAATAATTGTGTACACTCAGGTGATCATTCTCAATAATTGATATTGTGAACATGATTGCCACTGCTTGTTAATTTCTGATAATTTCATTGAGCTGGTGTTTCGATGATTTGATTCATAGCAGGTGATCCAAATATTGCGAGAACGGTTTGATTTATGAAGCGGTGGTTAAATCATTTTAATATGTAATTTCTATGCTTTACACTCTAGGAAGCTGTAATTTCGTACGTAGCCTCTTTAGGACATTTACTTGACGATGCCCAGGGTCCGGATCAGATGAGTGGCTCTCAAAGCTAATTTCTATGTTTTACACTCTAGGAAGCTGTAATTTCGTATGCAGTCTCTTTAGCACATTTACGAGACGATGCCCAGGGTCCGGATCAGCTGAGTGGCTCTTAGAGCTTGCATACGAGTCTGCAACACATACTTTTCTTCAACAATAGACATAAAATGTCCCAATGCGTTGCAGTCTCGTATGCAAGCGTTTACGTCCGATCGTGGTTGGTTTTGTTGCAGGTTCTGACCGAAGAAGTGTTAGGAGGCGTAAAATTTTCTAAAAACATTGATAACTTCACAAGTTGAACAACTGATGTAAAGCTTCATACCAGATTTTTTATAAATTATTGTTTTTTGTTGCAGGTTCTGACCAAAGAAGTGGCAAGAGGCGTTTTTGGTTTTGCGACTTGGTGGGTCTGCTTTTCGTGGTTCTCATCGTCGGCGTTAGGCCTCATCTACCAATCCTACTTCACCCAAGCCTGATCTCATCCAAACGTTACTCGTCCTCCGAGAAGTACCGAAAATTGGTTTTATAGTAACTTTAACTTTTATATCGCGACTAAACTTCGTCGAAAATTTGTATATAGTGGATAAGATCCAAGGTAAAGCGATCTGACCTACATTACAGACTCGTTTTTAACTATCGAGGAACTGTGATTTTTGAGATGAGAAATGTCCGGACGAGCCGACCAGTAGATAAGTCCGCCAGTATGTTTATTTTTCGGCACAAATACGAGGGTGAATACCATTTTGGGTATTTTTCAAGAATATGTTTGTTCGAAAAATTGATCTTGACTGTCCCTCCAACAAAATAGCATTCTTTCCGACCCTATGGTCATTTTACGTTTGAAAACCGCTCTCAAAATAATATGATAGGTGAGTCCTTCATATTGATATGTATGTCATGAGTATGTAATTGTACTGTACCCACTCAAGAGAAATCGGATTGAGTTCCAGATACTATGGAAACTAAACTGTGTAATTTGAATGAATGAAATGAATTGTACCTATGTATAGTTGTGTTGTTTGTTATCAGTTTCACTGGCCAGTAAATTTTCAGACGTAAATGAGGAGTGATGAAAATTTTATTCACAGATCTTTTTCCCTATTTTACCTACATAGTAGTTCTCTAAGAGTGTTCCCTACTCTTAGTTTTTGTGTTTTTGTCTCATTAAGCTACGACGGTGAGCAGAGAATTTTAGTTGATAAATATTATAAAATAGAATATTAGTTTATTGACAGAAAGAAAATACAATTTGAAATGGCGTGCTAGCCGATGGAATAAAAATTTTTAGAAGTAAATATTTTCCCGCAGCCAACCAAAAAGTTCATAAGAACTTGTGGCGGCTGGTGGAGCTGGGATCAGCCAATAACAACCATGTAATCTACAAAGTTGGTAGCTACTTGCACTACACACAAACAACTTCAAAGAAAACACTCTACATGTCAAATTACTTTAACCTGCTCAAAGCCCTTCTCCGAAAATGCACAAAACTATTGAAGTTGTCAGGATTAAATCTACAAGCATAAAGGGTCCGTAATACCTTGTAGTATGCATTCCTTTTTTGCACGTTCAGTATTAAATTTAGGCAAGTGAATATTAGATGACACTGCAGTACGTGTATACGTGACGCTGAATTTATGCTCAGGTTGCATATCAGTTTTATATACAAATAAGCACAATTGAAATAAGAATAATTGTCTCACGTTGAGTACATCTAACTCTCGATGAAGGATTATAGTAGGATAACGTGGGCTCTTCCGAAGGGCTATTTCAAGTTCAATATTCTGTGCAACTTGTAAGGATGTTAGTGCTGATTTACCAGCACTTGCCTGTACGAAAATACCATATTTTAACAAAGAAAAAAACTAAGCCAAAGTAAATGTTTTCAATTTCACAGCAGATAGACATTTCCGATCTTCCTTCAAAAACATAAAATAATTTTCTGTTTTGAAACCAAGGCCTCAATATTTCCACAGTGATTGAACTTATCACAACGTTCTTATTCAATCTGTGCTTGCAACGATTTTCATCATTTTATTCATCGTGTTATTTTTTCAAAGATTTACCAGCGCAATGAGCTTGTAAATCTACGGATGACAGTTGCAACAATTGTTACCTTCCACATCGATAAAGTGGTCAAAAACATGCATGGGTAACCATCTCATTGAAGAGTTATCAAATATTTCAAATATACTTCGCAACCTTCGCGAATAGCAAATAGTACTAAATAACTACTTTTGGTTTATTATTTCCAATAATAAGCCTATGTGATCGTATGGCAAAAAGATTTTATAACCCCCCCCCCCCCCCCCCCCCCTCAAACTTTGTCACTTTATGTTTCAAGGTGCGTAGAATCCAAAATTGAAATGTCCGTCCGCCGTTCGCCGTCCGGGCCATAAAAGGCCTAAGAATTGAATTGAAAAACCCGTTCTTTCGCACATAGACTCCATTTCGGGTCTAGTTGGTCCTAACGTTTAACCATCCCGATTGCTTTACTCGCATAGATGCTGTGGGCCAAAAACGGGCGAAAAAGTGTCTTTTTCGAGTCTTTGTGTGTTAGACTTACGCACGCCTGGCAGGCTTGGCAGGGGGTCACGGTGGGCGGTGAGGGGGGGGTGAGCGGGGGGTGGAGTGAGAGGAGGCGCCGCGGCACCTTGTGGGGGCTGGCGTGACCAGGGGAGGGGTGTAGGAGAATGGATATTTATTACTTTTACGTGTTATACCCATATAATACGCCGCGCCAACCGGGGGGGGGGGGGGGGGGGTGCGGCATTAGGGGCATAGTGGAACGGAACCTGGGGAGTAGCAGAAAGGCGTCCGGGGCGTATCGGAACGGATATAATATATATTTTATATTATATTGTATTACTTTTACCCCATATAACATTTAACCTACCTTGAACACACTAGTATATTTAGGATATTATATCATACTATAGTATGTTACAAAAATAATTGATCCAGCCCATCTAAAATCCTTCGTTCTTCTTCTTCCCAAAATCTTCTCAGATCGTTCGAAGCAAATCGTTTTTGAATTAAAATTGCATTACACGGGCAGGTTGGAGTCTGAACCCTCTTGATGAATAACTGTTTACTTATATTTCTGCCATAGGTAAGGGTGGGTGTCATCACCCAAGTAATTTCGGACGCAGAATCGACTGGGATAGGTTCCAGATGCTTTTGGAATCCAGTTTACCCACGGTTTTAGTTTGATTCCTATAGAAATTAGCTCCGTGGATTGAATGAGACCACTCGGGTGGCTGTACGATCATCCATTTGCTCCCCATCCCTTACGCAGAGGCATCGAAAATTGGTCGAAGTTTTGTAGTCGTACTACCTTCTTTTATTATGGCGTGATGGGCTAGGTAATGATCCCCGGCCCATCATTCAAATTACCTACATTTTCAATTATGCCTTCCCCCAGCCATTCGTCAAAAACATCATTATATTCAGTAAACATGTTGAGCTTCAATAATCTTCTGGTTGTACTTTTCAAACGCTGCTTTGCTAAGTTCAAGTAACCAGGTCTCCACTGTAGTTGAACCTCGTGCCTCCCATCTTGCTTGCGCTTGATCGTACGCTAGAAATTTGCGAGTGCCATTTCTCCTTTTACACTGCTATCGTCATATGTGTTTCCTATGGTTTCGAGTTCCCACAGATCAGCAATCGTTGGATTAGACATGCAAATAATCGAATGAACAGCCTCTTCTCCAGCATACTCCCCCAACAATGTCCATCCCAATGGAGTTTCTTGTGATACAAGACCGTCCCTAGTTTTTTCCAGTTTTCTAGTCAAAATGCTTCCAATCGTCAGCTCCGAATAAAATGTCTATTATGGGGGAATCCGGTCCTACATCACTCAGCTCAATATTTTTTGCTTGAAGCCAAGCGTTGTTCAATTTTGATAATCGGTGCTAAGTCCACAACATTGAATCGCCCTCAACAAACAAAAACACGATTTGGTAGAATGTTTAGATTTGCACCAGCTGGTTACAGGTAAACGTGGTGGAATCTTGAGGTCGCTATAGTCCGCTGGGTGAATCGGGGTACTTAAGCAGTAACTTCAATGACATCGGCTGGCGTAGTCTTGGAGCACCCATCGAAACAGTGATTCTGTGCTACATTTGCTAGTGACGAAGGACTTCTCCAAAAGGTATGTAAATGATAATTTTACTCTTACTACTAGCGGAAATAACCCTTTAAATTTAATTTAGATTTAATATCTCACTTATTCTTCTCCGTTATTGGATCCAACGTACAACATTGGGAAGAACGATTGGCAAAATAACGGGGCGTTTCAGTGGATATAGTTACCGCAAAAGATATACTATTCACATTTTATCGTATTCTGTGTTAGCGAATTTTCGTAGAAAATTAAACTATTGCAATGGCTCCGAAAATTTTAAAATCAAAATTTTCGAAAATGTTACAACAATTTGTGTAATTGTGTAACTAAAACATTACAAAATTTATTCACAAAATCATGGTGAAAAATGTACTTAAATTCTATTAATATTTGCTGAAAAATCGATTAAAAAACTGAAAAATTGCTTAATATCCAAAATTTGTTTTGAATCGTAGGATATGATTTAGAACGAGTTTATTTGCCATGAAATTGGTGGTTAACAATTTCGTTGTACGGTAATTTAAAAAATTAGGTCATACGATCACGCTGCATGACTGGAACTTCTTTAATAGCAGATTATTATTCAGAACGAGTTATTTGCCATAAAATTGGTAGTTAGTCATTTGTTTTCACTCAAAATCCTCAATTTTCAAAACAATTCAAAATAACATATTACTGTAATTTATGAAAATTCGCTCATAGGATCATGCTGTATGACTGGAACTTCTTTATATTTATCCTTATTCGACCACGAATGAAATTATTTGCTGCTACTGGCATTTGACATTCTAGTAAAGTCGGCTAAATGGCATCCTCTTATTGTAGTTGAAAACTATTCGTCGAGCGCAATTCCAGGCATGGCGCTGTATCCAGAGGTTAATCTAGTCGCTGGAATATTTAGTACCCCAATCACAAAATGCATCCCTAAGTTGTCATTGACTTGATAAACCTGCTTTGTGTCGTTATCCTTGGAGAGCTCTCAATATCCCTTGATAATTAATTCCTACTCAAACTAATTTATTATGGTTGTGAAACAACACTTCGAGTTTACGTAGGCTTACTTCACCCATGTACTCACGACGACGAGATCTATTGATCCCAGCTCATTGGCAAGATGTTAATGAAGCACTGGAGACAACTGGTGATATCGAGGCTATCTACTGTTTCATGATGGGATTGGAATAAATTGTATGTTGTAAGTGTTTTGTTCTATTTCCGAAGGTTGAAGTCGTAAAAAAACTTAATTAACGTTTTTTTTACTTTCTTTACTTTAATCGAAGGGTGAAGGGAAAGTCTTGCAATCACCCTGAAAATCAATTTCTGAAACTCATGCTAGGATGGGTATTTTGTTCAACCTGAACCCATATCTATACGTATCATGAAAATGTATATGTTACGTTAAAGTGTGTAATTCAGTTAATGTATAAAATAACTAGTCAGTATATATAATAACGAGCGGTTGTAGGTAGTGTGTATAATTCAAAGTTTTCTATATGCTTTCCCTAGGGAATATATGAAATAACTAGGTATTATGTAAAGTAACGAAACACCAATCTTTAAAGTATGGAATCGACAGCTTTTCTTGAGAAGTCACTACAAGAATGATATTATGCTAGGGAAAATGAAAGGATTGAAGAATTGGCATGCATTTTCATTACTAAAATGTATAATTCGCCGAAATAATAGAGTTAAGTAGGTAAGTAATATACACGTCAGAAGTCAAAAATTGTGAAATCACTTATTTGAACATGGGTTGCTTTGATGGCATTTTGAGTTGCACAGAACCTTATTTTTGACACACTTGCATCTGTTTGAGGTGCATTTTGTGGTGCAGTGGCACCGGAAAAATCCTTGCCCGTCCCCAAGAGCTTGGGCTGTCGCCACCGAAAGAACGGATGCTGATTAGTGATCCTGATACACGAAAATAAACTTGTGCTGACCATCAGATTGCGACTGCATGTCTATCAAATCCAACTGGCACCTACTGTTGAAGCTGTTGATCAACTGATCGTATTTCGTTTTGGTCAGCACAACACAGTTATGAGCCACTTTCTCAAAGTTCAGTCTTTGATTGAATTTAATGTTAAAGTCACCCACATCCAAGATATCTTGTAGAGCACTTGATGAGGAACTTGCCATGTTGAGGTCACAAACAAAACTGATGATAAATCAGAATTGAATTGGAGGAACAGATAGGAGATCCCTTTTGAACTGAATGACCCTCAACTTCTGACTCCTCAACTGACTTCTCAACGAAATTCCATTATTTTATATAATAACTAGTTAAAGTATCTAATTCGAGAGATTGCACACTTTAACTGGTCTCCGTAGTTATTCTATATACTAACTAGTTATTTTATATACTAACTGATTTCACACTTTAACGGTAACATATATATGTGTGTGTGTGCATATATGTATGTATGTATGTAACTCGTGTACACGATTGCGACCTTACTGTTTGACATAAAAAAAAATTCCAATTTCAGAGTTGGGTTTTTATACCCAAGAGCTAGCTACTGTAGAAAAATCAGCTTAAAATGATCATTTTTAGGGGGTTACAAAAATCAGAAAATGAGAAAAAAACGTCGTTTTTAGCACTTTACTTGCCTTTTCTCCAAAATGGTTCGAGGGATTTTGATGAAATTCACAGGAGTTACTCTTCTTGTGGTATAAAATGATATTAGTTACCCCTCATGCGTGGGAAAATGCTCTACGGGAGGTAATTATCAAAATACTTCCAACAATAGGCTCAAAAACGTATTTTTATGCACCTTTTTGGTCTTTCCTCCAATATGGCTCGATGGATATTGATGAAATTCACAGTAGTTACTTTTCTTATGGATAAAAATGATGTTCGATACCCGTCATGGCCAAGAAGATTCCCTAAGGACGATAATAAGCTAATTAAATGTAAAAACATAATTTGTAGGACTTTCTTAGAATTAAAAAAAGCAACAGTTAGAAGAAAAAACTTTCCAAAGATGTGATCTATCATGATAGCATCCATGAAAATTAATACAAGTAAGGAAAGTAGTCTGGAGCCTCGCACCAATTGTTTGTATTTAGTAGGCATATCGCTTCCAGTTGACAGCTACAAGCCTGAGATTTATTACATCGCTTATTCTCTACTCGTTCAAAACCAATAACATAAATTTACATATCAACGTATTCAATCAAGCCGACCTTCAACGCACCATTCCGCACGCCTCGTGGCTGTGCGACCCCTGACGCCTTCGTACTACATACCTAGCTAGCTACTCATTGTGTTATGACCGGCCTATAAGTCAGCGCGGATATGTAAAGCCGTAAATTGCAGATCTTTACAATCATGAATACAAAATCGACTTGTCTAGTCTCAATAGCTACCTACCCATTCAAAGTTTTTCAAGGTTGTTTGATGGCGTATTAAAGTTTCTTTATAACCCCTTCGTACGTCTTCACTGAGTCAGCGATTCCTAAGCAGGTTTCTCGTGGAATATTCCCGTGATTTTCGCGCAAACCTGAAATCAACAGTTCGTGCATTTATCGAAAACAATATAATGTTAGAGTTTTTGAAGAAGTTTGAAATCAATTGCCGATTTTTGTTGGTTGGAACAAGAGTTTTTTTAAATGAATTTTCGTAGAAAATGATGATATTGCAACGGCTCGGAAATTTTTAAAATTAAAATTGTCGAAAAATTTCTTCACTGAAATCCGTTTTGAGGCATTCTGAAACGATTCTTGAGGTTTTTCCTTTTTTAGCGAATTTTCTTAGAAAATAAAGCTATTGCAATGGCTCCAAAAATTTTAAAATAAAAATTTTCAAAAATTTTCTTCATCGAAATCTGTTTTGAGGCATTCTGAAATGATACCTGGATTTTAACGCTTTTTTATATGTATATATATATATGATGTTAGGAGCATAGCTCCATTGTGTTATTATGAAACGAGCAAGGTTGACTGCATGTGTTTAGGTTGTTGTGGACAAGAAGAAAAAGTGGTTGTTAGAGAGTTGTGTATTTTTGTATTGACGGAATTTGATTTATTGAGTTAATAAAGCATCCCGTTTCTGATCGTGTACGCCTTACAAGTGGTGTCAGAAGTGGGATGCTTTATTAACTCAATAAATCAAATTCCGTCAATACAAAAATACAATCATCAACTACTACTACAAAAATACTCCATCAATCCTTCCTAGTTCTTGCTTGTGAGCAACGAGCACTAACTGCAATTCGAACAGTGAAGGAGGGGAATGAAGATGTGGAGGTTGAAGTGGTAGATGGAGAGCAAGGATGTACAGGACTCTCGACCTTGGAAGAAGGTCAACACAGGTTCAGCCACGTAGAAGACCTCATAGTCCGGGCAGGCGAGGGTCTGAGTGATGACCAGCAGCAACGGATGGCTGGGTTGGTGCGCGATTTTGCAGATGTATTTGCAGCTCACAAGCAAGAACTAGGAAGGATTGATGGAGTGGAACATGTGATTGTAGTGGATCCCAACACTCCCATTAGACAAAGCCCTCGAAGAATACCGCCGCACAGGTTGGCAGAGGTTGACAGAATGGTGCAGGACATGGAAAATGCAGGGGTCATAGAAGTATCCAGTAGCCCCTGGGCAAGCCCAATTGTGCTTGTTAAGAAGAAGGATGGTAGCACACGATTCTGTATTGACTACAGACGACTGAACAATGTCACAAGGAAGGATGCACACCCCCTACCACATATAGATGACCTGCTGGTGGCGACAAATGGTAGCTCATGGTTCTCGTCTCTGGACCTCCAAAATGGGTATTGGCAAGTCCGCATGAGAAAGAAGGACCGGGAGAAAACAGCATTTTGCACTCCAAGGGGTCTGTGGCAATTCCGCGTTATGCCTTTCGGCTTGTGCAATGCCCCAGCAACCTTTCAGCGGGCTATGCAACGTCTTCTCCATCGGCTGGTGCGGTTGGGCCGGGTGCGAGTCTACCTGGATGATGTTCGACTTGATGCCAAGACCTTTGAGGACATGATGGAGTGGCTCCGGGAGGTCTTCCAGTTGTTCCGAGAGCACGGCCTCCGGCTGAATGCCAAGAAGTGCGACCTTTTTCGCAGGAGTATAGCGTACTTGGGCCATGTAATTTCAGAGCACGGTGTCCATACAGATCCAGCAAAGACTGAGCAGGTCATAAACTGGCCGACCCCGACATCGACAAAGGAGATCCGAAGTTTTGTGGGTTTCTGTTCATACTACCGGCCATATGTTAGAGACTTTGCACGGTTAGCAGGACCATTATATCAGCTGGAACAGGCCAAGGAAGGGTTCACATGGACAGAGGAAGCTGCAAAAGCCTTCAAAGAATTGAAGGCAGCCCTAACTCGGGCTCCAGTGCTTGCACATGCAGATCCCAAGCTGCCATTTCTGTTGGATGTTGATGCAAGTGGACGGGCTATTGGAGCTGTGTTATCACAGCAGCAGGATGGGGAGAAAGTCATCGCTTACTTCATTCAGTGCCTAAGCAAGGCTGAACGGAACTATTGCGTTACCCGGAGAGAACTGTTAGGGTTGAAGAAAGCACTGACGCATTTCCGCCACTATGGCCTTGATAATGGAGCACCAGTGATTGTGCGGACTGATCATGCCTCTCTGCAGTGGTTGAAAAACTTCAGGCAACCAGATGGTCAGATGGCACGCTGGCTTGAAGAACTAGCCTCATTCAACCTGCAAGTTGAATACAGAAAGGGAACAGCCCATGGGAATGCAGATGGACTCTCCAGACGTCCATGCGCAGCCCAAGCTTGCAAATATTGCATGCGACAAGAGGAAAAGGATGCTCAAACAGATGTTAGAAGGATACAACTGGAAACTGATCTAGATTGGGAAGAGGAACAAAAGCAAGATGTACACCTGGCACGTGTGAGGGCTTGGGTGCAAGAGGGCAACCGTCCTGAATGGAAAGTAGTGTCCACCTATGGACCGGAGGAGAAAGCACTGTGGGCAATGTGGAATAGACTGAAGATGGTGGATGAGGTTTTGACTCGAAGGTGGGAGAATGAAACGGGAACCCAGAGTTGGTATCAGATCCTCGTACCACGCCAGTGTCGGCGTATGGTTTTAGAGGTAGCTCACAACTTGGGACACTTTGGAGCGAAGAGGATGATGTCAAGTTTGCGAAGACAGTTCTATTGGATTGGCATGACACGGGACGTAAGGGAGTTTGGAAGAAGCTGCGACACCTGTGGGAGCCGTGGGAGACCAACTGGGAGGAAAGCACCTTTACAGACCTACACTGTTGGAACACCCTTCGAGCGAGTAGCAGTAGATCTCTTGGGGCCCTTCCCTCGGTCTGAAAGAGGCAACAGCCACCTTGTAGTGGTGATGGATTACTTCACTAAATGGCCAGAAGCCTTCCCAGTGCCAGATGCCACGGCAGAAACTGTAGCCAGAGGGTTGGTCGAGAATGTCGTGGCCAGATTTGGAGTTCCCAGAGAGTTACACACGGACCAAGGACGTACATTTGAAGCAGAGCTGTTCAGCGAGGTTCTGAATCTCTTGGATGTTTGTAGAACAAGGACGACGGCCCTGAGACCACAAAGTGATGGAATGGTTGAACGGTTCAACCACACGCTCAAGAAGATGCTCTCCAAACGGGTGAGTGACCACCAAATGGACTGGGACGATCATGTACCACTGGTCTTACTCGCCTATCGTGCGTCAGTACATCAGGCCACTGGATTTTCACCTGCACAGTTAACGCTAGGAAGGACACCTACATTGCCCACAGCACTGTTAACAGGGGTGCCCCCAGAAATGGTAACAACATCGAATTATGCAAAGACACTCGCAACAGCATTGGATGAGGCACATGAGGTAGCCCGGTACTCGTTAGAGCAGATGGCAGCTGATGCCAAGCGCCGATACGATGTGCGTGCTAAAGCTCCCCGATTCGACTTGGGCACTCGAGTCTGGTTGTACAACCCCCACCGGCAAAAAGGGCTCATGCCAAAGTTGCAACGGCCTTGGATGGGACCCTGCATCGTGACGAAACAGCTCTCGGACGTGGTCTTCAGAGTGCAGCTACCCAACAGGAAGAAACGTGTGGTACATGCTGATCGCCTGAGGCCATACCACCAACGCGTAGAGGAAGAGGGGGTGTGATGTTAGGAGCATAGCTCCATTGTGTTATTATGAAACTAGCAATGTTAACTGCATGTGTTTAGGTTGTTGTTAACAAGAAGAAAAAGTGGTTGTTAGAGAGTTGTGTATTTTTGTATTGACGGAATTTGATTTATTGAGTTAATAAAGCATCCCGTTTCTGATCGTGTACGCCTTACAATATATATATGTATATATATCTATATGTATGTGTAATTCCAGACGATAACTCTCGATAGAATTGACATAAAAACTTCGTTCTTTCGCCAAAAAATCAAGCATTTCAAAAGAAAGGATGAGTTCGTTGGACAACACTTTTTGAGCACATTAAATTGGTCAAATTTCAAAAAATGTACTTGAAAAATCACTAACAAAGGCAAAAAACTGCTAAAAATTAACAAATTTCTATTTTTTAGCAGAATGCTACTCGAAAAAAATTAATCGAACATGAACTAGGACATTTAAAAATTTAAGCACAAAATTGTACTGAAAAATGTACTTGAATTTCATTAAAATAAGCTAAAAATCGATAGGAACACTTGAAAAAATCGTAAAAATCAACAAAATCGTTGGTTCATTGGAATATTAGATACTGACAAAAAATTAATTTGCTATAAAATGTATTATGAAATTTTTATTTGTCCCCAAAGTGCTCAAATTTCAACAGAATTTAACATAAATGTAATACGACCGTTTATGAAAATTCGCTCATACGATCATGCTGCATGACTGGAACTTCATATATATATATTGTCTTCACAAAATTTCTGGGGGAGGGCCCCCCGACCCCCTGGTAGAGGACTGCCGCCCCCACCTACGAAATTCTATTAATCCGTTATATATATATATATATATATATATATATATATATATATATATATATTTATTTATTTATTTATTTATTTATTCATTTATTTATTTATTTATATGTGTCCTTCCAGACTATAACTCTCCTTAGCACTGAGATAAAATTCCGTTCTTGCGCCAAAAAATCGAGCTTTCTAAACTGAAGGACGAGTTCGTTGCCCAGCATTTTTTGACCACATTGAATTGGTCAAATACCTAAAAAAAAGTGCTGAAAAACTCAGTAAAAAGAGCAAAAAACGTCTGCAAATCGTTAAATTTATATTTTTTAGCAGAATATTGCTCAAATAAAGTTCATCAACTATAAAATAGAACATTAAAAAATTTATGTACAAAATTATGCTGAAAAATGTACTTAAATTTCATTAAAATGTGCTAAAAATTGATAAAAATTCAAAAAAGTTACAAATCCAAAGTCTCGTTTTGAATCGCAGAATATTATTCAGAACGAGTTTTTTGCCATAAAATTGGTAGTTAACAATTTCTTTTCCCTCAAAGTCCTTAATTTTCAAAACAATGTAACTAACATAGTGCGATAATTTACGAAAATTCGCTCGTAAGATCATGCTGCATGACTGTCACTTTTTATTTTTAATTATTGTACCACACTAGAAGAATAGATAGGTACGCCAGTTATCAAGCTTACCATCACTTACCTATAATAAATGCAGATCGTCAAGGCAGGTATTTTGCATAATTACTTGCGGCGTATATAACTCTTCATTCGTTTCTTGGATTTTACGCATCTTGACACGTAAACCAACAGGTTTTTATGGTGAGTTCAATGATGTAAACCCTTCTTCAGAGTTCAATGTCACTCATTAGCAGAGCAAGGTTATGGCTATAACTCCCCCTCACGATAGTACCAAATGCCTTGAGCCATCAGCTTTACAAGGTGTTCCACAAGTAAGATTCTTGCTTCGGGGTTCGATTGAATTGAAATTAAATTATCATTTCCACAAAAATATATTATAAATTCGGGAGGAGCCCTATTATCCGAGTAGGTATTTATCCGAGGATGAAATGGGCTGCATATGGCATGCGATTAACATTATACAATTTTATACAATTCGTCTTTACTTACTAATTGTGGTTAACGAGTCTCGTCTCTGCATTCTTGATTAGAGGGTTTTTCCACTCCGACGCAGTTTGATGGAAAAAATTCCGAAACCTCGAAAATCGTCGAAAAAAATCATTTTGATGCCTAATCGTTTCATTTATGAAGTTAGCTAAAAATACTCGTAATAATAAGGTGATTTTAGTCTAATGGATCGTAATGGTGAATTAAGTTTATGAAAACCCTCGGAATATTCGATTTCATGTTATATTTAGAAACTAGGAAGGCATATGAGCGTCACAGCCATTTTGAAATAAAAACTCATGTTTCTTATTAAGCAAATTGCTACCGAAAATCGAAGAAAATCAATATAATTCTGCATTAAATTCTGTAAATAATGCTTCTAATTTCGAGACTTGACAAACTGGTACTCATATTTTTGGTTTATTATTTTCAATAATGAACCTTTGTAATCGACCAAGAAAAAAAAAAATTAACACCCCCTGAAATTTTGTTGGTTTACGTTTCAAGATGCGTAGAATCCAAAAATCAAATTGAAAAAAAAAAAAAAAAAAATCCGTCCGTCAGCCGTCCGCGGCTTTTCTCCGAAAATATTAGACCAAACCATATGAAACTTGTGTTAAAAATCACATTTGGGGTCTAGATGGTCCTAGAAGCTCGGCATCAATTTTTATCAACCCTAAAGGGTTGTATTAAAGGGCTAAACATTTAAAAATCGAGATCTCGAAAACTTTCTAAGTAACAGTAATAATTTTTTGCTTGTCAATGATAAATTTGATCCCAAAGAATCGATTGAAACCACCCGCAACGTTGTACGTTGAATAGTTCCCTAAGGGCTTGAACATCGAAAAAAAAACCTTCGAATTTCTAAGCGCGAGAAGATAGAGAAATCACGCCCTGCTCGCAAATCTATTGAAGACGATCAAACTTTAAATTCCATCAAAAATCACTAGATAGTGATACTGGAATACATAAAATTTTCCTTATAAATATTAGCTGATATAACGCCAATATTGGAATTATCAGGTGATGTAGTTCCAATGGAATTTATTCTAACGTTGCGAAATCGAGTTTATCAACTATTGTCCATGCGATGTACCTACTAGTGAAGTATTGGTACCTAAATGCTAAATTTCATCTCTTAAATTGCTCCCAAGTCTACCTATAGATAGCGGAAGCATTGTTTTCACTTTCGAGAGATTTAAAAGTTGTGGTCTCCACTAAAATCAAACGGCTGTTGTTTTTTTACAGTGGTAAAATTTCCACTCGCATTTTACGTTTTAGACTATTCTGAACAACTTTTGTTCCGTGTCTTTCTCTCTCTATCTGTGTGTGTGTATGTCCGCAAATCCTTGCAAACTTTCAGGTTAGGCTGGAAATGGTCCACTAATAATTCCATACTTCTCAATCATTACCCTAACATGGGGTTACTTCCTACCAGGTGTTACAACTTCAGACCAGCATAGGAATGCAGGCGCAGAGCCGTCTATCGGCCATAGAAATGAAATTAGGAAGTTCATTAAGGTCCCAAAAGGTAGCGCGTTACTCAAACCTACATGAAACCTGAAGATAGTTTCTTGACGTCGCTTATCGCCGTTTTCTTCACGTTTTTATTATCAGCTATTTCGACATATTTTCCTGTTGTGTTTATAGTGTGCCTGCAGCTACATATTTCCGCTAGATTTTCCGAAAAGGTAAGTTCACATACTTCTTCAAAATTATATGAGAAATTTAACTAAGATATCAGATGTTTTATTTAGTTGTTAGGTTATTTTCCAGCAACGAAAAACTGAAAGTCGCCACTTTGGGATGCAACTTCCGACCACCCGATTTTTTGTGTTTTAGCGCATTTTTACGTGTTTTTCTCATTTTGATTGAGCTTACTCATGTTTCAATGTTTTCCATGTGTTACAGGCATGCCACGAAAGTACCGAAAGAAAGTCGGGGGCCGTCCCTATAGAAATTATACCCAAGACACTTTGGAGGCAGCTCTGAATGGCAGCTCTGAAGGCAGCTCATTTCTGGTTTTGTTTTGTATGGAATAAATGTTTAAAAATGAAATATTTTTGTCCTAATAGATCAGAGAACCCATCTGGTAGCAAAATACGGGGGTAATATCGAGCCAGGGCTTCATTTCTTGATTATTTGAGTGAAAAAACGTGAGTGGTTCGAAGTTTAATGACTATACCACTTTTACCTTTGTTTTTCATGGGTTCCTAATGCTCGAATGTTAAATTTTGAAATGGGAATATGACGGTGAATAGATCAGGTGTGACATATTGAAAGGCCAACTCGATTGAAGAGATACAGACAGAGAAATCTCAAAAAAACCTGAAAACGTGGTCCTACGGTACTTCATTTTGTGTATGCGCTAACGTAAATTCCTTCAAGTATACCTAATGTTTGTACGCTTTAGTTGTCCAATCCCGCTCAAATTCGGTGCATAGTTGGGGGACAGTGGTTTCAACATGATTGCATCATTATTTTAGCTCCTGCGCATGCGCGAAAGGATACTCCCAGGAAAATCGTCTAGTTTTCATCAGATTTTGATTACATTTTCTGGAAATTTGTGGGTTACGCTGTAGATCCCTACCAATTCCATTTCTCTCAAATCATTACTCCATTCTACGCATACGATAACGTAAATTACTTCAAGCATAAATCTCCCGTTTTTTAAACATCTCAACTGGGAAGCGTAAAATTACGGAGTCTTGGAACTGTAAAAGTGTGAACCCTTCTCGGAGGCACAATGTGCCTCATTCTGATCATATATTACATACGGGGTTTTTTAATTATAGACCAATGATCTGTGTAGAAGGGCTAACACAGAAATAAGAAACCATTGTGTAATAATTTGCAGCGTTTTAATTTTCGGATCATAAAGGTTTACTATTAAAAATAATTAACCGAAATTCGAAAGCCTGCAGTCAATTAGTCAAGGTTTATTGTGGTAGTATTTAGTGAGTAGTCATCATATTAGTCATCATATTATTTCAAAAATGTGTTCCTTCCTTTAGTTACTCTTTTGGCAGCTTTTTTGTCTTTGTGTTGATGCTGGAATCCCTTGATAAGTATCTCTGCCAAGAACACACCCAGTGACAAGACGTAGCCGCATGAAAGTATGATCAACCCGCCTTTCATCTGTTTGATTGAATATTTTCTGACTTTTTCCTCATACACTGTAGTATTGACATATGCCATTGCGTGCATAATTTCCAAATCTCTCTCCCACTTACTGAGTATTCCGGATTCAACCAAAGCGGTCCCGAGGGAGTAGAAAGGTTCCGTGAGCATTGAACCTGTCTTGAGCAAGAACGGTGCGTTGTACGCTGTGAACAAACAGCTAGGGACGACAAAATATACATCAGAAATATTGTATTTATGTTTGATGTATTGCTCCAATCGTTTGAGCACTGCTCCTCTCTGAAAAACAGCGACACCCCGCGTAGAGTGTACATCATGAAGCGCTTTCATGAATGCTCCTGGATTTAATGTTTGGAATCGATGCAATACTTGACTCACCGTTCTGCTGGTTTTATTGGACGATAGAAGTAAATAAAACATCCTAGGATTACCCGTGAGAACGATGTCAGTCCCTAAAAGTTCGGATGTGGTTTCGATGTCTTGGCTGTCTGGTGGGACCGTCACCAAGCTGCCCATCGTTGCTTGATACGCTGCGTTAGTGACGAAACAGAACAAAACCATGGAGACGTAAAATACTCGAAGGGAGTCTTTTTTCGGCTTTATTTTCACTGCCACCCCCAGCAAAAATGCCAAAGAGGAAAATGCATTGAATGAAGAGGAAAATAAGTCTTCTTTGTTTATATCCACCTGGCAAAGTGCGTGGAAGAAAGTCGTAGCCAAAAACTGCAATCCGACTATTACTACCCAGGTGTACATATCGAATTCGTAGACGTACGTGGTCCACATGCTTGGTACCTTACCTGCTTTGGAAGGCACTGCCCAAGTGAAGCAGTCCATGGAGTTTTGCAGGGGTCCAATAATATTGTGTCCATAATGTAACAACATCGAAAATTCTCCTAAAGCAACGTCGACATTTCCGCGAATGAGTGACAAAACTTTTCCGTTTGTGAAGTTCATGTAGGCCAGAGTGTAGGAATCAACGCTTGGGAATTCACCTTCGAAAATGACGCCAGTGAAATTCATTTGCTTTTCGAAAAACTGGAAAATGTTCATAGGTATGGTGGAAGTTGAAAAATTTGTTGCCGTCCCGCTGTCGGAGGAAGAAGTCTGCACCGAAGCCCGTATAGGGCAACCTTGAAGGTCATAAACTTTATCTTTTCTGGAGAATAAATTTCCACGTTTTTCAAATCTACCCAGTTCGTTCATCCACTTATTGATTCTGACTGGAGTGTCTGTATCACATCCTCGTCTGCTAAAGGGCCGATATGTGAACACAGTGATGATATCGTTTACTGAATGGTAAAGAACAATGACGTCCAGGATTTTGTATTTCCAGAACTGTTCGAAAAGGTGGAACACCGTCAGAACTGACTCTGTGAACGCCACGTACTTGACTTCGTTTTGGTCGGAGGTGCTTTCCAAGAAAATGTCGTAATTTGTTTTGTTCGTGTCTGGAAGAAGCAACACGATCCCCTTGAATTGACAGACAACTTGTTTGATTTTCGTTACATCCACTACAGCTTTCGGCCATGGCAATTGGTAAATGGTGACGTTCAACTTGTGGCTGTTGATCTCATCTCCAATTAGAATGAAGTGCCGGTTGTTCTGTTCTGCGTTCATGATGGCGTCCAAACACTTGGCGACATTGCCGTACGGTAAGCTGCCGTCCAAGTTAATTTCATTGGCACTTAAGCATTGAGTGCAGAAAATCCATTGCGTCACATACACTACCCAAGCCATCAGAGATGATTTCCAGATCATGACCGCAAGAATGTTCCCGTCTAACTCATGACTTAAACACCTTCTATTTTCAACTTCGACCGATTCCATCTCTTAGCAACGATTTGGAACCAATATTTAGAATTACTCGTAATCTAGCAAATTACTTTCCTTCTTCTTACAAATCGCCATCGAAGAACCACCTTGTTGTGTCAAATAATTGGCTCCTACTTAGGCACTTTTTGGAATAGGCACGTTGTCACACCAATCAAAGCCAACCTAATCACATTCAATACAAAGCTGTTTACTCCTCCGAACAAGAATTGCTCTCGTTATAATCAGACAACATTCTACAACCCTCGCTTATTGCCCGCACGCACGACACGATTTCGATTGAAAAGTTCCATTCATGCAGCATGATCGTATGAGCGAATTTTCGTAAATTATCGTATTGTATAATGTTGAATTGTTTTGAAATTTGAGCTTTTTGAGTGCAAGGAAATCGTTAACCATTAATTTTATGGCAAAAAACGTATTCTAAATAATAACCTGCTATTCAAATAGAGGTTCTGAATTTTTAGCTTTTTTAGCAGGTTTTATCGAATTTTTAGCAAATTTTGATGAATTTTAAGTACACTTTTCAGCATAATTGTGTACATACATTTTTGGATGTTCTATTTTATAGTTAATAAACTTTATTTGAGCAATATTCCACCAAAAAATATAAATTGAACGATTTTTAGCCGTTTTTAGCCGTTTTTAGCCTTTTTTAGAGATTTTTTGAGTACATTTTTTGAAATTTGACCAATTTAATGTGGTCAAAAAGTGTTGCCCAACGAACTCATCCTTTCTTTTGAAATGCTTGATTTTTTGGCGAAAGAACGAAGTTTTTATCTCAATTCTATCGAGAGTTATCGTCTGGAATGACACATACATATATATATATATATATATATATATATATATATATATATATATATATATATATATATACATATATATATATATATATATATATATATATATATATATATATACATATATATATACATATATATATACATATATATATATATATATATATATATATATATATATATATATATATATATATATATATATATATATATATATATACATATAAAAAAGCGTTAAAATCCAGGAATCATTTCAGAATGCCTGAAAACAGATTTCGATGAAGAAAATGTTTGAAAATTTTTATTTTAAATTTTTTGGAGCCATTGCAATAGCTTCATTTTCTAAGAAAATTCGCTAATTGATATTATGCCTTAACAGCATTCGGGCTTAGAAAGGCATGAACTCAATAGTTCCGTAAGTAATTGATAGCAATTGGAACAAAATGAAGCCCGGAACCTTATTTTCGGTTCCATGTCTATCTGTCGGTCTGTGGTTATTCCTCACGATCAAAACTATAAGTTTTAGTTAGATTTTGATGAAAGTTTCAGGAATTTTTAGGATTCAATTATTGTGACTCACAATTTGTTATTCAACTAAACCGTCTATTTCACGTCAAGCGGAGGAACTATACTTCCCACCCAGCTTTCAGATTGTCAGCTAAAAAATGCATTGCCGTCGTATCAGCACTAGCCATGCCCGAACGTGAATTTCTTATAATGTCGATTTCTCCTGACCTATCGGTCAGGTAGTCAGATTGTCTTGTTTGCATACTTTGAATTTCGTTGTGGTTGGATGCAGTTGAGGAGATCGTTGTACCTACGAACTGGTGTACATAAGAACGAGGCTCATAAAATGTCGGGTAAACTTGGCAATCGTCGGGGTCCAGGCGCCTCATTTTGGATGAGTAACCCACACATTTAATCTCAGCTAAATCGAACAAACTGGAAAGTCACAACAAGAATCATTCCAAAACATATATTTTCTTATGTTTCTAGTTAGTGTGATGCACATTTAACTTCAGTTCACTTCTCTTTAGTATTAATTAGGGCTTTTATTTTGTATTTTTAGCGAATTTTTGAAGAAAATTAAGCTATTGCTCTCGCCTCAAAATTTGTAGAATGTGAATTTTTGAAAAAATGTTATGCAGAAATCCGTTTTATGCTATTCTGAATAATATTCTGAAGTTAAACGCATTTTTCAATGTATGAATGTGTGTATGTATGTATATATGTATGTATGTATGCATGTATGTATGTATGTATGTGTCATTCCAGACGATAACTGTCCGTAGAATTGTGTTGAAAACTTCAAACAAATTTTAAAATGTTAAGGACACAAAACGAAAGTTCAAGTTCGTTGGCCAGCATGATCGGATTACATCTTCGGGTTTAAATTGTATCAAGTTTTCAAAAATTTCAAAGTTGAAAAATCAGTCAAAAATCGAAATAATGCCGTTCGCTAGTTGTAAAAATCGGTAATATTTGCATGAAACATTGTCCAAATTCAGATTGAACTACTCTTATGAAAGTATCCCTGTATAACCAATCCTAGAACCATGCTGTTTAAAACGTAGGTAGTAGGTGTTTGTTTAAAAAAAAAAAAAAAAAATGTAATCAATAGCGACTGAAATGTCGAAGATTTCTTCAAAAATTCGCTCATGGGGTCATGCTGCATGACTGGACTTTTTTCTCTCATGTTTCTAGTTAGTGTGATGCACATGAGTCATGTTCCCCTCTGTTTAGTATTAATGAGGGCTTTTATTTTGTATTTTTAATCTACTGTAACCATAGGGCAGAAGTAAAAATGGAGTGTAGTTGTACCTAAGAACAGAAAAAACGTTGTACCAATATCACGTTGGCACGTGTTCGTAGGTAGGTACAACGGGTCTGTGAAAGTATCCAAATGAGCTTGTAGGAGTTTAAATGATTATCATTAGAGGACTTTACAGTTCTATCTATTGCTTCCTCACTACTGAAGGTAGGGAAACTTTGAGTTCGTGATTGAAGTCGAAAAAATTTTGTCCTCCAAAATCAAAATTTCCAGTTCCTTTTTTGCATTTTAGAGTTTGCTGATCAATTTTGGTCTGTCTGTGGTAAATATTTATCACGCCCAAAACTATACCAAGTTTCAGTTCGATTCCGATGAAATTTTTTTGGATTGTGCGAGTTAGCCCCTAGACGGTCTTCTATAATTTTCAAAGCCGTTGAATCAACAATAGCTCGTACGCATGCGCAAACTTTAATTTCTCATAACGTTGATTTCTTATCATCTGTTAGTCCGTTTTCTTTCAAACTTGGTACGTAATTGGGTATACGTTCTACAAAAATGCAGTACAAATTATATTTATATGATTTTGATGAAATTTTTAGGGATTGTACGGAACAGCTTTTGGACGGTCCCCTATAACTTTCATTGCCGTCGCACAAACAGTAGTCTCTGCGCATGTGCAAACATTAATTTCTTACTACGTTGACTTATCATCTAGTTGGTCCGGTTCCGTTCAAACTTGGAGAGCAGATGGGTATATGTTCCAGGAAAATTCCCTATGATTCATATCGCGATTGGTGGAGTAATAACTACATATAGCGCAAGCGCAAAACTAAAATTGAACGACACAAAAATAACTCCGAGACTAATGAACCGATTTTGGTTTATTATTTCCAATAATAAGCCTATGTGATCGTATAGCAAAAAAAATTTTATAACCCCCCCTCAAACTTTGACACTTTACGTTTCAAGGTGTGTAGAATCCAAATTTGAAATGTCCGTCCGCCGTTCGCCGTCCGCCGTTCCCCGTCCGCCGTCCGGGCCATAAAAGGCCTTAGAATTGACTTTAAAAATCTGTTCTTTCGCACATAGACTCCACTTGGGGTCTAGTTGGTCCTAACTTCTCGTCAGCTCGATCGCTCCACACCCATTGGTGCTATGAGCCAAAAATAGGTGAAAAAGTGTCTTTTTTTTGTATATTTCAAGTTGTATAGAAATTGGAGATTTATGAGTGAAAAGAAAATGTTAGCTATTAATTTTATGGAAAAAAAAAAGTATTCTAAATGATACTCTTCTATTCAAAAAGAGATTTTGGATTTTAGGCTATTTTTTTTGCAATTTTATAGATTTTTTAAAACAAAATTTAATGAAGTTCAAGTTTTTAGCATAATTTTGTACATAAATTGTTGAATGTTCTATTTCATAGTTGATAAACTTTATTTGATTAATCTTATGCTAAAAAATATCAATTTAACGATTCTTAGCCATTTTTAGTGATTTTGTCAGCAAATTTTTTTAAATTTGACCAATTAAATGATATCAATATACAGTATAGGTAACACTTTTATGTGTTGGAAAGATGACTTGGTAATTAATTGTTGTTTATCATCTATATTAAAAAGCGTAAAATTGTGAGATTCCGCTGCTGCAATGGATTGAACACATTTTTGAGGTCCGAAGCTCCGAGTTCCGATACTAAATATACTATAAGCGGCGTTTAATTATGGACCAGAGATCTACGTAGAAGTGCTGTCTAATACATAAAATAAACCTTTGTGTAATAATTTGCAGCATATGAAATTTTGGAACTACACTTAACAGCAAAAAAACCGGCGCACCCTATATTTTGTTATTTTTTCACCTTAGCTTCAATTGGTTAATTTTTTTTTTTTATTTTTTTAGCATGTGCCAAGTAAATTCGGTATCTTATGAGAGAACAGCAAGGAACAGAGTGGCAAATAAAAAATAGCCGTTTGAAAAAATCAGCTTTATTCACAAAACTTCGATGGTTGGACAAAAGTAACAAAACATTCTTTTGCAGTTCTCGTGTGAAAAAAAAATTGAAAAACGAATTTTTTTTTTTTTTTTTGAAAATAAATTTTTTAAATATCGGGGTGGTACCTTCCCTTGCTTGTACCACCACCTGTATTCTTCTCGGCATGCTGTTGATCAAATTTGAAACCCTTTCTTGTCTGACGAGGTCCCATTCTGCGAGGACCGCTGTCCTGAGGTCTTGAAGGTTTACAGGAGGGTTCGGCCGCCTTCGGATGCACTTCTCTAGCTCGTCCCATAGATGTTCTATGGGATTGAGGTCGGGGCTGCGAGCTGGCCATTGTAGGTTGCGCATGCCAACCTCTTTGAGGTAGTCAGTAACCACGTTTGCTACGTGTGACCGCGCGTTATCGTCCATAAAAATAAAATTATCGCCGGTGTAAGGGGCTAATGGCACTACATAATCTTCCAGGATGTCAGAAATGTACCTCAGTGTGGTTAGACTCCCTCGGGGGTACACATGGAGTTCCGTATTCGCCTCTGAAGTGATTCCACCCCAAACCATTTTAGAACCTCCCGCGTTAGGCACCCTTTCAGGAATATTGCACTGAGCGAAACGCTGCCCTCGTCTCCTCCACCCGCTAACACGACGATCTGAAGCGAATAGTGAGAACCTGGACTCATCGGAAAACATTAGAAGTGCTGAAAGGGTGCCTTACGGGAGTGGGTCTGAAATGGTTTGAGGTGGAATCACTTCAGAGGCGAAAACGGAACTCCATGTGTATCCCCGAGGGAGTCTAACCACACTGAGGTACATTTCTGACATCCTGGAAGATTATGTAGTGCCATTCGCCCCTTACACCGGCGATAATTTTATTTTTATGGACGATAACGCGCGGTCACACGTAGCAAACGTGGTTACTGACTACCTCTAAGAGGTAGGCATGCGCAACCTACAATGGCCAGCTCGCAGCCCCGACCTCAATCCCATAGAACATCTAAGGGACGAGCTAGAGAGGTGCATCCGAAAGCGACCGAACCCTCCTGTAAACCTCCAAGACCTCAGGACAGCGGTCCTCGCAGAATGGGACCTCATCAGACAAGAAAGGGTTTCAAATTTGATCAACAGCATGCCGAGAAGAATACAGGCGGTGGTACAAGCAAGGGAAGGTACCACCCGATAATAAAAAAATTTATTTTCCAAAAAAAAAAAAAATTCATTTTTCAATTTTTTTTTTTTTTTTTTTTCACACGATAACTACAGAAGAATGTTTTGTTACTTTTGTCCAAACATCGAAGTTTTGTGAATAAAGCTGATTTTTTCAAACGGCTATTTTTTATTTGCCACTCTGTTCCTTGCTGTTCTCTCATAAGATACCGACTTTACTTGGCACATGCCCAAAAAAAAAAAAAAAAAAAAAAAAAAATTAACCAATTGAAGCTAAGGTGAAAAAATAACAAAATATAGGGTGCGCCGGTTTTTTTGCTGTCAAGTTTAATATTGGATGACATTCCGAGAATAACGAATCAAATTCCCCCGGTCCTTTTGAAGTCCTGCTCCGCAAATCTCACTCAGCCCCTCACTACATTGTTCAACAGATCGTTGTCTGCTGGTGTCTTCCCAAAACCGTGGAAAATTTCCTATAGCACACCAATCCACAAGAGTGGCGACAAATCAAATGTTTAAAACTGCCGGCCCATTTGTTATATCTCAAAGATCCAGAAGGTTTCCGAAAAAAAAGAAAAAATTATAACTGAGCAAATAATTCCACTATTTTCTTTCTGCATTTTTCCAAAACAGCATGGATTCGCTCGAGGCAGATCCACGACTTCCAATTTGCTTGAGTTCCAGGAGTTCACTCTACAAGCGTTTCATAAGGGGATCTCATTTCGATCGACTTCTCGAAGGCCGTCTCTCACACCGAGCCATCAGTTTTAAGCTCACTTGGGGTATTTGGCAGCCTACTTGAATGAATGAGAACTTATCTTGTCGACCGATCGATGCTGGTCAAGTCCCTTTTCCGCCACATCAGGTGTAACACAAGAATCACATCTGGGTGCATGCTTCATTGCATGGAGTGCAATTTCTTCTGCTAAAGCCCAAAAGTTGCATCACCATCCCAGCTTTCCAACAGTGTAGTCAATTTTTATTTTATTTTAGTTTGTTAATTGGGAGAGAAAGGTATGTTTGTATGTTGAAAAACGTGGTCTTAGCGAATTTTTTCTTAGAAAATAAAGCTATTGCAATGGCTCCAAAAATTTTAAAATAAAAATTTTCAAAAATTTTCTTAATCGAAATCTGTTTTGAGGCATTCTGAAATGATTCCTGGATTTTAACGCTTTTTTATATATATATATAAGTATATATATGTATGTGTCATTCCAGACGATAACTCTCGATAGAATTGAGATAAAAACTTCGTTCTTTCGCCAAAAAATCAAGCATTTCAAAAGAAAGGATGAGTTCGTTGGACAACACTTTTTGAGTACATTAAATTGGTCAAATTTCAAAAAATGTACTAAAAAATCACTAAAAATAGCTAAAAACAGCTAAAAATTAACAAATTTATATTTTTTAGCAGAATGCTACTCGAAAAAAATTTCCTATCGAACATGAACTAGGACATTTACAAATTTCAAGCACAAAATTGTACTGAAAAATGTACTTGAATTTCATTAAAATAAGCTAAAAAATCGATAGGAACACTTGAAAAAATCGTACAAATCCACCAAATCGTTTGTTCATTGGAATATTACTGACAAAAAGTTAATTTGCTATAAAATGTATAATGAAATTTTTATTTGTCCCCAAAGTGCTCAAATTTCAACAGATGATTTAACATAAATATAATACGACCGTTTATGAAAAATTCGCTCATACGATCATGCTGCATGACTGTAAACTTCTATTTTTATATGAAATCGAGGATTTTTTTGAAAAATCGCCCCTAAGAAAATACTAGTTTGGTCGGTGTCTACCAATTTTTCACGCTGAATCGATTAGTCGATTAGTTTGCATAGGCCTTTCACACCAAACGAACCCGAATCAATCAGAATCACTGCGAATCAAGATGAATCTGACTGACCAAGATTCAGCTTTGAGCGCTCCGTTTAAATGTGAAGGGACTCTTGTCCCGCCTTCAGACAGGACAAATCTGGTTCAATCAGATTTGATTCGATGTCCCACTTGATTCAACCGGTCAGCTTCCTCGACCGGTCAGTCTTAAATCAACAACCATACGAGATGGACGTGGAATTATTAATTTTAAAAGTAAAAGAAAATAGTGCGATATATGACGCCAGTGATACAAATCACAGCAACAGAAATGTCATATCTTCTGTGTGGAGGAAAATCGGCGAAGATTTAAACATTCCAGGTAAGAATTATATTGTACTCAGTAATAAAAATATGACCAAATTGATTGTATTTTGCAATATTAGAATTTTTTGGCTATAAATGAAAAGAAATTGTACAACACCACACTGTGTATCAATAATATTTTAATTTAAAAAAAAGGAAAATCTTTTTTTTAAACACTTCTTGTTTTCTGTTTCCGCCGGCCGTTGCCTCCTACGAAACACTATTGCATTTAAAACAACTGCGTCCATGATGATAGCTCAAAAGTAACTAAAAGAAGGAAAACAAAAAGAAGATGAAAGGATTTTTATGGATTCAGGTTGATTCAGCTGGTGAGAAAGCGTGGAGATGACGAATCAGATTCAACTTGATTCGGAGCGATCCAGATTGATTCGGATTCGTTTGGTGTGAAAGTGGCCGGTTAGCAAAGTCGAAGGATTCAAGTTCAGTTCCAGGATCGGGACGACAAGTATTTGAATTCAACTCCGAAACATATTTTTAAATGCTTGTTACAAGGATTTGCAGACATACACACACATAGTCTGGCCCGATCACACAGGAAGCGTTATAACGCGACGTTAGGCGTTCCAGTAACGTCGCGTTACCGAGATACGGTACATTGCATCACCCCCGTCACACACACGGCGCGGCGGTACCTATCAGCGATACTTTCAGTAACACGACGCCAGCCAAGCGGGTTCTCCTCGGTCCTTCTGGTTATCTCTGGATATTCACCGCTAGTAGTTCATGTAGGTCCTCGAAATTTTGTCTCGACATGCGGAAATAGTTCACAAAACGATCTTCATGTGAGCGCAACTCCCGACATAGACAGTGGTATTCCCCTAGCTCTTCCCTCCTTTGATTGATTGGGTGCACCCAATACCGTCTATTCCTGCGATCTTATAGCGCTAGAAGAAGCAGAGCTTCTTCCTCATCGGAGTCATTGTCAGAAATCATTATAGATTATAGACGAATTAGATAAATTATAGACGCTGGGAACCGCGAACCCCTTGAGTAGCACAGACAAGACTGGGTCTCGCGCCCTGATAACGCCCAATAATAACGCGGTGTATGTGACGTTGCTATATCGCCGAACGTCGGGGGGAACGCGCGTTCATATAACGTCGCGTTATAACGCGTCCTGTGTGATCGGGCCTTAAAAAGTAAAATGTGAGTGGAAATTTTACCACTGTAAAAAAAAAAAAAAAAAAAAAAAAAAAAAAAAAAAAAAAAACAGCCGTTTGATTTTAGTGGAGACCACAACTTTTAAATCTCTCGAAAGAGAGAACAATGCTTCCGCTCCCTATAGGTAGACTTGGGAGCAATTTAAGAGAAGAAATTTAACATTTAGGTCTTGATCGTCTATTCAATAGATCCGCTAGCAGCGCGTGATTTCTCTGTCTTTTGGCGCTTAGAAACCCCTTTTAAGGTAAAACTCTCAGCCCACCTTTTTTTTTCAAACTCCTGATTTTCATTTGTCTCTCTAATTTTTTATGAACCATTTTCCGCTAAATGGACCCCATTTTCGTTAATCATAAGAAAAGTGCCTACTAGGAAACAAACGGAAAAACTTCTGCCAAGTTGGGTGTGGCACATTGCTTCCTGGTTCATTTATCATGAACAGAGCCCTTCAAGTGCCATTTTGCCATGGCGCCATCCTTAAGTGCCATGTTTAGCCAATTTTTGGGTAAAAAGCCATTTTTTGCCAATTTCTGGGGAAATGCCACGTTTGTGCCATTTTCGCCTGATTTTCTTTAAAATTTGTGAAAAAAAAAAAAAAAATTTTTTGGGGAAAATTTGCAAAAAGTTGGGGTTTCAAGTATTTTTTTCAAAAATTTCTCAAAAATGGCAAGCTAACAAGGGCTTTTTCACGAGCTGTCAGGGAGAAGATTAAAGACAAGGTGAAGGCCGTCCTCTCCAGGAATTGTGTATGGGAAGAACGTAGCTGCCAATCTAGCAGGGGATGTAGCCACCCTCAAGGAAGACTGGGAAGCTGCGGATGTTCTCTCAATGAAGTATGCCCCGTCAACATCAGCTGACGTAGAGAGGTCATTTTCAAAATTGAAATATATTTTAAGTGACCGACGCCTTGGTTTCGTCATGGATATCATCTCGGCCCACCTGAAATTGTTCTACAACAATTTTAACCCAGAGGAAGAGATTATTCATTCTCCTATATAGATTTAAATTCAATTTTTTGTATTCAATTTGTAATTTGTAGCATGCTCTCAAGTTTTAATTTCCTATCAATGGGGAGGGGGGGGGGGGGGGGGGAAAGTTTTAATTTTGAAGAATAAATGCCATGTTTGGCCAAAAGCCATGTTTGGCCAAAATAAGTGCCATTTTGCCATGTTTTTTAGAGCCTCGTTTGGCAAAAATAAATGCCATGTTGTGAAGGGCTCTGATCATGAATTAGTTTGATGAGATGGAAAGTTTGAAATGAGCTTGAAAAATTCCATAGAGGAAAAGGAATAGCTTAATATGTCATGATTGGTCAATTAAGAAACGAAAAAATTATACTCATATAATTTACGTTTGTGCAAACGTAGACTGAACTGATGAGTTGAAAACAATTAAATAGGTACGGGACCATCTACACCTTTGTGCGAATTAATGGAATCAAACTGAAAAAACTGAGTTTTGGAGTTTTGTTTTGTTGGAATCATTATTCCAACTCTGTAATCAGCTGATATGGCTGTCCAAAGTCCACAGCTGTCCACAGCTATCTCCCACTGTGATTTGCATTCAAGGAAGCCATTTTCTGTTTGTTTTCTTAGTTTCTCTCCATTGTGCCTGTTTTTGCTATACACAGCTGATTTCACATCTTCGTGTGCCATGGATATCACCCCAAGGAAGAGGCAAGCAATCGTGACATTGTGTGAAATCACTTCCTTAACTCAAAGGGACATAGCAAGTAAGTGTAGCGTGAGTCAAAGTGCAGTCCGCCAGATTTTGAAGCTGAAGAAAACCTCCGGCTCTTTTTCCCCATAAAGTTTGGAAATTGTGGGGGAAAGGGAGCAAATTCAGCCAGAGATGATGCCTTTCTGCCAAGAAAAAGTAAGATTTATCCAACTAAAAATAGTTACTTATGACCTTCAGAATGATTTAGCAGCTACAGGAACTATAATTCATGACACAACAGTCCGCCGACGTTTATTGGAAGGTGGTCAGCGAGCCCAGGTGCCATTGAAAAAACAACTTCTGACGAAGGTAATGTTGGAGAAAAAACTGAATTGGGCAAAAAAATACAAGGACTGGAGCAAGGAACGTTGGAGAAAAGTATTATTCTCGGATGAAAGTAATTTTCTGGTGCAGGGAGTCAGAGTGCAGCATGTGCGCAGAGGTATTGACGAGAAAGTCTCCCCTAAGCATATTGCTCAGTTTGTGAAACACCCCCAAAAGAAGATTTTCTGGGGCCGTTTCTCCTATTTTGGACCAGGGCTACTTGTACCAGTTGAAGGGATGATGAATGGAGAAAAATACATTGAAGTACTGTGTTCCAGAGTGGTTTCACTGCTCAAGCGACACTGCATCCAAATGGTAGCGGTGTGTTCCAGCAAGATTTGGCATACTGCCATACTTCAAAACAAGTGAAGCAATTCTTCTCACAAACTGGTGTAAAGATGTTAGAATGGCTCGGGAACTCACCTGACTTGAATCCCATTGAAAATTGTTGGGTCATCTGCAAAGGACGACTGAGGAAGATGGACTGCACCACAAAATACAGGATGATTTTAGCACTTCTAAAGATCTGATTCTGCAATGAAAAATTCCTCAAACAGTGCTAAACCTAGGTTGACTCAATGCCTTAACGGGTTAAGTCTGTTATAGACAATAAGGGTGGGCACACCAAGTGGTAAATTCCATCCAAGTACCCATATTTTAATGATTACCTATGTGAATAAAGGCGTTTTTATATAGAAAATCGGCTTGATTCCATTAATTTGCACAAGGGTGTACAACCTAACCCGCGCATTCTCTGACAATTTCATCGAAATTGGATGAAAACAGTGGAAATTAAGGTCGTTACAAGGATTTTACATAGGCGCATGCGCAGTAGCTATTAATGAAACAATCATGTTGAAATTGATATGGGATGATCAAATCGTCATCTCCCAACTATCATCCAAATTTGAGCGAGATCAGACGACTTAGGGCGTGAAAAAATGGAGCATAATGGAACTTACGTTTATGCATGCGCAGAGTGAAGTATTGATTTGACAACAATGAAACTGACAGGGGACGGTCTACCCCCTACCCCGCACATTCCCTGACAATTTCATCGAAATCGGATGAAAACAGTGGAAATTAAGTCGTTACAAGGATTTTACATAGGCGCATGCGCAGTAGCTATTAATGATACAATCATGTTGAAAATGATATAAGATGATCAAATTGTCATCCCCCAACTATCATCCAAATTTGAGCGAGATCGGACGACTAGGGCGTGAGAAATTGATGCTTGGTAGAATTTAGGGGAGAGTGGGGCTCATTAAAACACGGGGCACAATGAAACTGTTGGTGTACTGGGTGTTCCCAGGGGTCTAGTGCAATGGGATTCTGGCAGAATGCGCTGTGGGTCACCCCCATCAAAGTCTGCTATTGCCGTCTTTCCACTAGTAGCGTGACATACTCTACAAGGTAAAGTGCGTTTTTTGTGGTGAAACTAAAATTTCTCGTCCAACGGGTTTTTGTCTCCAGGAAAAAGTAATTGGGTTATTCAATTAGATCTCATGGCATTTCATTACACATGTATCCCTTCAGATTCTGCCTGACTTTGCCATTTCTACCTCTTCACGTTCATGATTGATCTTATGGGGTTCCTTGAAACAGAGGTGTCTGGGGCACAATGAAACGTTTCATGTAGCCCCTAGAGTGTTTCATTGTACCTACCCCATTATGTGTTTTTCACTGAGCAGTAAGCAGTTCTTTTTATCGTTTTGTTTCCGAGGGGTTTGAAATAGGCAGCTGAAAACCAGCAAAAGACATCTTGTTGAAGATGATAACATGAAGGCAACTGTAGAAGTGTCTTGGGCGGATGCAGCGTGTATCGTGCTGCAGATCTAAAGAATTTAAACTATGTGATGTTAAATTTTATTGAAATTTGAGCAGTTATAGCGCAAATATTTTTTGTAAAGCATTTTATTGCCATTGTAAAACCAATTTAATGTGCTCAAAACGTGTTGGCCAACAAAATCATCCTTTCATTTAAAAAGCTTCTTTTTTTTGGCGCAAGAACATGAACTTTATTCAAATCCTATGCAGAGTTTTCGTCTGGAATGACACACAACCACACGCACTGAGGAATCGTTTCAAAATGCCTCAAACGGTTTCCTTGAAAGAATTTTCTGTTTAATTTCGAGTTTGAAATTGGTTGAGCCATTTGATAGCTTCATTTTCTAAGAAAATTCGCTAAATGCAGCACCTTCGTGGAGCCTCCCGTAGATATAAAGATGCCGTTGAAAAACCTTCTACGGCACAGGGCTCTAAAAGACAAAAAGGTTTCATTTCATTCGGGGTCAATTGCAGCGATTTGAACATTGGCTTAAAATTAAATTATTTCTTTGTACCTTAATAGGATCAGTTGAACTTTTTTTCTTACTACAGATGTCTTTTCTTACGTCTTTAAATTTATTATTATTGGATAAATAACGTTTAAAAAAAAACAATTGTGTGTTCTTTCAGTAGTTTCAAGGTACCCCTGACATGGGGTACAATATAAAAAAATTATATTTTTGGAAAATGGCCGCTCATGGTCACCCATGACGTATAAAATAGTGATTGACGTATTTCTTTCATAAATTACATTCTTAGGTAACAGGAAAAAACTGAAAAGTTGAAAAAAAATCTCAGGCGAGGGAGCTATGGGCAAAATCAACTTTTGTGTTTCATTGTGCCCCACCTTCCCCTACGTTTGCGCATGCGCAGTGTGAGATATTGAGTCAAGAACGATGGAACTGATACGGAACCGTCTACCTCCTAGCCCGCACATCCCCTGAAAATTTCATCCAAATCGGATGGAAACTGTGGAAAATAAGCTTGTTACAAGGATTGGCGGACACACTACAAACACACACACACGCACACAGACAGACATACACGGAACCAGAATTGTTCAGAATGGTCTAAAACGTGAAACGCGAGTTGAAATTTTGATTTTGGGGACCAAACATTTTTCTTCTCCCAACAGTGAAAACTCGGAAGCAGAATTGTTAGGTACACAACTTTTTAAGATGGCGGGCGGTGACTAAGATTCGGGTCAGCGCAGATCCGTGGGTTAACCCCAACAGGTGGATTCCGGAATCCGAGCGTTATCACAAGAAGATCCCGAGTCAACCGATGGTGGAACAGTCATTTCGTCGTTTTGACGAGAAAACTCAGGGTCTTGGGTTAATCCAAGGAAAACTCCCGTGGCAGAACTGCCCTGCCTACCTCAAGGTAGAGTTATCTTTTGACTTTTTATGTCTTTGCTATGCACATCAACTAATAAAACGTCACGGAAAATTGCTCACGAAAATATTTTGATGATTTCCGCTTACAACCGAGTCGTTGCTAGGGAAATGGTACTTCGTCGTTTTTCATCCCACAAAATTCGTTGACCATTCGTTCGAAAGTTCTCGATTTATCCAACCATATTATGTTAACTACTGCGAAGTGCGTGGCCAACAAGCTGAGTTATGAGCAAGGTTATTTGAATAATTGTGTACACTCAGGTGATCATTCTCAATAATTGATATTGTGAACATGATTGCAACCGCTTGTTAATTTCTGATGATTTCATTGAGCTGGTGTTTCGATGATTTGATTCATAGCAGGTGATCCAAATATTGCAAGAACGGTTTGATTTGTGAAGCGGTGGTTAAATCATTTTAATAGGTAATTTCTATGCTTTACACTCTAGGAAGCTGTAATTTCGTATGTAGCCTCTTTAGGACATTTACTTGACGATGCCCAGGGTCTGGATCAGATGAGTGGCTCTTAAAGCTAATTTCTATGTTTTACACTCTAGGAAGCTGTAATTTCGTATGTAGTTTCTTTAGCACATTTACGTGACGATGCCCAGGGTCCGGATCAGCTGAGTGGCTCTTTGAGCTTGCATACGAGTCTGCAACACATACTTGCCTTCAACTAAAGACATAAAATGTCCCAATGTGTTGCAGACTCGTATGCAAGCGTTTCTTTGATCACAAAAAAAAAAAAACTATAAGTTTGGCAATCGACACCAGTAAGCTACATAAATCTAAATCATAAACATGTTTTCTTGTCACATTATTTCATATGAAGGAAACCTCCACCTCTTCGGTTAGCTATTACTAGTGCATCGCTCTTTTAGTTTGAATAATCTTGAATTGTCGGAGATAATCTGAAGGTACAGTTTTAGGGCCACTGTTGTTTTCTATTTATGTGAATATTTGCCAAATGTTTTGCGCTTTTGTCGATATCATATGTTTGCTGACGATTTTCAGGTTTATTTGCCTAGTAAACTTGGCGATTACCTGGTTGAGTCAGTGCATCAGCTCAACACTGATCTGCTGGCTGTTGCTAGGTGGGCCTATAGAAATGGAATTTCAGTCAATCCTAAGAAAACTCAGGCTATCATTTTGTATAAACACAATATACCCACAGATCCCATTCCGCCAGTTCTTGTTGATGGTGTACCTGTACCTTACCTGTCCCGGGTTAGAAATCTTGGTGTTTACGTGGACAAGACTTTACCCTGGGAACACCACATAACTAATGTATGCGGTCGAATATTTGGTGCTTTGCATAGTCTTAGATGCCTGTCTTGTTTCACTCCCCATCCCCTCAAGAAAAGGCTTGCCACATCTCTGGTTCTCCCTCACTTATTATACTGTTCTACATTCATATCTTGCTCTCTTTCTGCTGCCTTATTTAATAAAATAAAAGTTGCATATAATGCCTGTGTCCGCTATGGTCATGACATAAAGCCTCGCCATTCAGTTCACGGATATACTATACTTTGTTTGCCTCTTGACAACTACTTAAATTTGAGAATACTTAAATTTCTGTTTCTGTTCCTGAAAGGTTCCCCTCCTCCTTACCTGCGTTCCTTATTTCATGGGTCCACCTCTTTAGGGTCCACCTCGGTCTTTAGGTATTCTGGTTCCATCTCACGAAGGATTTTTTTTCAGCAAGTTCTAAGATGGGGCTAGGATCTGGATCGCCCTTCCAACTTCTTTACGCTCGTTGCCCACCCTAGGGCGTTTCCAGTCGGCGGTCATAAATTATTTTATTACCAGAGAGTAAAATCCTGCACATACATGCAAACCCCCTCCCCTCTCCCCCACCCTTTTGATCATTCTTCACTTTTAAAAAATTAATTTACCACTTATGTCTTTCTCTCTTAATTTGTAGTTTTTATTTTTATCAATAGCCCTCATTAAAAAAAAAAAAAAAATTATTGTACAACTCTAACAATATAATTCATGTCTGCATTATGTAATACTTTCTTGTACCCAGCAGAATAAAGGCTTGTTATTATTATTATTATTAGTACAAACTTCGAGACTTAGATAATATCGCGATTTTTGTTACAAAATGTCTAAGTACTCGGCTATTTATTGATTCCAATTTTTTCCTGCCTCTTTAGAATGTTACTTACTTTAAATATTATTATACAAAAAGTTCTTGAAATATATCCACGAATTAGTATTGTTTATTTTACTTTATTTATCTGTAGTAGGTAACTGTCCTCAACTTTTCTTGTGAAAACGAGGTTTTTTTCACAAAATTGCACCAAGGAGCCAATGTAGGTATAGGAAATAGAATATGTTCCGTATTAACAATAATTTCGGAACCGCCTAGAAAAAAAGACGATTTGTCGCGTACGCAGTAACCATGGCCGATGTACCTCATGAAATCACAGATTTTTAAATGCCCAAGCTTCAGCTATGTGCGAAGAGTGCCAAGAAGAAGAGGATACATTAGAACATAAGATTATGATGTGTTCAACATTCTCCACGCCTCGTAAAATACTGTTCGACGACCTAACTCCGCTAGTCGATTCCCCATTCCGCTACAACGATATAATAAGAACCAACTCGACATTCCACAGACTCTATGAATTTATAGTTGAAATAAACAAGGTGGGGGTAAAGCATAATTATGTCCTCCCAGATTGGTAAAATTCTAGACTGTGCGGCGGGCGCACAGTGGGACGAAATGCGATTCTGGCTGGACAAAAATATTTTATTGGCTATTCTTATTGGAAATTTCACGCTGATTCCGAATATACCATATGTTCCTATACCTAAATAGCTCTTTAATGGATGTTTCTTTAAAAAACCTCGAAAAAACACGTTTTTTGAAATATTTTCCCATTTTTTATCCTTAAGATGTACTGGAAACGTGTTTTGCTCAATGGAAAAGTTATAGAGAATTAAATCCTGCGTCGATTCGTCACCAAGGAAAGTAAAACTTTTGGTAAAATAAGGAAGTTATCGAATTTCAAAGTTTTCCAAGACCGGAAAATACCATTTATTGCCGTATTAGAGGTGAAACTTGATATTCAATCGACTTTCACAAAATAGAAAAGTTGTAAACCATCAAATTCTGCAGCGATTGACTACCAATTTTTTCGAAAAACACCAATAATTAAGAGATTTATGATGTTTCAAAGTTTTTGACAACTCTTATTTTCCACTTTTTCACTACGCTGATTCCCAGGAACCTATCATCACCTCACCATTCCTTCATATATGCGTTCAACAACTATTATGGTACACCGTGAAACCAATTCCAGCTGCAAATATTTGCAAGTAATCATGATACCCTCGTCAACGATGTGAAAGTGTGCCAAAACTCTGGTATAATTAGATAAATAAATCTTAGATAATTTTAAAATTATAAATTTATAAAATATTTATAAATCTAGATAAATCTTACTTTTCCCTTGTTTAGTGCTAGTGTGTATAATTTATTCCAGAATTTTGCTTCCAAGTCTACCAAGGTAGCGGAAGCATTGTTTTCACTTTTTGGGGATGAAAAAAAAAGTCCTCCAAAATCAAAATTTCCACTCACATTTCACGTTTTGGGCCTTCCTGAACATTTTTGGTTCCGTGTCTGTCTGTGTGTGTCCGCAAATCCTTGTAACGCGCGAAAATCCGAAACTATTGGACCGATTTTTATGAAATTTATAGGAGGTACGTAGGTAGGCATAGGTATATACGAATATAGACATATGTTTTATACATTACAACATATCTATACATAGTAGGTATTGGATACGAGGAAGCTATTACCCACACCCACTTGGCAGATGTATTTTCATGCATGAATAAGAAGCTTTGCTATCTTTGGTTGCAAAATTATGGAATAAATTATACACACTAGCACTAAACAAGGGAAAAGTAAGATTTATCTGATTTATAAATATTTCATTAATTTTAAAATTAGGTATCTAAGATTTATTTATCTAATTATACCAGAGTTTATGCACACTTTCACAACGTTGACGAGGGTATCGTGATTACTTGCAAATATTTGCAGCTGGAATTGGTTTCACGGTGTACCATAATAGTTGTTGAATGCATATATGAAGGAATGGTGAGGTGATGATAGGTTCCTGGGAATCAGCGTAGTGAAAAAGTGGAAAATAGGAGTTGTCAAAAACTTTGAAACATCATAACTTTCTTAATTATTGGTGTTTTTCGAAAAAATTGGTAGTCAATCGCTGCAGAATTTGATAGTTTATAACTTTTCTTCTTTGTGGAAGTCGATTTAATATCAAGTTTCACCTCTAATACGGCAATAAATGGTATTTTCCGGTCTTGGAAAACTTTGAAGTTCGATAACTTCCTTATTTTACCAAAAGTTTTACTTTCCTTGGTGACGAATCGACGCAGAATTTAATTCTCTATAACTTTTCCATTGAGCAAAAAACGTTTCCAGTACATCTTAAAGATGAAAAATGGGAAAATATTTCAAAAAACGTGTTTTTTCGAGGTTTTTTAAAGAAACATCCATTAAAGAGCTATTTAGGCATAGGAACATATGGTATATTCGGAATCAGCGTGAAATTTCCTATACGAATAACCAATAAAATATTTTTGTATAGCCAGAATCGCTTTTCGTCCCACTGTGCGCCCGCCGCACAGTCTGAATTTGACCGATCTGGGAGGACATAATTATGCTTTACCCCCACCTTATAAGAAATTATTGTTTTTTGCTTGTTTTGTTTTTATTTATTTATTGGCATTTTACAATGTATGTACACACCCATACATAACATGATATTTACAAGTTCTATTTACAGGTTTAAATGTCTTTGTTTATTTCAACTATAAATTCATAGAGTCTGTGGAATGCCGAGTTGGTTCTTATTATACCGTTGTAGCGGAATGGGGAATCGAGTAGCGGAGTTAGGTCGTCGAATAGTATTTTACGAGGCATTGAACACATCATAATCGTATGATTTAATGTACCCTCTTCTTCTTGGCACTCTTCGTACATAACTGAAGCTTGGTCATTTAAGAATCTGTGATTACATGAGGTACATCGGCCATGGTTACTGCGTACGCGACAAATCGTCTTTATTTCTTGGCAGTTCCGAAATTATTGTTAATACGGAACATATTCTATTTTCCTATACCTACATTGGCTCCTTGGTGCAATTTTGTGAAAAAAACCTCGTTTTCACAAGAAGAGTTGAGGACAGTTACTACAGATAAATAAAGTAAACTAAACAATACTAATTCGTGGATATATTTCAAGAACATTTTATAAAATAATATTTAATGTAAGTAACATTCTAAACTTTGAAATTCGATAACTTCCTTATTTTACCAAAAGTTTTACTTTCCTTGGTGACGAATCGACGAAGAATTTAATTCTCTATAACATTTCCATTGAGCAAAAAACGTTTCCAGTACATCTTAAGGATGAAAAATGGGAAAATATTTTAAAAAACGTGTTTTTTCGAGGTTTTTTTAAAGAAACATCCATTTAAGAGCTATTTTAGGTATAGGAAGATGTGGTATATTCGGAATCAGCGTGAAATTTCTTATAAGAATAGCCAATAAAATATTTTTGTCCAACCAGAATCGCATTTCGTTCCCACTCCGGGAGGGCAGGTAGGTGAGCTCATATCCCACTCAAGACTGAAACCCTATGGCGACGCACCGGTGAAGGGCCGTCGTAGCTACCTACTAGAGAAATGCGCCGTAGTTCAGCTCCCTCGGAGCTCGCAGCTGGATCGAGTGGGAAACGCACCTCGCAGAGAATAGCTCAGCTTCGACCCCCACATTATATAACGTCAAGCCGATTGGTGTGGACCGTCAACGTCCTGGGCTTTACGATTCCGGCCTTCGCATTCTGGTTTAGGGGGTTTTTCCACTCCGACATAGGCCCGGCATCTATCAAAAAGTAAGTGGACCAGAGCACTCAATATTACATATATATCTACTTGACCACCTCATTCTCGATGTCCCGATCCCATTATATCCCCCATCCTTTATGCAATGATATAAACCCTCCTTTAGAGTTCAATGTCACTCGTTAGCAGAGCAAGGTGGGCCCTATGGCTATAACCCCTCCCTCTCACGCTCACACTATATGCCTCAAGCCATCAGCTTTACAAGGTGTTCCACAAGTAAGATTCTTGCTTCGGGGTTCCATTAAATTGAAATTAAATTATCATTTCAACAAAAGATACTATAAATTTCAGAGAAGCCCTATTAATAGAGTGGGTCAAAACGGATGTTAGAGAAAAACGTTGTCTATTTCCACGAAAAAAAGAGATACAATGTTAAATCGATTTCGACGGTTAGGCCATCATCAATAACAAACAATAACAGTTATCAGTTATTGTTTTGTTAAAATAAGTATCATTGTTACACAACTGTCATTGTTGTGTAACAATGTTATTGTTTGTTACTGATGATAGCCTAACCGACGAAATGGATTTATCATTGTAACTCTAATTTTTCATGGAAATAGACAACGTTGTTTTTTTCTCACTAACTTCCGTTTCGAAATGGGTTTCCACAACTTCGTCGCGAGTGATTTAGTTCGTAATAGAGGTAGGTATTTATCCGAGGTTGAAGTGGGTTGCATTCGGCATGCGATCAACATTACACAATTTTACACAAGTCACCCGTACTAATTATGATTAACGAGTCCCGTCTCCGCATTCTTGTTTAGAGGTTTTTTCCACTCTGACGTAAACCCGACATCTTTCAAGAAGTAAGTGGCCCACACCACTCAATAGTTCTTATATCTACTCGATCTCCTCATTTTCAATGGCTCGATCCCATTATATCCCAATCCTTCATTCAATAATGTAAACCCTTCTTCAGAGTTCAATGTCTCTCGTTAGCAGAGCAAGGAGGGCCCTATGGCTATAACCCTCCCCCCTCCCCCGTCGCGATAACACCAAATGCCTCAAGCCATCAGCTTTACAAGGTGTTCCACAAGTAGGTAAGATTCTTGCTTCGGGGTTCGATTGAATTGAAATTAAATTATCATTTCAACAAAAGATACAATAAATTTGAGAGAAGCCCTATTAATAGAGTATTTCAAAACGGAAGTTAGAGAAAAACGTTGTCTATGTCAATGAAAAAAAGAGTTACAATGTTAAATCGATTTCGACGTTTAGGCCATGATCAGTAACGAACAATAACAGTTATCAGTTATTGTTTTGTTAAAATAAGTATCATTGTTACACAACTGTCATTGTTGTGTAACAATGTTATTGTTTGTTACTGATGATGGCCTAACCGACGAAATGGATTTAACATTGTAACTCTTTATTTTTCGTGGAAATAGACAACGTTTTTTTCACTAACTTCCGTTTCGAAATGGGTTTCCATAACTTTGTCGCGAGTGGTTTTGTTCGTAATAGAGTGTAGGTATTTATCCGAGGTTTAAGTGGGCTGCGTTCGGCATGCGATCAACATTACACAATTTTACACAATTCGCCCGTACTAATTATGGTTAACGAGTCTCGTCTCCGCATTCTTGTTTAGAGGTTTTTTCCACTCTGACGTAAACCCGACATCTTTCAAGAAGTAAGTGGCCCACACCACTCAATAGATCTTATATCTACTCGATCTCTTCATTTTCGATATCCCGATCCCATTATATCCCAATCCTTCATTCAATGATATAAACCCTTCTTTAGAGTTCAATGTCACTCGTTAGCAGAGCAAGGTGGGCCCTATGGCTATAACCCCTCCCTCTCACGCTCACACTATATGCCTCAAGCCATCAGCTTTACAAGGTGTTCCACAAGTAAGATTCTTACTTCGGGGTTCCACAAAATTGAAATCAAATTATCATTTCAACAAAAGATACTATAAATTTGAGAGAAGCCCTATTAATGGAGTATTTCAAAACGGAAGTTAGAGAAAAACGTTGTCTATTTCCACGAAAAAAAGTTACAATGTTAAATCGATTTCGGCGGTTAGGCCATCATCAGTAACAAACAATAACAGTTATCAGTTATTGTTTTGTTAAAATAAGTATCATTGTTACACAACTGTCATTGTTGTGTAACAATGTTATTGTTTGTTACTGATGATGGCCTAACCGACGAAATGGATTTAACATCGTAACTCTTTATTTTTCGTGGAAATAGACAACGTTTTTTTCACTAACTTCCGTTTCGAAATGGGTTTCCACAACTTCGTCGCGAGTGATTTAGTTCGTAATAGAGGTAAGTATTTATCCGAGGTTGAAGAGGGCTGCGTTTGGCATGCGATTACACCATTTTACACAAGTCACCCGTACTAATTATGGTTAACGAGTCCCGTCTCCGCATTCTTGTTTAGGGAATTTTTCCACTCTGACGTAAGCCCGACATCTTTCAAGGAGCAAGTGGCTCAGAGCACTCAATATTTGTTATATCTACTCGATCTCCTCATTTTCAATGGCCCGGTCCCATTATATCCCAATCCTTCATTCAATGATGTAAACCCTTATTCAGAGTTCAATGTCTCTCGTTAGCAGAGCAAGGAGGGCCCTTTGGCCATAACCCCCCCCCCCCCCCCCCCCCGTCGCGATAACACCAAATGCCTAAAGAAATCAGCTTTACAAGGAGTTCTAAATGTAAGAGCCATGTGATGGGGTTCCATTAAATTGAAATTAAATGATCATTTCAACAAAAGATACTATAAATTTGAGAGATGCCCTATTAATCTAATAGATATTTATCCGAGGTTGAAGATAGATATTTATCCGAGGTTGAAGAGGGCAGCATTTGGCATGCAATCAACATTACACAATTTTACACAATTCGCCCTTACTTACTAATTGTGGTTAACGAGTCTCGTCTCCCCATTCTTTTTTTGGGGTTTTTTCCACTCCAACGTACCCGACATTTTTCAAGCAGTAAGTGGCCCAGAGCACTCAATATTTCTAATATCTACTCGATCTCCTCATTTTTAATGGCTCGATCCCATTATATCCCAATCCTTCATTCAATGATGTAAACCCTTCTTCAGAGTTCAATGTCTCTCGTTAGCAGAGCAAGGTTATGGCTATAACTCCCCCTCACGATAGTACCAAATGCCTTGAGCCATCAGCTTCACAAGGTGTTCCACAAGTAAGATTCTTGCTTCGGGGTTCGATTGAATTGAAATTAAATTATCATTTCCACAAAAAGATATTATAAATTCGAGAGAATCCCTATTATCTGAGTAGGTATTTATCCGAGGATGAAATGGGCTGCATTTGGCATGTGATCAACATTACACAATTTTACACAATTCGCCTTTACGTATTACTAATTATGGTTAACGAGTCTCGTCTCCGCATTAATGATTAGAGGGTTTTTGCCTCACCGACGCAGTTTGATGGAAAAAAATTCCGAAACCACGAAAATTGTCGAAAAAAATCTTTTTGATGCCTAATCGTTTCATTTATGAAGTTAGCTAAAAATAATAATAAGGTGATTTTAGTCTAATGGGTGGTAATTTTGAATTAAGTTTATGAAAACCCTCGGAATATTCCATTTCATGTTATATTTAGAAACTAGGAAGGCATATGAGCGTATTTCACTCGGCGTTCAGATTTCACAGCCATTTTGAAATAAAAACTCACCGTTTCTTATTAAGCAAATTGCTACCGTAAATTGAAGAAAATCTATATTTGCAGAGGATTGCGGAACAAACGGGTTAATAATTCTAATTCTGCATTAAATTGTGTAACTAATAATGCTTCTAGTTTCGAGACTTGACAAACTGGTACTCATATTTTTTTTATTATAAACAACTTTATACTACTGGTTTAGATATCCGTTTTCTGATAAGAAAAGATAGAAATTAAAAATTAATACTTATTCAAAAGTTTTTTTTTTTTTTTTTTTTACAAGTTTTACTGCGCCAAGTAATAACAACTTCTAAGCAATATTCATGTGATAAATTATTATACATTTTCTTAAGATCTAATATACTTCACTTTAGACTTACTGTTCTGATAATTGAGTCACTAGTCTTGACGTTCATTTTATTTCACTTAGTTCATGCGGTTTAGTTCTTTTAAGTCTTTTAAAGACTAAATTTTTGGTGTCAAGGAGCTGGACGACATCCTCGTTAACATTTTTTCTGAGCCTCAAAAGGCGATTGACGGCTTGTTTGCGTATAACCTCATTGACAGATTCAACTTTCAACTCATAGTGTAATCTGTCGTTTCTGAAGTTTCTGTATGCGTCCACGCAGGTACGCAGAACGTTATTCTGAAAGCGCTGAAAAATGTTGCGGTTACTTTGTGCAGTGCACCCCCACAGTTGCGTACCATATGTCCAGACAGGTTTGAGGACTTGCTTGTACAATATGAGCTTATTGTGGATAGACAGTTTTGAGCGTCTTCCCATAAGCCAGTACATTTTCCTGAATTTGATAACTAGTTCAGACTTTTTCTTTTTAACATGTGATTTCCGCCTCAATTTGGCATCGAGCGTCATCCCAAGATATTTAGCCTCATTGGCATAAGGAATCGCCTTGTTGTCAAGGAAGGCTGGCACGTAGTTGATCCTTTTATTAGTGAAATCAACATGTACAGACTTCGCTTCATTCAATCTAATTCTCCATCTTTTTGTCCATTCATGGATGCGGAGGATGGAGTGGTTTAATTTGGTAACTGATTCAATGTTTTTTCTCCTGTCGCTACTTTCAATAAGTGCGGCATTCGTGGTGATTGAAAAATCAAGAAAAAAAAGAAAACGCGGGGGAAGAAGCAATCCATGTGGATGAGTGACTATTTGAAAACTCGGGACTACAAGATTTTGAAAGAAGTGAATGCAGATGATGTTTTGTTCAAAAACTTCACTCGACTGTCGAAGGATAACTTTCATTCATTGTTAAATCTGACTCGGAACAAAATTGAAAAAAAGGACACACGTTTCCGTGAAGCTATACCTCCAGAATATAGGCTGGCAATCACGCTGAGGTTTTTGGCCAGTGGTGATTCGATCCAGTCTCTTTTCTATCTATTCAAAGTGTCCAAACAGAGTATATCAGAAATGATGCCCATAGTTTTGAAAGCCATAGTTGAAGCTCTACAGGATTACATCAAGGTAAGAGCGAGTGTTTTGAAATGCGAGTGATTTTCTATAATCCTCGATGAACTCAAGCGTTTCCTTCGCGGTATTATTTAAATCCGTGGTGACAGACATCATACAATACAATAACAAACTTGAAGACGGCACTTTTCCACACGAAAACTCACACGGAATGAACGGTTTGACGCAAAGAATTCCAACCCATGTGGTTCGGCGTGCGCTGCCCCTTTCGCTACGTCATCTCGGAAGAGGCATGCGCCTTGGTCTTCATCACGTGCGTCACACCTTGCACCATGACGCATGCCTCATGACGCACGAAAGTTGAACGAGTGTAGTCACACCTTAAAGGTAGAGATCTACCGTACTCTGGGGTTCCGCACAGTAGGGTAAACGCACCAGTCGTTGGACAGTTAAGGGGTATCATCGGACTAATACTCCTATCATATTTCAAGAGTACGGCTTGAACAATTATTTCCTTTTCCTCCCTCTAGGATATTAATCAAGGAAGAAAATGGCGTCAAATTGAATTCAATATGTGTAATATTAAAATTTCAATATTAATTTTAAAGTATGATACCGTATTTTTTTGAAATGCACCAGTCATTGGACACTTGTTCCTAACTTTGGACACTCACGTCCCAGTCGTTGGACACTCATTCTAATGAAGTTGTATGCAGGCTGTTACGTTTCTATTAATCAAATACAAGGTTTTGTGGGATTACATTAGCTTCAGGACAGACTAGATTAAAAAAGTAAAACGATGAAACTCAAGAAATAAAAGGTTTATTATCACAATGTTTACAGGTAGTAAAACTCAATTATGGGATCAGTTTCTAAAACTTCACATATTATTCTAGTCTGAGATCTATTACGAATGAGGCGATTCATATAAACTTATAGGATGACCACATGACAGTAAGAGGAACGATAGGTTTTACCTATTCAGCATAATAACTATTTAAGATACACTAATATTGAAGATGAGATCAAGAACCAATGCAACTTGAAACCATAGGTAGTGATTATAATGCTTTATTTTTGAATAATAAACCAAAATTATTATTCGATTCTAAGTGCTCATTATTGAAGATAATAAACCAAAATGTTATAAAATTAATGACTAGATACATGGAATAACTAGAACGACTGAATACCCTTCTAAGCAATTACTAGTTGGTAGGTACCTACATATTTAAGTGTGGGCACAGAGTTACCCAGAGAAGGTTATTCCAAGTAAATATATTCGATTTGAGACCTTTACCTACCACAACAAATAAAACAAATTAGTCGAAACACTGTGCCACGTTAGCCCGACATCTTTCAAGAAGAGGCCCTCAAGAAGCACTCAATATTTCTTATATCTACTCGATCTCCTCGTTCTCAATGTACCAATCTCATTATATCCCAATCCTTCGTCCAATGACAAAAACACTTCTTTAGAGTTCAATGTCACTCGCAATGAGTCAGTGGCGTAGTTTGAGGAGGGGCAGGGTGGGCAGAGCCCCTCCATAAATTATAGAGGATGCAGAATTTTGTTGTATGGATATAGTCAAATTAATAATTTTACGCTTCCAACTTCAGAACCTAACACCTTCAATTAAAGAATGTAATTAGTAAAACACAACTACTATTATTATTATACGATTCTGGTTGCCGAGCGGTCTTGAGTCGCTTTTAATAAAGACATTTTTATTAGGTTCGTTTGTGTAGGGGCAAAATGGCGTGGAAATTGTACAGCCCCACGGAGCATAGTAAAATCACCTAGTCAACAAAACGGAAATGTGGATACTACAAACTGAAATCAAGTCATTCCCCACTATCTTCTGGGGCGAGCCCCAGTGATTTTTCCCTAGAAAAATATCCATTGTTCAGTATCCACGAATTATCCAGTATCCCTATGAACTTCCCCTACTTTTCACTGCCTACTTGATCAAGCTTGGTTGTTCGTTTCAAAACCGTTTCCCCTTGTATTATGTATACCATTAATTTACGAATAAAATCCCAGTTAAAATGAAGCAAGAATACAATAAATAGAAGCCTGCAGTGGTGATTGAAATAGTTTAGTAGAAAAGATTAAAATAATATAGTGTAGCAGTATTTCTATTCTAACCTAGCATATTGCAGGTTTGAGTTTTTTTACATTTTGTTATGTTTCTTGATCTCGGTTTCATGCACTGGATTTCATTTCGCCTAGGTAGGTACCTGCTTATATAATACAATTGTATATTGTCCAGAAAAAGTTATTTTCACGCGGAAGTAACAATTGGGGATAAACCTGTATGTAAGACAGTGAGTCCACATAGGTTTATGTATTTGCATGCAGTAAATCTAGAATAATCTTTATATATAATTCCGAACGGTCTTTGAAATTGTGAAGAACTTTGCGGTACGATTTTAGTGTTAGACTGCTCATTCGAATCAGCACGGCCCCAAGTTTGTTGCAAAAGTGTCGCCGTTCGTCTCTATACCCGCCTTGATCGTGTTCTAGGCGGTCCTTATCAACGAGAGTTGTTTATTAGGCTGTGGCGGTAACAACAGTTGCCATCAATTCACGGTACCTAAGTAAGAAACTTAGTGTAGTTACTAACATCTAGGAGAGTTATTTCTGAACGAAGAAATTGAAACTGAAGAACTTAGCGGACTTTATATATCATTCCGAACGGTCTTTATATATAATTCCGAATCAGCACGGCCCCAAGTTTGTTGCAAAAGTGTCGGTAATTAGAAAACGTAGTGATGGGGTCTTTTCTGATCAGCTGAGTGAGCTAAATTCTTTCCTGTTCACTGTAGGAAGTTGAAATTTGATAGGGACAGGATTTGATAGGTAGGACTTATATAGTTACTATAATGTGCTGAGTTCCTGTTAGGTACTAGATTAGTTACTACTACTACTAGTATTATACTACTAACAGGCCTCTAGTAGTATAATAAACCTAGTGCTCCTCAATTCATTGGTACCTATTCGTATTTATCGTCATTTTAGCGAATTTTTGAAGAAAATTAAGCTATTGCTCTCGCCTCAAAATTTGTAGAATGTGAATTTTTGAAAATTTTTTATAGAGAAATCCGTTTCAGGCTATTCTGAATCATATTCTGAAGTTTAACGCATTTTTTTATGTATGTATGTATGTATGTATGTATGTATATATGTATATAGCCACCTCGGTGAGGTGTTCGAGGAGTAGTCGCGGGACAGTAGACACCCTTTGCCGTGCCTGTCGGGGTAAAAATGAGAATCTTTATCATGTAGTGCAGCAGTGTCCTCGTACTCACGGTGGCCGCATTTTACGTCACGATGCGGTTGCCAAGCAGATAGCAGGTGCTTTGTCATCTAGCGGTTGGGATGTCGAAAGGGAGAGACTATACCACATGCCGAGTGACCGGGGCAAGAAGCCAGATATCGTTGCGATCAAGCCCGATGGGTCTGCCATAATCCTGGATGTCCAAGTTGTCAGTGGCAGCGTGGACATGGAGCAGACCTGGCGGGCTAAGAAAAGTAAATATGATAGAAGTGATCTGCGACAAGCGATATCTGAGCTAAAAGGAGTGGCGCCTAATAACATCAAGGTCATGGCCGCGACCGTCTCATGGCGCGGGGTGTGGTGCGGGAAAAGTGCCACGGAGCTTCTCGAGTTGGGCATCTCGGCAGGAGTGCTCCGTGGTATCACCACCCGCGTCCTTCGGGGCTCTTACCTTAATTGGTGGTCATTCTATAGGGGCACTTCCTTTCATCCCATTCTTCCTCCTCGTCCTGCAACTTCCCTTATCCCTAGAGCCGGCGTCGGGTAAACCTGGGCGTCCTCCCCACTTTTTTATTTTATTTGTTTATTTTTCAATTTAATGGCGTGCCCCCTCCGTCTTTGAGGGGAGGTTTCTTAAAAAAAAAAAAAAAAAAAAAAAAAAAAAAAAAAAAAAAAAAAAAAAAAAAAAAAAAAAAAAAAAAAAAAAAAAAATGTATGTATGTATGTATATATGTATGTGTCATTCCAGAAGATAACTGTCCGTAGAATTGTGCTAGAAACTTCAAACCAATTTTAAAATGTTCAAGTTCGTAGTTTAAAACGAAAGTTCAAGCTCGTTGGCCAGCATGATCGGATTACATCTTCGGGTTGAAATTTTCAAAAATGTAGTCAAAAATTTCAAAATACCCTGTTTTTTGCAATTTATTGTGCGAAATAATTTTTTCAGCATACTAACATGTGGTATATTCGGAATCAGCGTAGAATTTCCTATAAGAATATGTATCAAGTATTCAAAAATTTCAAAGTTGAAAAATCAGTCAAAAATCGAAATAATGCCGTTCGCTGGTTGTAAAAATCGGTAATATTCTTCAAAAATTCGCTCATGGGGTCATGCTGCATGACTGGACTTTTAGCGAATTTTTGAAGAAAATTAAGCTATTGCTCTCGCCTCAAAATTTGTAGAATGTGAATTTTTGAAAATTTTTATGCAGAAATCCGTTTCAGGCTATTCTGAATCATATTCTGAAGTTTAACGCATTTTTTTATGTATGTATGTATATATGTATGTATATATGTATATATGTATGTATGTATGTATGTATGTGTCATTCCAGACGATAACTGTCCGTAGAATTGTGCTAGAAACTTCAAACAAATTTCAAAATGTTAAGGACACAAAACGAAAGTTCAAGTTCGTTGGCCAGCATGATCGGATTACATCTTTGGGTTGAAATTTTCAAAAATGTAGTCAAAAATTTCAAAATAACCTGTTTTTTGCGATTTGTTGTGCGAAATAATTTTTTCAGCATACTAACACGTGGTATATTCGGAATCAGCGTAAAATTTCCTATAAGAATATGTATTAAGTTTTCAAAAATTTCAAAGTTGAAAAATCAGTCAAAATTCGAAATATTGCCGTTCGCTAGTAGTTGTAAAAATCGGTAATATTTGCATGAAACATTGTCCAAATTCAGATTGAACTACTCTTATGGAAGTATCCCTGTATAACCAATTTTAGAACCATGCTGTTTAAAACGTAGGTAGTAGGTGCTTAAAAAAAAAAAAAAAAAAAAAAAAAAAAAAAAAAAAAAAAAAAAAAAAAAAAAAAAAAAAAAAAAAAAGTAATCACAACTGATGAGTTTACTCTGTGCATGTGTTAATAATTTGATTCCATGTTTGTCTATCAAAATCATAAACTAAAATTTCTCAACACGATCAATGGCGACTGAAATGTCGAAGATTTCTTCAAAAATTCGCTCATGGGGTCATGCTGCATGACTGGACTTTTTTTTTTAATGTATGTATGTATATATATATGTATATATGTATGTATGTGTCATTCCAGACGATAACTGTCCGTAGAATTGTGCTAGAAACTTCAAACAAATTTTAAAATGTTAAGGACACAAAACGGAAGTTCAAGTTCGTTGGCCAGCATGATCGGATTACATCTCGGGTTGAAATTTTCAAAAATGTAGTCAAAATTTTCAAAATAGCCTGTTTTTTGCGATTTGTCGTGCGAAATAATTTTTTCAGCATACTAACATGTGGTATATTCGGAATCAGCGTAGAATTTCCTATAAGAATATGTATCAAGTTTTCAAAAATTTCAAAGTTGAAAAATCAGTCAAAAATCGAAATAATGCCGTTCGCTGGTTGTAAAAATCGGTAATATTTGCATGAAACATCTTCAAAAATTCGCTCATAGGGTCATGCTGCATGACTGGACTTTTCACGTTCTGATTAGTTATTAGGATAATATTTTTTCTATGTAGTATTATGCTTTAATAATCTATAGATACGTTTATAAATATGAAAGTGTCCGTGATTTCAGATCATTACAAAAAGCCATTGAGGCAGTTTATTAAGAGTCTTCGTATACTCAGCAACAAGCAGCAGAAATGAATAGCAAAACTATAAAATAAAATGAAATCCTCGACTGTTGCCCCTCCATAAGAAATGGCTTAGCTACGCCACTGCAAAGAGGGGGCTGATAGCTACATATAAACCCCCTCCACACCTCACGCTGAGTTCCACACGCCTGCAATGTGACCCACAAGAAAGATTCGTGCTTCGGAGTTCAATTGAATGGATAAAATGATTTATTTGCACAAATAAGTTCCTGTCATGCATCATTATCGTATGGACAAATTTCGGTAAATTATTTTAATTACGAAATAAAAAAGTCCAGTCATGCAGCTTGACCCCATGAGCGAATTTTTGAAGAAATCTTCGACATTTCAGTCACTATTGATCGTGTAGAGACATTTTAGTTTATGATTTAGATAGACAAACATGGAATCAAATTATTAAAAATAATTAGGAGGTACTCATACTTTATTATTATTAAACTAATCTTGTAGATTGCTACATCAAGTCCTAAAACAGTTGAGCGTAAAACATTAAAGAGAGCGACCGAGAGAATCGGAGGACGGAATATTTCACAGAGTAAACTCATCAGTTGTGATTACATTTTTTTTTTTTTAACAAGCACCTACTACCTACGTTTTAAACAGCATGGTTCTAGGATTGGTTATACAGGGATACTTCCATAAGAGTAGTTCAATCTGAATTTGGACAATGTTTCATGCAAATATTACCGATTTTTATAACTAGCGAACGGCATTATTTCGATTTTTGACTGATTTTTCAACTTTGAAATTTTTGAAAACTATATACCACATGTTAGTATGCTGAAAAAATTATTTCGCACAACAAATCGCAAAAAACAGGCTATTTTGAAATTTTTTACTACATTTTTGAAAATTTCAACCCGAAGATGTAATCCGATCATGCTGGCCAACGAACTTGAACTTTCGTTCTGTGTCCTTAACATTGTACATTTTTTTTGAAGTTTCTAGCACAATTCTACAGACAGTTATCGTCTGGAATGACACATACATACATACATACATACATAAAAAAATGCGTTAAACTTCAAAATATGATTCAGAATAGCCAGAAACGGATTTCTGCATAAAAGTTTTTCAAAAATTCACATTCTACAAATTTTGAGGCGAGAGCAATAGCTTAATTTTCTTCAAAAATTCGCTAAAAAGGTTATTCAATACATTTTGATTGAACTGAAATTAATGTATTTATTTCCACGAAAAGATAATATAAATACGGTAGCAACCCCATTATCCGAGTGAGAATTCCTACTATTTCAGGTTTACGATTCTCGTCTCCGCCTTCTAGTTGATTGGTTTCCTCCAACGTGCGTCCGACGTCTTAAGGAATGATTGGCCCAAAGCCAATTTATTTTATTTATTCAACCTCCTCGTTCTCAACCCTTTATATCCCAATCCTTCTTCCAATGATATAGGTAGGCATTTCTTTAGAGCTATATGTCACTTATTAGCAAAGCAAGGAGGGGGCTGAAGGCTATAACCCCACTCCCCTCCTCCCGTACGGATTCTCCAAGCCATCACCTGAACAAGGTATTCCAAGATTAGTTCTTCGGAAATCGATTGAATGTTATGAAAAACGCTGCAAATTATTTCACAAAGGTTTATTATTTTTTCAATTGAGTTTGATCGTAGTTTTAGTTGGCTTGCGTACGTCATAAGGCCCGTCCAGACTCCTCGGCGTTGTTTATATTTCTCGATTTAAGCTCCTATCTGTTCAAATAGTTATTGCCTTAATAATATCATTATCTAAGTACGTACGAAAAGTCGAGAGGATATGTTATTAAATATGCGTAGCGTATGTATTAACACACAAATATGACCTAGAAAAAAACATATATTCATGCCTTGAAGGAACGCTGACCCACCTCATGGTGCCGCGGTGTATTATATGGGTATAACACGTAAAAGTAATAAATATATCCATTCTCCTACACCCCTCTGCTACGCCAATGGGCACTCCAGCCACCACAAGGTGCAGCGGCGCCTCCTCTCACTCCACCTTCCGCTCACCCCCCTAACCGCCCACCGCGACCCCCTGCCAAGCGTGCCAGGCGTGCGTCTAACACTGAAAGCCTCGAAAAAGACACTTTTTCGCCCGTTTTTGGCCCATAGCATCTATGCGAGTAAAGCGATCGGGATGGTTAAACGTTAGGACCAACTAGACCCCAAATGGAGTCTATGTGCGAAAGAACGAGTTTTTTAAGTCAATTCTTAGGCCTTTTATGGCTCGGACGGCGGACGGCGAACGGACATTTCAAATTTGGATTCTACGCACCTTGAAACGTAAAGTGACAAAGTTTGAGGGGGGGTTATAAAAATTTTTTGCTACACGATCACATAGGCTTATTATTGGAAATAATAAACCAAAATTATTAACTTTTACAAAAAAATGTTCCTGCCATGCATCAAGATCGTATGAGCGAATTTTCGTAAATGATCTTGTTTACGAAAACTGGTAGGTATTCAATGCATTAGGGTGGTGGGGCTCGTGTTTGACAAATCAAGAGGCATTTTGACTTTGAGAAGCAATCAAGTAATGTTTTTTCGATTGTTCAGAATTGAAGTTTACATCTATTGCTGCAGTCCTCAGTCTGCTCGGTATTGAAAAAATCACTAATTCAAGCCACAAAACATCATGAATTCGTTTTTTCGAAATCAATTTTTGACCCAGTATTTGACAGCCACATTTTTTGTTGTACTTGTGACTGACACCCTATGATTGACACAGCAGTTCTTCTGCAATAAATGATTCCTTGTGTCAACAAAACATTTTATTTCAACATTTTACAAATAAATTGAGCATTTGAACTCAGTTTTATTAATCTAAATATAAAACATACCTACTTATAAAATCGTAAACGAGTTCCACTATCTGCTTTAGAAGCAGATACCATGTTACATGGATATGTCTTCGATTGGGGATTTCATTACGGTTGTCCTCGAGAGTTGTAAAAAAATCCTTTAACTTTGGACTGTAGGCGACGAAATGTAGGATAAAGAATTTATTTTATTATTCTTGGAGACACAATAAGCATACTATACATACTATCAAAGTTATTTCTCTAATACAGGCGCTATCATTTTTATGTTCATGATAGCCTGATATTTCATTAATAAATGAAATTATATCATTTATTGTTTTATTTGATAACGTTCCGTTCTCTTACTGAGGACATCTTCAGATCTTGCTTTCTTGACATTGAGTTGACTTGGTGAGCCACTGTTTTATTTGACAAATCCGTTATATTCGGATGTTTATAAATTTTTTCCTGGACACACCAAGATCTGAAGAGGTCCTCAGTAAGAGGACGAAACGTTATCAAATAAAACAATAAATGAAATAATTTCATTTATTTTACCTGGGCCGCATCCCGAATAATTCCAACCAAACAACGGTTTACTTATAGAAATGTTGAAAATAACTGTGGAGAGAAGCCACTACAATGATTTGTTGTTTACAGTCGACTGTTGTCAAGAGGATGATAATGTTTCCTATGGAGTGGAGTAAATGATGCTATTGCTTTACGTTAAGAATATTGTAACCGGCTTATTAAAATTGTTTATAGTCCAATCAACTTAGTTTAGGACTGTAGCCAGGTACGTAAGGAGGGGGAAATTGGTAGCTTGAGATGTGAACATTTATCACATTATCACATAAATCAAGCGCTTTCCAACGAGTGGCGAACGATTTCTGTGCGATGAAAACTACGGAATTTCCATTCCCCTAGCAACGGATTGGTTGTACGTGAACATCATTAGAAATTTTGACATATTTTTTGCGTGACGAAAATTTTTGGTTGACCCCCCATAGCACAGACATATCCATGTCAAAATTAATATGAGTATTCATAAAGACAAAGTTGAAAATATCACCGGATGTTTCATCACAAAATAGGTACAATGTTTTCTTGATACCATAAGCGGAGTACGATTCTAATGGTAAACTAGCAGCTTGTGAGTTGCTATGTATTTATATAAATATAAAAAATAAAGAACGAATGACAAGAACGAATAGAGATCCATATTGACAGCACTGTCAATCACTGAGGGGAGCATCAGTTTGGGAACTAGTAATTGATATTTGCATTTTCACATGTTATCTTTGATTATTTCCAAAAAATGATAGCATAAATGCAAGCTACACAAAAAACTGATTGAGAAAAACCATGGAAACAATCGAATTTGAAAATTTGGGGGCATGGTGAATCAGAATAAAACGCTTACCTCCTTAGCAAAATCACAAGAAACAGCACCAAAGACCACGATGACTGAGGAGTATACTCGAAAAAATATGAGTTTCTTGGATGTAGACGAGATCCAACTATAACTTCAATCTCGTGCTCATTTTCTATAAACCATGAAACACCAGGTAGCCAATGAAATAACGATAGCAGTATCGATATTTTTGGATCGATAACTACTATCGACGGCTTCGGAGCATCGATGTACATTACTGAACTTTCAATTCAAGTTCGTTCTTAAAACCGAATCTTCCCCGAACCGCTAAATTCATAAATACTCAATTATTTTATCTATTTCCCATGTGATTATTTACGTCTTCTGTTTTCAGTTCGTTTCTATCTTGATGGTAGAAAAAGTGCAATCATAATTACACGAATAGGATTAGGAAAGGTATTCTTTCGTACATTTCCGTACTTAGATCAAAGGAAAAGGCCAAAAAACGCAAAAACAACTAAAACATATGGTGCGAGGCATCACACTAATTCCCCAACGTTAATAATGTAGTATTACGTAGTAATATTATGACAAGAATTATTAGTTTTGTGTTATGATTTAAAATGCAGCTAGTTGGCAATGAGAAGTATGCAGTACTCAAAGGGCTCTGAAACTAGGATCATGAACGCTCGGTTACTTGGCAATGTCCAGTATACTGAACATGTTCAAAAATGTTCAAATTTACACCATTTTGAAATTTTATGGCTTAGACATCATAAATAAGCCTTTAGTAACCAGAAAACCACGAGAGAAAAAAGAAATCGGGCGTGCTCACCCTGTTTTTGCCAATTACATCTGGTGCGAGGCATCACACTAATTCCCCAACGTTGATAATGTTACGCAGTTTTCAACCGTTTTTAACACATTTTTTGTATTTTTTATGACAATTACCCCCTATAGGTTATTTTCGAGGTTAGGGAAGTATAGGATATTGAACTTATCAATGAAAAGAATAAATCATGTAAATTTGGTCAAAATGTTTGAAGTTGTGAAGTAGTAAAAGTTTAAAAGTTCCTGTCATGCAGCATGATCGTATGAGCTAATTTTAATAAATTACCACCTTTCGTATTACCTATACCGGGCTTCCCCAACCCCCCCCCCCCCCCGGTAAAATCGTTTATAATGGGTCCAAAACATGTTTTTTTTTTCTTTTCAATATTACCTAATGTTTTTTTGTAAGGAATTCAAAAATGACAAAATTGCGCATTGCGCACGTGCGCAAAAGTGCTCAATTGACATCAACTTCGTTATTCAAAGTACGAACCGCCATTTTTTATTGCAGATTTGAATTCTACGTAAAATTTCATGAAGAAACGACCATCATTCGATTTTGGTTTATTATTTCCAATAATAAGCCTATGTGATCGTGTAGCAAAAAATTTTTATAACCCCCTTTTTTTTATAATCCCTTTGTCACTTTACGTTTCAAGGTGCGAAGAATCCAAATTTGAAATGTCCGTCCGCCGTCCGCCGTTCGCCGTCCGCCGTCCGGGCCATAAAAGGCCTCAGAATTTACTTAAAAAACCCGTTCTTTCGAACATAGACTCCATTTGGGGTCTAGTTGGTCCTAACTTTTAACCATCCCGATCGCTTTACTCGCATAGATGCTATGCGCCGAAAACGGGCGAAATAGTGTCTTTTTCGAGGCTTTGAGTGTTAGACGCACGCCTGGCACGCTTGGCAGGGGGTCACGGTGGGTGGTGAGGGGGTTAGCGGGGGGTGGAGTGAGAGGAGGCGCCGCGGATCCTTGTGGTGGCTGGAGTGACCAGGGGCGTAGCAGAGGGGTGTAGGAGAATGGATATTTATTACTTTTACGTGTTATACCCATATAATACACTGGCAACTCGAAATAGGACACGCCGAGGAGTCTGGACGGGCCTTATGACGTACGCAAGCCAACTAAAACTACGATCAAACTCAGTTGAAAAAATAATAAACCTTTGTGAAATAATTTGCAGCGTTTTTTTTTTCTTTTTCTTTTTTTTTTTTTTTTTTTTTTTTTCTTTTTCTTTTTTTTTTTTTTTTGGTGCGCGCAAATACGCTGTGCACCCTGTAATAAAGAAACACATAAAACAAAAACAAAACCGAGAATAACAACAAAAACAGCTTGTGTCCATCACAACTGCTCTTATAGGCAACAAAAGAAGAGCAAATCGGCAAGTCTACGTGCTGCGTTCTACCTCGAGCTTCTCATGTTCAGAGCCCCATCATGATATTATCAAAAACTGTTTCACTAAGGTTTAGCTCCACGCAAATTTTCATCAATCGCCGCGCGATAATATCTCCTGTAGGTAATGAAACTTGAATGTAACGACCAGGAGGCTTATAATTTGAGTATAACGTACAGGTTTAGTTCCACATGAACTTTCTTCAAACGATGCGGGGTAATATTTCCTGCAGGTAATGAACCTTGAAAGAAACGACCAGGAGGCTTATAATTTTCAACTAATATACCGTTCATTAAAACAAATCGATCGATTCAGAGCTCATGAATAGAATCCATTAAATGTTATGACCTCACCCTAATGCAGCCGGAAAACTTTATATATGAGCCGACGGAAAAAACAAAAACTAAATCAAACTTACATCAACATCAGATTCTTCTTGATAGTTGTACCTACCCATTGTAATAAATAGAACCTATCAGTGGCGTTGCTACGTCATTTCTCATGGAGGGGCAACAGTCCAGGATTTCATTTCATTTTATTATAGTTTTAGCGAATTTTCTAAGAAAATGAAGCTATTGCAATGGCTCCAAAAATTTTAAAATAAAAATTTTCAAAAATTTTCTTCATCGAAATCTGTTTTGAGGCATTCTGAAATGATTCCTGGATTTTAACGCTTTTTTATATGTATATATATATATATATATATATATATATATATATATTTTCGTATTTAGGTTCTTGAGGGTTGGTCTGTTTTTGTTGCAGGTATTGGGTGTTCTGAGAATATGGATCATCTCTTTCACATTTCTTTTGTTAAAGTTCTGTTCCATGTCCAGAATCCTACTCTGATCAAAATCAAATGCATGGTTGTAAGTGATGGCATGGTTTGCTAGCATACATCTGTCCTCAAATAGTCGTATGTCTGATTTATGTTGTGAAATGCGATTAGTCAAATACTGAACTGTTTGGCCAACATAATTAATGTTGCAATCTTTGCAAGGAACACAATAAACTATATTGCTCTTATGATCCTTGGGAATTTTGGATTTTAAACGGGAGAATACCAGGGAATTTAAAGAATTTTTGTTATTGTATGCTATCTTGCAGTTAATTTTTGAAAGAATCGATTTTGCCAACTGTTCAGATAAACCATTGACATAAATCATACTACAGTATCTGAGTGGTGATATTGGTTGTTGAGGAGCTGTTGTTAGTGAGGTCATAACAGGTGGGTTGTCAGAGGTGTCACTAGAGGTGGATGATGGAGCAACTATTCTTTGTAAGTCAGAGGGGGTTCTTTGTGAGGTATCAGTAATGGTGGTGGGGGGATTGACGTTTCTTGAATTTGGAGAATTATGAATTATATTATTTATCAATGATTTCGGGAAACCATTCCTGTTTAATATGGTTTTGACTATTTTCATATTCTTTTCATGGAATTGGGGGTCACTCAAATTCAAGGCTCTATGTTTAAGATTAAGTGCAGCAGTTATTTTTTGTTTCAGGGGATGTTGTGATTTAAAACTAAGGTATCTATCAGATTTTTCAGGTTTTTGCCACCAATCAACTACTATGGTTCCATCCATTGACCTAGTAGTTAACATGTCTAAGTATGGGAGCTGTCTTTGATCGTTTTCAAGTTCAATAGTAAAACTTAGCTTATCAAAAAGGTTATTGAAGACAGATTCTATTAGTTCTTTGGACCCTACAGGAATGGATAAATATATGTCGTCCACATATTTGAAAATAAAAGGTAATGAGAAAGGTAATTGAGGTATTGCTAAATCCAGGACATGGTTCATCACTAAATCTGCAAGCACTGGTGCAATAGGACTGCCCATGGCAACTCCATCTTTAATTTCATAGACCATTTCTTTGTACTTAAGATATCCTTTTTCTACACAAATCTTCAGTAAACCAAGAAAATCATCCTTATCCAGTTTTGTGTGTAAGCTGAGCAAATCCCAATTCTCATTAACTATTGAATTGACTAGATGGATAGGAATGTTTGTGAATAGAGATTTAACATCAAGTGAAGCTAGGATGTAATTAGGTGGTACTTGTTGATTCCTTATAGTATTATAAAATTGGAATGAATCCCTCACATTGTATTTGTCTGACGAAATGTGGGTAAGAATGTTGGAGAGAAACTTTGCACTTTCATAAGTAGGACTTTGTACAAAACTGACTACAGGGCGTAGTGGGTAACCTTCTTTATGCGTTTTAACTAGACCATATAATCTAGGTGGGGTACTATTAGTCGAGCACAGTTTATATTTCGTGGACTTATCTATTTTCTTCTCTTCAAACAATTTGTTAACTAATTTCCTATTTTCTTCTTGAAGAGCTGTGGTAGGATTTCGTCTTCGATCAGTTACTAATTTATAAACAGTTGTATCGGCTAACAAGGACTCTATTTTATTACTATACTCAATTACTATACTCAATTACTATACTCAACAGACCAACCCTCTAGAACCTAAATCCGAAAATTCAATACTGAGTGCTCAAGAACATTTGTCAGTAAATATATGTATATGTGTATATATATATGTATATATATATATATATATATATATATATATATATATATATATGTATATATATGTATATATATATATATATGTATGTGTCATTCCAGACGATAACTCTCGATAGAATTGAGATAAAAACTTCGTTCTTTCGCCAAAAAATCAAGCATTTCAAAAGAAAGGATGAGTTCGTTGGACAACACTTTTTGAGCACATTAAATTTGTCAAATTTCAAAAAATGTACTCAAAAAATCTCTAAAAATGGCTAAAAAACGGCTAAAAATCGTTCAATTTATATTTTTTGGAAGAATATTGCTCAAATAAAGTCTATTAACTATAAAATAGAATATACAAAAATGTATGTACACAATTATGCTGAAAAATGTACTTAAAATTCATCAAAATTTGCTAAAAAATCGATAAAAACTGCAAAAAAGCTAACAATTCAGAACCTCTATTTGAATAGCAGGTTAATATTTAGAATACGTTTTTTGCCATAAAATTAATGGTGAACGATTTCCTTGCTCTCAAAAAGCTCAAATTTCAAAACAATTCAACATTATACAATACGATAATTTACGAAAATTCGCTCATACGATCATGCTGCATGAATGGAACTTTTTTTGTATTCGTTTCTAGTACTAGTTGAATAGCAAGTAGATATTCGATGGTTTTTTGTAATGATTAGAAATCACGTACGCTTTCATATTCACAAACCTCCCAATGGATTATTAAAGCATACCTAATACTATTTACAAAACAAAAAAATCATCCAATTAACTAATAATCAGAACGTTGAAAACTACGATGAATACGAATACCTACAGATGAACTGAGGAGCACTAGGCTTATATACTACTAGAGGCCTGTTAGGGCTTGGAAAGCCCTAATCTAGTCCGTATAACAGTAGTACCTAACACGAACTCAGCACGTTATAGTAACGATATAAGTCCTACCCATTTGCGGCGTTATGTGACCTGGTGCAAAGCTATGGCGATGTTATTAAATTATTAAAAAAGTGGAAATACCGATCGAAATGTAAGTATTGTAATAAAATAAATATCACCAGTTGAGGTGGTCCTCGCCACTGTGAGACTAAACAAAAAGTTGAATCGGGGAATCCAGAATTTGGGTATTGTGAGATGATGGTGTAATTCTATCTCGAGTCTTCTTCGTTTCTTTGTAAGCGTGTGAATCTGCGCGTCCGTGTGTTCTATCTCCTTCTTCATGTCGTTGATTGTATCTTGATCGGTAGTACTCGTAGATGTCGAACTGGTGTTGAGTTGTGTGTAGGAGATGCTACAGCTGTCTTCGTCCTGATGTGTCTGGTACCACTCCAGCAAAGCTCGTGCTTGTCCTGTGTCTGGATTAATTTCTGGATTAATTTGTGCTTCGAATATATTTTTGAATTTTTAGGTTGTAATGAGGTGTGCTGCCACAATGTCATATGAATTGAAATTGAATTGTTTCCCCCATTGGATAAGACTGACCATTCCGGTTTTATCCCTAACCGGGATTTTGTAGAGTGTCAACTCTTCGTCATTGCGCGACACTGTGCACACATCGGCGGGACCAACCCAAATTACTAAAATGTTGGCAGTGTTGACGTTTGGAAGATCGGTGATGCTGGTATAAATATATGTTACCTGGTTGAGATCGTTTTGGGATGGATTGATTCTCGTAGATGAGGTTATTTGCATCCAGTGCTTTCGTAGCAGAAAGAGGTCAGTAAATTCGTGTTTCTAAAGAGTGAGATCACTGCACAGCTACAGTGAACAGGAAAGGATTTAGCTCACTCAGCTGATCAGAAAAGACCCCATCACTTCACTCGTCTCTTAATGTCCCAGAGAGCCTCCCTATCAAATTTCAACTTCCTACAGTGAACAGGAAAGAATTTAGCTCACTCAGCTGATCAGAAAAGACCCCATCACTACGTTTCTTACTTACCGACACTTTTGCAACAAACTTGGGGTCGTGCTGATTCGGATATATAAAGACCGTTCGGAATTATATATAAAGTCCGCTAAGTTCTTCAGTTTCAATTTCTTCGTTCAGAAATAACTCTCCTAGATGTTATTAACTACACTACGTTTCTTACTTACCGTGAATTGATGGCAACTGTTGTTACCGCCACAGCCTAATAAACAACTCTCGTTGATAAGGACCGCCTAGAACACGATCAAGGCGGGTATAGAGACGAACGGCGACACTTTTGCAACAAACTTGGGGCCGTGCTGATTCGAATGAGCAGTCTAACACTAAAATCGGACCGCGAAGTTCTTCACAATTTCAAAGACCGTTCGGAATTATATATAAAGATAAAGATAATTATGCTAGACTTACTGCCTGCAAAATCATATATTTACGCCCTTACAGGTTTATCCACAATTGTTACTTGTTGATCTGGACAATATCACGCAATTTTATTATATAAGTACGCGGAATAAAAAACGGGGCATGAAACCGAGAACGACAAACATCAAAATGTAAACAAAACACACTCAAAGCAGCAATATGCTAGGTTAGAATAGAAATACCTACCTACTGCTACAACCAATTTTTTAAATCTTTTCTATTAAACTATTTCAATCACCAAAGAAAACTTTTATTTTTTTGTTCACGAGTATTAGAACTGTGATTTAATTCGTAAATGGTATAGTATAAACGATATACCAACAATCAAAAATATGGGTGGTTCCTGAAAGATTCGTAGCTACAAAGGCATGCAAAGACAGTAAATATTTTCTGTTTTGGCGATTTCTGCGGGGTCGGGCTATTTTGGCGATACCTGGTGGTCTTGTTGTTTGTAAACGACATACCGGGCGACCTTCAGGCCCGCTGTCTCCTTCCCTCTTCGGCATTTATTAACTTTCTACTTCAACGACCGAGTACTCGCGTGCTGCAGTGAATCACTCGGGTCGACGGCCGGCTAAATGTTTTGGTCGAATGAACCGGCGCTTGTATTGGTGTTCAGCTTGAATCCACCAATTTCGACGAAGATGTGAACGCTGAAAATTGGAAACAAGCCATGCAGTATCAGAATCAGAATCGTATATATTGTCATGATAGAATGTAGGACAATTATTGTCAACGTAATTCGTAGTAGGTAAATTAAAATTCCTGTAGCCAATAAAGGAGAGAGAAAAAAATAGATTAATTAAAAAAATTCCAGTCATGCAGCATGACCCCATGAGCGAATTTTTGAAGAAATCTTCGACATTTCAGTCGCTATTGATCGTGTAGAGAAATTTTAGATTATGATTTTGATAGACAAACATGGAATCAAATTATTAAAAATAATTAGGAGGCACTCTTACTTCCATAAGAGTAGTTCAATCTGAATTTGGACAATGTTTCATGCAAATATTACCGATTTTTACTACTAGCGAACAAAATTATTTCGATTTTTGACTGATTTTTCAACTTTGAAATTTTTGAAAACTTGATACATATTCTTATGGGTGATGCTCTCGAGACTTGGACACTAGCGCATCCTTACATCGAGGCAAGCGAAATCGAAGTTATTTCACCTTGTTGTCATGGTGACGAGTAAACATATGCGAAAATGTCCCCATTTGTAGTCACAGCTGGGCAACAGCATAACTGTCTCACCTAGTTCCGAGTCAATATTTTCATTATTTGTAATATGCAAGGTGATAAATTGTAAGCAAATTACATCAAGTTATTATCAGGTGTTGACCTCAAACGCTACGAATGCAAGATTTAATCTGTGGGGTAGAGAGAGATCCATATGAAATGTGTTTTGGGGAGTTGACATACAAGTGTTCTAGATGATCCAGACATCAGCCGCAAAAATGTTGTGGATTACCTATCTAGTTTTAGAACTGTTCTTTGAATCAATTGAAACTAAAAATCTTTAGCGTACTGTGAAAGTGGTCTTGTGAAAGGATGTGTTATGGAGAGCTCTGTTAGGCGGGAATAGTAAGTTGTATCACATGTGGAAAGGTAAGTACCTAGAGGTAAGGTATACCTACATACTTTCCGTATATTGTTACTTGTTCATGTAGGTACTTCATTGATCAAAACGAAAGTAGGTACCTAAATACCTTTTTTGTCCATAAAATTTGCTTAACTACAAAACTCGCGCAATAACTGCACTGCCAATTCCGTCTTTATGAAATCTTACCTTCAGAGGAATGCATTTCAAGGTTTTTTCCTTGTACCTAGGTGGTTTTTAATTCATGTTGCATATTCCCTGATTCGATATTAAATTTGACAAACTTGCTAATCAGCGGTTGTATTCGTCGGCAAAGCAACGACCCACCTACTTTGTTTAGGCACTTTAAACCAACAGCAAATCTGGTAGGACGTTCGTAACTACCTATTCGTTTCTTGGTGTAGCAACAACCTACCATGTTTACTTTGACAAACTATCAAATCTCTCCTTTTATTCATTCAATATAACAAGTAAAGGTTCCTCAGTTAAGCATAGTACTACGAACTTATAATAAAACGCTGATGAAGCTACCTGAGCAATGGCTAGGTACCTACACAGCAGTACAGACACCTGAGGAATTTTCAATCATCTTTTCTTTACTATTTTTCAGGTTAATTATTCTCAAAGCCTAAACAAATGAAGTTCTTTAGTTTTCTGACACTGATTAACTACTATAGTTAGTAGGCTCCTAGTCCAAATAAAAACTCGTTCACGTTAGATTGGTATTGTTGACAGCAATCTACAATCAATTATTGCGCTGGCAGGCATGATTATTATAACATTTAGTCGAATTGAAACTTTGTATTGCTACAATATTATACTTTTTCAAAACAAAACTGTTGAAAAATGGCCTTATAACCACGAATTATGTTGACGTGAGACGGCAAACTTCTTGTGAGAAATAGGTTGGTTGAGTAGCGATTCATTGATGTAGGGCGGTATCATGGCCAACTTTGGCTGAAACGCGAACCTACTTCAGGTGTGACGTCACGAGAATATGGGCCATAGGAAATTTTACGCTGATTCCGAATATACCACATGTTAGTATGCTGAAAAAATTATTTCGCACAACAAATCGCAAAAAAACAGGCTATTTTGAAATTTTTGACTACATTTTTGAAAATTTCAACCCGAAGATGTAATCCGATCATGCTGGCCAACGAACTTGAACTTTTGTTTTGTGTAGTTAACATTTTAAAATTTGTTTGAAGTTTCTATCACAATTCTACGGACAGTTATCGTCTGGAATGACACATACATACGTGTATACATACATATATAGGTACATACATACATAAATACATGAAAAAATGCGGTAAACTTCAGAATATGATTCAGAACAGCCTGAAACGGATTTCTGCTTAATTTTTTTTCTCAAAAATTCACATCATGTAAGAACTCCTCAGGATGTGGGTGATGACACGACGGTGCACTCCCGCCAAGATACCCAGCACTTTTCCAGCACCACAGCCCGTGCCATTATATTTCAAGTTTATTTACCTCAGTTGAGATATTATTTGCCTCAGAAGCGATAGAGAGTTCCTTCTCACGAAAAAAGGAACCAGTCTACAGATGATTTTGGACTTTATGGTAGCTTCCTATCGTCAATTGCGAAAAAAATTATGTAGGTGTCCTCCAGAATTCACGGCTGATTTTGAAGAATAGCAACCAACGATAAAAAATATAAAAAAACCGGACAATTGCCGCCGTTTCTGAGAAAACTGTACATTTGGAGTTCAGAGCGACTTTAAATTTTTGTACGGATTGCTTTGTAAAAAAATGGACTGTCCGAGGCAAAACCGGATATCTGGAGCCTTAGGGTGGTTAAAAAAAAAGGCTGGGATTTCTTGTCCCCATTGTTTTTTTTTGCTTCCTCGGTATGCCAGGATGACCCTTCTAAATTTTTAGCAAAAAATATTAATCCTAACCACTTTACCTGGGTCGATTTCGGCCAGTTATCGACCGCTATCGTAAACCAACCTCTAAATTGGTGCCGAGGTGATGATTTGAAGGACGGATTTCAATTTTTTTTGGGTCAATTTATGGGTTTTCGCATGCGCTGAACACGATGAACTTATTAATTTTACGCTCTGTCCACTAGTTATCCGGTAAACTGGCAAAGGGCGCTGCTTGAAGATAAGTAAAAATCGAAAATTTCACCGAAGATGCTGTAGCCTGGTTAAGAATTGTACTAGAAACATGCTGTTATGGTCGAATAATATGCTTTGGCATGTTCTGAACATGATTCCGTTTTTTACTATTCTTTTCCGCCGATGATTGCTTCGTTTATCGGCCATAAACCTCAAATTAATTGTAGGGTAATAGACAAATTCACCGTAATTTCACCGGAAATTGTGTCGCGTTGATAATTTAGGGTCCCGAAATACCTTGTGTCGATAAAATTTGGTGTTTTCCAGGATACTCGGTAGAAAGCCGTTGGTAATTTGGCAAGGACTTGAACCGGCATTGTACTTATTTGCCAAATATAGCGGCAAAATGGAGAAAATAACTAAATTTTCCCATTTTTCTGTAAAATTCCTTAGTTTCTATCGGTTTTCCGGGGTCAAATTCGTAGTTCTGAATTGTCTGAACTGTGATTGGATCGTTTGAGCGTAGGGTTAGCGATTGTCAGCGGCATCGGTCACGTGTAAAAGCTTGTACAATGGTATCGGGTCGTTAAGCGAATAAGTACAATGCCGGTTCCAATCCTTGCCAAATTACCAACGGCTTTGTACCGAGTATCCTGGAAAACACCAAATTTTATCGACACAAGGACCCTAAATTATCAACGCGACATAATTTCCGGTGAAATTAGGGTGAATTTGTCTATTACCCTACAATTAATTTGAGGTTTATGGCCGATAAACGAAGGCGGAAAAGAATAGTAAAACGCTGCAAATTATTACACAAAGGTTTATTATTTCTGTATCATACAGACCTTCTACGTAGAAAACTGACCGTAATTATTTAGCCTCACTTATAGTATACTAGCCGCTCCGGTTCGCTACGCTCGCCTCCACGTCCAGCCGGGGGGCAAGCCCCCCGGACCCCCCATTAAGTTGCTCGCTTCGCTCGCAACGTGTGGCGTGTAGGGAATATTGCTCGCTTCGCTCGCAAAGTCTGGCATGTAGGATATGTTGCTCGCTTCGCTCGCAAAGTCTGACATGTAGAAAATGTTGCTCGCTTCGCTCGCAAAGTATGGCATTTAGGGGATGTTGCTCGGTTCGCTCGCAAACGGTAGATCTCTAAGGGTAGGTTTAACTTCTGTAGGGGATGCTGCTCGCTTCGCTCACTTGAGGAAGTTATACTGCCCCCGGACCCCCCATTAAATTGCTCGCTTCGCTCGCAAAATGTGACGTGTAGGGAATTTTACTCGCTTTGCTCGCGAAGGGTAGGTTTAACTTCTGTAAGGGATGCTGCTTGCTTCGCTCGCTTGAAGAAGTTATACTGCCCACCCAACTTGGCAGATGTTTTTTTCTGTTGGAAATTCTTACAAACAAATTAAATCTTATAAAACTACGTGGAACCACAAAAAGTTTATTCGGGGATGTTGCTCGCTTCGCTCGCAAGGTATTGCTGTGTATTTGTAGGAAAAAATCCGAATTTATTCTGTTGACATGGCTCTCGCTTCGCTCGCAAGGTATACCTGTACACCCTTCAAGACGTAAGTGAGTAGGCCAGGCTCGCAACCTATGTGTACCTGCTCGCAACCCGTTCCCGTAGAGCGTAGAGCCTTCTCGCGTCCACGGCACATATATAATTTCTCATTTTAATAGCTTCGTCTCGCTTCCGCTCGCAATTTGACCTACTTCCCGTCACTTTTTTCGATATCCGATTTCGGATTTAGATTCGGCGGGATCACAGCTGTATTTCGCCCGCGAAAACCGTTCCGAAAAACGTACCTTTACGGGGTATATTTTAATGGGAAAAAACGAAGTTTTTAGTCGGACTTTTCGAGAAAACGGGTCCGTACTCTCGCATTTTTTTGACGCATTTCCCGATACTTTTTCCGCGATCCGATCGCGCCGTCGTCTTCCTCGTTCAAAATCCTACGAAACCGGTATTTTTCCGGAATTTTCAACGGCCGTTTAGAGGGGTAGAGGAAGCGGGGAAGTCCAAAAAGCGCACATTAATTCTTACTTCGACCCCCCTCCCGCCCTACGGCCCATGGTTCGGGTGGGATTAGAAAATTTTAAATTCGCTCGCTCCCCCTTTCGGGAAATCCCAAGAAGATCCCCCCACTCGTAGACTCCCCCCACTCAGCCGTTTGGCCGTGCATAGAAACGACAAACAGACGGAGTTTCATTCTTATAAATAGTAGAGATAGATATATTTACTAGGTATCGAAATACCTAGTATTATAGGTATTACGTAGTATTAGCTTCCTTCGTGCTTCCAATATTTGCTTCACTCGTTCACTGCATTACAGCTCCAGGACCCCATAATTTTACGCTTTATAGTAAAGTTGAGGAAAAAAATAATAATAAATGTGTGTAGTATAATAATAAACAAATAATAATAAATGTGTGTGGCGTCTAGGGACGCCCGAAGGAAGTGAAGCTTTATATCATAAAGCGTAGAATAGAATTATGAGTATTTTAATACTCATAAACAATCTCTTCTAATTGGAATTAATTTCATCACACTCTCTCTCTCGCCTCCCCTCCCCTCCCTTCCCTCTCCCCTCCCCTCCCTTCCCTCTCACTCCCTCTCCCCTCCCCTCCCCCTCCCTCCCCTCTCTTCCCTCCGCCTCCCCCACACTCCCTCGCCCTCCCTTCCCTCTCACTCCCTCCGCCTCGCCCTCCCTCGCCCTGTTGAATTGTGTGTAGGAGATGCTACTGCAGTCTTCGTCCTGATGTGTCTGGTACCACTCCAGCAAAGCTCGTGCTTGTTCTGTGTCAGGATTAATTTCCTGTGTTGGGTCATGTAACTACACTACGTTTCTTACTTACCGTGGCAACTGTTGTTACTGCCACAGCCTAATAAACAGAGAGTCTCCCTATCAAATTTCAAATTCCTACAGTGAACAGGAAAGGATTTAGCTCACACAGCTGATCAGAAAAGACCCCATCACTTAACTCGTCTCTTAATGTCGCAGAGAGTCTCCCTATCTAATTTCAACTTCCTACAGTGAACAGGAAAGAATTTGGCTCACTCGGCTGATCAGAAAAGACCCCATCACTACGTTTCTTACTTGGGGCCGTGCTGATTCGGGATTATATATAAAGACCGTTTGGAATTATATATTTATAAAGTCCGATAAGTTTTTCAGTTTCAATTTCTTCGTTCAGAAATAACTCTCCTAGATGTTAGTAACTACACTACGTTTCTTAGTGACCGTGAATTGATGGCAACTGTTGTTACCGCCACAGCCTAATAAACAACTCTCGTTGATAAGGACCGCCTAGAACACGATCAAGGCGGGTATAGAGACGAACGGCAACACTTTTGTAACAAACTTGGGGCCGTGCTGATTCGAATGAGCAGTCTAACACTAAAATCCGACCGCGAAGTTCTTCACAATTTCGAAGACCGTTCGGATTTATATGTAAAGATTATTGTATGGGTACCGTAAGGTGGGGCGAATCGGGTCAGTGGGGTGAATAGGGTCAATTTTCAGGAAAATTACAAAAATCGAAAAATATCGGCAATGGACAAAGATATCGAGACGATTTAAACGGCATTCGATTCGTTAGGTATCGATGCGTCAATTTATCGATTAGCTAACGATCTACTGTCCGCCATGGGTGCTACCCGGCCATGAAAATGGCGATGCCCAAATCAGCTGTTTTACAATACCCCACAAACTTAGTTCACCCCGCCAACTGTGTGAAGGTTGGCAGCCTGTCCTTGTGATAACACAACCCTGAACTTGTTTTGATAATTCCCTCCGAATTTGACAGCAGTGGCATAAACCGTTCGATTTGTTTTGATTTTTTTTTTCGACGGGAGGCAGTTTTTGGGCAAAAGTGGGGCGAATCGGGTCAGCAACTTTTAGTTCGTCTGAGTGATGGTGCGTGACTATAAACTAAGGTTGAAGAAGCTTCAACGAGGACACTACCACTTCATGGTTGATGCCACTCATTTTGAGTGATTTGGAGCTTCCTGATTGTGATGCATTGAGTCTCAATCAAGTTGTAGCTCGATTCTTCATTGTGATTTTTAATTTATTCAATCATTCTTGATTCTTCATTGTGATTTTTTTAAACTTGACTCTTCATTGTGATTTTTAATTCTTGTGCCTTCAGTCAGTTAATTTTATGAGTCAGTTTTTTCTAATTCTTCTAGTTCCTTTCAATTTTCGAGCTTAAACATGCTTCGACTGTGATAATTTATTTGGTTTAGAATAATGTTCAGTCATGGTTAATGTTTACTTACTCAATAAATCAGTCATTTCACGTGATAAATAGCATTTAAAGACTGAATAAACATTTATTCAACTTTTTATAAATAAACAAGTTATTGAGAAATTCGCTTTTTTGTTGTACAGCCCGAAAAATGGTAAAAAAAAAAAAAAATAAAAAATAAAAAATAAAAACTGGTGATTTCGGAAAACATTTTTTTTTAAAGATCCGTGGCCCATTTGGTCCACACTAGTGTTGAATAGGAGATATTTAATTTTTTGCTTGAAAAACCTATGGGTGACCCTATTCACCTCACCCCGTGGACCAATCGGGTCAGGGCCCTTTTTGGACCATAGCACTTTCCCTGTGATAGTATTACATTATTTGACCATGGTAATGAAAACTAGAAGCAGGGAACTGTGTATTGCCGTTGGAATCAAATCTCTATCTCAAACAGGGAAAAAACTACAGACGTTGAAAGTTGAAAAGTGACCCTATTCGCCCCACCTTACGGTACCGACGCCATAAAAATCGGTGACTTCTATGATAAAATCCGTGACTTTCGGAAATATCCGTGCCCTACCATTAAATCCGTGACTTTTCCGGCACTTTCCGGGAATCCGTGACCTGTCGACACCCTGCATGATTACCTATAACACACACGCGCACGCTGACAAATGATGGTAACCGAATCGAAGTTGGGATCCACTTCGTTCCTCTATACAATGTATTCTCTCCTCTTTTTAGCGAATTTTTGAAGAAAATTAAGCAATTGCTCTCGCCTCAAAATTTGTAGAATGTGAATTTTTGAAAAAATTTTATTCAGAAATCCGTTTCAGGCTATTCTGAATCATATTCTGAAGTTTAACGCATTTTTTTATGTATGTATATATGTATGTATGTGTCATTCCAGACGATAACTGTCCGTAGAATTGTACTAGAAACTTCAAACAAATTTTAAAATGTTAAGGACACAATTCGAAAGTTCAAGTTCCTTTAGCCAGCATGATCGGATTACATCTTCGGGTTGGAATTTTCAAAAATGTAGTCAAAAATTTCATAATAGCCTGTTTTTGCGATTTATTGTGCGAAATAATTTTTTCAGCATACTAACATGTGGTACTTATATTCGGAATCAGCGTAAAATTTCCATTAAAATGAAGTATTCCGTGAAATATAGTGAGTATAAAGTGAAATATTCCGTCCTCCGATTCTCTCGGTCGCTCTCTTTAATGTTTTACGCTCAACTGTTTTAGGACTTGATGTAGCTTTAGTACTGACTGTGGCTACACGGTGTTTGTCTATCAAAATCATTAACTAAAATTTCTCTACACGATCAATAGCGACTGAAATGTCGAAGATTTCTTAAAAAATTCGCTCATGGGGTCATGCTGCATGACTGAACTTTTTTACAAAACATCAACTTGTTTTCCCTTTAGCAGATATCATCATGTTATCACAACACCGTATCATCGTGATCACAAGTTTCTTTCTCTCAACGCCATTCTCTTTAGTTGATTATGATTACACGCTGATCCCCATACAATCCCACCGGTGCGTTTAGAGTGGGGGTCCAGTAGAGACCCCTAATCTGCATTTTCGATTGCGTCATGGCACGGAGTTCTTTCCTTTACGGACAATCGCCTCTCCATCTCTCCCCTTCTTTGACAAGCCTCAGAGGAATCTTGCCTCGTACGCACAGCTGTTGATTTTCCTAATAGGATCAAAAGCTCTTACCTGAACAGGTTTACTGGGTTTTTATTCCAGAACCGACTTCCCTCATTGGAATGGTCGCTTTTTTTTATTAGTGTATTTTGAAGTAGGTATGGGTAGGATGTGTGGTAAAAGCATAGATGCTCTATCTTGTATACTAATATTCTAATCTTACTCTTATCCCTTTTTAGAGCTAATTCTCTTAAAAAATAAAGCTATTGCAATGGCTCCAAAAATTTTAAAATAAAAATTTTCAAAAATTCTCTTCATCGAAATCTGTTTTGTGATTCCTGGATTTAACCCTTTTTCATATGCATATGTATATATATATATATATATATATATATATATATATATATATATATATATTATATATATATATATATATATATGTCATTCCTGACGATAACTCTCGATAGAATTGAGATAACAACTTCGTTCTTTGCCGAAAAATCAAGCATTTCAAAAGAAAGGATGAGTTCGTTGGACAACACTATTTGAGTACATTAAGTTGGTCAAATTTCAAAAAATGTGCTAAAAAAAATCACTAAAAAGGACTGAAAACGTGTAAAAACTGTTGAATTTATATTTTTATCAGAATCGTAGTCGAAAAAAGTTTATTGACGATGAACTAAAACATTCAAAAATGTATTCACAAAATTATGGTGAAAAATGTACTTGAATTTCATCAATATTTGCTGAAAAATCGATTGAAAAACTGAAAAATTGTTGAACATCCAAAATCTGTTTTTATTCGTAGAATATGATTTGGAACGAGTTTATTTGCCATAAAATTGGTGGTTAACAATTTCTTTGTACTCGGAATGCACAAATTTCAAAACAGTAATATAATATAATGTTACGATAATCTACGAAAATTCGCTCATACGATCATGCTGCATGACTGGAACTTTTTTCATGTTGACCCTTTTTCTTGTTATTTACAGTTACTTTATTCCCTGTTCTATTTCTATTTAATCTGTTACAAATCATACACACATTCGAATCTTCGAAAAGGTAGACTTGGAAGCGAATGAACCAAAACTTGTTCTCAGAAAAGTATAATTAGTATAAATTATAGTTTTCTGAGAAGAAAAAGGTAGAGCAACTATGGGGCAGTGAACATGAAAAGCTCGAGGTAGAGCGCAGCACGTATGAAATGACCTCACTGATTTGCTATTCTTTTGTTGCCTAAAAGGGCCGTCGTGACGGACACAAGTTGTTTTAGCGAATTTTTGAAGAAAATTAAACTATTTCTCTCGCCTCAAAATTTGTAGAATGTGAATTTTTGAAAAATTTTTATGCATAAATCCGTTTCAGGCTATTCTGAATCATATTCTGAAGTTTAAAGCATTTTTTTAATGTATGTATGTATATATGTATGTATGTATGTGTGTGTATGTATTTAGTTTTTTCTCAGTGGTTCACTCGTCTCTTGATATCCCAGAGAGTCTCCCTATCAAATTTCAACTTCCTACAGTGAACACGAAAGAATTTAGCTCACTCAGCTGATCAGAAAATACCCCATCACTATGTTTCTTACTTACCGACACTTTTGCAACAAACTTGGGGCCGTGCTGATTTGGAATTATATATTTATAAAGTCCGCTAAGTTCTTCAATTTCAATTTCTTCGTTCAGAAATAACTCTCCTAGATGTTATTAACTACACTACGTTTCTTACTGACCGTGAATTGAGTTGAAAGGACCGCCTAGAACACGATCAAGGCGGGTACAGAGACGAACGGCGACACTTTTGCAACAAACTTGGGGCCGTGCTGATTCGAATGAGCAGAGTAACACTAAAATCGGACCGCGAAGTTCTTCACAATTTCAAAGACCGTTCGGAATTATATATAAGATAAATATATAACTACGAAATAAATAGAAGAACAAGAACGAAAGAAATCCGTGATAAATCAAGAGCTTCCCAACGAATGGAGAACTATTTTTGTCCCATACACACTAAAGAAATTTTATTTCCCCAGCAACGGCTTGGGTGTACGTTAAAATCATAAGAAAGTGGCAATACAGGTTGGTAATAGAGAAGCGGAAAGAAAAGCTTTTGAAAGATACGTATCTTCTGCATATTTTACCTCATGTTTCGATGTAACTGAAGGGGCAGTGAAGGTCCTAAAATGTGTCGAGGAAAAAAGAAAATCTTGCATACGGGTCTGCAACACATTGGGACATTTTATGTCTCTAGTTGCAGACTCGTATGCAAGCTCCAAGAGCAGCTCAGCTGATCCGGACCCTGGGCATCGTCAAGTAAATGTCCTAAAGAGGCTACATACGAAATTGCAGCTTCCTAGAGTTTAAATAATAGAAATTAGCTTTAAGAGCCACTCATCTGATCCGGATCCTGGGCATCGTCAAGTAAATGTCCTAAAGAGGCTACATACGAAATTACAGCTTCCTAGAGTGTAAAGTATAGAAATTACCTATTAAAATCATTTAACCATCGCTTCACAAATTAAACCTTTCTCGCAATATTCGGATCACCTGCTATGAATCAAATCATTGAAACACCAGCTCAATGAAATCATCAAAAATTAACAGGTGGTTGCAATCATGTTCACAATATCAATTATTGACAATGATCACCTGAGTGTACACAATTATTAAAATAACCTTGCTCATAACTCAGCTTGTTGGCCACGCACTTCGCAGTAGTTTACATAATGTGGTTGGATAAATCGAGAGCTTTCTAACAAATGGTCAACGATTTTTGTGGAACGAAAAACGACGAAGTACCATTTTCCTAGCAACGACTCGGTTGTAAGCGGAAATCATCAGAAAACCAACCGTAACGCTTTTTGTTAGCGCTTTTATTTAACGCTTTTTTCGTTTATGTGCCAAATTAAAGACATAATATGTCAAAAAGAAAAAATTTCGTGACACATCCGCGTAACGTTTTTTGTTAGTTAGTCCAAGGGTGAAGCATGTTCCATGCTAATTTCTGCAGAAATTTATGTTGAAAAGATTTCTTAAATTTCATTAATATGTACCGAAAAATGGACAAAAAAAATAAATAAATAAATAATAAAATTCTGAAATCATCCTGAGTTGCAGAATATCATTTACGACGAGTTTTTCTCCATCAAATCGGTAGTTAACAATTTCTTTTTACTGAAAGACCTAACTTTTAAAAACAATTTAACCTAATATTTGTGCAGGAGTAAAGGCTGGCATTGAAGTGCTATTCATGGAATGTCACAAAGGTTTGAAGACAGTGGAACTGAGGGAATGCTTCTCATTTATGCCAACAATGCCTTCAACTCCTTAAATATTTCTTTAGCTCTTTGGAATGAACGGGTGCTCTAGCCTACGTGCTCTAGTTTCTTTTTAACACCTACAGGGGCTTCACAACAAAAGTGTTCAGGCAGAGCATCGATTCCATATAGAGCCGTTAGAAAATTCCAAAATAAGTTACACTTGAATCAAATTTTATTTTTATTCTGTTATGGAGAGTGTAAAGAAACATGAAGTAGGTACCTAAGCTCATGAAGAAAAAAATAATCGAAAAAAATAATAGCATTGTAACAAAATTTCAATATAAAATTAGCACATTTTCATTTAAAAACATAAATAAATAAATAAATAAAATCTACAAAACAATTTTCTGAAATTAGTTTGATACCACTTACAAAACCCAAGAACGAATGAAATGGTAACATAAAATTGGCACCAAGCAATAGGATCAACATTCTCAACACTTTAAAGATCTATGATGTTTACAGAAGGAACTTCGAACTAGTATTTCCAAAACTGTCACTTTTGACGCTTCTTCATCGGAGGCAACTTCTTGTAACTCGACATTATCTCCCGTGTTTGAATTTTCTCCGCCAAAATATACATCTTCTTCCTCCAACTGTTCCAAAATGGATCTAAAGTCTTCAGGATCCAAAAACTTGCGTTTTTCAGCCATTTCTAACGATGAGCCAATAACAAAACTGTGGGAACGCCCACAAAAATAACACTTGCTATAGAGAAAATCACTAGCGGTTAACTCCCCGGTGGGGTTTGTCAAACCCCAGGCACAAGAAAGTTCTACACTACGCAGAAGTCTTGAACGTACTAAACTGGAAAAAGGCTGAAGCCTTTAGGGAAGAAGTGGGGGGTGATATAGAAGGGGGCTCGAAGAGCCCGACGTGCGGGATTCAACATGATAAACTGACTTTAGATCGCGGTTGGGGTTTGACAAACCCCACGGGGCATTACACGGTTAAGAGTGCAAACTACCAACAGACATGGTATGCCGATGACTCGTCCTGCATTGGGAAACCAAGTCACATCAAAAATTGGCTAACTTTCTTGCAGAATGAAAGCGCAAAGTGAGGATATTTTCCCCAGGCATCCGAAAGTTTTCTAATCACCAACCGTAATTTTTTTTATCACAAGCCGAAATTCCGATTTCTACTACGCCAGAGATTTTTTGAATGGTGAAATATCTTGAGTGATCAAAAATGAACTACCATGTGATTGACACTATAAAACTCAATAAATGTGTTTGGCGTTTAGTGCATACTTGTGTGCGAGTATGTAGGTACCTATTTGCGAACGTTTTTTATATAGAAAAACGCTGCAAATTATTTCACAAAGGTTTATTATTTTTTCAATTGAGTTAAATCGCGATCAGGATGGTTAAACGTTAGGACCAACTAGACGCAAAATGGAGTCTATGTGCGAAAGAACTGGTTTTTTAAGTCAATTCTAAGGCCTTTTATGGCCCGGACGGCGGACGGCGGACGGCGAACGGCGGACGGACATTTCAAATTTAGATTCTACACACCTTGAAACGTAAAGTGACAAAGTTTGAGGGGGGGGGGGGGGGGGGGGGGGGGGGGGGGATATAAAAAATTTGTGCCACACGATCACATAGGCTTATTATTGGAAATAATAAACCAAAAATTCGAATGAAGGGTAACATTGTCAAAAATTTCATATGCCAACCTGTATCAAACGTATGGGTTCTCATAAAAAATGGATGCCAGTAATGTGCGCAAAACCACCATGATGACAACACTCAACATTGAAGAAAAAGAATCACATATAGATCCGTTTCAGAACCCCCTAAAACCAAACCTGAGAAAAAAAAAAAAAAAAAAAAAAAAAAAACAAGTGTATGTGTGTGTGTGTGTGTGTGTGTGTGTGTGTGTGTGTGTGATGTATGTATGTGATAAAATCTTGTTCAGGCTGCCCTGGCCACAATTCTCGACCGATTCGCGTGTTTTTTTTAATTTTTTTTTTTTTTTAATTCTCGGAAATTCATCTAGTAGTTTCGAATTTTGAATTTGGAGGGCGGAGGGTGATGGTAAAAGCCCTGAAAAAGTCCGTTTTGGTTTATTATTTCCAATAATGGTAATAGTTATTTCTAACTTTTTATATCCCCCCCCCCCCCCCCCCCCTCAAACTTTGTCACTTTACGTTTCAAGATGCGTAGAATCCAAATTTGAAATGTCCGTCCGCCGTTCGCCGTCCGGGCCATAAAAGGCCTAAGAATTAACTTAAAAAACCCGTTCTTTCGCATATAGACTCCATTTGGGGTCTAGTTGGTCCTAACGTTTAACCATCCTGATCGCTTTACTCGCATAGATGCTATGGGCAAAAAACGGGCGAAAAAGTGTCTTTTTCGAGGCTTTGAGTGTTAGACGTGTTAGACGCACGCCTGGCACGCTTGGCAGGGGGTCACGGTGGGTGGTGAGGGGGGTGAGCGGGGGTGGAGTGAGAGGAGGCGCCGCGCCGCGGCACCTTTGTGGTGGCTGGAGTGACCAGGGGCGTAGCAGAGGGGTGTAGGAGAATGGATATTTATTACTTTTACGTGTTATACCCATATAATACACCGTGGCACCATGAGATGGGTACAGTGTTCCTTCGAGGCATGAATATATGTTTTTTTCTAGGTCATATCTGCGTGTTAATACCAATGCTTTTCCTACGCATATTTAATAACATATCCTCTCGACTTTTCGTACGTACTTAGATAATGATATTATTAAGGCAATAACTATTTGAATAGATAGGAGCTCAAATCGAGAAATATAAACATGCGTATATAATTATAGAAGTATAGGTTGTGGCAACTCGAAATAGGACACGCCGAGGAGTCTGGACGGGCATTATAACGTACGCAAGCCAACTATAACTACGATCAAACTCAATTGAAAAAATAATAAACCTTTGTAAAATAATTTGCAGCGTTTTTTTTTTTTTTTTTTTTTTTTTGGTGCGCGCAAATACGCGCTGAAAACCATTGTTTCTTGACTATTATTTGCTCAGTCTGCCTAGGTCTCAGCCAACTAAAACTACGATCAAACTCAATTGAAAAAATAACAAATCTTAGTGAAATAATTTGCAGCGTTTTTTACTAGTTTTTGTTCAGGTAGCCCAGGTTTTGACCGATTTGCGTGATGCTTTTTTTACTAGCCTCAAAAATCTATTTAGTTGTGCACAACGTCACCGGAATTTGGCATTTTTCTATTAGGAGGGGGGGGGGGAGGGGGGGGGGGGGGGGGGGGGGGGGGTAAAGCGCTAAAAACCATTGTTTCTTGACTATTATTTGCTCAGTCTGCCTAGGCCTTAGTTTTCGGCCGATTCGCGTGATTCTTTTAATATCTCTATTTGTGCACTACGTATGAATTTGGTGGGCGGAGGGAGGGGATAAAAGCCCTGAAAACGAACTTTTTCTGCTAATTTTCTTCCAGCCTGCCTAGACCTCAATTTTCGACGGATTCAAGCGATTCTTTTTTTTGTTAGAGTCGAAAATCTATGTAGCTGTGCACTACGTCGCTGGAATTTCGAATTTCCCCAGGCTTAGAGGGGGAAGCTCAGGCCCTATTTGAGGACACGAATCATCAAGTAGTCCTCAGCCGTAGGTTTTTGGGGGGAATCATTGGCAACGAAGGCTCTGAACGAAAGTACGTGAGAGAAAAGGTTCGAGAATGGGTGGACATCGTAGGAAATATGGTCGAAGTTACCAAGAAAAGTCCGCAAGCAGGGCACGTGGCTTTCGCGCCAGCCTACATTGCGAAGTAATACGAGGTGAGTAATCCATCAATTATTTATTAGACAAAATATTCTTTAGTCGTTCCCGAAGGACTACTGGTTTAATTTCGTTTTTACGTATAGGCAGAATATTCATCAGAATGCAGAAAATCGCATTAGATACTGAAGATATTATCGGATCTCGTTCGGACCAAGGCTGCGTCGCCATTGATACACTAGCCACGCGCTGCCCAGCTCCCGCCCCTCCTGCATCTGACACGTGCATGATCTCATGAGAATTATATTCCTGTTTTTCTCTCTTCAAATAACAATTTTGCCCTCATTAAAAAAAAAATAATAAAAAGCAGGATCCTTTGATCTAAGTGAATATTATCGTATTGACGTTTTATGTCTTTGCTATTGCACATACCTAAACTAAAAAAAAACGTCACGGAAAATTGCTCACGAAAATATTTTGATGATTTCCTCTTACAACCGAGTCGTTGCCTTCGTCGTTTTTCGTTCCACAAAAATCGTTGACCATTTGTTCGAAAGCTCTCGATTTATCCAACCATATTATGTTTACTACTGCGAAGTGCGTGGCCAACAAGCTGAGTTATGAGCAAGGTTATTTTAATAATTGTGTACACTCAGGTGATCATTCTCAATAATTGATATTGTGAACATGATTGCCACCGCTTGTTAATTTCTGATGATTTCATTGAGCTGGTGTTTCGATGATTTGATTCATAGCAGGTGATCCAAATATTGCGAGAACGGTTTGATTTGTGAAGCCGTTGTTAAATCATTTTAATAGGTAATTTCTATGCTTTACATTTCAGGAAGACGGACTTTTCAAATTTGGATTCTACGCACCTTGAAAAGTAAAGTGACAAAGTTTGAGGGGGGGTTATAAAATTTTTTTGCTACACGATCACAAAAGCTTATTATTGGAAATAATAAACCAAAATGACAATTTTTTAAAATTCATTGTAAAATATTGTAAAACATTGTCTGATATGGGCAAAAACAGAGTATTTAAAAAAAGGTCCAGTCATGCAGCATGACCCCATGAGCGAATTTTTGAAGAAATCTTCGATTATTTCAATTTTGACTGATTTTTCAACTTTGAAATTTTTGAAAACTTGATACATATTCTTATAGGAAAGTTCCCGCTGATTCCGAATATACCACATGTTAGTATGCTGAAAAAATGATTTCGCACATCAAATCGCAAACAACAGGCTATTTTGAAAATGTGATTTTTGAAAATTTCAACCCGAAGATGTAATCCGATCATGCTGGCCAACGAACTTGAACTTTCGTTTTGTGTCATTAACATTTTAAAATTTTTTTGAAGTTTCTAGCACCATTCTACGGACAGTTATCGTCTGGAATGACACAAACATACATATATACGTATACACACATAATACATACACACATACATACATAAAAAATTGCGTTAAACTTCAGAATATGATTCAGAATAGCCTGAAACAGATTTCTGCATAAATTTGTTTCAAAAATTCACATTCTACAAATTTTGAGGCGAGAGCAATAGCTAATTTTCTTCAAAAATTCGCTAAAACCAAAATCGACCTACCTACCGGCGTAGGTTTCTGTTATGCAAAAAAAAAAATCTGAAAGAATTCAGGGGTCATTTTCTTGACATTTTAAACCAAATTTCGGGTGGAGGTCATTAAAATTCCACCTTTCTCAAAAATGAGGGCACCCTGATGAACAACAGTCGAAAACTGCAAAAGGCATTTCATTCAATTTTTTGCTCGGCTATGAACAGTTTTTTGAGTCTGCTGGACAATTTTATAAATGGCACTTAGGATGTTTTGCATATGGCGGTCTTCAAATCATAGTGGTGTCGTAGCAGTTTCATGAAATTCGCCCTTCTACTAAGAATCACCCACATTAGGGTGCCCGCTATTTTTGAGAAAGGTGGAATTTGGATGACCTCCACCCGAAATTTGGATTAAAATGTTGAAAAAAAGGACCCCTGATTTTTTTCAATTTTTCGCATAACAAAAACCTAAGCCGGTAGCTCAAATTCGGTTTTTGAAATACGTTTTTTTTTTCCCATATCAGACTTTCGAATATAACCTTTACAAACTTCTTTGTGAAAATGTGAAACTTCGTATGCTTACGTTTCTGGGGTCGCTGAACTTGAATATGAAGTCAAAACAAGTCGACAGCAACATATTTTGAAAGTTCGGAATCTAAAAATCATGTAAAAAAAAAAAAAAAAACAATTTTTCAAAATTTATTGTAAAATTATGAAAAATCATATCCTTATGTTTTTTGAGTTGCTGAAATCGAATTTGTTATCAAAAAATCACAAGTCTAACCAAATACGAATTTTTTAAATTTTACAATGAATTTTGAAAAATTGTCATTTTGCGAATTTTTGAAGAAAAGTAAGCTATTGCTCTCGCCTCAAAATTTGTAGAATGTGAATTTTTGAAAACATTTTATGCAAAAATCCGTTTCAGGCTATTCTGAATCATATTCTAAGTTTAACGCATTTTTTTATGAATGTATGTATGTATCATTCAAGACGATAACTGTCCGTAGAATTGGGCTAGAAACTTCAAACAAATTTTAAAATGTTAAGGACACAAAACGAAAGTTCAAGTTCGTTGGCCAGCATGATCGGATTATATCTTCGGGTGAAATTTTCAAAAATGTAGTCAAAAATTTCAAAATAGCCTGTTTTTTGCGATTTGTTGTGCGAATTAATTTCTTCAGCATACTAACATGTGGTATATTTGGAATCAGCGTAAAATTTCTTATAAGAATATGTATCAAGTTTTCAAAAATTTCAAAGTTGAAAAATCAGTCAAAAATCGAAATAATCGAAGATTTCTTCAAAAATTCGCTCATGGGGTCATGCTGCATGACTGGACTTTTTTTTGACGATTTTGAGATTCCAAACTGTCAAAAGTTGTTGCTGTCGACTTGTTTTGACTGCCTATTCGAGTTCAGCGACCCCAAAAACCTAATTTGGTATACGAAGTTTTACAATTTTACAAAGAAGTTTGTAAAATTTATATTCAAAATTCTGATATGGGCAAAAAAAGCGTATTTCAAAAACCTAAATCCAGCTACCGGTGTAGGTTTTTGTTATGCAAAAAAATCTGAAAGAATTCAAGGGTCTTTTTTTGATATTTTAAACCAAGTTTCGGGTGGAGGTCATCAAAATTTCACCTTTCTCAAAAATGCGGGCACCCTGATGTACAACAGACCAAAACTGCAAAATACATTTCATTCAATTTTTTGCTCGGCTATGAACAGTTTTTTGAGTCTGCTGGACAATTTTATAAATGGCACTTAGGATGTTTTGCATATGGCGGTCTTCAAATCATAGTGGTGTCGTAGCAGTTTCATGAAATTCGCCCTTCTACTAAGAATCACCCACATTAGGGTGCCCGCTATTTTGAGAAAGGTGGAATTTTGTTGACCTCCACCCGAACTTTGGTTTAAAATGTTTAAAAAAATGACCCCTGAATTTTTTCAATTTTTTTCATAACAAAAACCTACACCGGTAGTTCAATTTTGGTTTTTGAAATACGCTTTTTTTGCCCATATCACACTTTTGAATATAACTTTTACAAACTTCTTTGTAAAATTGTGAAACTTTGTACACTTACGTTTTTGGGGTGGCTGAACTTGAACATGCAGTCAAAACAAGTTGACAGCAATAACTTTGGGCAGTTTGGAATCTCAAAATCATGTCAAAAAATGACCATTTTTCAAAATTCATTGTAAAATTATGAAAAATCGGATTCTTATGTTTTTTGAGTCTCTTCTGAAATCGAATTTGTTATAAAAAAAAATCAAAATTCTAACAAAATACGAATTTTCATAATTTTACAATAAACTTTGAAAATTTGTCATTTTTTGACATGATTTCGAGATTCCAAACTGACAAAAGTTGTTGCTGTCGACTTGTTTTGACTGCATATTCGAGGTCAGCCACCCCAAAAACGTAATTTGGTATACGAAGTTTCACAATTTTACAAAGAAGTTTGTAAAATTTATATTCAAAAGTCTGACATGGGCAAAAACAGCGTATTTAAAAAAAGGTCCAGTCATGCTGCATGACCCTATGAGCGAATTTTGGAAGAAATCTTCGATTATTTCGATTTTTGACTGATTTTTCAACTTTGAATTTTTTGAAAACTTGATACATGTTCTTATAGGAAATTTTACGCTGATTCCGAATATACCACATGTTAGTATGCTGAAAAAATTATTTCGCACAACAAATCGCAAAAAACAGGCTATTTTGACATTTTTGACTACATTTTTGAAAATTTCAACCCGAAAATGTAATCCGACCATGCTGGCCAACGAACTTGAACTTTTGTTTTGTGTCCTTAACATTTTAAAATTTGTTTGAAGTTTCTAGCACAATTCTACGGACAGCTATCGTCTGGAATGACACATACGTACATATATACTTACATTCATACCATATACAAACATGCATACATACATACATACATAAAAAAATGCGTTATACTTCAGAATATGATTCAGAATAGCCTGAAACGGATTTCTGCATAATTTTTTTTCAAAAATTCACATTCTACAAATTTTGAGGCGAGAGCAATAGCTTAATTTTCTTCAAAAATTCGCTAAAACCAAAATCGAGCCACCGGCGTAGGTTCCTGTTATGCAAAAAAACTGAAAAAATTCAGGGGTCTTTTTTTGGCATTTTAAACCAAATTTCGGGGGGAGGTCACATACATGAAGTTCACCCGTTACATACCGGTAGAACAGCGGTTTCCAACTGCTGGGCCGCGGATGCGGGCCGGAACTCAAAAGTCCAGTCATGAAGCATGACCCCATGAGCGAATTTTGGAAGAAATCTTCGACATTTCAGTCGCCATTGATCGTGTTGAGAAATTTTAGTTTATGATTTTGATAGACAAACATGGAATCAAATTATTAACACATGCACAGAGTAAACTCATCAGTTGTGATTACATTTTTTTTTTTTTTTTTTTTAAAGCACCTACTACTTACGTTTTAAACAGCATGGTTCTAGGAGATACTTCCATAAGAGTAGTTCAATCTGAATTTGGACAATGTTTCATGCAAATATTACCGATTTTTACAACTAGCGAACGGCATTATTTCGATTTTTGACTGATTTTTCTACTTTGAAATTTTTGAAAACTTGATACATATTCTTATAGGAAATTTTACGCTGATTCCGAATATACCACATGTTAGTATGCCGAAAAAAATTATTTCGCACAACAAATCGCAAAAAACAGGCTATTTTGAAATTTTTGACTACATTTTTGAAAATTTCAACCCGAAGATGTAATCCGATCATGCTGGCCAACGAACTTGAACTTTCGTTTTGTGTCCTTAACATTTTAAATTTTGTTTGAAGTTTCTAGCACAATTCTACGGACAGTTATCGTCTGGAATGACACATACATACATACATACATACATACATATATACATACATACATAAAAAAATGCGTTAAACTTCAGAATATGATTCAGAATAGCCTGAAACGGATTTCTGCATAAAATTTTTTCAAAAATTCACATTCTACAAATTTTGAGACGAGAGCAATAGCTTAATTTTCTTCAAAAATTCGCTAAAAATAATATTAAAATATTGCAAAATAAGTACGGTATTAATAAATCGGTCCTCGCGATAAAATATTAATTTAGGCATTCTCTTGGATAGTGTAAGTTTAGCGATTCAATTATTTTACAATTTATTTTTTAAATTTATTTACAAGTGGCTTGACAATTTTATAACAGAACATTAATTAGATTAGTCAAATTGTGCAGGTTTGACAACTTACGGGGCACGAGCTATGTCTGGTATTCATGGGGTTGATCGCCAGAGTTAGGTCAGTTGCTCCCTTTGTCAAACGGACACATTGCTGCATACATAGAGAAGCTCTTGGATTTAAAGGTTTGGGCGAGTGTCTGAAAAAAACTCTTGACGATGCAGAAAAATGGTCAACTTTATCAGAGCAAGGCCAAAAAACTCGAGACTTTTCAGTGTTTTGTGTGATGAAATGGACAGTCAACACAAATAGCCTCTACCTCACTGTGAAGTTCGGTGGCTATCCACAGATTTTTATCAAGATTGTGTGAACTTCGTGATGAACTCTGGGTTTTCCTCATGAAGGCATATGATGGCAAACGTGCAACCACTTCCACTTTAGTTTATTTGAAAAATAAGTTAAACTTGGAGAGTGACAAGTCTGAAATTGTCAAGTTTCGATCCCGATATTGATGCACTAGTAGGGGACTAACAATGTCAAAAATTCCATTAAGTTTGAAATGCCATGTTAATATAAATACATGAAGGTTCTTTAGTAAAAAGTTTTTTTTTTTCCTTTTTGCTCAGTATGTTTCAATTTGATTTAATATTTGCATAAATACATTTGGGAACATTATATATATATGTATATATATATATATATATATATATATATATATATATGTATATATATATATATATATATATATATATATATATATATATATATATTTTGGCCCCCAAGCTAAAAGTTCCAGTCATGCAGCATGATCGTATGAGCGAATTTTCATAAACTATCTATCGTACTACAGTATGTTAAATTGCATTGAAATTGGAGCAATTTTAGTTGACAGAAATGGTTAAAAACCAATTTTATGGCAAAAAACTTATTCTAAATAAAATACCACTGATTCAAAAGGGATTTTTGATTTTTAATTTTTTTGCAGTTTTTTATAGATAGATATTTTAGCAAATTTTAATGACATTTAAGTACGTTTTTCATCATAATTTTGAGGAAAAATTTTTAATGTCCTAGCTAATTGTTTGAAAATTTAGTTTTGACTAAAATTCTGCAAAAAATAGAAATTTAACGGTTTTTGGCCGTTTTTAGCCATTTTTAGTGATTTTTTGGGTACATTTTTCGAAATTTGACCAATTTAATGTGCTCAAAAATGGTTGTCCAACGAACTCATCCTTTCTTTTGAAATGCTTGATTTTTTGGCGAAAGAACGAAGTTTTTATCTCAATTCTATCGAGAGTTATCGTCTGGAATGACACATACATATATATAAAAGCGTTAAAATCCAGGCATCATTTCAGAATGCCTCAAAACAGATTTCGATGAAGAAAAGTTTTTATTTTAAAATTTTTGGAGCCATTGCAATAGCTTAATTTTCTAAGAAAATTCGCTAAAAGGTTGGGAACCGCTTCGGTAGAATATTCACATCCCGCCCTCCTGCTGCACTAAGGCAACTGAATGTATTCTCGGTCGTCGTTGCCGATCGGGGCCCCGAGCTCGGCAGGCCGCAGAACGGCCGGGGTTTCGTGATTGTCCTTCCGGGGTTCTTCGCCAATGGGATCGTGCGGCACGGCAGCGCCAGCCCCACCACTTATCGGCGTTCGGCACCCCGGCCACGCCTCCGACGGCCCCGACCAATTACCCGCGGTAGCGATCATCTATCCCGGTCGCCGGGACCTTGTGGGAGTCCTCTATTCATATCAGTTCTTCTTTCTCCCCTATTCCGATTGGAGCGGCACGTCTTGTTGCGACATTCGCCTTTTCACGTGTCTGCATTCCACTATCCCCAATCTTACATTCCTCGCATGTAATTTTGATCTGAAAATTACTTAATTGATCAACACAAACACAATGGGCATCGACCTGGCAGGTAAGCAAAACCAATGCTAAATAATCAGAACAAAAATTAAAATAATTTATGCCAATTAACCAAAAATAGGAGGACCAAATTGATAGATTGTCAAGGTCATCAAAACCGAGTTATCCAGATCGAAGTTCAAGGCTGTCTTAAACAAATCCAGGGTTATTCTTTTTTAAATTTGAGGTTTTCTATTTCTAAATTCGAGCGGTTTACTTCATATTATTTAATTTTTTTTTTTTTTTTTTTTTTTTTTTTTTTTTTTTTTTTTTTTTTTTAAACGTTTTTTTTTTTTTTTTTTTTTTTTTTTTTTTTTTTTTTTTTTTTTTTTTTTTTTTTTTTTTTTTTTTTTTTTTTTTTTTTTTTTTTTTTTTTTTTTTTTTTTTTTTTTTTTATTTTTTTTTTTTTTTTTTTTTTTTTTTTTTTTTTTTTTTTTTTTTTTTTTTTTTTTTTTTTTTTTTTTTTTTTTTTTTTTTATTTTATTTTTATTTTTATTATTTTTTTTTTTTTGAAAAAATTTAAGTTCTTCAACTGCAATAAAAGTGTCAACTAGGTATCAATAAAAAAAAAATAAATAATAATAAAATAAATAAATAAAAAATCTAGTACTTGTCATGTCTTCCTATGTCCTAATAGCTCAATACCAAATTTCAGCCATCTAGGTCTATTAGAAGGCTAAGAAATCAATAGAATTATTACGTCATGACGGCTCGCGCTGAATTTTCGAATGAAACATGTTTAGGAAAAACTTGCTTTAATTCACATTTTGTTTCTTATTCATGTAAAAATTTTAGGTTTTTTGTATTTTTTGGAGTTTCTATAAAAATTGTTTAGCACTTTCTAGGGAAATTACTAAGTACATTTCTCAGCATAATTTTGTACATAAATTTGTCATAGATCGTAACTTTCAGTTATAAAATATAAATTTAACGATTTTTAGCCGTTTTATGCCTCATTTAACGACTATTTTATTACATTTGTTGAAATTTGACCAAATAATTGGGATCAAAGTCCCAGTCATGCAGCACGATCTTATGAGCAAATTTTCGTAAATGAACGTACGTATTACATAATGTTGAATTGATTTGAAATTTGAGCTTCATGAGTGCCAAAAAATTGTTAACTATTACTTTCAAGGGTAAACACGCATTCTAAATAATAATCTGCTATTAAAAAATATATTATTGATTTTTAGCTCTTATTAGCAGTTTTTTTGAGTTTTAGCTAATAATATTGAATTCAGTTACATTTTTCGGCTTAATTTTGTTCATAAATTCACAAAACAGACAACAGACATAATTTTGTCTTGTTTTTTATTTTTCTAGTTCATCGTTGATAAACTTCTTTCGACTAAAATCCTGCTAAAAAGTATAAAATGAACAATTTTAGCAGTTTCCCGCCATTTTAGTTATTTTTTAAACATTGAAATATGACAAATTCATTGAGCTCAGAAAGTGTAGGTCAACGAGCACATCCTTTCATTTGAAAAGCTCGACTTTTTGGCGCAAGAACGGAATTTTTATCTCAATCCTAAGAAGAGTTATCGACTGCAAGTGCACCGTGCACGTATTATATATATATATATAGTCGGTTCAGAATTCCTCAAACGGATTTCCGAGAATTTTCGAAATTTTTTATTTAATAATTCGTTGTCGTTACGCAATAGCTTTTGAAGACGTTACGCAGTAGCTTCCTTTCCTACAAAATTCGCTATGAGCATCAATAGAAAGTTCCTAAAGAGAATAGGGAGATAGAGATGAGGCGCCTCATCTCCAATAAGACAGATTCTATATAGGACATAAGACGCTCTATCCCGAACCTACCTATCTCATCTCTTCCTCCATATCGCAAAGTAACCTTTCAGACCGATAACAGTGATATTCATTTCTTGTTGGTATTCATGGTTCTTGAAAATTATGTTCATTTTCATATTCATACATTTTCTAAACCAGCGAAACCTTTTCGTGAATAAGAAAAGGACTAGGAAACTTGGAAATGCTGGAAACTGAACGATAGGCGGAAAAATCCCCTTGGTGGTTTAGCGATACTTGAAGATAAGTAACGTCACTTAAGATAAGACACTAGAGTGTTCCTAGAGATCCGTCAGTCTCAATACGGCGTGCGGTAATGAGAAACTTTAGCGCACCTTAAGGTCACGTCAAGTCCTTAACGGATCTAGTTGTAACGCTAAATCCATGGAAGGAGGGAATTATCTCTAGGTGGTTATCTGAGTCCATGAAAGGAGGTTATTTTAGAAGTTTACGTTTTTTCCCGATCGCGATCCGTTAACGTATCTGTACGGAAGGATGCGACACCGTAACTCATTGCGTCAGAGTTACGGCGCCGTATTAGAGAATTCCTGGTTACCACGTTTTTAGTTTACACGGTGCCCGTGAGCCATGATCAGCTGATCTGGAAACAACTGACAGCTGACGAATTAGTAGAAGTGGACGACGTGAGTAGGAGACCGCTTGATTGGCAACGCAAGATCGAGTCTTAGTACGTCCTCGTTACCACGTCTTCGACACTTCGCCCGTAAATGTATAAACCCGAGGAAGGTTTCAGTGATAAGCGTATTCAGTTCATATTTTTCATATTAAAATTTATACTGAATTAATATATTAAACATATTATTTAAAATATAAATTAAATATATAATTATATTAAAATATACTCAATTTATTTATACTTATACATCCTATTTTAACTCGAAGCAGTCCTTTTATCGAGTGCTAAAAAACAACTAGTCAACAAAGCGGAGGATAAAGGTTTGCCGAAAAATGGATAAAATAATTTAATTCTAATCATATCTACCTTTTAGCGAATTTTTGGAGAAAATTAAGCTATTGCTCTCGCCTCAAAATTTGTAGAATGTGAATTTTTGAAAACATTTTATGCAGAAATCCGTTTCAGGCTATTCTGAATCATATTCTGAAGTTTAACGCATTTTTTTATGTATGTATGTATATATGTATGTATATATGTATGTATGTATATATGTATGTATGTATATATGTATGTATGTGTCATTCCAGACGATAACTGTCCGTAGAATTGTGCTAGAAACTTCAAACAAATTTTAAAATGTTAAGGACACAAAACGAAAGTTCAAGTTCGTTGGCCAGCATGATCGAATTACATCTTCGGGTTGAAATTTTCAAAAATGTAGTCAAAAATTTCAAAATAGCCTGTTTTTTGCGATTTGTTGTGCGAAATAATTTTTTCAGCATACTAACATGTGGTATATTCGGAATCAGCGTAAAATCGCCTATACGAATACGTATCAAGTTTTCAAAAATTTCAAAGTTGAAAAATCAGTCAAAAATCGAAATATTGCCGTTCGCTAGTTGTAAAAATCGGTAATATTTGCATGAAACATTGTCCAAATTCAGATTGAACTACTCTTATGGAAGCATCCCTGTATAAACAATCCTAGAACCATGCTGTTTAAAACGTATGTAGTAGGTGCTTGTTTAAAAAAAAAAAAAAAAAAAAAAAAGTAATCACAACTGATGAGTCGGACGGATACACGCACTGCGTCTCAGAAACACGTGTCTTCAAGGTAAACCTGGAACACGTCGAGCTCGTCTTTGCTCAATCAACTAGCGTGATATATAAACTTACGAAGTCTAATACTTCACGCTGATTTTCATTGCACAAATAAAACGGCGGAAGGACGGACAACGGACTGATTCGATTTTTGAAATCCATGTATCTTAAAACGCAACCAAAAAATTTTGGGAGGGAGGTTAAAAAAAAATTTCTTATCCGATTACAAAGGTTCACTTTACAAAGAACACTAAGAATTGAAAACAGAACAATAAACCACTTGATAATAAATTATGGAATGTGAGATCTGGATGAAGGAAAACAGAGTCGGAGAAATACAAGATGTCGGAATCTCGGAATCAGCTTCAGGTTACAAAATTGATAAGAGACGACGTGTGAAGACACATAAAACACCGTAGTAACAGCCAGCGTTGTTAGCAAAATTTTGGTTCTCCCTAGATTCACGTACACCGTATTAAGACACCGTGGTAACCAGGAACTCTCTAATAGATAATTGTAACTAGATAACTCTCTAATAGGTAATTGTCATTACCGCTCGACGTATTGTGTTTTACGGATCTACTAGGAACTGTCTATTAATTCGACCCTCTCGACTTTATCAGGTTAGCATCACTGCGTCTCGTCCCAGATGATAAAATCCTCAGACACCTAATCCCAATTGACTTATTAACCGGGATATTTTCATACGCAACAACTTGCACGTATATACATTAGGCGCTCACCAGGAAAAAATTAACCATAATAGAGAGTTCCTAGGATGCTTTTTGATAACGGTATGCCGTTAGTGGTAGTGCCGTTACGCAGTCTGTCTAGGGCGAATCACTCTGAAGCTAACTCGGATGCAAAATAACGGCTTGGTAGGATTAAGGCAGGGGTGCTCAAACTTGAACTGCTGGCGATCTACCTCAATATTTTTAGACTACTTACGATCGACTCTGAGAGGCTGCAAGTATGTGTGATGCAGGGTTGTCGTACATACACGATACACCCTACCTACCTAGGTAGGGTGTACCGCAGCATATATAAATATTAGCTTTCCGCACAATTTACATTATTTTAGTCAAGGTTTGGGTTAGGGTTACTCAGGTTCTTCTCTACAATATCAATGAAAAAACTCCTAGTTATTCAAAATTGCGAGTTTATTCGTTGTTACAAAACAAAAGAGTTACATATGGTGTTAAACTCAACTAAGGAGTGACTTTGGATGTTGAAGCATGGCACTGCATGTCCTCAGCATACTTTTCATAAGATGGTGCGTAACCACTGAGTGCCAATCGCAAGCATGATGACATATGATCGTCAGTTAGTCGATTGTGATATTTTGACTTAATTATCTTCATTTCAAAAAATGCAGACCCGCACAAGTAAGTTGACCCAAACATTGCCGTCAGTTGAAGGGCGATTTGCCTTAGATTCGGATATTTATCTTCAGATATAAAACACCAGAAATTTGTATCAGATGCTGTAGCTTTGAGATGTATATCTGATATAATCTGCACCAACTCATTTTCAACAGAACATGAGTTCATATTAAACTGACTTGCTACTCCAGTAGCTAATTCCTCAATGTTTTTACATGAAAAAGGATAACTCATAAATGATGCTATATTTGCCAATTTACTGCAATCATAAAAACGCATTTCGAATTGTCCCAAAATATTTGATAATTCAGCCTCATACGTATCATAATTCAACTGAGGAATCCTTGCTTTCAAAGACGGAAAATGTTTCAGATCCTTTCTTTTCAGTTGATCTACCTATCATAAGTTGCAATTTACTTTTGAATGCGTTTACTGCGCTAATCATCTCAATAATAGTTTTTCCTTTACCTTGAAGCTCCAAGTTAATGGTGTTTAAGTGCATTGTGATGTCAGTCAAAAATGCCAAATCAGTCAGCCATTTTTCGTTTTTCAACATCTCAGTGTCATCACCTCTTTCGTCTAGAAAAGCTGTTATTTCGGGCAATAATTCTTGAAACCTTTCTAGGAATTTTCCGCGACTCAACCACCTTGAAAATTTTTTTCTTCTCGAGATCTACTCAAAAAGCACTCGCGATCGACTGGTCGATCGCGATCGACCGTTTGAGCACCCCTGGAGTAAGGTGATGGAGAGTTACGGTCATAATTTAAGTGAAGCTAGATTGAAAAGTGATGCGAATTTTCCCATTCACCGTTAGTTTTACCTAGTGAATCGCTGTTTTGATTGCTCTTTCCCGTTTGAATATCGTATTTTTTATTTTTCTGTATTTTCTATTTATATAGGTATCTATTTATTTTTAATTTTCTCTATTTTGAAGAGAACGATTTTGTTATGGAACGCTTCATGCATCTATATTCCGTGGGCCATATCTCCGCCAAAGAGTTTATACTCGTTTAGGATAACTTCGTGGAAAACTAGGGCCGACCCCGAATTTCTCGTCAGTTAGCACAGGAGTTTGGAAGATTTTCACTTGACGGAATGTCGGAAGAAGATGCTCTTCTCCAGTATCGATTTCGGAAACCTGATATTGATTTGTTGTTGGTACTTATATCTCGGGGTACCGGAAATCGTTCGATCCAAGGGATATAAAGTGCCTGGCACTACTGCTCTTTGTATTCTCTTGCGGCGATTATCATACCCCAATCGTCTCAAAGATCTCTAGAGGATGTTTGGCATGAGCGCTGTAGGTACCTACCTTAATCACCGTACGTACATACCTACCTATGGAAAATCGAACTGGCAAACGTTTACAATGGTCTTACAAGGCAACGCAAATCATTTTCAATCTTCCACGGAATGGTTTTGACGCACAGGTTTATGCACAAACAACATAGTATTGTAGTTTGTTCATGGGCATGAGTGTAATCCAATGTTTTGTTGACAGGCGATATCGAAGAAGTGTTACCATCCTATAAGGTTGAGACGTTACGTTCATGACCGTTTTGACTGAGTACCGTTGTTTACCGGCATAGTACGGTCTTAGTTTAGCGCCAAATCGTAAATTCACACCGTTATAATGCGGATGCGCGCACGCATGCGCAGAGCATACTCACTAACGTCGTTAGCTTCGCCGTACCGTTAAAAATCGTCTTTAGGAACTCTCTAATAAAATAATACACCAACGCCACATTCTCGATTACCTACATCTATAAGCTGGCTGGCCAATATCACAAGAAACCCGATTTCTTGGCAAGGGAACTCCCACCGTAATTATATGTTTACCTCAATCACCATATTTCAGGCAACTTTTTTTGTGGTCACGCATAACACCTGTTCTCTTCCACTTGCGTGTCGAATGTCGACTTTCATTTTCCTTTTGGTAGAAGAAAGGGAAGGAGTCGAGCGATCCTGGCGATCCCCTTCGATTCAGTGAAACTGAATATTTATTTATAACAATAATTGAAGAGGAAAACTCGGGCCTTCGGGCCTCACACTTGACCCCGCTGGGGGGGGGGGGGGGGGGGGCAGACCCCCCGGATGTTATTGCTTAGAGCCTGTGGTTAAAAGCCAAGAAACATGCCTGGCAAAAAAGTCCAGTCATGCAGCATGACCCCATGGCGAATTTTTGAAGAAATCTTCAAAGCCAAAGACATTTCAGTCGCTATTGATCGTGTAGAGAAATTTTAGTTTATGATTTTGATAGACAAACATGGAATCAAATTATTAAAAATAATTAGGAGGTACTCATACTTTATTATTATTAAACTAATCTTGTAGATTTAAAGACAAATGTAGGTAAATATTCATAGATTTCGATGTCCAATGTGGTCAGTATTAAAGCTACATCAAGTCCTAAAACAGTTGAGCGTAAAACATTAAAGAGAGCGACCGAGAGAATCGGAGGACGGAATATTTCACAGAGTAAACTCATCAGTTGTGATTACATTTTTTTTTAACAAGCACCTACGTTTTAAACAGCATGGTTCTAGGATTGGTTATACAGGGATACTTCCATAAGAGTAGTTCAATCTGAATTTGGACAATGTTTCATGCAAATATTACCGATTTTTACAACTAGCGAACGGCATTATTTCGATTTTTGACTGATTTTTCAACTTTGAAATTTTTGAAAACTTGATACATATTCTTATAGGAAATTTTACGCTGATTCCGACTATACCATATGTTAGTGAACTGAAAAATTTATTTCGCACAACAAATCGCAAAAAACAGGTTATTTTGAAATTTTTTGACTACATTTTTGAAAATTTTAAACCGAAAATGTAATCCGATCATGCTGGCCAACGAACTTGAACTTTCGTTTTGTGTCCTTAACATTTTAAAATTTGTTTGAAGTTTCTAGCACAATTCTACGGACAGTTATCGTCTGGAATGACACATACATACATACATACAAACATACATGCGTTAAACTTCAGAATATGAATAGCCTGAAACGGATTTCTGAATAAACATTTTTCAAAAATTCACATTCTACAAATTTTGAGGCGAGAGCAATAGCTTAATTTTCTTCAAAAATTCGCTAAAACATGGAACCAAATTTTTCAGGAGCTTCATACGACAAATAGAATCGAAATTAGAAGCAATTACATAGGTAGGTAATTTTTTGTTACGGTGCACATCTACAATTCCTATAACCAACATTAACTTCTCAACCAAGAACAAAACAAGCGGCATTGTTTACTATACCTATCCATTTATAACGTAAATAAATATAAAACTACGACATAAATAGAAGAAAAAGTACGAAAGAAATGCGTGATAAATCGAGAGCTTTCCAACGAATGGAGAACGATTTTTTTCCCATAAACACTAAAGAAGTTCATTTCCCCAGCAACGGCTAGGTTGTACGTGAAAATTAAAAGAAAACAGAGATTATTGTTGACAAAATACGACATCTTGTTCTTATGAACTATATTAAATTTGTAGAATACAAATTTATAAACATATTCTTGATTACATAAGATGAAATATTTTCAATAAGATTAGTAGGTAGGTACTTTAGTCACAAAGGAGGCCGTAAGCATAAGTACATTTTGTTAATAGTAAAAATCTTTAAACTCAAAACTCGGCACTTCGTAAATGTTCGTAAACAAATTCTTACATACAAAAAAATTCGTACAAATGTAAATACAGCAAACTCCCGATTATCCGCGGAATTGGGTGGCGCGGCTACTGCGGATAACGAAAATCGCGGATAACCCGTAAAAATGTTGAAAATGGAAGAGAATAAAAGAGAAAACAATTATAACATGAAAAATCAGTTTATTTAATACAGTATACCATACAGTAAGACGTAAAATAATGTAAACATGAGTAATAATTACACCCTCTTAAAAAAGTCAGTCACTTGTTTTTGTTTCTTGCTTTGGAATTTTGCGTAGCATATGTTTTTCAGCCAACTGCGCGTCTTCGTCTTGTTCTTCAATATAATGGAGCAGTCCGTGGACGTGTTTTAAAGCCTCTTCGTGTGTCATCCGCGCCTGTGCATTAGCATTTTCTTCTTCGCTCTCGCTTTGCCGCTCTTCTTCACTCTGAACCTCACCCATTGCTTTTTGAACGATTTCCTCATCCGACAACCTTTCAAAGTCGGGATCGTTGGCGTCACACTACAACCACTCTTTAATGTTCTTATCGTTGACGTTCTCACCACCTGGAACAGTTTTTACTAACTCGGCCAGCGTTGCAGTAGGCATGTCCACATCCTCCTCACCCTTGTCATTGTTAACATGTTTAATGTTTTAGGGCTGGGGGTCGTTCTGTGAATTCCGACACGCAAATCTGCAACGTTTTTTTTCTGATGATTTCCGCTTACAACCGAGTCGTTGCTAGGGAAATGGTACTTCGTCGTTATTCATCCCACAAAATTCGTTGACCATTCGTTCGAAAGCTCTCGATTTATCCAACCATATTATGTTAACTACTGCGAAGTGCGTGGCCAACAAGCTGAGTTATGAGCATGGTTATTTGAATAATAAATTGTGTACACTCAGGTGATCATTCTCAATAATTGATATTGTGAACATGATTGCAACCGCTTGTTAATTTCTGATGATTTCATTGAGTTGGTGTTTCGATGATTTGATTCATAGCAGGTGATCCGAATATTGCGAGAACGGTTTGATTTGTGAAGCGGTGGTTAAATCATTTTAATAGGTAATTTCTATACTTTACACTCTAGGAAGCTGTAATTTTGTATGTAGCCTCTTCAGGACATTTACTTGACGATGCCCAGGGTCCGGATCAGATGAGTGGCTCTCAAAGCTATTTTTTATGCTTTACACTCTAGGAAGCTGTAATTTCGTATGTAGCCTCTTTAGGACATTTACTTGACAATGCCCAGGGTCCGGATCAGATGAGTGGCTCTTAAAGCTAATTTCTATGCTTTACACTCTAAGAAGCTGTAATTTCGCGTGTAACCTCTTTGGGACATTTACTTGACGATGCCCAGGGTCCGGATCAGATGAGTGGCTCTTAGAGCTAATTTCTATGCTTTACACTCTAGGAAGCTGTAATTTCGTATGTAGCCTCTTTAGGACATTTACTTGACGATGCCCAGGGTCCGGATCAGCTGAGTGGCTCTTAGAGCTTGCATACGAGTCTGCAACTAAAGACATAAAATGTCCCAATGTGTTGCAGACTCGTATGCAAGCTTACTTTGGTATGAGTCCCATCGGAAATATCTAATGGTAAAATAAAAATGTATATAAATATAATAAATTGTTTTGGTTAATTAGAATCTTTTCTTTTTTCTTGACCTTAAAAAACTATATCTAATTTCTCCCTTGTGAGGGAAAAACATTAAACATGATTTAATGTTTTTCCCTCTCAAGGGAGAAATTATGAAATCGTTTTTTTCTTCATTTAGTTCGACTTTTTCTTCAATTTTGGGGAAGATTTTCTTCCATGACTTTATGAGGGTTAGTTGTTTTACTGATTCCCATGCAGACGCAATATCGAAGATGCTATCCAAGATTTTGTATTCTTTCCAAAACTGTTTAAGATCACAACCTTCTTCAATTTTGGTCATTAGAAGTTTGGTGCGGTATTGTCTCTTCATTGACGCAATCACTCGGAGATAAAAATAGATTGCGTGCCAGCCTACTGTCCGAGTTCAGAGAAGGACATTTTGCACTAAATATTTACGTATTTTATCACTTTTCGTAGCACGCATGGATAATCCGCAACGCGGATAATCCGCTCGCGGATAATCGGGAGTTTACTGTAAATTTAAAACTACGACATGGATGTTTTACTAGTCGAAATTAGAACAGAGTACCTAGGATAATTTTCTGTTATGGTAGCGTCTACAATTACTTACTATAACCAAGATTAACTTCTCAACCAAGTGACAACAAAACAAGCGGCATTGTTTACTATATCCATTTATAACATAAATATAAATATAAAACTACGGCATGAATAGAAGAACAAATAGGTACGAAAGAAATGCATGATAAATCGAAAGCTTTCCTACGAATGGAGATCCATTTTTGTCAGGTGAAAACTAAAGAAGTGTCATTTCCCCAGTAACGGCTTGGTTGTACGTGAAAATCAAAAGAAAACATGTGTGTAGAGCCACTCAGCTGATCTGGGATCGGTCAGTTGTGTTCAGAAGTCCCTCAAGGGCCCACATACCAAATCTCAAAATCGTGGGATCATTAGGGAAAAAACTGGACGAATGGTTAACGTCATTTCTGATGGTCATAATCATCGTTGTGGCCACTTGGGACAATTAATTTTCGTGACGATTTTTTTGTTATGTGCCATATGAAAGACATGAAAATGTCAAAAATTTCGTGACACGTCCGTGTAACCTATTTCGCAATTTAGTTCGACGCTTAAGCATGTTCCATGCTAAAAATAAATAAATACTAGCTGCGTACCCGGGAAATTTATGGTAATTACGTAGCACCTTTTTTTTAAATTTATTTAATTGATTACGGGGCAAGCCCAATTAACAACAGCTTAATTACATATGAGCGGTTCAGAATAATTTACATATCATAATGAAAAAAGTCCAGTCATGCAGCATGACCCCATGAGCGAATTTTTGAAGAGTAAACTCATCAGTTGTGATTACATTTTTTTTTTTTTAAACAAGCACCTACTACCTACGTTTTAAACAGCATGGTTCTAGGATTGGTTATACAGGGATACTTCCATAAGAGTAGTTCAATCTGAATTTGGACAATGTTTCATGCAAATATTACCGATTTTTACAACTAGCGAACGGCATTATTTCGATTTTTGACTGATTTTTCAACTTTGAAATTTTTGAAAACTTGATACAAATTCTTATAGGAAATTTTACGCTGATTCCGAATATGCCTTATGTTAGTATGCTGACAAAATTATTTCGCACAACAAATCGCAAAAAACAGGCTATTTTGAAAATGTTTACTACTTTTTTGAAAATTTCAACCCGAAGATGGCCAACGAACTTGAACTTTCGTTTTGTGTCCTTAACATTTTAAAATTTGTTCGAAGTTTCTAGCACAATTCTACGGACAGTTATCGTCAGGAATGACACATACATACATACATACATACATACATACATACATACATACATACATACATACATATATACATACATATATACATAGATACATAAAAAAATGCGTTAAACTTCAGAATATGATTCAGAATAGCCTGAAACGGATTTCTGCATAAATTTTTTTCAAAAATTCACATTCTACAAATTTTGAGGCGGGAGCAATAGCTTAATTTCCTTCAAAAATTTGCTAATATCAGATAACAACAAGAAAAAAAATTCAATCAGCAAGAGAGATTTAGTGTCTAATATCAAAACAATACCGGGGACTTAATAATAAGTGATTTGAGAGAACTTAAGGAGTTCGTGAAAAAATCAAAATCAGGATGGATGTTCAGAAGGAGATTTGCAGAGCGAGGTATGCGGTGTAAAGGACGAATTTGAAGATAATTTGTTGCAGAAAACTGAATACGAAAGGTTGTTGGCGGACGACTGGAGATGCGAGGGACTGAGAAGTTAATTTCTGCAAGTAGAGGGGGGCAGTCGATCTCATCGTTCATAAGTTTATGAAGGAGAAGTTTATAGGTCGGGCATATCTTCAGCAGCGAAGGGTAGTTGACGTCATCCGAAGGAATCCCAAGCTTAAACCGACTGTGACAGCTCTCTAGCTGCTACAAATAGCCTAGAATTCACATTCTTGCTCAAATAAGGGTGAACCCAAAGCTCTCTTTGTACCCTTCGCCGTCTTCGGTATTGATAATAGTTAAAAACGTCTTCTTCGTCTGAGTCTGACATAGTAAGCGCAATACGGCTAATCCAAGGCCTTAAAAACAACAAGTAGGCCTACTGCACTAAATTATAACCACTGATTGTAATAGACGCAACTGATTTACAACAAGCCCTTTGCGAGTACACCCGTGTGCGGACAGAAGTTTTGTTTCAGTTGCAAACTGGTTTCAGACGCAACTAGTTTGCAACGGCAGTTTTAAAACAGTCACACCGTGTGCGCTGGGCCTTAAAGGCCACATAACGCAGAAACTTGTTTTGCACTCTCTCCAGCTGATACCTATGAACAGCGTAAAGCGGGGACCAAACTGATGGGGCATACTCCAGCCTGGGTAGAACAAGAGCCTTGTAGAGCATGACTATGGATCCCACTCGCGGGTGGGCCTTTTAAGAAATCCAAGTGAACGCATCGCACTACTAGCAACTATGCTTTTATGGCCAATGGGGTTGTCAGGGTGAGACGGAGATAAGCAGAAAAAATTCTTCTCTGAGTTTCTTTATTGCAAGCTTTCCACATCAAAATGTCATCTTCAGGCCCCTTCGTTTCTGTCTAGTATCCTCTATCGCTCATCCGCCTCTGCTCCACGGTCAGGTGTATCAGTCTCCGCGGGGGATCTTTAATTTCCATAGGAATCGATGCCAGTCCCGAGATTAACTTCTTGGGTTGTCTTGTGTGATGTTGAAACTTGAGTCGAAATATGAAGGATGTTCTGCTGCGGTTATAGCTCTGACTTGTCAGAGATGATGAAATTTAATTTTTTGTTGTGCGGATTCATGAAATTTACTACTTTATGGAGAAGAGATGTAAAAATAAAAAGTTAAATTGAACGGTAACCCTTCCTTCGAGAACACAGGCCACCCGACCTTTCCGGATCCTTCTCGGATCCTCCCGATCCTTCATATTTCGACTCAAGTTTCAATCACACAAGACAACCCAAGAAGTTAATCTCGGGACTGGCAACAATTCCTATGGAAATTAAAGAAATTAAAGATCCCGCCCGGAGACTGATGCACCTGACCGTGGAGCAGAGGCGGATGAGCGATAGAGGATACTAGACAGGAACGAAGGGGCCTCATTTTGGGGGATGACATTTTGATGTGGAAAGCTTGCAATAAAGAAACTCAGAGAAGAATTTTTTCTGCTTATATCTGTCTCACCCTGACAACCCCATTGGCCATAAAAGCCTGACGGATGGATCATGAATCAATCAACTTATATGCTTTGAGAAATTAAGTTGACAATCGCATTTCACCCCGAGGTCCAAAGAATCATCGTTCCTCGCTAACGGACCACTGCTGAGAAAGTATTCGAACCGAAGGGGCAACCGATGAAAGGAGACGACTGAGCACTTTGACGGGTTTAACAAGAGGCAGTTACTCTCACACCAAGACTCAAGATTGATGATGGCTCTCTGCAAGATGTCCCGATCAGCCGCAGACTCAACTCGGCAAACAATCTTCAAGTCGACGGCAAACAACAGACATTGTACTCCAGGTCCCAAATGAGCAACCACACTATTGATCACAAGCAGGAAGCACCAAGGACCAAGGTGACTGCCTTGAGGAACTCCTGATGAAGCCAAAAATGGAGAGGATAGAGTACCCTTGACACGCACTCTCAGCCATCTCTCGCAAAGGTAGGACGAAAACCACTGAAGCAGAGGCCCGAAGACGCCCAAGGAGCCTATAAGGTGATTATGCGAAACCTTATCAAAAGCCTTAGAAAACGCTGCAAATTATTTCACAAAGGTTTATTATTTTTTCAATTGAGTATGGTCATAGTTTTAGTTGGCTTGCGTACGTCATAAGGCCCGTCCAGACTCCTCGACGTGTCCTATTTCGAGTTGCCGCAACCTATATTTCTATAATTATATACGTATGTTTATATTTCTCGATTTGAGGTCCTATGTATTCAAATAATCATTGCCTTAATAATATCATTATCTAAGTACGTACGAAAAGTCGAGAGGATTTGTAATTAAATATGCGTAGGCAAAGCATTGGTATTAACACACAAGTATGATCTAAAAAAAAACATATATTCATGCCTCGAAGGAACATGAAATCCGAAAGCAAGACAAGTGTAGGAAGTTTTCCACGCCACACTGGAGGTACTCCCTAGGTCTCGTTACCTCACAACCGGAGGTTCACCGCCCTATTACGCTTACTCTATCACACCAGTCATATTTTTCCATCAACATTCACTTGAAAGTTGTGCATTTTGAGATGAGTGAATTTTGTTCTAACATGAGAATAATAATTATTAGGTCATGCATGATCTGGTCCTAAATGTTCTGTTGCGAAGTCCTACTGCCCATTGTTATCCTAACCGTGAAATATTAGCTTGCGCAGTTGTGGTTGAGCAGGTTGGAGTTTTAACACGTCAGTTTAACACTCAAACCCTCGAAGAAGACACTTTTTCGCCCGTTTTTGGCCCATAGCTACTATGCGAGTAAAGCGAATGGAATGGTTAAACGTTAGGACAAACTAGACCCCAAACGGAGTCTATGTGCGAAAGAACGGGTTTTTTAAGTAAATTCTTAGGCCTTTTATGTCCCGGCGAACGGCGGACGGCGGACGGACATTTCAAATTTGGTTCTACGCACCTTGAAACGTAAAGTGACAAAGTTTGAGGGGGGGGTTATAAAAAGTTTTTGCTATACGATCACATAGACTTATTATTGGAAATAATAAACCAAAATCAGTCTAGATGAGATCAGTTTGGCAGCCATCCCAAAATCCCTCCATAACGTACTCCTGAAACAGGATAAGGTTTGTCACGGTCGACCGACCACTCACAAAGCCATGTTGCTCCGTAACTATAAAAGGCTTGAACACAACCTGAAGCTAAACTTTATATTAACCTTAACTTTAAACCTTAATGTTAACTCGATTTCGTGAAGTGAAAATTCAATGGATATTTGTCAGCTGATACGAGAGTTTGGGTTTAATTTTCGTAGGATTTGAAGCTATTAAAAATCTTATAGTGCGTTTTTTTTTGCAAGGGCTCTTTCGAGTACCGTCCGCACTTTTTTTTTTCGATTTCCAATTTTCGTTCGTCGGTGAGGGGCCTTTGGTTTGAAATCGGAATCATTTATTTCGACATTCTTGGATGGATTTATAAGAGTTATCAAACCTTCTGCACATCTACTTTTGTACCTAGGTCCGAGGTACATACCTACTTCGGTCTTCCTAATTCTTCTGTTGATTAATTAGATGACAAGACAAGATCACAAAAAACTCTTCAAATTTGTGTTAAGTACATGAGATAAGTATGTAGTTTGCTACTATACCCACTTATAGTGCTTGGAGAATATCATGAATAGTCTTGACTTTGTTATTTAATAGTTATGTACCTATCAGAACATAACAACAAGTAATTATTTCTAACTAGATGAATCTCTTTCTTAGATTATTATAATTTTATTTAGGTGTCATGTAATCACACACCTAGGTATATCGCCAGTCAGGAAATTTCACCCATCATGTTCGTAGGAAGAAATAATAGTTTGATGAATGAATTCGTAGTTGAAATAAGAGGTTGATGAATAGGTGCATGCCTTCTAATAATTAAATTTGAAGGTAACAAAGTCTCCTTCGTACTTCAAATTCTATTAATAATAGAATATGTTAACTGGACTATGTTAAGGATGGAACATAATATGTTAAATGGATTAGTTGTTGGGTAAAACGATAAAAGCTGGAGAGCCCGAGTTTATTCCGATATTTTTTTATCATTAGGTACATGTTAGCTCAAACTGATCTGCTCTGGAGCATCGTACGATGTTTGATTCCAAGAAATTGAATTGACGAGTTTCTTTGCAAAGCTCGAATGTTCCAATATTTGCGAAAAACAATTTAACACAATGCGATACAATAACTTACAGAAATTCGCTCATACGATCATGCTGCATGACTTGAACTCTTAATATCATTTTTAGAAGATCTATCTTTACGAATAAAAATAAATTGTGCTCGGCTCAACCCACCAAAAGTCGATTTGATACGGGGACAAAAAATTGGTGGATACAATAACTTACAGAAATTCGCTCATACGATCATGCTGCATGACTTGAACTCTTAATATCATTTTTAGAAGATCTATCTTTACGAATAAAAAGTGCTCGGCTCAACCCACCAAAATCGATTTGATGCGGAGGTGGGAAATCACTAGGTTCTGGTTTAGGAGAAGAATCGGTATGTCGATGGGTCTGTAAGAAGGTGTTATTATATAGCATTTCCAAATCTAATTCAACATTTTCCAAACCAAATTCAACATTTTACAAAACAAATTCAACATTTTACAAACCAAATTCAACATTTTACAAACCAAATTCAACAATTTCCAAAACAAATTCAACATTTTACAAACCAAATTCAACAATTTCCAAAACAAATTCAACATTTTACAAACCCAATTCAACATTCATTACATTTTTAACGAAATTTAGTACTAGTGTTAAAGGTTGGCCAGCTGTCGCAGATGGTAGAAGAAGCAAAGCGTTCATAACATAATTCGAGCAGTCGCATGGAGTTATAGCCGCTACTCCGCGTTCAATTGCACATGGTCTCGTTCTTCGCTGAGAATATTCCTCACCACGGTCTTAATTTTAGAAAATGCACTCTTAGCTGGATTTAACATCGGGGAATAAGGTGGAAGAAACATTTGACTTATTCCATCGAATGCACTTGAATCAACCAGTTGTCGAATTTCGGTAGAGCGGTGAATTTGCACATTATCCATCACCAGTACGAGAATCGGAGTTCGTTCGTTCGGGGTTCGTTTGGGTTCTCGGAGTTCGTTCAAGAAATCACCAAACGATTGGGCATTGGTGGTTCCTGATGTTACAATTTTGTAATGAACGACTCTCTGAGTCCCAATGGCAAGGATCAAGGAGACATTTCGTCCCTTGACAGTGGGTACCGTGACCACAGCTCGGGTATTCACTTTTGATCGAGCCTGCGTTCGCCTCAAATGCAAATTGAACCCCGACTCGTCGATAAATATTATTTGTTCTCGATTACGAGGTGCTGACTCATTAAAACGAAGGGCAAATTCTTTTCTCAGTTGTATGGTTTGCTCACAGTTCATTCGATCCAGTTCGATAGAGGCTTTTTTGAGCGTTATCCTCAACTTCCGAAGGCCATTGTCGACTGAGGATGTACTTAGGGTAATTCCTTGTTCCGAAAGTTTCTCCGCGATTTTCTTCAGAGTTATGCTTGGTTGTTCCTCAACTATTGCTTCTATAGCTGCAAGAACGTTTGGCGAAAGTTTGGTACGGTGGGCTCCACCCCACCTTCTCGTTTGACTGTTTGACTGTGGCGTTTCATTGTTTAATTTGCGTACAATACATCTGGCAGTGGAATAATTAATCGAAGACTTACAAGCCGCTTCTTTAATAGTAAACCCTTCTTCGTACAGTGCTAGGAATAGTTTCTTTTTCTCTTGAGAAACGGTCTGACATTTCCCTCGCGGACCTGATCTCAACATTCCTCGACATTCCTCCTCATTTCAACATCTGCAACAATGTCATCTTCATCTGTACTACTCACCAACCCTTCGTTTCTTCGCCGGTTTCCCCTCCTCCTGACATCATCACTGGAAGAGTCATACAAGTCACTCATATCACCACTTTGCCATACACAACAACACAACTCAGAACTCTGATGTACCTGGACGGATGATCAGTCGTATCCATTGAGGAGACATTAGGAGAGCGTCGAGACGCATAAAAAAGAAACAGGCGGAGCATCTCTTCTTTATGGTGTTTTCACTCCAGATTGTGGATAATGCCCAATTCATGTTCTTTTCAATGCTGGTTGACTTTGGTTGAATTTGGTTTGTAAAATGTTGAATTTGGTTTGTAAAATGTTGAATTTGGTTTTTAAAATGTTGAATTTGGTTAGGAAAATGTTGAATTAAATTTGGAAATGCTATAGATGAAAAATGACATTGTGAGTTTTGAAGGTATGTGAGATCACGGAAGGCCTGCTGACGGGGTATGTTGAGATTTGAAACGACTATGTGTTGGCATTACATCCGTGAAACATGAGTCCTTACATCGGCATTACATCCGTGAGTTGAAACATGAAGAGTGGACCCTACTAATAAATTTACTTTTTGTTCTCAGGTACGATGTCTGCTGATCTAGTCCTCACATGGGAGAACGTCAATCTGTACGCCATCAATGTGAAACGGAGTTTGTTAAGGAAAAAGACGATTACCAGGCTTAAATTGTTACACAATGGTAAGCTCCTAACTATATTATCATTTGCTCAGCTACTTAAGTACTTACTATTGATTGTACATTCACTCCATTCAGAATTTGTAGTACCTAGTTTTTCTTTTAAAGACACAAAGATTTTAAGAATTTAATTACAAAACAAAAATTAACCGAATCAACTAAACCAAGCCTTAAGCCAAGGGAATTCAATTTTTTATGAAAATACTTATTTTCAACTTATTTCGCAATAATTCAGCGTGAACCCAAAATAATTAATCATCAAGCGAGAAAATATTGTGTGGGTAAAATTATCGTACAATATCATGTTAAATTGTTTTGAAAATTCAGGATTTTTACAAACTAAGAAGGAAATGTTCACTGCCGATTTGATGGCAAATAATCTTGGTCTGAATAATTTTCGGCAATTCAAAAAATATTCTGGATTTTAGCGAATTTTCGTAAAAAATGAAGCTATCGCAATGGCTCAAAATATTTTAAAATCAAAATTTTCAAAAAATTCCTTTATTGAAATCCGTTTTGAGACATTCTGAAATGAATCCTAGAGTTGAATATTTTTTTCATATTAATACTTGTATACAGGGTGATTCCCTCGAAGATGCAAAAAAAATTTGGGTAAAACTACATCAAAACTGGAGTAAAATGTCGCCAACTGCATATTTTTATCTCAATCCGTTCTCGAGATATGATTTTTTAAAGGTTTTTTCAGGAAAACCGTGTTTTTCTCCTTTTAAAACTCAAATTTCTCCGCTTTACTTCATTTAATTTCAACTTTTGACCACATTTTCGGAATCAGCATTAAATTTACTATAAGAATTGTGTACTTGGGTTCTTAAAAAGTACCATCCACAGGTCCTCACATCAGCTCAAACATTGACGATTTTGAAAAAAGAATATTTCTGAAAATCTTTAAAACTTTACTACTCTGCCAAAACGAATCCTGGAAACTGGCAAATCTCATGAAAACTGCTTCGTCTAATACTCTTTCCAACGGTATAATCAAGTTTACTTTTATTTTGTTATTTAGTGGAGAAAATTATGTTTTAATGTTAAAAAATGTGGGTTTTTCAATGAAATTGTTGGTTTTCTCGAAAGATGACCCTCCATGAACCTACGAGTATAGGGTCGGTTTCTATGTATTTTTTCACGCTGTATCGAATGGTAACATTTTTAGATCTCTCCAACTCCGTTATAACCGAGTTTTACACTTAAAATCGCAAATGTTTAGTTTGTTTGTTACGATTAAATGTATGTGTGTTATGGGGTAAAACTAGTTAATTAAAGTGTAAAATTCGATTATAATGTAGTTGAGAGATCTGCAAGAGTTTTCATTTGATCCAGCGAGAAAAAATACATAGAAACCGACCCCATACTCGTTGGTTCATGGAGGGTCATCTTTCGAGAAAACCAACAATTTCATTGAAAAACCCACATTTTTTAACATTAAAACATTATTTTTTCCCCTAAATAACAAAATAAAAGTAAAATTGGTAATACCGTTGGAAAGCATATTAGATGAAGCAGTTTTCGTGAGATTTGCCAGTTTCCAGGATTCATTTTAAAAGAGTGGTAAAGTTTCAAAGATTTTCAGAAATACTATTTTTTCAAAATCGTCAATGTTTGAGCTGATGTGAGGGTCTTCGGATGGTACTTTTTAAGAACCCAAGTACACTATTCTTATAGTAAATTTAATGGTGATACCGAAAATGAGGTTGAAAGTTAAAATTAAATGAGTCAAAGGGGAGAAATCTGAGTTTTAAATGAATAAACACGGTATTCCTGAAAAAACCTTTAAAAAATCATATCTCGAGTACGGATTGAGATAAAAATATGCAGTTGGCGTCATTTTACTCCATTTTTGATGTAGTTTCACCCAAATTTTTTTTTGCATCTGCGAGGGAATCACCCTGTATAATACGTGCACTGTCATTCCAGACGATAACTCTCCTTAGGATTGGGATAAAAATCCCGTTCTTGCCCCGAAAAATCAAGCTATCCAAGCGAAAGGACGAGTTGGTAGGCCAGCATTTTTTGACCACATTAAATTGGTCAAATATAAGAAAAATTACTGAACAAAATCACTAAATATAGCACAAAAAGGCTAAAAATCGATCAAATTTGTATTTTTCGACAGATTATTGCTCAAATAAAGTTGATCAACTTTAAAATAAAACATTAAAGATTTATGTGCAAAATTACGCGGAAAAATGTACTTGAATTCCATTAAAATGAGTATTCTATGTGCATTCTATAAAAACTGCATGAAAATTAAAAATTCAAAATCTTTTTTGAATTGCAGAATATTATTTAGAACTAGCTTTTTGCCATAAAATTGGTAGTTAGCATTATTCCATTTCTCTCAAAGTCCTTAATTTTCATAACAATGTAACATAATTTAGTACGGTTATTTACGAAAATTCGCTCATACGATCATGCTGCATGTATGGAATTTAATATTTTTTTATTGCTGTTTCTACCTATTTTTCGCCAAATATTAATGAAATTTAAATACATACATACATTCTGCATCATTTTTTTATTGTTCTAGTTCATTGTTGATAACAAATTTTTGACTAACATCCAGCTAAAAAGTATAAATTTTACGATCATTATAAATTTTTAGTGATTTTTTAGTACACTTTTAAAATTAAATTTGAGTTTGTCGGCCAGCTTTTTTTTAGCTCATTAAATTGGTCGAATTTTGACCAATTTAATGAGCCAGCAATAAGCTGGCCAACGAACTCATCCTTTCGTTTGGAAAGCTTGATTTTTTGGCTCAAGAACGGAATTTTTATCTTCATACTTTTAAAAAAATCTCGATACATACGATATAGTGAGTATCTATGATGTTTTAGCGAATTTTTGAAGAAAATTAAGCTATTGCTCTCGCCTCAAAATTTGTAGAATATGAATTTTTGAAAAAAATTTATGCAGAAATCCGTTTCAGGCTATTCTGAATCATATTCTGAAGTTTAACGCATTTTTTTATGTATGTATGTATGTATATATGTATGTATGTGTTATTCCAGACGATAACTGTCCGTAGAATTGTGCTAGAAACTTCAAACAAATTTTAAAATGTTAAGGTCAAAAAACGAAAGTTCAAGTTCGTTGGCCAGCATGATCGGATTACATCTTCGGGTTGAAATTTTCAAAAATGTAGTCAAAAATTTCAAAATAGCCTGTTTTTTGCGATTTGTTGTGCGAAATAATTTTTTCAGCATGCTAACATGTGGTATATTCGGAATCAGCGTAAAATTTCCTATAAGAATATGTACCAAGTTTTCAAAAATGTCAAAGTTGAAAAATCAGTCAAAAATCGGAATAATGCCGTTCGCTAGTTGTAAAAATCGGTAATATTTGCATGAAACATTGTCCAAATTCAGATTGAACTACTCTTGTGGAAATATCCCGTATAACCAATCCTAGAACCATGCTGTTTAAAACGTAGGTAGTAGGTGCTTGTTTTATTTTATGTCAAGATTTGATGATGTTAGGATACTGTTAAGATTTCAACTGCCTTCAATACTGACCACATTGGACATCGAAATTTATGAATATTTATCTACATTTGTCTTTAAATCTACAAGATTAGTTTAATAATAATAAAGTATGAGTACCTCTTAATTATTTTTAATAATTTGATTCCATGTTTGTCTATCAAAATCATAAACTAAAATTTCTCTACACGATCAATAGCGACTGAAATGTCGAAGATTTCTTCAAAAATTCGCTCATGGGGTCATGCTGCATGAGTGGACTTTTTTCAGTTCGATTCGAACACATTCTCTTTTTTTTTTTTTTTTTAAAAGTCAAACTCGAACTGACCTTTGCTGTGAGAACCATTCTTATACCCTACTGGTGAACTATGAACACGGCTATGAAGTTGAACGGGTGAAAATATGGTGATTATGCAGAAGCAAATTTATGGAAGCTCTCTGATGCTGAACATGAAAAACCTCCACGTGTTTATTGAGTGTTTATTCGTTCTTTTCCTTTTTGCAGTCAATGGGATCGCCAAGGCCGGGACTTTATGTGCAATTATGGGACCAAGGTAAGACTATAAATTGAAATAATTATTCATTACAAACTGAAACTACATTTTCATGACCAAGGTAGGACTATAACTTGGAACATTAACAACTAGTATCCAACCATATCAGTGAAATCTGCATTTAATTACTCAACCCTCCGCCATTTAGAAAAATCTGCGTATTCATACATTTTTCTTGAAGTCATTTTATTCAAAATTGCAAAGAATATTAGTCCGTTAATATAATCTTTTCCACGGATATATTTCGCATAGTTTTTCAAGTATTTAATTTTATGGTATTCCTCTCAACCCTCGAGGTCTTTTTTGGTTTATCATTTCCAATAATAAGCCTATGTGATCGTGTAGCAAACAATTTTTATAACCCCCCCTCAAACTTTGTCACTTTACGTTTCAAGTTGCGTAGAATCCAAATTTGAAATGTCCTTCCGCCGTCCCCCGTTTGCCGTCCGCCGTCCGGGCCATAAAAGGCCGAAGAATTGACTTTAGAAACCCGTCCTTTCGCACATAGACTCCATTTGGGGTCTAGTTGGTCCTAACGTTTAATCATCCCGATCGTTTTACTCGCATAGATGCTATGGGCCAAAAACGGGCAAAAAAGTGTCTTTTGCGAGGCTTTGAGTGTTAGACGTGTTAGACGCACGCCTGGCACGCTTGGCAGGGGGTCACGGTGGGTTGTGAGGGGGGGTGGAGTGAGAGGAGGCGCCGCGGCACCTTGTGGTGGCTTGAGTGACCTGGGGCGTAGCAGAGGGGTGTAGGAGAATGGATGGACACCGCGGCACCATGAGGTGGGTACGGCGTTCCTTCGAGGCATGAATATATGTTTTTTTCTAGGTCATATTTGTGTGTTAATACCGATGCTATTCCTACGCATATTTAATAACATATCCTCTCGACTTTTCGTACGTACTTAGATAATGATATTATTAAGGTATATTTGAATAGATAGGAGCAAATCGAAAAATATAAACATGCGTATATAATTATAGAAGTATAGGTTGTGGCAACTCGAAATAGGACACGCCGAGGAGTCTGGACGGGCCTTATGACGTACGCAAGCCAACTAAAACTACGATCAAACTCAATTGAAAAAATAATAAACCTTTGTGAAATAATTTGCAGCGTTTTTTTTTTTTTTTTTTTTTTTTAGGCAATAACTATTGAAAGAACGCCGTGAAGCTAGAAGTTACATAGGAGCTCAAATAAAAAATGCGAAAAACATATAAACAGATAGCCAGCAATAGTAACCAGCATGCTCTGGGGCTTTCGCCAGTCTCTTTTCTAGTATCCACCTCTGTTCTTCTTCTCACTCCACCCCCCACTCACCCACCTCACCACCCACCGTGACCCCCTGCTAAGCGTGCCAGGTGTGCGCGCGTGCGTAAGTCTAACACTCAAAGCCTCGAAAAAGACACTTTTTCGCCCGTTTTTGGCCCATAGCATCTATGCGAGTAAAGCGATCGGAATGGTTAAACGTTAGGACCAACTAGACCCCAAATGGAGTCTGTATGCGAAAGAAAGGGGTTTCTAAAGTCAATTCTTAGGCCTTTTATGGCCCGGACGGCGGACGGACATTTCAAATTTGGATTCTACGCACCTTGAAACGAAAAGTGACAAAGTTTGAGGGGGGTTATACAATTTTTTTGCTATACGATCACATAGGCTTATTATTGGAAATGATAAACCAAAAGTTCCGGTAATGCAGTAAAATCGTAAGGGCAGATTTCCTTAAGTTATTGTTTTAAATGTCGAAATATACACTTGTTAGCACTACCAATTTTATGACAAAACATTTTTTCGGAATAATGTTCTGCTATTCAATCTCTACGAGGAACTTTCGATCAGAAATTAGCTAAAAAAACAGGCCCCGAATTACTGACCACCTCATGCGGGACACCCTGTGTACGCCTGAGCATCTAGATCTGATCTTGGTAACATCCATTAGAGACAATATACCTATCACTGCTGCCAATCACTGTCAGCAGTGCACGTAGCTTTTTCAATTGAGTATGATCGTAGTTTTAGTCGGCTTGCGTACGTCATAAGGCCCGTCCAGACTCCTCGGCGTGTCCTATTTCGAGTTGCCGCAACCTATACTCTTATATAATTATATATGCATGTTTATATTTCTCGATTTGAGCTCCTATCTATTCAAATAGTTTGTTATTTTTTCTTGAAAATTGTTCGAATATGCACATGCTCTTGTAGAGCCATTTCATTCGGTTACACACACACACACACGCGCACACGCACGCACGCACGCACACACACACACACACACACACACACACACACACACACACACACATATATATATATATGTATATATACAAATAAATAATTATTAGGTATATACCTAAGTTATTGACTTCCAGAAATCGTTTCAGAATGCCTCAAAATGAATTTTCATGATGAACATTTTTGAGAATTTCATTATTTAAATATTTGAAGTCATTGCATTCCATTTTTTTCCTTAAAAATTAGCTGTAAACGGTGAAAATTCCTTCATTTTATATTTTGACATTTCATGTCTTTGCTATGGCACACAACCAAATTTTCGTTATGTCACGTTACGTTACGTAACGAAATATGCTCAATTTCTGATGATTTCCGCTTACAACCGAGACGTTGCTAGGGAAATGGTACTTCGTCGTTTTTCATCCCACAAAATTCGTTGACCATTCGTTCGAAAGCTCTCGATTTATCCAATCATATTATGTTAACTACTGCGAAGTGCGTGGCCAACAATCACAGTTATGAGCATGGTTATTTGAATTATTGTTTACACACAGGTGATCATTCTCAATAATTGATATTGTGAACATGATTGCAACCGCTTGTTAATTTCTGATTGCATACGAGTCTGCTACACATACCTACGCGTCTGCAACTGAAGACATGAAATGTTCCAATGTGTTGCAGACTCGTATGCAAGCGTTTCTTTTCATTCTAATTTTTGCAGAAAATTATGAAGGTAGGTACCTACTAAAGAAAAATTCATCAACCAGAAACTTCAGAAAAAAAAAAAAAAAAAAAAAATTGTGCACAAAATCGAGCAACAAAATGAACATGCATTTTTATTAAAATGGCCTGAATATCGATTAAAACTGCGAAAAATTGTGCAAATTCAGACGTTTTTTAGTAAAGCAGTACATTATTTAGAAAAAGTTTTTGTTATGAAATTTACAGTCAACATTGTCTGTACACACAAAGTACCTACTCCAATATCAAAACAGTTTTACACAAATATGCGAGAAATAACGATAATTTTCTCATATAATCATGCTGCAAGGCTACAACTTTATGCTATTTAAAATGTGGTTTTGTACTTCCAACAATCACGTCAAACCACCTAATCGATGTTCAACACCTGATTAGCCGTGTAAAAACCAGAGAAAATTAAAAATACCGGAGACAGCTCAATTATACATAAGTAGGTATTAAAAAAAATTCTTATCGTCTACCTACCTAGTGTTTAAGGGAAAATAAGGAATAATTGCCTATAATAAATAAAATTACCCCTAATCGCTGATCAAATCACATCGTAAATCTTTACGTAACAGGCCGCTTTGCGTCTCCCTAATTTCTCCCTCGTAATGGTTCTATTAGATGAAAATACTGTTAGATACAATAGAGAGTTCCTGAAACGATAAGGAGATAGAGGTGAGGCGCCTTATCGTGAAAAGAAAACACTACTGCGCATGCGCGGAGAGATAAGTCGCCTCATCTCCAATAAGACAAATTTATTCCAACCTATCTCATCTCTTCCTCCCTATCGCAAAGTAACCTTACACACCGATAACAGTTACATTCATTTCTTGTTGGTATTCATGATTCATGAAAGTTAGGTATGTTCATAAATTTAAAAACGCTGCAAATTATTTCACAAAGGTTTATTATTTTTTCAATTGAGTATGATCGTAGTTTTAGTTGGCTTGCGTACGTCATAAGGCCCGTCCAGACTCCTCGGCGTGTCCTATTTCTAGTTTCCTCAACCTATACTTCTATAATTATATACGCATGTTTATATTTCTCGATTTCAGCTCCTATCTATTCAAATAGTTATTGCCTCAATAATATCATTATCTAAGTCCGTACGAAAAGTCGAGAGGATATGTTATTAAATATGCGTAGGAAAAGCATTGGTATTAACCATGTAACACGCAAATATGACCTAGAAAAAAACATATATTCATGCCTCGAAGGAACGCCATACCCACCTCATGGTGCCGCGGTGTATTATATGGGTATAACACGTAAAAGTAATAAATATCCATTCTCCTACACCTCTCTGCTACACCCCTGGTCACCCCAGACACCACAAGGTGCCACGGCGCCTCCTCTCACTCCACCCCCCGCTCACCACCCCTCACCACCAACCGTAACCCCCTGCCAAAGACATTGTAATAGTAAACTAGACCCACTCGTAGCGCTAGTGTCGCGTTGCAAATTGAATGGTCTGAAATCGGCCATATTGGGGGCAACATCGTTTATTGATGTGTCATGTACATTGTATTGTTATGAAAGATCGTATTGTAATAGTTCTGATACTTATGCAATTTCCTTGATAATGGTTAAAGTGTGTGCGGCATTCAACTGCGCAAAGCGCAAAACAAAAGAGTGCACAAGTAACACACTTGAACTTACATTTCACAAGTAAGTATACATTTTCGCTATTTCTTTCAGATAATTTTGGTACGTTTTAGGCCTCTTGATGTGGTAGCACAGTACCTAGTAGTGCATAATAATTTCAGTAGTTGATAATAATTTTCTCTTTATTAACTTATCGATGTGTATGAGCTACAAAGTTTCAAATTAATCAAATTTTGTTTCGTTTTTTCCACAGATTTCCTTTAAAAAAGGATACGGCAACATTGCAATAAAACAGTTTTATTTATGAATCAATGAATTGTATTTTCGGTATTTTGTATTGACATTGTGTTATTGTAGTATATTGTATATTGTAGGTATTATATTGTCATTTTATTTATTGTCATCAATAAATTGTGTTTTATTTTGTATTGACATTGTACCTATTATTGTAGTATATTGTATTATTGTATTGTCATTTATTAAAACTTCCAGTATGAAATTAGAGGCTCCTGACATATTTTTATAACCTAGACCAAATTTATAATCGAATTTAAAAAATAATCTCGAAAATCTGACTTGAATAGTTAACATCATGATTTATTACTATTACCTCCTCCAATCTTCCTCGTCCATAATGAAATTTGAAACTCCTAATATACCTTCCAAAACTAGACAAAATTCTTAGTTGAACAAAAAATAATCACAAAAATCTGACGATATTAGTTAACACATCATGATATTTTACTGTTACCCCCTCCATTCACCCTTTTTCATAATCAAATTTGAAATACCTGATATAAGATCCAAAACTAGACCAAATTCATAGTTGAACAAAAAAAGAATCACAAAAATCTGACGATATTAGTTAACACATCATGATATTTTACTGTTACCCCCTCCATTCACCCTTTTTCATAATCAAATTTGAAATACCTGATATAAGATCCAAAACTAGACCAAATTCATAGTTGAACAAAAAAAGAATCACAAAAATCTGACGATATTAGTTAACACATGATATTTTACTGTTACCCCCTGCATTCACCCTTTTTCATAATCAAATTTGAAATACCTGATATAAGATCCAAAACTAGACCAAATTTATAGTTGAACAAAAAAAGAATCACAAAAATCTGACGATATTAGTTAACACATCATGATATTTTACTGTTACCCCCTCCATTCACCCTTTTTCATAATCAAATTTGAAATACCTGATATAAGATCCAAAACTAGACCAAATTTATAGTTGAACAAAAAAAGAATCACAAAAATCTGACGATATTAGTTAACACATCATGATATTTTACTGTTACCCCCTCCATTCACCCTTTTTCATAATCAAATTTGAAATACCTGATATAAGATCCAAAACTAGACCAAATTCATAGTTGAACAAAAAAAGAATCACAAAAATCTGACGATATTAGTTAAAACATCATGATATTTTACTGTTACCCCCTCCATTCACCCTTTTTCATAATCAAATTTGAAATACCTGATATAAGATCCAAAACTAGACCAAATTCATAGTTGAACAAAAAAAGAATCACGAAAATCTGACGATATTAGTTAAAACATCATGATATTTTACTGTTACCCCCTCCATTCACCCTTTTTCATAATCAAATTTGAAATACCTGATATAAGATCCAAAACTAGACCAAATTCACAGTTGAACAAAAAAAGAATCACGAAAATCGGACGAGAATTGTGGCCTAAATAAGTTTGTAAATCGTCATTTATGGTTAGATATTCCAAAGACAAGCAGCTCCCACAGTTTGTTTCTGTTGAAAATGTTGCATAAAATTCATTTAAAAACTGTGTTGTCATCATAATAATTGACGTTTTTAATGATTTTAGACTAGTTTTCATCAAGATAATACAAAATATGTTTTCTATGAACACTTATACACAAACTAGCTATCCTCACAATTCAAAAAGCGCGCGTGAAGTTGCCCCCAACATGTCCGCCAATGCTCTCTTCAATTTGCAGCAGGCGGCGTCTGAGATCCACGTACAGTTGTAGGGCCTTGCCCCCTGCCAAGCGTGCCAGGCGTGCGCGCGTGCGTAAATCTAAAACTCAAAACCTCGAAAAAGACACTTTTTCGCCCATTTTCGGCCCATAGCATCTATGCGAGTAAAGCGATCGGGATGGTTAAAGGTTAGGACCAACTAGACCCCAAATGGAGTCCATGTGTGAAAGAACGGGTTTTTTAAGTCAATTCTTAGGCCTTTTATGGCCCGGACGGCGGACGACGAACGGCGAATAATAAGGAATAATTGCCTATAATAAATAAAATTACCCCTAATCGCTGATCAAATCACCTCGTAAATCTTTACGTAACAGGCCGCTTTGCGTCTTGCTAATTCTCCCTCGTGATGGTTCTATTAGATGAAGATAGTGTTAGATATAACAGAGAGTTCCTAAAACGATAGGGGGGATAGAGGGGAGGCGCCTTATCGTGAAAAAAAAAAAAAAACACAACTGCGCATGCGCGGAGAGATGAGTCGCCTCATCTCCAATAAGACAAATTTATTCCACTTATAAGACGCTTTCTCCCGAACCTACCTATCTCATCTCTTCCTCCCTATCGCAAAGTAACCTTACACACTGATAACAGTTACCTACATTCATTTCTTGTAGGTATTCATGATTCATGAAAGTTATGTTCATAAATTTAAAAACGCTGCAAATTATTTCACAAAGGTTTATTATTTTTTCAATTGAGTATGATCGTAGTTTTAGGTGGCTTGCGTACGTCATTAGGCCCGTCTAGACTCCTCGGCGTGTCCTATTTCGAGTTGCCACAACCTATACTTCTATAATTATATACGCATGTTTATATTTCTCGATTTGAGCTCCTATCTATTCAAATAGTTATTGCCTTAATAATATCATTATCTAAGTACGTACGAAAAGTCGAGAGGATATGTTATTAAATATGCATAGGAAAAGCATTGGTATCAACACACAAATATGACCTAGAAAAAAACATATATTCATGCCTCGAAGGAACGCCGTACCTACCTAAAGGTGCCGCTGTGTATTATATGGGTATAACACGTAAAAATAATAAATATCCATTCTCCTACACCCCTCTGCTACGCCCCTGGTCACCCCAGACACCACAATGTGCCGCGGCGGCTCCTCTCACTCCACTTCCGCTCACCCCCCCTCACCACCAATCTTGCTTTTGAAGCCTGCGGAAAACTTTTCCAATTTACCCGGATTCTTTTCGGTGTAACAAATGGAGTTGCCGGATTTCAAAGAGTTATTGATGGCATAATTAGAAAGGAAGGACTCAAAGACACATTCGCCTACTTGGATCATTTGACTGTCTGTGGGAAAAATCAAGAGCAGCACGATTTCAATCTGGACCAATTTATGAAGGCAATCTCAAAATACAATCTGACCATAAACAATGAGAAAAGTTCTTTCTCTCTTCGGTCGGTAAACATCCTTGGTCATTCAATCAGTGATCATACAATCCGTCCTGATCCAAATCGCCTGAAGCCCCTACGTGAATTCCCTCTACCAACTGACCCAGGATCCCTCAAGAGAGCTCTTGGAATGTTCTCTCATTACTCGAAATTCATTCCTAAATTCTCAGAGAAAATCAGACCCCTAGTTGACAGCTCATTTCCCCTTTCCGACGAAGCTTCGGAAGCATTCGAAAATATCAAGATGGCTATTGAAGCAGCTTCGCTGTTTCACATAGACAACGAAATACCATTTTGCGTAGAGACTGACGCATCCCAAACTACAATTTCAGTCACTTTGACACAATCTAACCGACCTGTCGCCTTCTACTCAAGGACACTGACTGACTCAGAACGCCGGCACTCCACTATCGAGAAAGAAGCATACGCCATTGTAGAGTCAATTCGAAGCTGATTAGACTCAGATCACTCCCTGAATCAAGCATGCCGCAAACTTGGAATCCCCCCACAACGACTGATGTCTTGATATTGGGCAAGTAAGAATAGTGGCTGCAGATGAAGTTTGTTTGGTTTTCTTCCCCCCTGTTTTACTTCCAACTCGGGGCGAACGACATACACTCTCCCAGTGTCCCGTTTTTTTACAGTTGTAGCATTCATCTCTGATAGCTGGGCAGACGGACCGTGGGTGCTTGAATTTTTCACAGAAATAACATTTGGCACGTACAGCATTGACTAACACCTCGCTTTTGTCTTTGGCTAGCTCGGTATCGCTGTCTAAGGGTGTAGAAACTACATTTATAGATGATGAATGGGAGCCGTACTTCTGGGCGTTTACAATAGCTAGATCTAGAGCTCGGGCTTGTGAGTGGGCTTCGTCTAATATAAGGGTCCTATTTTCTAATAATCTTTGTCTAATCGAGGGACTTAGTAATCCTAGAATAAAAGTATCACGAATGCTATCATCGCGGTTCCTTTCAGCTGTGACTGCCTTGTATTGGCAATCCTTACTCAAAGGTTTTAGGGAATCCATGAACCGATCGATTGACTCATTAGGCTGTTGACTACGAATCGATAGCATATGTCGAGCAACTACCTTAATCCGATTCAAAGGCTTTATTCGCTAGAAACTAACTAACAAATGTAATTAGGAAATTTGAAGAGACTCTCTAGAACGATCAAGTTTGTCCCCCACCCCGGCAAATACGTGGAACCGTTCCCTACAAGAAGAACTGTGAGTTCTTCAATTCCGTTCAACCTGTTTAGTGGAAATGTAGGTCAGAATGAAGTGTATAGTATGGTGGTCTGGATGATTGCAAGCTCGCATCTCAAAAATACATAACATCAAGTAGTCAATCCCTTAGTAAAAATGTAGATTAGTGGGATATGTAGATCAGAATGAAGTGTATGGTTTCGTGGTCTCATAACACGATCACATAACAGTTTAGAAAAGTAAATGTGACTTTTCATTTGTGACTCATGAGCTGCTCCGCGTTGAACGGAATTGAAGAATTGAATCGTTCGAGAGGGTCTCGTGGAAATTTGGGAGAAAAGAGTCCTTGGACACAAACTTGGAAACCGTATCATCGAGTTGAATAATACAACAGTTCGGAGAAGATGATTATCCGGTTTTCGGATTCGTAGTCGTCCAAGAATGTTGGTCTCCTTGATTGTCTTCTAGGAATCGCCGCTCACCTTGGATGTAAGTCCCTGCGATTTTGTTCTGTGATGGTATTGTTCTTTGTTGATAGCTTGTATGATCTGGGGCGGTCAGCTTTGCCCAATACCGTGGCTGGTTCCAATTTTTTAGGGTACGATTTGAGCTTACAATTTGTTGTCATAAAGTAGGTACCTACCTTATCTCCCTCTTTCAAGTGTGGTAGTGCTCTGCTTCCTTTGTCATAATTTTCTTTTAGCGAATTTTTGAAGAAAATTAAGCTATTGCTCTCGCCTCAAAATTTGTAGAATGCTAATTTTTGAACAAATTTTATGCAGAATCCGTTTCAGGCTATTCTGAATCATATTCTGAAGTTTAACGCATTTTTTAAAGTATGTATGTATATCTGTATGTATGTATATATGTATGTATGTATATATGTAGGTATGTATGTATATATGTATGTGTCATTCCAGACGATAACTGTCCGTAGAATGGTGCTAGAAACTTCAAACCAATTTTAAAATGTTAAGGACACAAAACGAAAGTTCAAGTTCGTTGGCCAGCATGATCGGATTACATCTTCGGGTTGAAATTTTCAAAAATGTAGTCAAAAATTTCAAAATAGCCTGTTTTTTTGCGATTTGTTGTTCGAAATAATTTTTTCAGCATACTAACATGTGGTATACACGGAATCAGCGTAAAATTTCCTATAAGAATATGTATCAAGTTTTAAAAAATTTCAAAGTTGAAAAATCAGTCAAAAATCGAAATAATGCCGTTCGCTAGTTGTAAAAATCGGTAATATTTGAATGAAACATTGTCCAAATTCAGATTGAACTACTCTTATAGAAGTATCCCTGTATATCCAATCCTAGAACCATGCTGTTTAAAACGTCGGTAATAGGTGCTTGTTAAAAAAAAAAAAAAAAAAAAAAAAAAGTAATCACAACTGATGAGTTTACTCTGTGAAATATTCCGTCCTCCGATTCTCTCGGTCGCTCTCTTTAATGTTTTACGCGCAACTGTTTTAGGACTTGATGTAGCTTTAATACTGACTGTGGCTTAGAAAATATCATCCATGAAATTATGAAGAAGTTCTATTTATGTACGTACTAGCACGCAGACCCAAGGCCTCGCTCCGCTCGGCCGTCAGTAACTTTCTTGTTACTACGGAAAAGCCAAGTGACACTTCCCCATAATTTAGGCTGTCAATAGATACACAGAGACTACAGTTTGTCTGTCAATTTCTTGCAGTAGGATACTAGATTCGAATGCAACTGACTTTATATCACTCGTATTATAAAGCCTCATCATCGATTGCTTGTGGAAATACGTTTCTTTCATATGACGTCGGTATGTTATTCTATTTTATGTCAAGATTTGATGATGTTATGATAGGATACTGATAAGATTTCAACTGCCTTCAATACTGACCACATTGGACTATTGGACATCGAAATCTATGAATATTTACCTACATTTGTCTTTAAATCTACAAGATTAGTTTAATAATAATAAAGTATGAGTACCTCCTAATTATCTTTAATAATTTGATTCCATGTTTGTCTATCAAAATCATTAACTAAAATTTCTCTACACGATCGAACTGTCGAAGATTTCTACGCGACTGAAATGTCGAAGATTTCTTCAAAAATTCGCTCATGGGGGACTGGACTTTTTGTTTCCTTTGCCGTTCTTGAAGAGCATGAAATGTGGATTCAGGTTGATTTGTGTTATTATAAGTGCTCATCCCAGGAATGATTCCGCGAATAGTTCTGCCAAACAAAAGCTCAAACGGAGACGGCAATTTATTATCCAGTGGAGTATTTCTGAGTTCGAGAAGAGCAAGCTGAACATCTTTGTTGTCTAGAATTGATTTTCTCATTAGTTTTTTCAATGTTCGAATAGTTCTTTCTGCAAATCCGTTGCTTGGTGGATATTTCGGCCAAAAGGTCTTGTGAATAAATAATTCATCAAACTCTTCTGAAGAATATTGTGGTCAATTATCACTCAGCAGTTCCACAGGTATGCGGTGCCTACTAAAACAGTTTTAGCGAATTTTCTTACAAAATAAAGCTATTGCAATGGCTCCAAAAATTTTAAAACAAAAATTTTCAAAACTTTTCTTCATCGAAATCTGTTTTGAGGCATTCTGAAATGATTCCTGGATTTTAACGCTTTTATATATATATATATATATATATATATATATATATATATATATATATATATATATATATATATATATATATATATATATATATATATTTATGTATGTATGTATGTGTCATTCCAGACGACAACTCTCGATAGAATTGAGATAAAAACTTCGTTCTTTCGCCAAAAAATCGAGCATTTCAAAAGAAAGGATGAGTTCATTGGACAACACTTTTTGAGCACATTAAATTGGTCAAATTTCCAAAAATTTACTAAAAAAAATCACAAAAAATGACCAAAAAAAGGCTAAAAATCGGTGTTTTTATTTTTTTTAAGCAGAATATTACTCAAGTAAAGTTTATCGACTATTAAGTTGGTAATTTAAAAATTAAAGCTCAAACCTATGCTCAAAAATTGTAATTAAATTTCATTAAAATGTGCTAATAAATCGATAAAAATGTAAAAAATTCTAGAAATCCCATATCTTTCTCTAAATAATAGAATGTTATTTAGAACAAATTTTTCAGCAATAAAATTAATAGTTAACAATTGTTTGCAGACAATATGACGAATTTGAGCAATAAAATTAATAGTTAACATTTATTTTGCAGACAGTAAATTTCAACTTGAGCGCTGCTAAGTGATGGGAGGCCGAAAATCACAATGTGAATATCGTAAACGTTAGCGTCTAAGACATCCAAAATAATAATTAAAATTTATTTAGCGATGCAAAATAGTCAATTGTTACCGAGTTGTGTCACATCAATCACATGTGAACTCTGACATGTCTTGAATAGTGGTGGTAGGAAATCATAAAATGGATGATAACACAAAACATATGTACAGTGACTAACTCCTGTAACCCATTGCCATCCATAATAAAACTAAAGGAGCTATGTAAGAAATGGATTTTTTGGTTTACTATTGGAAAATGTAAAACAAATGGTACTATATTCATATACACAACAAATCAATATACAACAAGTTTATATACCCAACATTTACACAACAAATCATTTGAGTTTTATATTACATACTTATATAAGTTATATATAAGTCATTCCAGAAGACAACTCTTCTTAGGATTGAGGTAAAAATTCCGTTCTTGCGCCGAAAAATCAAGCTTACCAAACGAAAGGATGAGTTCGTTGGCCAGCAGTTTTCGAGCACATTAAATTGGCCAAGTTTAAAAAAATTTGCAAAAAAAATAATCACTGAAAATGGCAAAAAAACGGTTAAGAATAGGTACATTTTTATTTTTTGGCTGAATATTGCTCAAATAAAGTTTATTAATTATAAAATAGAACATTCAAAAATTTATGTACAAAATTACGCTGAAAAATGTACTTAAATTTCATTAAAATTTGCTAAAAAATCGATAAAAACTACAGAAAAAAAAATAAATAAAAATTCAAAACCTCTAAATAGTAGATCATTGTTTAGAACACGTTTTTTGCCATAAAATTAATAGTTAACAATTTCCTTGCACTCAAAAAGCTCAAATTTCAAAACTATTGAACATTATACCATACGATAATCTACGAAAATTCGCTCATACGATCATGCTGCATGACTGGAACTTTTTTAAGTTGATTTATTAGTGTCTTGCTGCTTAAATCAGCGAGTTGAAAAACTTCTGGGTATTTACTAAAGAAATCCACAATTACTACATAATGTTTGTTATCAACTGTGAAGATTTCAGATGCAACAGTGTGCCATGGAGATATCTCCCTTCGGGGATATCTCTCTTTAGAATGTTTATTCTTGAAACGAGCACTGATACTGCAGTCTTGCACTTTGTTTTTCATATCTCGTGGCATGTACGGCCAGAACAATGAGCGTTTTGCTTTAAGGTTGCACTTTGTAATGCCGAAGTGATTGTAATGTATTAGATCTATCATTTTTTATTAAGACTGGCAGGAACTATTATGGCATTCCCCTTAAATAAAATACCGCGGTCTTCAAAAATTTCTTCTCTGTAATTATAGAATGGTTTAAGCAATTCTGGAACTTTATTGAGTACTGTCCTACCGACTGCGCCATGTTGTGAAGAGCGAGCGTAGGTCAAATAATAATCAAGTTAGTTACTGACACTAAACTAAAAAGAGTTAACTGTCAAACTCGTTGATCAATACTGTATTTCACTTCGTAATTAGTTGTCGTCGAGACTACTGCAAACATGGTGATCAATAATACTGATCAATAATACAGTAGGTACCTAGAGGATAATTCATCTTCTACGACAGAGCCCTCGCCAATAAATATCCATACCGGTAGCAGAAAAACGGAAAAACGTCGATTTTAAATATTTTTACTAATTTTGTACTTTGGCATTTTTTTGAAGAATTAAAACTAACTGAAACAATTTTACTTTATATCAGAGTTATAGGAAATTTAACACTGTTTCCAATGGCGTTCTTAGTTTTGGGTTTACAGTGATTCTAAGAGGAATTATGGTCGTTTTGATGTCATAAGGTACGAAACACAAAGAAATCTTGAAAATTGAATAACTCTAAAAGAAATTGTTTAAAAAGAAATCTCTATGAGTAAAGCTCTAGGATTGATTCCTCGAGTTTGTACCATAATTACTTCTAACTATAGACACCCTGTATATGAAAGAATATGGTCTTGTGTAGATGAACGGATGACAGGTTCATTTGTTCCGCGAGTTTCTATCCCTCAAAAATATGTTATTATCGATGCCTTTCAATTGTTTTTAAATGTTTTGACCTAATTCTACGATGTTCACAGTGGTTCCGGTAAAACGACCCTGCTCACAGCCCTCAGTCAGAGGAATACAGGTAAGCCTCCACTCTTCTCCTACAATGAATTGAGTTATCTAGTTATATTTTATCACTTAGCTGTAAATTTGTTTTTACAGGAGATCTTAATAAATACCAAGAAACATGATCTTAATAAATATCGAGGAGTAACGTATAAAACAGAATATATCAAATGTTTAATTTACGTTGGGTGCCGGGTATGGGCGATCCGCCGAAAGGCGAAGTGGTTCTCTTTTTAGTTAGGCCTAACCTAAAAAAAAAAAATAATAATAATAAATAAATAAAAAAAAGCCTCGAGTTCTGGTGAATTCTCCCCGAAGAAGCCAACCCTACTGAAACAGCCCATACCCGCCCGGCTAGCTCAGTCGGTAGAGCCGAAACTCGAGTTCTTTGTTATGTTTTACCGGCTCTATCCGTCCATTGAGTTGCCCGAGGACTGGAAACTGGTCGTTCCATGGAAAGAAAAAAAAGAACACACTATATCAGCGGTTCCCAACCTTTTTAGCTTGGGGCCCAATAATATTTTTTGAAAAAATTCGAGGCCCACCCCGATATATATATATGTATATATATGTATATATAATGTTCCCATAGGTATTTAAGCAAATATTAAATCAAATTAAAACATACTGAGCAAAGAGGGAAAAAACTTTTTACTTATTAAGAACCTTTATTTATTTATAAATATATTACGTAACTATTCAAACTTAATGGGATTTCTGACATTGTTTGTCCCCTACTAGTGCATCAATATCGGGATCGAAACTTGACAATTTCAGACTTGAGTCACTCTCCACGTTTAACTTATTTCTATACTTATTTTTCAAATAAACTAAAGTAGAAAACGCTCTTCACACAGATAAGTAGCTGAAAATCCCATCAATTGCGTCAGTGCAATTTTGCCAATTGCAAGATAGTCTTTTCGCACATTTATCCAAAAAGGAATCAATGGGGTCATTTTAAAACTTGATTTCAGATCCTGATCACAAGACAGTTCAATTGAAGAGACCTCTTCACTTGAAGATGTGTTAATTTTCTTTTAAGTTATCTTCATGAAAAGGATTTCTGATCCATTGGATTTTGCCTTCAATTTGAGGGAACTAGTTCCTAAAAGAAATATGAAAAGACTTAGTTTCTTACTGTGATTTCTCAGTCCAAAAATAAAAACTTGAAACACAAAGCAAAAGAAAAGTGATGAGACAAGTAATTTATTTGTGTTGACTGCCCATTTCATCACACAAAACACTGAAAAGTCTCGAGTTTTTTGGCCTTACTTTGATAAAAATGACGATTTTTACTGCATCGTCAAGAGTTTTTTTCAGACACTTGCCCAAACCTTTAATTGCAAGAGCTTCATGTATGCAGCAATGTGTCCATTTGACAAAGGGAGCTACTGACCTAACTCTGGCGATTAACCTCCTATGAATACCAGACATAGCTTGTGCCCCGTCAGTTTTCAAACCTACACACTTTGTCCAATCTAATTAAATTTCTGTTATAAAATTGTCAAGCGACTTGTGAATAAATTGTAAAATAATTGAATCACTAAACTTACACTATCCAAGAGAATGCCTAAATTAATATTTTATCACGAGGACCGATTTTGCAATATTTTAATATTATTTCTTGAGTTCTGGACAGCATGCGGCCCAGTAGCGAGCTGCCTGCGGCCCACAAGTGGGCCGCGGCCCAGCAGTTGGGAACCGCTGCTCTATATATATATGTTTTATTTTGTCACACAATAAAAACTTCTGCTGCGAGTCATCACCATTCTTGCCCACCGTGCTTAATTTAGTATCAATTTAGTATTTTTCCGAATTACTTAATTGAGTTTTCAATCGTTATTTTTAAATATATTTTTCCTATACATAAAATCTTTGAAAAACAAGGAAAAACTGTTACACAGGGGTTTATTATTCCATAGAAACAAAACGTATTCAAGTTTTTGACTTCTTACGAGTAGGTATATCCGATTTTCACTTTTATAGCTAAGGTGTGAAAGTCAGTTAGGACGGAGTAAGGGAGAACTGCGAGTGTTACCATTCGATTCAGCTTTAAAAAATACGTAGAAACCGGTCTCAAACTCGAATTTTCCTAGAGGGTCATTTTTCACTAAAACCCTCGATTTCGTAGAAAAAAACCATGTTTTCACCATACGAACATACCTGTTCCCCCAATTAGTAAAGTAAAGGTAAAATTGACTATACCGTTCAAAAGCTGACAGTTTGAGGAAGGTTTTTCCGAAGAGTGCACGCCGAAAAGTCCCCAAACCAGAAAAACGAGAGGAAAAACGTCGATTTTAAATATTTTTACTAATTTTGTACTTTGGCATTTTTTTGACCAATTACAACTAACTTAGACAACTTTACTTTATATCAGGGTTATAGGAAATTTAACGATCTTCCCAAAGATGTTTTTGGTTTTGAGTTTCCGGTGATTCTAAGGGGAGTTATGGCCATTTTAATGTCATAAAGTACAAAACACAATATAATCTTAAAAATAAATTACTAAAAAACTAAGAGCTGGAAAAAAAAATCTTTAGAATGATTTTTGATCAGAAATGAGCTTTAGAATCGACCCCTGAAGTTTTGTTTGCCTTAACCCGAACACTCTCTACAAACGAAAAACGCTGCAAATTATTTCACAAAGGTTAATTATTTTTTCAATTGAGTATGATCGTAGTTTTAGTTGGCTTGCGTACGTCATAAGGCCCGTCCACACTCCTCGGCGTGTCCTATTTCGAGTTGCCACAACCTATACTTCTATAATTATATACGCATGTTTATATTTCTCGATTTGAGCTCCTATCTATTCAAATAATCATTGCCTTAATAATATCATTATTTAAGTACGTACGAAAAGTCGAGAGGATATGTTATTAAATATGCGTAGGAAAAGCATTGGTATTAACACACAAATATGACCTTGAAAAAAATATAATATATATTCATGCCTCGAAGGAACGCTGTACTCACCTCATGGTGTCGCGGTGTATTATGTGGGTATAACACGTAAAAGTAATAAATATCCATTCTCCTACACCCCTCTGCTACGCCCCTGATCACTCCAGCCACCACAAGGTGCCGCGGCGACTCCTCTAACTCCACCCCCCACTCATCCCCCTCACCACCCACCGTGACCCCCTGCCAAGCGTGCCAGGCGCGCGCGTGCGTAAGTCTAACACTCAAAGCCTCGAAAAAGACACTTTTTCGCCCGTTTTTGGCCCATAGCAGCTATGCGAGTAAAGCGATCGGGATGGTTAAACGTTAGGACCAACTAGACCCCAAATGGAGTCTATGTGCGAAAGAACGGGTTTTTTAAGTAAATTCTTAGGTCTTTTATGGCCCGGACGGCGACCGGATGACGGACATTTCAAATTTGGATTCTACGCACCTTGAAACGTAAAGTGACAAAGATTGAGGGGACTGGGTTATAAAAATGTTTTGCTATACGATCACATAGGCTTATTATTGGAAATAATAAACCAAAAGCTCAAATTTTAGGAATCGTTTCAGAATGCCTCGAAAACGGATTTCGATAAATTTTTTTCAAAACATTTGATTTTAGAATGAACCGAGCTATTTCAGTAGCTTAATTTTCTCTCTGCTGTAGCAGTCATTGCAGTAGCTTTGTCTCTCTACTGACAAATCCGCTGCGTCTCCTTACCTTGCGATTGTATTCTAGGTGTCTCAAAGGCGCTCAATCTCAACCTTCAGCACCCCAGGTGTTTAGAAAAAACATGTCTTAGGAGTCTCTCAGCTCATCAGTGCGTCTCTATACCTTGTTTGTTTTCTACATGTCCCAAAAGAGCTCTATGCTTACCTTTAAATACTACGCTGAAGTTAACTACCCCTAATGGTTTGCTTTTAGCGAATTTTTGAACAAAATTAAGCTATTGCTCTCGCCTCAAAATTTGTAGAATGTGAATTTTTGAAAAAAAATTATGCAGAAATCCGTTTCAGGCTATTCTGAATCATATTCTGAAGTTTAACGCATTTTTTTATGTATGTATATATGTATGTATGTATGTAAATTATGTGATCCTCTAACATAGGGAGGAAAAATAATAAAACTAATGCCTTCAGCAGTTCTCCCCTCCTAGTGGAAGCACCTCGCTTCGGACCTCCCGAAGCTCGGGGCAGTCGCTGTTGGGCAATCTCTCGTGCGGTACGTTCCCTCTCTGTACGTAGTCGTGTGTGTTTCTTTTCATATTTTAATAAATTGTATTCGGGAATTAAACGATTGTTTTTTAAAAACCGATTCCCGATTAAAGGACATTTAAGTTGTATGTATGTGTCATTCCAGACGATAACTGTCCGTAGAATTGTGCTAGAAACTTCAAACAAATTTTAAAATGTTAAGGACACAAAACGAAAGTTCAAGTTCGTTGGCCAGCATGATCGGATTACATCTTCGGGTTGAAATTTTCAAAAATGTAGTCAAAAATTTCAAAATATTTTTGCGATTTGTTGTGCGAAATAATTTTTCCAGCATACTAACTGTGGTATATTCGGAATCAGCGTAAAATTTTCTATAAGAATATGTATCAAGTTTTCAAAAATTTCAAAGTTGAAAAATCAGTCAAAAATCGAAATAATGCCGTTCGCTAGTTGTAAAAATCGGTAATATTTGCATGAAACATTGTCCAAATTCATATTGAACTACTCTTATGGAAGTATCCTTGTATAACCAATCCTAGAACCATGCTGTTTAAAACGTAGGTAGTAGGTGTTTGTTAAAAAAAAAAAAAAAAAAAAATGTAATCACAACTGATGAGTTTACTCTGTGAAATATTCCGTCCTCCGATTCTCTCGGTCGCTCTCTTTAATGTTTTACGCTCAACTGTTTTAGGACTTGATGTAGCTTTAATACTGACTGTGGCTTAGAAAATATTTGTCTATCAAAATCATAAACTAAAATTTCTCTACACGATCAATAGCGACTGAAATGTCGAAGATTTCTTCAAAAATTCGCTCATGGGGTCATGCTGCATGACTGGACTTTTTTTCATTTGTTCAAACTTGAATCTTACATCAGGATGCCCTTAAACTGCTCGGTATTGAAAAAATCACTAATTCAAGCCGCAAAACATCATAAATTCGTTTTTTCGAAATCAATTTTTCACCCAGTAGGTATTTGACAGCCAAATTTTCGGCTGTACCTGTGATTGACACCCTATGGTTGACACAGCAGTTCTTCTGCAATAAATGATTCCGTGTATTTAAAAAAAACTTTATTTCAACATTTTACAAATAAATTGAGCATTGGAACTTAGTTTTATTAACATAAATATAAAATTAATATGAGTATTCATAAAGAAAAAGTTGAAAATATCACCGGCTGGTTCATCACAAAATAGGTACAATGTTTTATCGATACCATTGGCACAATGCGTTTCTAATGGTAAAATAGCAGCTTTGTAGTTTAGTGAGTCCCTTGTCTAAATAAAAACTCGTTCACTACTCGATCGGTATCGTTGTCTACATCCAATAATCGCGCTGGCGGGCATGATTACTGCAACCACTTAGTTGAATTGAAACTTTATATTACTGCAATATTACTTTCGCAAAACAAAACTGTTGAAAAATGTCATTATAGCAACTTATTAGGTTGACATACGATGGCAAAGTTCTAGTGAAAAGACCCTGATACATTGTGATTTTGTTAGTTGATGTCTTTCCTATCCTCAACACTAAGGTGTATGTCGTGGCAAAACTCATCAAGAACCTTCAAAGTTCTATGCGCGAGATGATAAAGACAATTTCTCCCGTGATGGGAAAAACAAAAGATCATGGATATGTCTAGTACCTACTGCTTACCAGTTGGCACCTACTACTCAATTGTATGGGTGATATTCTCGAGACTTGGACACTAGCGCATCCTTACATCGAGGCAAGGCGAAATCAAGTTATTTCACCTTGTCATGGTGACGAGTAAACATATGCGAAAATGCGCCATTTGTAGGCGCAGCTGGACAACAGCATAACATAGTCTCACCTAGTTCCGAGTCAATATTTTCATTATTTGTAATATGCAAGGTGATAAATTGTATGCAAATTACATCAAGTTATTATCAGGTGTTGACCTCAAATGCTACGAACGCAAGATTTAATCTGTCATATGAAATGTGTGTTGTGGAGTTGACATACAAGTGTTCTAGATGATCCAGAATCAGCCGCAAAGATGTTGTGGATTCCCTATCTAGTTTTAGAACTGTTCTTTGAATCAATTGAAACTAAAAATCTTTAGAGTACTGTGAAAGTGGTCTAGTGAAAGGATGTGTTATGAGAGCTCTGTTAGGCGGGAATAGTAAGTTGTATCACTTGTGGAAAGGTAAGTACCTACCTAGAGGTAAGGTATACCTACATACTTTCCGTATATTATTACTTGTTCATGTAGGTACTTCATTGATCAAAACGAAAGTAGGTACCTACCTAATTACCTTTTTTGTCCATACAATTTGCGTAACTGCAAAACTCGCGCAATAACTGCACTGCCAATGCCGTCTTTATGAAATCTTACCTTCAGAGGAATGCATTTCAAGGTTTTTTCCTTGCAGCTGGTTTTTAATTCATGTTGCATATTCCCTGATTAGATATTTGACAAACTTGCTAATCAGCGGTTGTATTCGTCGGCAAAGCAACGACCCACCTACTTTGTTTAGGCACTTTAAACCAACAGCAAACCTGGTAGAACGTACGTACCTACCTAAGTAGTTTCGTTTCTTGGTGTAGCCACCACCTACCTTGTTTATTTTGACAAACTATCAAATCTCTCCTTTTATTCATTCAATATAACAAGTAAAGCTTCCTCAGTTAAGCAAGTGCTACGAACTTATAATAAAACGCTGATGAAGCTACCTGAGCAATGGCTAGGTACCTACACAGCAGTACAGACACCTGAGGAATTTTCAATAATCTTTTCTTTACTATTTTTCAGGTTAATTATTCTCAAAGCCTAAACGAATGAAGTTCTTTAGTTTTCTGACACTGATTAGTAGTTAATCAGTGATTAACTACTATAGTTAGTAGGCTCCTAGTCCAAATAAAAACTCGATCACGTTAGATTGGTATTGTTGACAGCACTTTACAATCAATTATTGCGCTGGCAGGCATGATTATTATAACATTTAGTCGAATTGAAACTTTGTATTGCTACAATACTATACTTTTTCAAAACAAAACTGTTGAAAAATGGCCTTATAACCACGAATTATGTTGACGTGAGACGGCAAACTTCTTGTGAGAAATAGGTTGGTTGAGTAGCGATTCATTGACGTAGGGCGGTATCATGGCCGACTTTGGCTGAAACGCGAACCTACTCCAGGCGTGACGTCACGAGAATATGGGCCATACCAACCATGTAGTGCCTTCTTTTCACAAGATTATTCCATTATGGTTACAAAACAATATTAGTTTTTAACTTAGAGTAATAAATCAGCATTCCTTGATACTACAATGGCTTAGAGGTCATGAAATGTCGTGGTAAAATGAGAGCATTCCAAAAAGTGGCGAACGATTTTCCTACTATGAAAACTATGGGAGTTACTCTTCCCTAGTAACGCCTTGGTTGGACGTGAAAATCAATAGAAAATGTGCCGGTCGGGAAAAAAAGTGTCGGTCGGGAAAAAAAAGTGTCCCGAAAATAGGTTGTTTCCATGTCAAAATAGGTTGGTTGAATTACGATCTAGTAACATCACCACGCCATGGCGGATCTTTGAAGAAACTCAAACCAACTCCAGGCGTGACTTCACGAGAATATGGGCTATATGTATAACCTTCAAGCTTCAAATTAAACATATAGAAAAGACCTTGACCCCCAGCCAAAAGACATATCCATGTCAAAATGTCAAATTTTAATTTCTCCCTTGATGGGAAAAACAAAAGATCATGGATATGTTTAGTACCTACTGCTTACCGGTTGGTACCTACTACTCAATTGTATACCAACCATGTAGTGCCTCCTTTTCACAAGAATATTCCATTATGGTTACAAAGCAATATTACTCGTAGTTTTTAACTTAGAGTAATAAATCAGCATTCCTTGACACTACAATGGCTTAGAGGTCATGAAATGTCGTGGTAAAATGAGAGCATTCCAAAAAGTGGCGAACGATTTTCCTACTATGAAAACTATGGGAGTTACTCTTCCCTAGTAATGCCTTGGTTGTACGTGAAAATCAATAGAAAATGTGCCGGTCGGGAAAAAAAGTGTCGGTCGGGAAAAAAAAGTGTCGCGAAAAATTCCTTGACCCCCAGCCAAAAGACATATCCATGTCAAAAAAATATTTAAGTGCACCGGCGCCTTTTTCCCGCTGAAGAGATAAATTAATTATTTTTGTGGTAACAGACACTGTTCTTATCAGCTAAGTTTTCTTCATTTGCTGGCCGATATTTCGACATTGTTGAACTGGTCGTTTGTGGCACGTGCTCTACCTATTGGCGATTCCCCCGAAAACCCTGACAGACATTCTCCAAATTACTCCAACAGAACCTGTAATTCCATCGATCCGGGCTTTTGAGTAGTTTCTAGCGTCGTATCTCTCACCGGGATGTTCCGAGTTGTGGTTCTAAGAAACAGTTTTTTGTAACAGGAAAAAGATCTAGAAAATGCAGGTGATGACCGAAGTAGGCGGAGGTTTCAAGGTCAACGCGGTATCCACAATTCCGCTAGAAGTTCCAATGACCGACTGACCGATTGTGTCGGGTTCCTGTTTTGGGACGCATTTCCGCATTGCATAGCAGACGTGTTTTCCTGTCAACTTAGCTGGGGTCTTTTCTGCTATATCCCTGCATTTACAAACTATTTTTTATAGAATGGGGATTGATCGGATTGATGATCCCCAATCATTTTTACGTCCACTGTGGTAAAATAGATCAGAATGCTGTGTATAGTTTGGTGGTCTGGATGCTCGCAAGCTCGCATCTCAGAAATACATAACATCAAGTAGTCAATCCCTTAGTAAACTTTCTATCACCTCGAGCTCTTTTTACCGACTTCATCCAGCAATATCGTTTGTTCATAGATGGGAAAATGTAACGACATGTATATCAAGAATCAAAGCATATGAAATAATAGTACCTAACTATATTACAAAATCATAAATCTTGGTAAACCCTGATACACTGTGATTTTGTTAGTTGTTGTCTTTCCTATCCTCAACTAAGGTGTATGTCGTGGCAAAACTCATCAAGAACCTTTAAAGTTCTATGCGCGAGATGATAAAGACAATTTCTCCCTTGATGGGAAAAACAAAAGATCATGGATATGTCTAGTACCTACTGCTTACCAGTTGGTACCTACTACTCAATTGCATACCAACCACGTAGTGCCTTCTTTTCACAAGATTATTCCATTATGGTTACAAAACAATATTAGTTTTTAACTTAGAGTAATAAATCAGCATTCCTTGACACTACAATGTCGTGGTAAAATGAGAGCATTCCAAAAAGTGGCGAACGATTTTCCTACTATGAAAACTATGGGAGTTACTCTTCCCTAGTAACGCCTTGGTTGTACGTGAAAATCAATAGAAAATGTGCCGGTCGGGAAAAAAAGTGTCGGTCGGGAAAAAAAAGTGTCGCGAAAAATTCCTTGACCCCCAGCCAAAAGACATATCCAGGTCAAAACCATAGAAACAATCAAATTTCAAAATGTGGAGGGCATGGTGGAGTAAAATAAAACGCTTACCTCCTTAGCATAATAACAAGAAACAGCAACAAAGAAATTACCTACAACACGAGGTTCTGTCGGGTAACCTTCTCCAGATTTCACAAAAACCCGCCTGAAACCTTTTCCTGCCTCTATACTTTACTGAGAAGGTATTTTGCCTCAAAATTCAAATGTACCAAGTCCGTAAAACACTTCTATATGCTTTATTATTAAAACTTCTTGGTGAGATGTCAATCACTGAGTCCCTGTCAGTCACTGGTCTCTCCGCCCTAGTATGACGGCCACCACAGGTAGAACATTTCTGAATCTTGGCTCCTCCACTGGCACCAGTTCGGAAGCTGGATGTTCGGTTAACTGGCTCTGCCTTGGAGTCCCTGAACTTGCACGGACCTCCAACCGAAAGCAGTCGGGCCAGCCACTCTGTTAAAGATTCTTCATCGTTTTCGCTTCAGGATCCGATGGCACACTCTACCTAATAACACCATCTCTTGAGTGCTTCCTTCAATGGAATGCCAATGATATATATGGACGACTTATGGGTTCAGTATGCGTGGCTACTCCACCCTCAGAAAAGATGTGGCATCCTAGACCAATGGTACACACACAAACCAGCTGATCTACCACTCATTCTGTGAATAAATTCCAATCTACCTGTGTGTTTCTAGACGATTCCAATAGAATTCGCCAATAGAAGGGCCCATGGAGGCGTCATGATGATGATAAGAAATAATGTGCGAGTAGAGGAGGTGCCTGAATGAGTTCTCCAACAGTTCGATAAGACACAAGTATTCTACAAGAGACCGGACGAAGTTATGCCCCCCTCTAACCGGATTGGCAACATCCCTAAAAACGAACCCTTATCAAGTTGGATGTCGTTTATTTAACCGTCTACACCATTCAACGAGGGATCTGCCACTTAAGTCTTTTAAAAACATTATAAAACGTGTACTTGTAGAACAAGAACTATATACTGTAACAGATTTTTATAAGCTTGACACCTCTACCTTCATGTCCTAATAATTTTATTCTCCCTTCTAGTCATATTCCGTGTATTTATTGTTATCATTATTACTTATATATAACAAGACTTATATATAACCCCCCCTCAAACTTTGTCACTTTACGTTTCAAGGTGCGTTGAATCCAAATTTGAAATGTCCGTCCGCCGTCTGCCGTTCGCCGTCCGGGCCATAAAAGGCCTAAGAATTTACTTTAAAAACCCGTTCTTTCGCACATAGACTCCATTTAGGGTCTAGTTTAACCATCCCGATCGCTTTACTCGCATAGATGTCGGGTAATTTATTGACAAATAGAGAGAGATGAGAGAGAGAGAGAGAGAGATTGATTGATTTCTTTATTTATTGATCAGGTAACAATTTAGGCCATAAGCCCCACTCTTACATTGTCCCTAAAATTCAAAAAACAATTTTATCCTCAAAACAATCGTACATACTATAACATAGGTAGGCACCGGAAATAAATAAATCAAAAATTTCGTACTTCAATGAAACAAATAAACATAAAGATTTCTCCTTTACATCGTCGATAAATGTACAATAAGTAAAATAATTGTTAATAATATATTATCCTTAATTGCAGGAGGTATTCTTCTCCAGATGCTCACCAAATACAGGCAGGCATCCGAAGAAGAACACCAAAATTCACATTGTTGTTCCGTTCCTAAATACCTAGTCAAAGAGCTTTCTCTGTATTTACTTGCACTGTTAGGCGTTCCTTATATCTTTTTTTGAAGGTCTCTACCGTTATGCTAGTGTCAAACATTTCCGAGATGTCATTATAAATTCTTATGGAATCATTTGACGGAAGCAGGACGGTTGATCACCTTATTTAAATGTACATACGTTATTTTATGTGGTATAGGTAGGTTGGTAGGTACATACTGTACAAGGGATAGCAATTCAACATCGTAGTATAACGTGCTATCATCATCGATTATACTTCATTTCCCTATCATCCTACATCAATTTCGTATTATAATTTATCGATTTGATGGTAAAAGCCTTTCTCCAACTTAACTGTTCGAAGGGAACTCCAGGTGAGTGTAAGCTCGAGGACTTTCAAAACTGACGGTTTTGAGAGCCGGAATCTCCGCCGAAATTCGACGTCGTCCAACCCGTAAAAATGTGGAATGCGCCGTCGGATCGTCCTTGGGCGTCTTTGCGGGACATCGTCCTCATCCGAGGAATCGAAAATTAATCCGAGCGATAAATCGCGTGAATTCATCATCAAAAACTTGAATAACAATTTCAACTGTGAATCAAACTGTAGAGGTATCAGCTGTTGGTGCACGGCCATATTGCTCGATCTCATTGTTATCATTAATCTGAGATTGGCAAGTGTAACTGGCCGGGGCTTGGGAGATTAACCTCAAGCCACCTCGTTAGGAGTTTAAACTCGTAAAGTGGTCTGGTGAAAGACGATTAGCTGGAATCTCCAATATTTGTTAATCTTTTCTAACTTAAACTCGTGTATGTTGTTGATGAAAGTGGCCCATAGTCTAGCTCAGATCCTCCTATACAGGTTTTAGGGCATTCGTCCAGGTTTACTGAGGAGATCAGCCTGGTATGTCCGACAATGAGAGCTTTTGATTTAGCAGCGTTAATCCCCATGCCGTGCTCGGCGCACCAACATTCTAATAATTTCCGCATTTCAACGTTCATAACCTCTACACATTTATCTATATCTCCCACTCTGCATGATCTACACACCTGGAGATCATCGGCGAACATCATGCAAGATGCGTCAGTGAAAATGTCGAGTAATTTATTGACAAAGAGGGCGAGATGAGAGAGAGAGAAAGAGAGAGAGAAAGAGAGAGAGAGAGAGAAAGAGAGAGAGAGAGAGAGAGAGAGAGAGAGAGAGAGAGAGAGAGAGAGAGAGAGAGAGAGAGAGAGAGAGAGAGAGAGAGAGAGAGAGAGAGAGAGAAAGAGAGAGAGTCTTTAACAATCAGTCGGGAACCAATGTTGCCAATACACCACACAAACCAAAAATTTTCATTACATTTGGTCGTTTTTACTTGGAAGCTGTTCCCTGATTTCTTATCTATCTCACACCCCGTAGCCTCCCTTACTTCTCATATCCAACCTCTCAAGTTTTTACACCATAACGCATTTATTGCAAATTTTCACCACTAGTTACTTGAATTATTCCTTCGTATTGTTGTTATTCGACAACTGTTTAGGTATCTGGTAATACCTAAAACTTGTTAGGCCTTGCAAAATTTGTCAGAATTCTAGGAAATTCGATTTATTGCCACTGAGGATTATTGATTGAGGTATATTGAGGTTTATCGATTTATTGGCACTATAATGACACCAAAGAGAAAGAAAACCAAAGAAGATTTGAAAAAGCCAATAAGCTATGCGACAAACTTCTGTATGAAAAAATGAAGAGTGATCTAGTTGAATCAATGGAACGAAAATTGAGAGAGCAGCAAATAGGTATAAACCACAAGACGTGAATGGGGAAAAGCGAAAAGCATAAAAAGCGGCCGTTTTACCGTTTTATTCACCCACTTCAATATTCATTCAATCGCCTGCCAATTTTGTTAATCTTTTTTAAATCGCTTATAAAGTGTTAATCAGATCTTCTAGATATAACAAACTGTTTGATTTCAATCAAGGATGCCTTCCAATTTTCTTGGGCCTCGAATTCGCACTTGTGAATTTTGAAATTCAGAAACTGACATTGAGGTTTTTGTGAGAATCACCCATATAAAAATTCCCTTCTTGAGCCAAAAAATCAAGCTTTCCGAACGAAAGGGCAGCATCGGGAAAGGCAGCAAAGGTGATCGTTGGGCAGCATTTTTGCAGCACATTAAATAGCTCAAAGTTTAAAAAAATGTTCTAAAAAAAAAAAAAAAAAATCTACTAAAAATGGCTAAAAATAGTAAAATTTATATTTTTTTTAGCGGAATTTTAGTCTAAAGAGGTATATTAACGATGAAGCCGAACATTATAAAATCTACACAGAAATTTATGCTGAATAATGTACGTAAATTTCATTTATATTTGCCAAAAATAAATAAAAACTGCGAAAAAGCTTAAAACACATTTTTTAAATTGCTCATTATTATTTAGAACGAGTTTTTTGCCATAAAACTGGTAGTTAAAATTTCCCTTTTACTTAAAGTGCTGTATTTTCAAAACAATTTTACATAATACCTATAGTACGATCATTTACGAAAATTCTCTCATACGATCATGCTGCATGACTGGAACTTATTTGAGGAGTCATATCCAACAGTTACCTTGATTATAACAAAAAACGCTGCAAATTATTACATAATGTTTTATTATTCCTGAATCAGATAGCCAGCTATAGTAACCAGCATGCTCTGGGGCTTTCGCCAGTCTCTTTTCTAGCCATTTCAAAAGCATCTGGGACCTATCCCAGTCGATTCTGCTCTCACTCCACCCCCCGCTCACCCACCTCACCACCCACCGTGACCCCCAGCCAAGCGTGCCAGGCGTGCGCGCGTAAGTCTAACACTCAAAGCTTCGAAAAAGACACTTTTTCGCTCGTTTTTGGCCCATAGCACCTATGCGAGTAAAGCGATCGGGATGGTTAAACGTTAGGACCAACTAGACCCCAAATGGAGTCTATGTGCTAAAGAAGGGGTTTTTTAAAGTCAATACTTAGGCCTTTTATGGCCCGGACGGCGAACGGCGGACGGTCATTTCAAATTTGGATTCTACGCACCTTGAAACGTAAAGTGACAAAGTTTAAGTTATAAAAATATGGTTATAAAAATTGTTTGCTATTCGATCTCATAGGCTTATTATTGGAAATAATAAACCAAAATGCGTCACCGTCATCAATTTCAATAGGGCGTCCCTCCTATAATTTGCAAAGCCGTGCTAATATTAGCTAGCTTTAGAGGGACGTTCTTAGAACGAATTTAACCTATGGCAGAAATATAAGTAAACAGCTATTCATCCAGAGGGTTCACACTCCAACCTGCCCATGTAATGCAATTTTAATTTAAAAACGAATTGCTTTGAACTATCTGAGAAGATTTTGGGAAGAAGACGAACGAAGGATTTTAGATGGGCTGGATCAATTATTTTTGTAACATACTAAAGTACCTATGATATAATATACTAAATATACTAGTGCGTTCAAGGTAGGTTAGATGTTATATGGGGTAAAAGTAATAACATATCATATAAAATATATATTGTATCCATTCCGATACGCCCTGGACGCCTTTCTGCTACTCCACTATGCCCTTAATGCCGTACCCCCCTCAGGTTGGCGCGGCGAATTATATTGGTATAACACATAAAAGTAATAAAATTTATTATGGATATTTAATATCCATTCTCCTCACCCCTCTGCTACGCCCCTGGTCACCCCAGCCGCCACAAGGTGCCGCGGCGCCTCCTCTCACTCCACCCCCCGCTCACCCTCCTCACCACCCACAGTGACCCCCTGCCAAACGTGCCAGGCGTGCGCGCGTGCGTAAGTCTAACACTCAAAGCCTCGAAAAAGACACTTTTTCGCCCGTTTTTGGCCCATAGCATCTATGCGAGTAAAGCGATCGGGATGGTTAAACGTTAGGACCAACTAGACCCCAAGTGGAGTCCAAGTACGAAAGAACGGGTTATTTAAGTAAATTCTTAGGCCTTTTATGGCCCGGCCGGCGGACGGCGGACGGACATTTCAAATTTGGATTCTACGCACCTTGAAACGTAAAGTGACAAAGTTTGAGGGGGGGTTATTTTTTTGCTATACGATCACATAGGCTCATTATAGGAAATAATAAACCAAAATGAGTGATATTTTATTGGCCGTTTAGAAACTGTTGATGCGGCGCGTTCTAATTAACGGTGAGACATCCTTCGCCAGACCGTGATCCGTATCTTGCATCTGGATATTTTTAAAAAACCGAGTTGGCGTAGCGGTCCTTTACCAAATTAATATGAAGACAACCCGGATCAGATTACTGCTTCCGTAATAACTAATTAAAAGAAGGCTGAGTAGAGTCTATCAAACAAGTTTTTTCCTTCGTGTTTTTTATTAGTTTGATACCAGGTAAGTAGTTAATCATGCGTGGAGCATCAATCTTCATTTTTCGACCTCCTAGTATTTCGACAAGATATAATTTGTGATTGGCTTCCTTAAATTAGCTCGTTAACTTCATTATTGATATGTACGTTGAAAGATACACACCCCTGCTCTACCGGGGCTCATCATCTTGTATTTTAAACGCAACTCGTATCAGAATTGGAATTTTCCATTTTGTATTTAAGTAACTTAAATTCGGAGCCCTTTATAAGCTCCGACTGCGAATGTCCAGCTCAAAACGACAAATAGTAAATCGGTTTTTTATAAATCTGGCTAGAAATCAGAAGTAACGGATCACAGAGGAATATTTACAATATCAACTGCTCCCAAACTATTTGAAAAATTAATTGTTTCAAGATTCACACCATTGTTTTCAACGTATATTACGCCGGTGCAGCATGGATTTGTTAGAGGTAGATCTACCGTCACAAATTTGATGGAGTTCACTGATGATATCTTCAATGGGTCCCAGAGTGGCACACAGATCGATGCAATTTCCCTCGATTTTGCTAAAACGTTCTATCGTGTCTCTCACAGTCAAATTCTATCTCTTCGATCCTCGTTGGGTGTGCATGATGCCATTCTGGCTTGGATTGGAAGCAACCTCACTGGTTGAACGCAGAGGGTGAGATTTAGAGGTACTATCTCTTCTTCCTAACTTGCATCTTCGGGTGTCCCTCAGGGCTCATTGAACCTCTATTGTCCCTGCTTTTCATTAATGGCGTTTCCTCCTCAATATCATCCCAGAACATCAAAGTTCTCATTTTCGCTGATGATCTCAAGGTGTTTTCCCCTGTAGCATCCTCTTCTTATTGTCTCCAGCATTGCCTTGACTCTATTTTGGAGTGGTGATTGTTCAGTCACCATGAGTTAAATCCTGCCAAATGCACCGTGGCAACTCACTCATGTATGCAAAATCCAATAATTTACTCATACTTTACAAACGGTATATATTGGAAGCGTTTGGAGTGCATTCGTGACCTTGGCGTGCTCCTAGATTCTAAGTTTTCCTTCAATGACTACGTAAATGCTATAGCATCAAGAGCTCTGAAGTCTTTAGGATTCCTCAAAAGATTCGCGCGTGACTTTAAATCACCTGATGCAATTGTAGCACTTTATAAATCCTTAGTTCACCCGGTCATGCAGTATGCAAGTCCTCGCTTGGAGGCGCAAGTTTTTCAGGTTCCTCCGCTACAAGCTGAGAGTTCCGGCTGGCCAGAATCAGTTTGCCACTCTAGCTGCAAGGTACAATATACCTGAGTGTACAATATACCTGAGTTGAAGGACCGGCATGTCATGGTGGATGTCTTATTTTCCATAAACTTGTTAATGGTGGGATTCAATGCCCATCTCTTCTCTCAAAAGTTAATAGAGAGTTTTTGTATTTCTCGTAAACACGAAAACAAGCTGTTAGAGCGAGCATGATGAATGCTAACCCTTTTTGCATCGATTTCTTGTAGCGTTTTCGTAAGCCCGAGAAGAAGAGAACTCTTACAGAGACGTTAACGTGGCTCTTGTAGTGAATCACTGCTCAAAACTCAATTTTCACAGTAGACAATTTCCAAAATTTAACATGAGGTAAGAAACAACGACCACTTACCTCTACATCATATGAAAACAATTCTGCCGTGAAGAACACGAATCTTTAAAAGGTGTTAAATGAACCTTGAAACGAAATCTTGAAACTGAAATGAACCTTGAAAATGTTAAAGCTGAAATCTTCGATAAATCTTCGAAAGCAAGAACAAAATGCCGCTAATGACTTTTCTGGTTGAGGTGGGGGGAAAAAACACGAAAGAAAGACAAATACAAGGTTAAACCAACAACAGCAGACGGCACGGGGAAAATTCAGGCGATTTTGTCGGGTGTGTATATGTATCCATGCCAACTGCATGATAGTTGCTAAGTTATTCTAGAGTGTTATCCTAGAGGAAGGTCAAGTTTTCGTCCCGTAATTACGATTCCGAAAAAGCTGAGCACGAGTAAAGCTGACTCTTCTCGTTCCGAAAAGCGTTTCCACGTTACGAAAACCTCTTCTCGTTTCGGAAAGGCCATTTTCGTATACGAGAAAATGAATACGAGAAGTACCAAAACTCTCTATTATCCACATTCCTAGCTACGCCACCCGTTCCAGCTCATTGTTCTTTGTACCATTTGCTGCCTACAATTACCAACTGCAAAGGCCTATGTATCGGATACCACGAGAAAGTAATGCACTCCTCCAGACTGTCGTTTTTGATTTTTTCTTCGGTGGTCTTTCGCATCTCAAGAGGAGCCTAGAGTCTTACCTCCATTCGCAGTGACGTGCGTTGTCAGTACCTTTTTGAATTTCTCGTCTTTGTAAAACTCACACACTCCCATTTGATCTATCTATTTTTTTATATTTTTTTTTACATTCTGTATTTTTCTATTTCATTCCAAGATTGAAGTTGTTATATTTTTTCTTTACTTAATCGTACTTTATTTCCTATGTAATTGGCAAAAGCCGTGCTTATTAATAAATAAATAAATGATTTGGAAAAAAACATGTTGGGTGAGGCACTATAGTTTTTTCGTATCCATTACATGCATGTAAAGATCATTGAAATGTTTTAAATATTTTTAAGAGGTTCCATAAGACTGGATGGATAAATGTTTTTCTTCATTCCCCTCAATCTCAGGATCTGCTAAGAATTTTTTGGTGTGAATCCACCGTCCTCCCAGTTCAGCAATTTCAACTGAACACTGTTACATGTGGGACAGCTGCCGTTCCATTTCTTGCCCGCCAGGTTCTGCGGGAGCTTGCGAATTCCGCCCCTCCCCACCTCGAAAAAGCTTCCAATATCCTCCGCACAGCAACCTATGTTGACGACGTTCATTTTGGTGCTGATACAAAATCTGAGGCCCTCGAACTGAGACAGCAACTAGTGGCCCTGCTCAAAACCGCGCAATTTCTATTAAGGAAATGGGCAGCTAATAATGACCCTTCCCTTCTAGAAGGTCTCCCCACTGATCATATACTACCCCGCACTCAGTTTATTGATTTTGGCTGTGATGACGAAATACCGCTCAAAGTTCTTGGACTCCGATGAGATAACATAGCCGATGTGTTCTCTTATCAAGTCAAACCTATTAAAGAAATTAATACCAAACTTCAACTAGCATCCCACATAGGACAGGTATATGATTCCCTCGGTTGGATCATTCCAGTGGCTGTGCAGGCTCGCATTCTACTAACCATTTTTGAGTAGCAAATTATTATTTATAATAGGTTTTTGTCATAAAATTACTAGTTAACTATTTCATTGCACTCAAAAATCTCACATTTCAAAACAATTCAACATTATTCAATACGATCATCCACAAAAATTAGCTCATACGATCATGCTGGATGACTGGAACTTTTTTAATATCAATAGTACTAGTAAAATCAATAATTTTGGCCTTCCGACTAATTCCATTGTTTTTTTTTTTTAATCAGGTGTGATGCAGGGAGAAATTCAACTGAATGGTCGCCCGATCGACAAAGAGCTGATGGTCAGAATGTCTGGGTTCGTCCCTCAGCAAGATCTCGCTTTCAAGTGCCTCACAGTGAACGAGCATTTACATTTCATGGTACGTTCGATTATGTTGCTTAGGGACAGTTTATCAATTACAGCAGTAACTTCCAGACAAACTGCAGGTAGATACGTAGGTTTAATGTAGGATTTATGCCCTCAGGTAGCTACCTACAGATAGCTAACTGCTCAGATAACTTTGTCTGTGGGATTTAAAAGGGCTACCACTACTGCAATAATGATTTCCCCACAAAATAGCCACAACACTGGTTTTTTTAGTTCATCGTGACGCCCATGGGTGAAAAGTAGATAGGTATAGCATAACACAACAACAACACTCCTGTTCTTTCTGTTTCATCTCTGATCCCAAGGGTTCTCGGTTGTCATTTTATGCCACATTATTAGTTATCAACTGCTCACCAAGACCATAGTATCTGAGCGTTAGGAGAAGTTCTGTGATCTGCGATATGAAATTGTTTCTCTTGCTGCGGGATTCAACTTTCTCTTTAATCAACTCCAGCATAAACATCGTCATTTCTTTCAATAGTCATAAACGGGTGTGAAAATCGACATCATTGAGTTAAAATAATTAAAATAATCCGGATATAACGTGTTCGTTCGTATTCTAGAAATTGAACGATTTCTTCATCCGAAAAATTGGTGCCAATCAAGTTAACATCGTCGTACATCATATCTTTATATTATCATAATATATATTATTATTACTATTACACGTTATAACGTCTCTACAAAATGTTATCTACCGGATAAATTGCTAACTGAGAGAGATGAGTCTCAGGTAAGGATAGCAAGCAGATAGCTGTATCTTGCAGGTAAATGTGAGTTAATAAAGAGCCAACGAGAAGTTGTCCGAGGCCTCTGGTTACCTAGTATTGCCTGGGCTTTATCTGTGATTGATAAACGGCCACGAAAGGTTCGTTCGGCTAAGGATCCTGAACGGTTCGGGATGGTCCCCGCCCCCTTTGTGGCGTTCGTTTAGGGGTAGAACTCGTCCAGTACCGACAGTCCGCTGTTCGTTTAGGCATCCATTACCGTCCAGGACCAGTTCAACCAGTCCTGAGATTTTCGTCGGGACCGACAGTCCGAGACATGCGCACTAGATATTTTTGCTTATCATATAAATATTTTTGTTTACTGTTTGCGTGTGTCGTCTTGTCATTTTTGTTGAATAATTTTGAGTTAAAATGATTGACTCAGATTTTTAAGAATCCAATGGAGTTTCGGAATATAATATTGTGTACCTAGTCACTGAATGCAACTAAAAGTTAATTGGTTTTCTCATGATGTTTTTCTCATTTTCGTAAATGATGGTAGGTAGGTTGGTACTTATTATTATGCTAAATTTATGTTAAATTGTCTTGATAGGTATGTGAGCTTTTTGTGTGCAAAGAAGTATAACTATTAAATTCGTAAACGTCTGAAAATCTATACTGAATCACTAAAAACGAGAGAAGACAACAGACAAATACCGCAAAAAATACAATTGAAAAATGAAGGGAGGTTCGGAGGTTGCAATATTGGCTACCAGTTCAGTACGAGTTCTGAAGGCGTTCGGTTCCAACTGATTCAAGGTTTTGAATTTTATGATCATAATCAGCAGTTGGAAATAATGGAGTTGAAGTGTTGTGGTTGTTCATCGATGATTACCTAGGGAATATTTAAAAAATCCATGCACGATTGTACCTGAGTGTGATTGTGAGCCAGTGCACCAGGGTGATGTCCAAATACGCAAAAAAACTTCACTCAATTTTCTTTCTTTGTCGATATTACAGGCCAGTTTGAGGATGGATCAGAGAGTATCTCAAGTTCAAATCAAGCGAATCATTGAAAATCTATGCAAAGAACTGAATCTACTCCAGTGCAGATGGACCACTCTAAGTCAGCTTTCAGGAGGTGAAATGAAAAGAGTCAGCCTGGCTGTGCAGGTAATGATATTATTTAAAATTTGCTATGAACACATTTCTATTTGAAACTTGATGAATGACAAGAATTCATATGACCTATCACCTAACACAATACTATACTAATATTTTCTTGTGTCAATCTTCCACACGTTCGAGCTGACCACGATCGTACACATATCTACATATCTATTCAAGATTTTGAGACACCCTCGACAGTTTTAGAATCGATTGTCGAAATTTTTAAATTTTCAATTGGGGAAGCCCAGTTTTAGCACATCACAAAAATACGGTCAATAATTATATTAACTGATCCATAAAGTAATTTTAGAGTTACTTAAGTAAATAAAGTTCCAGTCATGCAGCATGATCGTATGAGCGAATTTTCTTAAATTATCAATCGTATTATAATATGTTAAATTGTATTGGAATTTGAGCGATTTCAGTAGAAAGAAATTGTTAAAAACCAATTCTATGGCAAAAAACTGATATGCTAAATAAAATTCGGTGATTCAAAAAAGATTTTGGGTTTTTAGGTTTTTTTTTGCAGTTTTTATAGATTTTTCAACAAATATTAATGAAATTTGAGTACATTTTCAGCATGATTTTGTGCGAAAAATTCTTTATGTCCTAGAATCTTTGATAATTTTGTTTTGACTGAAACTCTGCTAAAAACTATAAATTTAACGATTTTAGGCCGTTTTTAGCTATTTTTATTGATTTTTTTTAGCACATTTTTTGAAATGTGACCAATTTATTGTGCTCAAAATTTGTTGGCCTAACTCATCCTTCTTTGGAATACTTGATTTATTGACGCAAGAACGGGATTTTTATCTCAATCCGAAGGAGTGTTATCCTCTGGAATGATATATATATGAAAAACGCTGCAAATTATTTCACAAAGGTTTAGTATTTTTTCAATTGAGTATGATCGTAGTTTTAGTTGGCTTGCGTACGTCATAAGGCCCGTCCAGACTCCTCGGCGTGTCCTATTTCGAGTTGCCACAACCTATACTTCTATAATTATATACGTATGTTTATATTTCTCGATTTGAGCTCCTATCTATTCAAATAATCATTGCCTTAATAATATCATTATCTAAGTACGTACGAAAAGTCGAGAGGATTTGTTATTAAATATGCGTAGGCAAAGCATTGGTATTAACACACAAATATGACCTAGAGAAAAACGTATATTCATACCTCGAAGGAACATGAAATTTGAAAGCAATACAAGTGTAGGAAGTTTTCCACGCCACCCTGGAGGTACTCCCTAGGTCTCGTTACCTCACAACCGGAGGTTCACCGCCCTATTACGCTTACGGTCTTCTTTTTTCACCATCATATCACTCATATTTTTCCACCAACATTCATTAGAAAGTTGTGCATTTTGAGATGAGTGAATTTTGTCCCAACATGAGAATAACAATTATAAGGTCGTGCAGTTTTGGTCGTGCATGATCTGGTCCTAAAGTGTTCTGTTGGGAAGTTCTACTGCCCATTGTTATCCTAACCGTGGAATAGTAGCTTGCGGAGTTGTGGTTGAGCAGGTTGGAGTTCTAACACGTCAGTCTAACACTCAAAGCCTCGAAAAAGGCACTTTTTCGCCCGTTTTCGGCCCATAGCATCTATGCGAGTAAAGCGATCGGGATGGTTAAACCCAGCGATCGGGACCAACTAGACTCCAAATGGAGAAGATGTGCGAAAGAACGGGTTTTTTTAAGTCAGCTCTTAGGCCTTTTATGGCCCGGACGGCGGACGGCGAACGGCGGACGGACATTTCAAATTTGGATTCTACGCACCTTGAAACGTATAGTGACAAAGTTTGAGGGGGGGTTATAAAAATTTTTTGCTACACGATCACATAGGCTTATTATTGGAAATAATAAACCAAAGACGGGAACTTCAGGAATCGTTTCAGAATACCTCAAAACGAATTTCAATGAAGAAATTTTTCAAAAATTTCGATTTTATAATTTTCCGAGCCATTGCATTAGCTTCATTTTTCTACAAAATTGGCTAAAAAACGGGAAATAAATCTTTGTGTAATAATTCGCACCATTTTTTAATAATTAATCGTTAAGAGGAGAAAAAGAACGTCTGCCAAGTTGGGTGGGCAGGTATAACTTCCTCACATATTGTTGCAGTTGGAAAACAAAGTACGAGTCGGTGTAAGGTATAAGAAATTATTGTTTGCGCATGCGGACAGACTACTATTGATCAAACGGCAATGAAATTGATGGGGAACATCTAGGAGCTAAACCGCACAATTTATATTACATTAAAAGAATGAATCTGTCTGTCTGTGTCGCTTCCACGGCCGAACGGACGAAGGGAGAAGAAGAAAGGGGAATGGACATCGGACAAGACTGAAGTCACTGGTCCTCCCGACTTACTCGGGCTCCCACTGTTGAATTGAATTGAAGTGAGTGAGTTATGCAAAACCGTTTTTTAACTTTTAGAATCGAAAAATTAATGCAGGTGATTCTTTGTTTCTACTAAATAATAAAACAGATCAAAAAGGATGTATAAAAAAGAATATAAGTCAATATGAATCATAATTACGAATGGTAGGTGGGTTGCAGTGTTTTTGCAAATTTTAAAAGAAAAAATGAGTTACTACGAATCCGTTTTATACATCAAAGAACACAATCCTAGATTTTAACGTTTTATCGTGTATATATATATATATATATATATATATATATATATATATATATATATATATATATAAAACTCACAAAATTGAGAATATTTCGCCATATTGGCGTCGTCAGCTCTAGTCTGTGAACAGACTAGTCAGTGACTAGAGCTGAGGACACCGATACGGCGAAATATTCTCAATGTTGTAAGTTATATTTATTTGTTTCCTATATTTTCCGACCATCTGTAACACCTCGAAATAATATCATTCGCGAGTGTTTTTACCCTTCACCAAAACTATATGTATATAGATATATACATTTATTTATAGGGTATATTTCCAGACGAAAACGGCGTTAAAAATTCGTTCCATCGCAGAAAAATCCGTCTTGGCAAAAGACAAGTCAAGTTTATTGGCCAGCACGATCGCTCCGAAATTTCTAGCTCAAATTTACAATTTAATGACCCAAAAAATGCTAAAAAATCGGCTTTTTGACAAAAGGGCATGTGGGGTGTCACAGTTGAAGTATCTTTTAGCGCTGAGACGATTGCAACTACTCCCAGATCTCTAAGATTCATAAGTAAGTGAGAAAAATCGATTTTTAGGTGAAAAATGCCGTAATTGACCAAATTTTCGAGTTAGGTTGCGGGTTCTAAAATTTTCTTTGCGGAGTAGTCACACGGGTGTCCCTTCAGTTGTATTTTCAGAACATAGTTGGCCTCAATGATCAGACAAGTGCCTAATTTGATGTTAACCACAACTTTTCTTTGAAAATTCCTGTTTTAGTCATGTTGCATGACCATTTGTCATTGCATTGGCTGGTTATTCCAAAACACGGTCCAGTTCTTATCTAGTAGGTAGGTAGCTACTTTACTGGTGCGAGGAACCTACTGATCTGGCACTACTGTCGGTATCTACCAATTAACCAGCTGATGAAAAAATAAATAATAACGATAAGGCCTAGTTTAATAGAAGATTGGCCGTGGAAGGTTAGAACTTACGCAAGCGAGTTGAGGTAGGTCACAAACTTCTGGGTCCACTCTAACTGGTTTGGATAATATATTCAGGTTCGCCTCCTCCCGCCTGCGTAGGTATTTGTGCGTGCGACGACGGCCTTTATTCATTCTCCGAAACCACTTCACGAGCAGAGGTAGCGGACTACGGAATTCAAAGCCTTGATTGCTCGAGATAAATTTATTATCCGCCTTGTCAATGATATCACGGACGGGAATAAAATTACTTTGACCGCGTTCTAATGAAACTTGTTTGATAAATACGACTTATATGCGCCATCTGGAAATTTGCCTTGGTATTGACTAATAAATTTATTTTGACATTTTATGTCTTTGCTATATGGCACATAAACTTAAAAAACGTCACGGAAAATTGCTCACGAAAATATTCTGATGATTTCCGCTTACAACCGAGTCGTTGCTAGGGAAATGGTAGGTACTTCGTCGTTTTTCATCCAACAAAATTCGTTGACCATTCGTTCGAAAGCTCTCGATTTATCCAACCATATTATGTTAACTACTGCGAAGTGCGTGGCCAACAAGCTGAGTTATGAGCATGGTTATTTGAATAATTGTGTTCACTCAGGTGATCATTCTCAATAATTGATATTGTGAACATGATTGCAACCGCTTCTTAATTTCTGATGATTTCATTGAGCTGGTGTTTCGATTATTTGATTCATAGCAGGTGATCCGAATATTGCGAGAACGGTTTGATTTTTGAAGCGGTGGTTAAATCATTATAATAAGTAATTTCTATGCTTTACACTCTAGGAAGCTGTAATTTCCGTAAGTAGCCTCTTTAGGACAGTTACTTGACGATGCCCGGTCCGGATCAGCTGAGTGGCTCTTAAAGCTAATTTCTATGTTTAATACTCTAGGAAGCTTTAATTTCGTATGTAGCCTCTTTAGGACATTTACTTGACGATGCCCAGGTTCCGGATCGGCTGACGAGTCTGCAACTGAAGACATAAAATGTCCCAAGCGTTTCTAATACAAAATTAGTTTTTGCTAACATCAGAGATCAATTCAGTGATCAAACTATTTATCTATTTTCGGATGTGTTTTACGCTGACTTACCGACCCCTTCTTGGTTACTAGACAGTTTTTGTTCTTCCCGTAATTTTCTACCCGTGTAGGCGAAGACTGAAACACCAACTGCGCATGCGCGAATCTTTGCGTCAACGCGTTGGCGGGAAAAATGCTTTCGTTGAAATCCTGTCCTACGCGTAGTCATCATAACCTGACACAAAGGTGACCACAATTTTAAGAATAGGCATTGGTTCTCTCTGTCTGCCGTCTTACCTTACTTTTCTCATTTAAAGTTAAACCTATGATGAATATAATTTTACTATTAAATCAAATTCCGTTGATCACGTGAACGACGTTCCTACCTACATAGTCCAACAGCCAGATATCCTGTTCACTTACTTGGCAGTTAGAATGTATTATATAGGTACTCCGACCGCGGGGCATCTCTCATGTCAAAAGAGTTCAAGGCATTCTTACATTCAAATTGAGTTGCAACCAGTAAGACAACACCTTATAATCCACAAGGAAAATGCTTGAACGATCAAAGGCGTAATGAGGAAAAACAGCTCGCACTCACAACGTACAACTTGCGCTCAGACCAATGGGAAGAAGTTCTTCAATAGGCAATTCGGTTTGCTTCTTACTTTGTACGACAAACTAAATGCCTCACGAAAGAATGTTTGTCCACCAACGAAAATTTCCAACAGTTACCAAGACTTTACCTTCATACTTATTGGGACCTGGTAAAGTTTTACTAAAACGTCATGTTCGTCACAGCAAATATTTATTAGTTGAAGAGGTGGATCTAATAACGAATTTACAGTACCATGTTCAGATTCGTTTACAAGTTGGGAGGGAAACTACCGTATCTACACTCCATTTGGAACCAGCTTTTGATGAGGTAAGAAATGCGCCTACCGATCTGATAGACTTTCCTGGAAACCACCCTCAATCCTCATACAACCTGGAAGTGGAAGATCCACCCAGCTTGTTCGGTGGAATATGTTGTGAAATGAAGAGGAGGAACATTTTATTTTATTATTACATTAACACCTTGAACCAACTAACTTAGCTACTTGTCATCGTTATTACGAAATTTCATCCAGTGCAAGTTAGTTGAATAAAGCCTTAGCTTAAGAGGTTTTTAATTTCTACAACAATTCTATTTTGCTTTACAATTGTTCGTTAAAAACACTACGAACTGAAAGTGGAAGGATTATTCTTTAATAGATTTTTAAATTTATGTATTACTGTAGTGCGTTCTTCATTGACATATCATAGTGTAGAATATTAATAGTACATGTGGTAATTAACATTTTTGTAAACCGGAAGCGTTAGAAAATACATAATTTTGGACCACAATAGATTCTCTGGGTCGCAGTGAAGGGTGACTGAAATACAGTACCCAAAGTCCCTCCACAAAAAAAAAAAAAAAAAAAGTCCAGTCATGCATCGTGACCCCATGAGCGAATTTTTGAAGAAATCTTCGACATTTCAGTCGCTATTGATCGTGTAGAGAAATTTTAGTTTATGATTTTTATAGACAAACATGGAATCAAATTATTAAAAATAATTAGGAGAGTAAACTCATCAGTTGTGATTACTTTTTTTTTTTTTTTTTTTTTTTTTTTTTTTTTTAACAAGCACCTACTACCTACGTTTTAAACAGCACGGTTCTAGGATTGGTATACCGGGATACTTCCATAAGAGTAGTTCAATCTGAATTTGGACAATGTTTCATGCAAATATTACCGATTTTTACAACTAGCGAACGGCATTATTTTGATTTTTGGCTGATTTTTCAACTTTGAAATTTTTGAACTTGATACATATTCTTATAGGAAATTTTACGCTGATTCCGAATATACCACATGTTAGTATGCTGAAAAAATTATTTCGCACAACAAATCGCAAAAAACAGGCTATTTTGAAATTTTTGACAAAATTTTTGAAAATTTCAACCCGAAGATGTAATCCGATCATGCTGGCCAACGAACTTAAACTTTCGTTTTGTGTCCTTAACATTTTAAAATTTTTTTGAAGTTTCTAGCACAATTCTACGGACAGTTATCGTCTGGAATGACACATACATACATACATACATACATATATACATACATACATACATTAAAAAATGCGTTAAACTTCAGAATATGATTCAGAATAGCCTGAAACGGATTTCTGCATACAATTTTTCCAAAAATTCACATTCTACAAATTTTGAGGCAAAAGCAATAGCTTAATTTTCTTCAAAAAGTCCCTAAAAAAAAAAAAAAAAAAAAGTTTCTAAGAATATTACGTAGAACCCTAATTAAAGACTCTCAGGTCAGCAAATCTGTTAGATTTGGTTACAATTTTCGTAGATCGGTTTCCAGAACGTGAGTGCTTAGAATAATAGGATGGATGTAAGACTTCTTGTTTACAAAAAGTAATTGACGTTTCTACGAGTATTTCGGATAGTAAATTAAGGATGAGATTCATGGGCGTCTGGAGATGATTCGTCATGTCTTTGTCGGCAACTAATTGACCGTCAAATGAGTTTATAATGGAGTTTATTTGTGCTTTATTTGGTCACTAATAAACTGCATAGTTAAGAGGAAATTGTTGTAATTGGTTATAAGTTGATCAACTACGGAATATATAATAATTTATTTTTAATTCAGTATATATAGATAATAGATAATTTAGGTATGTTTGGTATAAAACTTCTGACTGCTGTGTTCCTTGGTTTCCAGTTGATGTCTCTATGAGAGAATTTAGTTTGGGGTCTCATTGGGCTTGTCAATATCATTCAAGATGCTATACAATGGTTCTTCATCGTCATCATCCAAATTCCCAGTCATTGATTTTATGACTGCTACTAAGACATGAAGCCTTATGTTCGAAATTTTCTGTTCGACAACCATTTAGACATGTTTCAAGAATGAACAATATTCGTCGAGTTTGTCATGAATTTTGCGGGAATCGTGAGTTTGTCGTACGAGAGAAGAGTAGCAGAGTTTAATTTGTCAACTTCTGTATGGATCCAACTTCTGTTGAGGTTCTTGGCTTCTACACAGAAAGTTATTAGTTAGTTGAAAACAACAACCTCTAATTACGTAATATTGGATTACTCCTACGCAGTTTATTTGCTAGGTCCGGAATGTTGCTTTGATTTCCAAGGTCTGCGAGGAGGAGAGTCTAGATCTGAATAATAATATTTGCATCTGAGTTGTCTGAACTTCTCGAAGTTGGTTTGGCACTAATTATCCTAGGTCATTTGACATTGGAAATGTGAATTTTCTTTTGAGTATTGTGGTGAAAATGACGATGTTTGCCGTTTTTTCCCAGTATCTAATTATTCCAAAGTTTCTGTATTGTATTTATTTTTCGTTTTGCTCATATACTGTTTGTTTTTAACAAATATAGTTTTAGAAAGGAATGGGTTGGTTTTACGATGATTCTATATTTTCAATGGCTTTGTTATTTGCTTTTCTTTTGTTTGAACACTGCTGTTATGAGTTTTGAAATATAATCTGGGGGTTGGATCCCTTTGTTTTGTAGCATGCTCATTTAGCATCATTCGTTCTGAATATGCTTGTTGCCCCAGAGCCCTATTAAATTTCGACGTCCTACGGTAAATAGGAGAGATTTGAGCACGATATTGCCATCATTATGATTGATATTCGGCTCTTGGTCAGCTGATCATCACGCAAATCAGCGAGGCACAAGTTCCGACATGTCAATATATCATATTAAAGTTTATTTGAATAGAAACGGGCGTAGCCCAATTACAATATACATGACGGAAATATATATATATATATATATATATATATATATATATATATATATATATATATATATATATATATATATATATATATAAATATATATATAACAAAACAGAAAAGTTCATGACATGGATGCTGGAGTTTATGAAATTTCCTAAACTTAACAAAAATTACAATGTACAGGAAATGTACATCAACAATTAACACGAACTTCAATAAAGAAGGTCACAGGACATGAGAAATGGATCGAAGGAGTACCTAGTGAGCACAAAATGTTGTCCCTAAATGAAAAATAGAATATATTAATTGCTATGCAATTCTTAGGCCGACCCCCAATAATTTTTTTAAAATGTCCACTTTTTTTGTGTAACGTTTTTTGTCCCGAGATGGGAAGCGAGAGGTCGTGGGTTCAAATCCCGGCCAGGCCTGAAATTTTTTTTTTTTTTTTCTCGTGAGACGAAGGTTGTGGGTTCGAATCCCGGCCAGGCCTGAAATTTTTTTTTTTTTTCTCGTGAGACGAATTGCATAGCAAATTATCCTCGTTTTCTACACAGCAGAAAAGAGAAAAGATCCGGCGAGGCGCGAAGCGCCGAGTATAGATTAGGGGGGTCCAGGGGGGCAAAGCCCCCCCTGGCGGGGTCAAGGGGCGGAGCCCCTTGCGAGGCCCGAAGGGCCGAGTTATATATATATATATATATATATATATATACATCGCACCCATCCTAGAATAAGGGTACAACTCAAAAATTGTCATTTTCGGCAAATCGCATTAAAAGTTTTCCTTCCACACCATTGGCTACCCGTTCTTTGGAACACGATGAACATAATTTATCTTTGCGAAACTTGTTTCCTACATTATTACTCTAACGCCCCATGGTGAATAAATAGTTTTTTTGCCAGTGGGAAGGGAGTGGGGGGAACGGTTTTGTTGATTTTTTAAGAATTTTTGAGTTGTTCCAACTCAAACACTGAAATCTCACCAGTCAGGATCCAAAATGTTCAGAAAAGAAAGACACAAGTTAAAATTGTCCACACAAAAAGGAAACAACTCAAAACGAGACACAGACTGCGTGAACTCAACTGAGTTGTGTCTTTCTTCCTAGGACGTGAATTGGTTACTCCCTCCATAGAAGAAAGACACACTCACTCTCTAGTGGAATTAGAGTGCCCTACACATATCTCCACCTTCTACAGACAAACTAGACCGTTTCTACTTCTCAGAACCACAACTAACTCAAAAATCGCGATTTTTGAGTTGTACCCTTATTCTAGGACGGGTGCGATATATATATATATATATATATATATATATATATATATATATATATATATATATTATATATATATATATCTTCCTTGCTCTGAACGGACAACTGAGGGTGGAGGAAGGATTGTCATCCTTCCTGCCAATGTTGGTCATAATCTTATCGTCGAATACGAACACGATTGTAATCGCCATAATTATTAGTTGATTCTGAGTCAACTGCGATTATATTCGTATTCGTGTAATACTATTCGTGTGTCGGCGATTACACGAATACAACCCATAAAAACGCTGCAAATTATTACATAATGGTTTATTATTTCTGAATTATATAGCCAGCTATAGTAACCAGGATGCTCTGGGGCTTTCGCCAGTCTCTTTTCTAGTACCCACCTCTGTTCTCGCGTTACAGGCTGCGCTCCCGATGGGGAGCAAATGGATGATCGTACAGCCACCCGAGTGGTCTCATTCAATCCACGGAGCTAATTCATATAGGAATCAAACTAAAACCGTAGGTACACTGGATTCCAAAAGCATCTTTGACCTATCCCAGTCGATTCTGCTCTCACTCCATCCCCCGCTCACCAGGCGTGCGCGCGTGCGTAAGTCTAACACTCAAAACATCGAAAAAAGACTCTTTTTCGCCCGTTTTTGGCCCATAGCATCTATGCGAGTAAAGCGATCGGGATGGTTAAACGTCAGGACCAACTAGACCCCAAATGGAGTCTATGTGCTAAAGAAGGGGTTTTTTAAAGTCAATACTTAGGCCTTTTATGGCCCGGACGGCGAACGGCGGACGGTCATTTCAAATTTGGATTCTACGCACCTTGAAACGTAAAGTGACAAAGTTTAAGTTATAAAAATATGGTTATAAAAATTGTTTGCTATTCGATCTCATAGGCTTATTATTGGAAATAATAAACCAAAATGCGTCACGGTCATCAATTTCAATAGGTCGTCCCTCCTATAATACGTAAAGCCTTGCTAATATTACCTAGCTTCAGAGGGACGTTCTTAGAACGAATTTAACGATTTGAGCCCAGCCTATTTGCTTCAAATCTATTTCAATAGGAAGTCCCTCTGAAGCTAGGTGATATTAGCAATGCCTCGCATATTAGAGGAGGGATGCCCTATCGAAATTGATAAACGTGACGCAATTTTATGGGTTGTATTTGTGTGATCGCCCGCAGAGGAATACGATTACACGAATACGAATATAATCACAGTTGACTCAGAATCAACGAATAATTGTCGCGATTACAATCGTATTCGTACCTATTCGACGATAAGATTTTGCCCAACACTGCTCTCTGCTCATCGACCTTCCATCCTGCGTCCCAGTGAGCCTCTTCCCTCCGCGTTCTGAAGGTACCCTTACTGTTCGGATTTTAGCTTCAAATAAATTGGAACAGTATAACATATATATAAGAAAATCATTTCATGTCATACTATTTGACTGGGACACTTTATTAATATTAGACTGAAATTCGTGTTCGTTACCTTTTCGTTCGTACTTTCCAATCAAAAAACCCTTTACGCACTGGGCGTGAGTAACTAAACATCAAATTTCAACGCCATTCATACGAATTTTTGGTTTATTATTTCCTATAATAAGCCTACGTGATCGTGTAGCAAAAAAATTTTATAACCCCCCCTCAAACTTTGTCACTTTACGTTTCAAGGTGCGTAGAATCCAAATTGAAATGTCCGTCCGCCGTCCGCCGTTCGCCGTTCGCCGCCCGCCGTCCGGGCCATAAAAGGCCTAAGAATTGACTTAAAAAACCCGTTCTTTCGCACATAGACTCCATTTGGGGTCTAGTTGGTCCTAACGTTTAACCATCCTGATCGCTTTAGTCGCATAGATGCTATGGGCCAAAAAGGGCGAAAAAGTGTCTTTTTCGAGGCTTTTAGTGTTAGACTTACGCACGCACGCACGCCTGGCACGCTTGGCAGGGGGTCTCGGTGGGTGGGGGAGGGGGTGAGCGAGAGGGGGCGCCGCGGCACCTTGTGGTGTCTGGGGTGACCAGGGGCGTAGCAGAGGGGTGTAGGAGAATGGATATTAGTTACTTATACGTGTTATACCCATATAATACACCGCGGCACCACTAGGTGGGTACGACGTTCCTTCGAGACATGAATATAAGTTTTTTTCTTGGTCATCTTTGTGTGTCAATACCAATGCTTTTCCTACGCATATTTAATAACATATCCTCTCGACTTTTCGTACGTACTTAGATAATGATATTATTAAGGCAATAACTATTTGAATAGATAGGAGCTCAAATCGAGAAATATAAACATGCGTATAATATAATTATAGAAGTATAGGTTGTGGCAACTCGAAAGAGGACACGCCGAGGAGTCTGGACGGGCATTATGACGTACGCAAGCCAACTAAAACTACGATCATACTCAATTGAAAAAATAATAATAAATCATTGTGAAATAATTTGCTGCGTTTTAAAATAAAAGTGATCCCTTATATAGTTGCGAGCAATCTGACACTTATTAGAGCCGCGTCTGCTGTAGGGCTAAATGTGGAAATTTTAAACTATTGTGTAATAATTTGCAGCGTTTTTGTTGGTTTGCAGATGCTGCCGGACCCTCCCCTGCTGTTGTGCGACGAGCCGACGACAGGTTTGGACAGTTTCTCAGCCTCCCAAGTCGTCACGCTTCTGCGCAGCTTCGCCGCCAAAGGCAAACTGGTCGTCGCATCCATTCATCAACCTGCGTCTGGGATCTTCGAAATGTTCGACAAAGTTTGCCTCCTTGCTCCAGGTGGGAAGCAGGTCTATTTCGGTGATGTCGATGCCGCCAAAGCCCATTTCGAGCGGTAAGAAATCAGATTTTTAAACTTATTTATTTATCCCAACAGTAACCAGTTACCAATTACATTGAGTGGTTATAGTAATACCAATTGACGCTGCTGATAATGAAATAATGGACTTAATTAGTTTCGAATGGAACAGGTCTTCTCTCAGATTTGAGAAATGATAAATATTTCTGGATATGAGGCTTAGAGGAAATTTACTTTTTTTTTTTTGGCTATGATAGAAACTGAAAAAATTATTAATCACTATAATGCTCCATGATCCTTCATGATGGCATTTGCTGTTCGAGTAATGTTGGGCACTGAATAACGCCATTGATCAGACGATGGAAGAAGGTCATGTCAGTGATCATCCTACGCCTTTCATGGGTCTTCAGCCCATATGTCGACATAATACCAGTTTAGTCAATGTTATCTACTGGAATTTAGAGTTTACACGCTAGGTATCGTCCAAAACGACGCTGAATCCTCTCCGGATTGTCCTTACAGGTGGTATATAGCATTTCCAAGTCGAATTGAGAATTTTCCAAAGCAAATTGAGAATTTTCCAAACCAAATTGAGAATTTTCCAAACCAATTTGAGATTTTTTTGTGGATTTTTCCAAACCAATTTGAGAATTTTCCCTAACTAAGAATGTTCCAAAAAAGAAAGGAGAAGGGGATCATCCAAACCAAAATGTCAATAATTTTTCCAAGCAAATAAAAAATTTTGAATAGGGATAAAATTGCACAATACATCGTTTAAAAGAAAGAAATTCGCATTTTTTCATTTAAAAAAAATCAAATTTTTCACATTTTTGAGAGAAATTAGGTATCATGAAAATTCAATATAGAGGGTTACCAGGTGCTGCGTTTGTTAATTGCACGAACATGTCCATAATCCAATTTGTGCAATCAGCTGATGAAATGGTGGGGATGCTTCGAGCTATCACTTCACTTGAAAACGAGATCCTACGGTGACTCACTTAGAACGTTTCTCACTTAAAGCTTAATTTTTGAGAAACCATTCTTCTTTTTCTTTCTTCTAGATTCTCCAATTATTTTGGCAAATTCTCAAATTGGTTTGAAAAATTCTCAAATTGGTTTGGAAAAATCTCAAATTGGTTTGGAAAATTCTCAAATTGGTTTGGGAAAATCTCAAATTGGTTTGGAAAATCCTCAATTTGGTTTGGAAAATTCTCAATTCGACTTGGAAATGGTATATAATGGTGGCCATACTATACTGTAGTAATCCAATATGGGAAGAATGAGCGCTTTATAAAGGAAAATGATGGCATGAGGGTTGGTAAATTCCCGGGTATTCCACTTCAAAAATCCCAGCCCACGCATGATACGGGCCAAAATCATTTCGATATGGTTCGCGAAAGTCAAAAGGTGATCCATAAGTATACCCAGGTCACGAACAACCTCATGCCTCCCCATCCCCAGCGTGTTGTCATTGGTAGTGTATGAATGGTGGTATGGTTGCTGTGATCGACAGAGCACTTGGTTGGATTGAGGGAGAGGTTGTTTGAAGAACACCAGGAGAGTAGAGAGTCCAGCACCGATTGGAGCCTTTCGAAGTCCGCCTAAGTTGTAACGGGACAGATCAATTTCAGATCATCAGCAAAAATCAAACAACTTCTCTATGAACTTGACAATTGGTACACGTCATTTCAAACATTTGGGGCGAATTTAGAAACATGGTTTTAATCGGAATTGAATAATCAGTAGCTCAATAGTGTAATGGTTAGAGCTTTCGACTCTCATGTCTATTATGATCACGAAGCTGCCGCCGAGTTATAAAATAGTACCTGGAAAAGGAGATTATCATGCGCTAATCTCAATTTCCACCAAAGCTTACTTAGGCCGATGACGTGGTACCTGTGAATAGTGTGTGCTTATCTCAAAACGGAAGTTACTGAAAAAAGTCCATTCATGCAGCATGACCCCATGAGAGAATTTTTGAAGAAATCTTCGACATTTCAGTCGCTATTGATCGTGTAGAGAAATTTTAGTTTATGATTTTGATAGACAAACATGAAATCAAATTATTGCGTACTTGAGGTACGTACATGAAATCAAATTATTAAACATAATTAAGAGGTCCTCATACTTTATTATTATTAAACTAATCTTGTAGATTTAAAGACAAATGTAGGTAAATATTCATAGATTTCGATGTCCAATGTGGTCAGTATTGAAGGTAGTTGAAATCTTAACAGTATTCAATCATAACATCATCATATAATCTTGACATAAAATAAAATAACATACCGACGTCATATGAAAGAAACGCATTTCCACAGCCAATCGATGATGAGGCTTTATATTACGAGTGATATTAAGTCAGTTTCATTCGAATCTAGTATCCTACAGCAAGAATTTGATTTGAGATAGTCTCTGTTTCGAACAAATATTACCGATTTTTACAACTAGCGAACGGCATTATTTTGATTTTTGACTGATTTTTCAACTTTGAAATTTTTGAAAACTTGATACATATTCTTATAGGAAATTCCACGCTGATTCCGAATATACCACGTGTTAGTATGCTGAAAAAATGATTTCGCACAACAAATCCCCAAAAAACAGGCTATTTTGAAACTATTGACTAGATTTTTGAAAATTTCAACCCGAAGATGTAATCCGAACATTGACTATTTCCACGAAAAATTAAGAGTTACAATGTTAAATTGACGGTCGACGCGGAGGCAATCAGCCTTCGGCTTATTACTTGTTTGTGACGGCCGAGTGGCCTAAGGCCGTCGAAATCGATTTAACATTGTAACTCTTTATTTTTTGTGGAAATAGACAACGTTTTTTCACTAACTTCCGTTTTTAAATGGGTTTCTACAACTTCGTCGCGAGTGATTTAGTTCTTGCTCATCTCAATTTCCACAAAAGTGTAAATTCGTAGCTGGGCGACGAAATCATAGCACGTTGAAGTCAGTTCAAACTGGAATAAGCCCGTATTGCTCATCGAAAAGTAAAGCTTACCTGGGCCGATGCGGGACGGCTTCTAGGGACACATTTTTACAAAATACTTATGTAAATTTGATAAGCCAAACTCCATTAACTCGTTAACCCAAAACTGACGGAGTTTCCTAGGTATACCGAGCTGAGCGAGAATTTCTTTACGCCTTGATCATTATTAATCCGCCACAACAACAACTAATATGCATTTTGTCATGTGAGCATAAGTGTTCTTCACAATGAAAGCTATAGTACGAGGAAGTTTCAAATATGGCTCTGCGTGCTAGTACGTACATAAAAATGTACTTTTTCTTTTTTAATGAATTTTATTCATAGTAGTGATATAGATTTGATGAACCGTGTCCAAATTCAATTCCTTGAACAGCTCATCTCTTGGATAGCGTTTTGGTTTCATGAAAAGCACTGTGAGTGTCACTTTTTGAACTTCAAAAAGTTTGTCGAGTAAGTATGTAAATACCCCTCCACCCCAAATAACTATCGAATATTGTAGGATGGATCCGATAAATATTTCGAAGAAGGCTTTTGCCCCTGTATTTGATACCGTAGGCAACGGAAGCGCATTTCCGTAGTTTTTTGAATTCAAAAATTTCCAAAAAAACTCAAATGTTTCAATTTCCACAAAAGTGTAAATTCGCTGCTAGGCGACGAAATCATAGCACGTTGAAGTTAATTCGAACTGGAACAAGCCCGTATTGCTCATAAAAAGGTAAAGCTTACCTAGCCCGATGAGGGGCAGCTTCTAGGGACACATTCACCAAAAACTTATGTAAAGGCGATTAGCCAAACTCCATTAAAAATAATCTCGAGGATCAAACTTGGGCGTCTTTCACCAACCCAAAACTCATTTGGAATAATGGAGTTTTCTAAACCGAGTTTAGGGCAAACTGTCCATTTTAAAAAGTTGGACTCTTTGAAGCCATGACAATTAATCCGCCACAACAACAACAAATATGCATTTTTCGTGTGAGGGCTCAAATGAATGCTTATGACGAGGAGGTTTCAAATATGGCACTGGTGATAAATAAATAAAACAACTTGTCATAGTAGTGATAAGATACACCACAAAATCAGTCATTCTTTTATGTGAGTTTCACATCCTGTGTTTCACTAACTTCATTCAAAGTATGTAAATAGAGGTAACCGGGGGTCTAGGGGGCTTGCCCCCTGGCGAGGCACGGAGCGCCGAGTTTTCTTCTTGTTTTCCAACGATTTTTGAGTGATTTCAGCATTGTAATTTTGGTTTAGCAACTGTAGGTAATAATCAAGTTTCGGGTTTCGGCACTTGATGTTTCAACCTGGACATATATATTATACTAGCCGGTTCCCCGTGCGTTGGACGGACCCATGAAATAACCATACTAACTAGTAACTGTGTTCGTAACTACGGAGGCTACATGTCAAATTACAATAAAAGTATAGTGCGGCCCCTAGAATATTGCCCTCCAACCTTGCATTATGGTGGACGATTTGGAACTAATTTGTAACAAGCAATTCCTCGTTTTTTCGTTTTTCTCTTGTCCAGTGGCAACAGTTTCTCTCGCAATCGCATTTCACTCAGTTTTCCCGCCATTCATTCCGATTCTTCAAAATGTCTATAGTTAGGTACCTAATTACTTTCAGGATTTATCAGTCCAATCGGCGACCATTTTTCGTCCAAGATAGCAACGAAATGGAAAATGAGGCGTTGGCAGGTATTTAAAAGTGAAGATCGGAAACAAAATCATGGTACCTCGTTAGAATTGACAATAATATTAGTTGTCGCACATTATATTACTTAAAAGATAAATAATTAATCTGATAAATAATAGAATGTGCGACAAATTGAATTATTCAAAATCAATATCAATGAATTAATTATTAATTCGGAAAAATCAGATTCCTCTTTGTAATAGTATTTCAATTGATTTTTCCCTCCGCTCGATTCAACAAAACATGAAGAGACGTTGAAAAACTCTATTCCTACCTATAGTGTTTACTTACTTACTTTCAGGTTGTACTTTCCAATCCAATCGACGACCATTAATCTTCGAAAACAACCAACATAACATCTCCGAAAAATGATACTGTCACATAAGCCGTTGTGAAAAACTTGAAAAAAATTTGCCTTTTTCAAACTAACATTATTCTCAGTAGGTGCCTTCATTTATGCAAACGCTTGCATACGAGTCTGCCACACATTGGGACATTTTATGTCTTTAGTTGAAGACAAGTATGTGTTGCAGACTCGTATGCAAGCTCTAAGAGCCACTCAGCTGATCCGGACCCTGGGCATCGTCACGTAAATGTGCTAAAGAGACTACATACGAAATTACAGCTTCCTAGAGTGTAAAACATAGAAATTAGATTTAAGAGCCACTCATCTGATCTGGACCCTGGGCATCGTCAAGTAAATGTCCTAAAGAGGCTACATACGAAATTACAGCTTCCTAGAGTGTAAAGCATAGAAATTACCTATTAAAATGATTTAACGATAACTAAATCAACCCGTTCTCGCAATATTTGGATCACCTGCTATGAATCAAATTATTATCGAAACACCAGCTCAATGAAATCATCAGAAATTAACAAGCGGTGGCAATCATGTTCTCAATATCAATTATTGAGAATGATCACCTGAGTGTACACAATTATTCAAATAACCTTGCTCATAACTCAGCTTGTTGGCCACGCACTTCGCATTAGTTAACATAATGTGGTTGGATAAATCGAGAGCTTTCGAACGAATGGTCAACGAATTTTGTGGGATGAAAAACGACGAAGTACCATTTCCGTAGCAACGACTCGGTTGTAAGCGGAAATCATCAAAATATTTTCGTGAGCAATGTCAAAAAGCAATATTGGAAACTAAGTATGTACACACAATAGACTATAGTAATTGTATTTGTCGTAATTGTTATTTATGGGCTAAATTCAAATACAAAAGAACTATGATCACACATAAAACACCATTATGTACCTAATCAGAAAAATCCGACTCCTCGGAACTGCTCTTAGATTCAGAAGTAGGTACCCCCTACATTAATGATGAAACTGTTTATTTCCGCCTCGACTAAATGATCTTTTACTCGGTAGGTAGTCCCTTTTAATGTTTTTCACATGTTCACACATATTGGCCCACTTTACGGTCGAGAATGCGGAGAAAAGTATTCTCAAGTGGATTTGTTTTTGGCCGAGTGGCGTACCAGCAGATTCCCTCGTGAGTTGCCCCTTGATAGCATCCCATACCAGTTCGATTGGACTCAAGCCGAAATGGTAAGGTGGGAGGTGGAGGGGATGATGTGGCCTGCGTCTCTGATGATTTCATTAACCTTGTATGTCTCTTCGACAGACGAATTTTTCACAAGAGGTAGGAGCTCGGCTTTGGTTAACTTTTTGTCGAAATGTACATTATTTCGCACCAACCACGAAACTACATCTGCCTTCAGAGTCGAACAGTGAGATCGTTTGTTGCTTTATACACAGTGGTATTTTGCGTTGTCCATCACCACAACCGATTCTGTAGGTAAATTCGGGAGGAACTGTTGCGTGAGCCACTTAGAAAAACGCTGCAAATTATTTCACAAAGGTTTATTATTTTTTCAATTGAGTTTGATCGTAGTTTTAGTTGGCTTGCGTACGTCATAAGGCCCGTCCAAACTACTCGGCGTGTCCTATTTCGAGTCGCCACAACCTATACTTCTATAATTATATACGCATGTTTATATTTCTCGATTTGAGCTCCTATCTATTCAAATAGTTATTACCTTAATAATATCATTATCTAAGTACGTACGATAAGTCGAGAGGATATATTATTAAATATGCGTAGGAAAAGCATTGGTATTAACACACAAATATGACGTAGAAAAAAACATATATTCATGCCTCGAAGGAACGCCGTACCCACCACAAGGTGCCGCGGCGCCTCCTCTCACTCCACCCCCCGCTCACCCCCCTCACCACCCACCGTGACCCCCTGCCAAGCGTGCCAGGCGTGCGTCTAACACGTCTAACACTCAAAGTCTCCAAAAAGACACTTTTTCGCCCGTTTTCGGCCCATAGCATCTATGCGAGTAAAGCGAGCGGGATGGTTAAACGTTAGGACCAACTAGACCCGAAATGGAGTCTATGCGCGAAAGAACGGGTTTTTAAAGTAAATTCTTAGGCCTTTTATGGCCCGGACGGCGGACGGACACTTCAAATTTTGATTCTACGCACCTTGAAACGTAAAGTGACCAAGTTTGAGGGGGGTTATAAAATTTTTTTGCTTAACGATCACATAGGCTTATTATTGGAAATAATAAACCAAAAATTTCAAAGTTCACTGAAGAATGATAATCTCCGGATCTCGAAGAGGCCTTGAAGATCAACAACGCATTTGGCACGAACCCTTCTTCACCACCCCCGTCAGTCGGTCACCCTCCCCAATTTGTTTGAGGGCTCCCAACTCAGCTTCAGAGAGACGTCCTAAAAACTACAAGCTCCTTAGTAGGAATGCAAGAGTTTTCGGTCATGCGGTGACAGTAAGTAGGCTCTTGCTTTCTACAGGAAATGAGATATCTGAAATTGGATCATTGAGACAGGCAAAAAGGAAAATCTTGGCACGGATGCCGTCTCGAATTTCATCCTCCACAGAAGGACGCGTCGTGCGTACGTAGGCAGCTCCCGGGAAGTCCTACTCTTGTTTCCCACTCAACTCCACCCCAGTTAGTTATGTAACTGAACGAAGTTGAATTTTATAGGCCTATAGCCTTCATGAAAAAACAGGTATTTTGTCAATTCTGACGCGTGAGGAAGCTCAAACGAGTTACGCAACTATCGACGCAATTATTGAAAAAAAAACTACAAAAAAAAAAACCTTTAACCATAGTTGGTGAGTTGGTGTTTTTAATTAGTCAATCATTACCTAGTATGTGGTAGTTACGCTGTGACACGAAGGCAATTTTATGGATTGAAAACAACACTTGGTATGCTTACCTTGATTAAATATCTGGTTAACCAGCGCGCTGCGTATCATGGCCACAATCGGGATACAATCGCAACAGTCCTTGACGGTTGTCAACTAAGCAAAGAATTTTCGCAACTCTTTCCTTCAACAATTTGAGTGCAAGATTTTCAATAATGAATGAAGATTTTTATTTCATAACCACTCCCCCCCCCCTCCCCCTCTAAATTTGTTGGTTTACGATTCAAGATGTTTAAAGTCCAAAAAACGAGAGACAAACAGAGAAAGAGCGAGTGTGTGAAGTCTGGACTGACACACACACGGGCATGCACGCGCACACACACACACACCACTATCTCTCTTATATATATATATATATATATATATATATATATATACAGGGTGTCCAACGAGACGTTGACTCCCCCCCCCCCCCTGTTAAAATCGTTATTTGTGGAGCAAAGAAAAAACATTTTTTTTTTAAACTTCATGTTTTTTTTGTGAGGATCTCAGAAATGACAAAATTCCCCTGACGAAGCGCTCAAAGTTGCTCGACCCTACGGTTGCGCCGAAATTCGGATGTACGAAGTAGCCAAGTGTGCTACATGAAATTTCATTATTTTTCGACGCTGAGTCACGTGGTGCTATCCGTTTTTTCATTTGACTAAATGTCAACGCTTTTACAGCCCAAAATGTGGTTATTTTAAGCAACAAATAGTCTTCCGAGGTGTGTGTGTTTGTGTGTTGAATTTTCATAGTTATTAAACGCTGATTCGCCTAAGTGCGACTGGTTTTTTTTCCAAGTTTTTAAGAGAAAAATAAATTATTCCTTGCGAGTGAATAGACGAGAGGAGTCCAAGTATCATCAAAACAGAGGTTCAAAGTTGGGATGTAAGATATCTCTGGAAAGTTATTGTTTCCTGCCAAATCATGAAGGCGATTTATCGCTTATAGGCCTCCAGGTTCATTGGAATAAGCTTATTTTCTTAACTCTTTCTAAACTTTCTTAACTTTTCTTTAACTTAAAAATTCAACATTTCCCGTCAAAAATTTCAACATCCTACAGCGAAAAAAAGTCCAGTCATGCAGCATGACCCCATGAGCGAATTTTTGAAGAAATCTTCGACATTTCAGTCGCTATTGATCGTGTAGAGAAATTTTAGTTTATGATTTTGATAGACAAACATGAAATCAAATTATTAAAAGTCCTAAAACAGTTGAGCGTAAAACATTAAAGAGAGCGACCGAGAGAATCGGAGGACGGAATATTTCACAGAGTAAACTCATCAGTTGTTATTACTTTTTTTTTTTAACAAGCACCTACTACCTACGTTTTAATAAGCATGGTTCTAGGATTGGTTATACAGGGATACTTCCATAAGAGTAGTTCCAATCTGAATTTGGACAATGTTTCATACAAATATTACCGATTTTTACAACTAGCGAACGGCATTATTTCGATTTTTGACTGATTTTTCAACTTTGAAATTTTTAAAAACTTGAAAACTTGATACATATTCTTATAGGAACTTTTACGCTGATTCCGAATAATCACATGTTAGTATGCTGAAAAAAAATTATTTCGCACAACAAATCGCAAAAAACAGGCTATTTTGAAATGTTTGACTACATTTTTGAAAATTTCAACCCGAAGATGTAATCCGATCATGCTGGCCAACGAACTTGAACTTTCGTTTTGTGTCCTTAACATTTTAACATTTGTTTGAAGTTTCTAGCACAATTCTATGGACAGTTTATCGTCTGGAATGATACATACATACATACATACATACATACATACATACATACATACATACATACATACATACATACATACATACATTAAAAAAATGCGTTAAACTTCAGAATATGATTCAGAATAGCCTGAAACGGATTTCTGCATAAAATGTTTTCAAAAATTCACATTCTACAAATTTTGAGGCGAGAGCAATAGCTTAATTTTCTTCAAAAATTCGCTAAAAGAAAGATTTTAGCTCACTAAGCTGATCAGGGAAGAGCTTATTTGTCTCTTGGTGTCCCATTGCTCGGTGCATAGAGGCTCCCTGTCCAATTTCAACATTTCCAGCGAAAAGGAGAGATATTAGCTCATCTGTTGAATTTAAAATTTAGCTCTCTTATACTTCTAATTATTCCAAATTGAGTAACATTATTATTTCAGTTATTTCGAATTAGGTAATTATTTTATAGTCTTTCCTGCACTACCCACAATTCAACTACCCACATTTAACTACCATGACTATGTTTGCTCGTCTCGCGGTCCTCTAAAAATTTGGTCCTGCGGCCCTGCGAAAATTCAAATCACGGACCATTCTGAAGAAATGTCCTACTCTTGTTTACCACTGACCTCCACCCCTGTCAGTTATGTAAATGAACGAAGGTGAATTTTATAGGGCTTTCGCCTTCATGAAAAAACAGGTATTTCGTCAATTCTGACGCGTGAGGAAGCTCAAACGAGTTACGCAACTGACGACGCAATTTATTGAAAAAATAAAAAAATAAAACTACAAAAAAAAAAAAATAATAACATACGTACACTACCTTAAACCATAAGCATATATATATATATATATATATGTGTGTGTGTGTGTGTGCGTGTGTGATTGTGTGTGTGTGTGTGATTGTGTGTGTGTGTGTGTGTGTGTGCGTGTGTGTGCGTGTGTGTGCGTGTGTGATTGTGTGTGTGTGCGTGTGTGTGTGCGTGCGTGCGTGCGTGCGTGTGTGTGTGTGTGTGTGTCATTCCAGACGATAACTCTCCTTAGGATTGAGATAAAACTTCCGTTCTTGCGCCAAAAAATCAAGCTATCCAAACGAATGGATGAGTTCGTTGGCCAGAACTTTTTGAGCACATTAAACTGGTCAAATTTGCTGGAAAAATCACTGTAAATGGCTAAAAACGGCTAAAAATTGTTACATTTATAATTTTTTGCAGAACATTGCTCAAATAAAGTTTATCAAATTTAAAATGGAACATTAAAAAAATTATGCACAAAATGAGGCTGCCTTACTTAAATTTGCTATAAAATTGATAAAAACTGCAGTAAGGCTAAAAATCTAAAATTTCTTTTTGAATTACAGATTACTATTTAGAATACTTTTTTGTCATAAAAATAATAGTCAAGAATTTCTTTGCACTCAAAAAGCTCAAATTTCGAATCAATTCATCATAACATATTACGATAACTTACGAAAATTCGCTCATACGTTCATGCTGCATGACTGGAACTTGTTTTTTCTGCCAAAGTTCCAGTCAGGGAGAGAGAACAGCTAAAGGAATCCGGGTGCTAAGCGATGCCGAGCTTCTAGGAAGAACTAGACCCCATTCGTGATTTTTGACCCAAGTTTTATCAACTTTGCTCCAGTAGTTTCAGAGCAAAGCTCTTGACGGCGTACTGTGCGTTATTTGGCCGATTTTGTAGAACAAAAATCAAAGCAGCCCCATTTTTTCCACAAAAAATTTGATTCTTGATGAATTTTCATGTTTTCAGTTGTACAACATAGTTTTCAAAGATAAACGTGTTTTTTTAAGCGTATTTTCTTCGAAAAAATGAGCCGTTATGGTCAAATTGACTAAAATCGCCCCAAAATTCACCGAATTTGCACAAAATGTATTCCAGAATGTCCAGATAGTGACCCCAACCTTCCCATTTGTCTTCGCGAACGCAGTTTGACACTTGATCCTCATCAGGCACATCCCAAGGTAAGTCAAACACATTTTTTCGATATTGTTAACAACTTTCTTGCATGCCAAACAATTATATAAGACAGGGATAGAATTAGCGAGATTTTTTTTCTTGATTCTTTTTCTTCTAAAAAAAAAAAAAAAAAAAAAAAAATCTCAACGAGTCTTAGCCCGATCTATTCGGGAACCTCTTGAGAAACATCTGTAGATATACGGGAAAAAGCACTTTTTTGCGATTTTTTATTAGGTTATTAGTTATGAAATGAAATGAATGAAATGAAAAAATGGTTTATTCCTTTCAATTACATAGGCGGGCAAAAAAACCAATAAATACATCAAGGAATTACCCCACACAAAGAGAATAACTCCGAGCTGTGTGGGGGAGTATACTTCCTAACTAATGAAAATTAATTTTTTAAATATTTGAACATTAAACAAAAGATATCCAAAAAATAAATAAAAAAGAAAGTTACACTTATATTTAGCGATAAATACTTATAAACATTGAATAAATTCGTTCCGGTCCTATTCCAATAAGCCATGTAAAAACAATTTTTTTCAACATTTGTCGGGTATATAATAGTGGTGAGCGAATGGCAACTGTTGCATTTGCAGAGAAGAATTGGGAGATTAAAATGAATATCATTATTTGATTTAAAAAGTCGAGAACGAGGAGCTGAATGGATGGCCAAGCTATATTGACTTGTCTCAACATGATATGCTTGCAAACTGTCGGAAAACTGAAACCAACCAGTATGCTTGTGATAGAACATCAGGGCTGATTTTTCATAGGTTTATAACTCACTATGGCCTATAACTGTTTCAACGAAAAAACCTTAAGGGTATTAAACAGAACGACTGAAGGTTAGCGTTTATTATGATGTGACATCACCTTGAGGATAGCCTTTTGCATTACGTAAAGAGATTCTAAATTACTTTTAGAATGGTCCCTCCCCAAGCTATAATACCAAAACAAAGAATTGGCTGGACCAACGCCTTGTACAACATGATTAGAAATTCTAGTCTTAAAAATTTACGAATATTGTAAAATAAGTATAAGTATTTCCTCAACTTGGTAACCAGCATGTTGATATGAGGGTACCATGAAAGTTTTTCGTCTACCAACATCCCCAGATACCCCAGGTCAGTGACACGCTCCACAGACTGGCAGTCACATCGGGTCACATCATAAACCCTACACACGTGCAATTTCAGCTCGTCATTCGAGTTAATTGAGCCTTCAGATCCTCTGCCAGCTGACAAATAGATGAACTTTGTTTTATTTATATTGAGAGAGAGTTGACGATTAGAGAGCAATTATATTATATTTAATTATTTTAAAACTATTTAGGCAAATTTGGGCAAAAACTAACTTTTTTCCATATATTTACAGATGTTTCTCAAGAGGTTCCCGGACAGATCGGGCTGAGACTCGTTGAGACTTTTTAAAAAAGCATACCTACTTAAAGAAAAAAAATCTCGCAAATTCTATCCCTGTCCTATGTGATCGTTTGGCTTGCAAGAAAGGTGTTTAAAAATTGGAAAAAATGTGTTTGACTTACTTAGGGACGTGCCTGATGAAACTGCGTTCGCGAAGATGAATGGGAAAGTGGGAGTCACTATTTTGAAATGATAGGAAAACCCGTTGGGCTGCACTTCGCAAAGTCGTCATGTTTGAGCTAGTGAGAGTCTCTTTCTGTTGCCTATGAGAGCTTCCGCGACCGGATTCATTTCATAGCTTCGTTCTCAGTGCGTGTTCTTACAGTTCTCGAACTCATCAGAACTGGAAAGTGGAATAACCTGTTTTGTTGTTATTCTTCGTCGTCGAACCTTGGGACGATTTCGTCGAAAAAATTCGAGTTTCGTGGATGTAGACGAGATCCAACTACAGCTTCAATCTCGTTCTCATCGTCTACAAACCATGAAACTACACCACCATCGTCGAAACTATGTTTTCATAACGATGAAAGAAATTAAAATGATGAAGAAATACATTTCGATGAAGAAATTAAAATGAAGAACAGCGAACAACAGAGCAAACGAAATTTTACAGGGAAAATTACCTACAGGGAACACGCGCACGGTGGTCCTCGATCGGATTTGACCTCAAAGTGCTTACCCTTCAAATTTTCTTTCGAAATATGATTCGGGAATATGTTAGGATTATAATTCAGCAAAAACTAAACTCAAACATTGAGCTGTTTTTTTTTTTTTTTTTTTTTTTAAATTCAGTTTTTGAATTTTTAATTGATACTTTAATCATGAAAATACGCTATAATCGCCAAAATTCAGAAAAAAATATTATTTATGTATCATTATACAATAGAATCTTCATCTAGTTTCATAGTTCTGACCTATTTTGTGATTAAATATAATTAGAAAAACAAAAATAACAAAATTGTATTGAACAAAATAATGATTATATTTGCATGAAGTTCTTAATAAATGCCTGTGAGTATGGGTGTAGTATGTTCCTGTGTGTCTATGTGTACACTTGTGTGTGAGTTTATAATGATTCATCATATAAATTTTAACATAAAATATATATCTAAATTGAATAGAAAATAAAAATAATGGCATTTTAACATTTTACACATGCAGAGAATCATATTCGCATACAGCTCTTAATAAACTTTGGCCATACTCAGAATTGATTCGCGATACTTTATATTTGGCCCACGTCGCAGAAAAATCATGATGCTCGGCCTCCATAGCCTGTTCACTGTAAAAGCCGAGGCCATTTCCGTGTTTGGTACACAATTTTTCCACATGAAAGAAAACCGTGTGAACTTTTGGAGAGACTGGAATGTCCAAAGATAAATATGATGCTTTGAATTCATTGATGTATTCAATGAATTTTGGATCCAGCCTGACTGAGAAAGATGCTTTGACAACTTCATTGAACTTCTGAAAAGCATCAACGAATTCGTTCAAAGGAAAATGTTGCCGCATTTTGCTACAGAAACTTGATTTGTTGCGTTCACACTGTAGCATGGGTTGTTTAAAATACGTTGATGCTTTCCACTTCCAGAAGTTCAATGAAGTTGTCAAAGCATCTTTGTTTTTGTGTAGCAACTTTGTTACCAATAAACCTATATATTGTTTCTGTACGAATATGTACTTAATTGAATATAACTCTACAATAATTACAGCAGTCGATAGCTATGAAAGTAACGTAATAATCTTTATTATTCAAATTGCAATCTCCATGTTATCAATCCAACATATGGAGCCGCAAGGGCGACTAATAACTTCGCGTGCTGTATAATGATTATGCAATCAAGTAGGTAATTGACTTGATCTCACGACAGTTTCCAATTTCATTATAACAATTTCGTACGGCAGTTTTATAATTCAATAAAGCCTTGTCTAATGTTTCAATGCTAAACTATTAACTAATTTCATAACACCTATGTTGGCAAGAAGTCCGAATAAGGGTAAAGAATCAATAAGAACAATGAAGTAGAAGAAAGAAAGAAAAGTTCAACATTTGATTTCGGACCAGTTAACATTTAGACATGTTGTTCCACGCCTTACCCAAAATGCCCGATATTACACTTTAGGGTTGATAGAACGGGATACCGACGTTACTGGCACATCTTCCGCTGATAAAAGATTTTTGAGCCAAATTTCATTTAAGTTTGGTCCTGCAGTTTCAGTGAAAAACTTCGGACAGCGGACAGCAAACGGATGGATTTTATTTTTTTATTCGATTTTTGGATTCTACGCGTCTTGAATCGTATCTTGAAATTATAAAAATGTTCGTGATCGATTAAAAAATATTCATTATTGAAAATAATAAACCAAAAGCAAAAAATAGCTTAACATAATGCATTTAATATAATAAGTTATCTGGTCATTACACAAAATGGAAAATAGTAAATTGGTTTCAAGACAAAAAAAAATAAGTATAATAATAAACAAATATTCATGACTCACTAGCAAACCAAAAAGAATCGCTTGAGATCTCGATCAGTCAATACTTAATAGTAGCATCTTAACATTTGGTTTGTGCAACTAGGCTTTCGAAATATCTTATATATAAAACCAATTGATAATGCATTAAAAGCTTATAAACCAAAATACTTATAGTTATTTTGACCAGAAGTCGCCTCACAAGGGGGGAGAGGCATATAACCAAATAATGCATACAAGTAGTAATACCATGTTGAGGCAGTGAATACGAATTCTCCTTCAAGCTTTGTTTTATTGAAGATACTTTTCTTAATTTAAATATAATTAAAAAATTAGTTTTTCTAAATATTGGTTTGGTTGTTCCAGGAATTTACTGTCAGTGATTACTCTAAGTGTTTTCTGCGAACGCATTATTCGCTCTAAAGTTGTAATATAAACACCAAACCAGGTTGGCAATTTGTAGAGAAGTACAGACTGAGCAAGAGCAAAATATATTATTTAAATTAACTAGAACCGTTTGGTGTTCATTCCATACCTATATATTTTTGACATTTTCTGTCTTTGCTATGGCACATAAACTTAAAAAACGTCATGGAAAATTGCTCACGAAAATATTTTGATGATTTCCGCTTACAACCGAGTCGTTGCTAGGAAAATGGTACTTCGTCGTTTTTCATCCCACAAAATTCGTTGACCATTCGTTCGAAAGCTCTCGATTTATCCAACCATATTATGTTAACTACTGCTAAGTGCGTGGCCAACAAGCTGAGTTATGAGCAAGGTTATTTGAATAATTGTGTACACTCAGGTGATCATTCTCAATAATTGATATTGTGAACATGATTGCCACCGCTTGTTAATTTCTGATGATTTCATTGAGCTGGTGTTTCGATGATTTGATTCATAGCAGGTGATCCAAATATTGCGAGAACGGTTTGATTTGTGAAGCGGTGGTTAAATCATTTTAATAGGTAATTTCTATGCTTTACACTCTAGGAAGCTGTAATTTCGTATGTAGCCTCTTTAAGACATTTACTTGACGATGCCCAGGGTCCGGATCAGATGAGTGGCTCTTAAAGCTAATTTCTATGTTTTACACTCTAGGAAGCTGTAATTTCGTATGTAGTCTCTTTAGCACATTTACGTGACGATGCCCAGGGTCCGGATCAGCTGAGTGGCTCTTAGAGCTTGCATACGAGTGTGCAACACATACTTGTCTTCAACTAAAGACATAAAATGTCCCAATGTGTTGCAGACTCGTATGCAAGCGTTTCGTTTCGTTGTCTCGTAGATAGCATAAGCCACCGACTAGATCACACCAACTGATTTTTCAATTGAAAACAATATTATATAGTTTCAAAATAGTTTGGATTCACAAAAACACAAATGCTGCAAATTATTAGGTACACATTTCAGTAGCATATTGTTTGTTGTGCGCCTTCTGCGCAGATTACTGGTAAGGCGTCACAAGTGCACCAAATGTTATTACGAGAAAACCAAATAAATTATTAGAGCTGAAGTACCAGAGGTTCAGCCCACTCCTGCATGTCAAGGTTGCTTTGCGATTCACAGTCGTGTTGACGATTTTCCCCCTTTTACCATCCCGTCTACCAACGACTAGACCTTTTTGGAGCAAACGTTTTGTCATTCAGTTCGCCGAGCAGTCTCATTCGATGAATTCATCGAGAATTCATCAAACTAATTTCTATCTGAATCAAACAAAAAGCTACCCTTGTATCTCAAACGTTTTCTAGAACCCAATTTTTTAAATATTTTAACCCTTAAATTCCTTCACTTGAGAAATAAACCAGACGTAAACGTCACATTCAATCCCTGAAAATGTAATCAAAATCTAGTTAAAACTTTAGCAATCATGCTTGTTTAAAGAATTGCAGGATCGAACAGCATACAATCGTGATCAGACTCATTAAAATCTAATTGTCATTTCCCAACTATCTTCCAAATTGAGAAAGATCAGACGAATAGGCAATGAGCAATGATGCTTAGTGAAACTTACGTTTGGACATGCGCAGATAAAACTAATTTTTGAGTGATGTTATTTATTATACGGTACCATCTTCAGCAAGAATTCATCAAAAAACTGTAGTGGTAATGCTCACTACAAGGATTTCATGTTGATTGAGGGCAGTACCTACCAGTGATAGGTACCATAGCTTTCAAATTGATATAGGATGTTTAAGGAAGCGCCGAAAGGTCTCTAAAAGCAGACCGACTGGCACCTTTCCAACCAAAAGAGCAAAAAAGGTGAGTGACTTGCATGTCACTACATGGTACCTAGCGTACGTGGTATACCTAGCGGTAGACACGCGAACTCTGTACGATCCAGAAAATGGCTCAAAGCTCCATCCAAATTCAAAATGCAGCCAAACAGTTTATTCAACTTTCCTCAGCCAATAATTGACCGATTTTAATAATCCCTGCAGCGTTCGTTTTATTTCCGAAACTTCCAGGTCCCACAGACCTCGAAATTTAAAAGTAAAATTGTAAAATGGTATCTATATTTCAACATTTCAGCGGCTCGGTCTTATGGGGAATTTCAAAAACAGTAGATTTCTGCAAGAATCACCAAAATCGGTCCACTATTGACCGAGAAAAGTTGAAAAATTGCATATATATCATCCGCCGCCCCTTTGATCGTCTTTCGTGGGCTACCTATCCTCCAAATTCGAGTGAAATCAGACGATTCCTACGCTACAAAATGATGATTGGCGGATTTTACGATTACGCATGCGAACTCGGAAGCGGCGAATCCGCACTGCACGTCTGCCCATGATAAAATAAAAATAAAAAAGTGCGCTTGCTATTAACACAAGGCTCGGCAATGGTCGAACACATTTATGTCTCAGAACGGGGTTTTTATAAATCATGGAATTAGCAATAAGATTTAAAGGTCCTCTCCAATGGGAAGACAGAATGGAGGGTCGTTTGACAGATAATAACCGGGAAAGGATGAGAACTCTGGCTATGGAAATCCTAAGTTTCTTTGGTTCACCTCCTAAAAAGGACGATGAACCATCTAAGCTTGTAATGTTGACGATCTTTGACCCTTCCCAAGGTCTAGCGCTACGTTTCGGGCCATTCAATCTATATCCTAAGAGTGTTTTATTTCTTCAAATTTAATACTCATTGATCTATTTGAATTTATTTCTCTTTTTGTTCACCAGACTGGGCTACATCTGTCCGCAGGACTACAACTCCGCAGAGTATTTCCTGACGCAGATGAGCACAGACCCGGACCGCTTGTGCCAGAAGTTCGAGAACTCCCAAGCCTACCAGTCCCTCGTCAAAGAGATCGGGTCCGTCAACTCCACTTCTCGGAAATGCACTCTAATATACGGGGTATGTATCATAAACTAATACCCCCCCATCTCTCCCAAACATTTTAGCGAATTTTCGTAAAAAATGAAGCTATTACAATGGCTCCGAAAATTTTTAACTAAATTTTTTTTAAATTCCTCCAAGGAAATATATATATATAATTTTGAGCTATTACAGATGGTTGGAAAAGGTAGGAAACACATAAATATAACTTACAAAATTGAGAGAATATTTCGCCGTGTCGGCGTCGTCAGCTCTCCGATTCCGACACGGCGAAATATTCTCTCTATTTTGTAAGTTATATTTATGTGTTTCCTATCTTTTCCAACCATCTGTAATACCTCAAAATAATATCACACGCGAGTGTTTTCATCCTTCATCAAAACTATATATATATATATATATATATATATATATATAAATTTGATGTAATTATTGTTGACCGTGAATCATATAGTTGATTAAATCGGAGATTTCGGGTGATTTTTGAGGTGCGGTCGATAAAGACACTGGTTTAATCTACCAATGTTTCATACGTTGATTCGTACCTCTTCAGGGCTATGAGTTGTGTTGAAGGATGAAATGCACAATTTCACTAAACATTTACGAAATGAAAATTCACTTCAGTTTAGAGTGAGTACCTTCACCCAATGATGTCTAACACGAAAAACGTTTCGTGTTAGACATCATTGGGTGAAGGTACTCACTCTAAACTGAAGTGAATTTTCATTTCGTAAATGTTTAGTGAAATTGTGCATTTCATCCTTCAACACAACTCATAGCCCTGAAGAGGTACGAATAAACGTACGAAACGTTGGTAGATTAAACCAGTGTCTTTATCGACCGCACCTCAAAAATCACCCGAAATCTTCGATTTTAATCAACTATATATATATATATATATATATATATATATATATATATATATATATATATATATATATATATATATATATATATATGTATATCACTTATTGAAAATTACTCCAGAAGAGCTTGATTATATCACGAAATTGGAAAAGATAACAGAAAAAAAGTTCCTACAATTCGGCTTTTTGCCTTTTAAAGAAATTGATTAATCTAAGAAAATTTGTTTACAACGTTGACAAGGAATCTCGGTATCATTGGATTTCGCTTCGTCGTCTTATCTTGGTTATCGATCAGCAATCCGCAATAAAAGCGAGAAGGTCCAACTAACCACTACATTCTTCTTTGGAATCGAGAGAATGAATGAAGTACTGAAAGATCTCTACCGAATCTTATCCTCCCACCCCACAACAAGAAATGTTTTTTTGGAAGCCCCTACACTAACATTATGTTTCGACGGAATAGGAAGAGCAGTAGCTCGAAAACCAACGTTTTCGTCTACATTTTAGTTCACTACAATTGGAAAAAAGAATTTCATGTCTCGGAACTCGCATGGTACCAAAATGCAACTTCAACGAACATTTTAAGACCAACCTGAGCAAAAACTGTGGACATTTACTGGTCTAAAGCGGAACAAAACATAGCGAGGAACGCATTTTTTCGTAATTTTCTGCATATTCTCGCTGATATCTCCGAGAAGAAAGCATCTTTTGAAAATTTTGATGGCATTATCGTGTTCTACGGATCCAAAACCGTAACTTTGTCGCTGACATACGAAGTGCTCTTGATCAAATTTTAATGTGGCAGCGGATAAGAAGATCGAGTGCTCGGCGAAAAAAAGAGGCCCCCACCCCCTTCCGACCACTAGCCCATGGTTCCGGTGGGAGTAGACAATTTTAAAATCGCTTATGCCCCCTTTCATTCTTCCCTTTTATGCCCCCAATTTCATTCTTATAATATAATGAAGATAGAGATAGATATAGAGAGTTCACTCAGCAGTAAGGGGCATACTCAGATTAAAAGAGTTTGACAGTGCTCTCAAGGCTTTTTCAACTCAAGTTGGCAGCGCTGACAGTATTTTGTAGGGAAAGTCTCCTGGTTTGAGGGAAAAGGGACGGGAAAATTCCCTCTCGCATTCCACACTGATCAATAACAGTTTTTTGAAGTGCCGATAATTTATGTTTATGTATGGAGTTGTGACAGTGTGAAGGAAAAGAAGTGAGAAAATGAGAAATCGTCTCCATGAGAATGGAGAGAGATTTCCCAGTTAGTTTTGAAGAACAGAGAAGTGGTTGAAAGTAAGAAGGATTGTAGGTAGGTTTTTTTTTTCTTTGTTTACTTAGGCAGGTGAGGAAATCTTTAAGATCCTAAGGTGGTAATCGGATCTCGTAAGATACCCAAGAGGGACTGCACTCCGGGTTATGTGGGATTCAAACACACTAAAACCTCACCTTCCTTTTCCCACGTTGGAACTCAGCCTGGAACTGTTTAACACATTACTTCAGGCCGAGTCCTTGAGAAATTTCTTCAGTCCTCTCTATCCATATGCTCCCTCCTCCTCTGTCTCTCCCGTTCCAAGATGATCTTTTTCTGGAGGATGTCTTCAACGTAGGCAGCTACAAAATTCCATTTTTGCTCTCGTTCAATCATTTTGGCTACTACCACCTCCGGTGTCACGTCTTGAGGTGGTGATTCCAGAGCATCCTGCAGCGTTCTTCTTTCTGTAGCCCATCGCTTGCATACAAAGAAAGTATGGAGCACATCATCGTCCATTTCCTGGCAGTATGGACATATTGGGGAGTCTACTTTTCCCATTTTATAGAGATATGCGTAAAACAGCCGATGACCAGAAAGGAGCTGAGTCAGGAAAAAGTTTACTTCTCCATGTTTTCTATCTAGCCATACCTTGATATGAGGTATCAAGCGTGCTGTCCATCTCCCTCTCTGCTCTACAGTCCACATTTCCTGCCACCTTGGCATTGTATATTCTCTCTCTTCAGCGGCTAAATGAGCTCTTTCTCCTTCCTCTCTTCTATCAAAGATTCATTTGCTTTCTGCAGCCAATAGATGGATTGGGATGCTGCTTGTAAGTACGAGTATGGCTGGCTCTGACACTGTTCTGTAGGCACATGCAATCCTCAGCGCTCCTCTTCGTTGAACTGCAATAATTCTCTTGCGATAGTAGGCAACGTTTAGAGCATCTGCCCATACCTCCGCACCATACAAGAGTATTGATTGTACAACGGTCATCATGAGACGACGCTTACATGGTCTTGGCCCATTGATATTTCTCATGAGATGACTAAGAGCAGTTGTTTTCTTTGACGCCTTGTCTGCTGATTTCTTTATTTGCTCCCAGAATGTAATTTTAGTATCTAATGTGATTCCCAGGTAGTTTACTGTTGGTTTGCTGGTGACTTCTGTACTCCCTATTTGTATTGGGATTATGGTAGGGATCCGTTTTCGAGTGAAGACAACTACTTCGGTTTAAGCTGCTGCTAATGTCAACATATGTTCTTCCATCCATCTAGTGATTTTTGCCATTACTTGATTCAGTTTATTCTGTGCCAATTCCTTGGTTCTAGCCAGGATAACTGCCGCAACATCATCCGCATATCCGACAAGATAGCAGTCTTCAGGCATTTCCAGTCGTAGAACGCTATCGTAGGACACGTTCCATTGTTGTGGGCCCAGAACTGAACCCAGGGCTGCTCCTGCGGTGATTTCTTTCTCCCTTTGCCCCTGAGCCGTCTCATAAACCAATGTTCGGTTTTTAAGATAGCTGTCCATAACTGCTTGTAAGTATCTTGGTATTTTAAAGGTGGTATCCAGAGACTCTAACATATCAGTCCATCTTGCAGAATTGAAGGCATTTTTTACATCCAGGGTCACTAGCATTGCCAGATTCCTAGTATATTTACTACCTTCCTGTGTTTTTGACATTTTATGTCTTTGCTATGGCACATAAACTAAAAAAACGTCACGGAAAATAATTGCTCACGAAAATTGCTCACGAAAATTGTCCCAAGTGGCCACAACGATGATGATGACCATCAGAAATGACGTTGATTTGGTATGTAGCCCCTTGAGGGACTTCTGAACACAACTGACCGATCCCGAATCAGCTGAGTGGCTCTAGAATCCAGTTTTTTCCCTAATGATCCCACGATTCTGAGATTTGGTATGTGGGCCCTTGAGGGACTTCTGAACACAACTGACCGATCCCAGATCAGCTGAGTGGCTCTAGAATCCATTTTTTCCCTAATGATCCCACGATTCTGAGATTTGGTATGTGGGCCCTTGAGGGACTTCTGAACACAACTGACCGATCCCAGATCAGCTGAGTGGCTCTAGAATCCAGTTTTTTCCATAATGATCCCACGATTCTGAGATTTGGTATGTAGCCCCTTGAGGGACTTCTGAACACAACTGACCGATCCCAGATCAGCTGAGTGGCTCTAGAATCCAGTTTTTTCCCTAATGATCCCACGATTCTGAGATTTGGTATGTGGGCCCTTGAGGGACTTCTGAACACAACTGACCGATTACAGATCAGCTGAGTGGCTCCAGAATCCAGTTTTTTCCCTAATGATCCCACGATTCTGAGATTTGGTATGTAGCCCCTTGAGGGACTTCTGAACACAACTGACCGATTACAGATCAGCTGAGTGGCTCTAGAAACCAGTTTTTTCCCTAATGATCCCACGATTCTGAGATTTGGTATGTGGGCCCTTGAGGGACTTCTGAACACAACTGACCGATCCCAGATCAGCTGAGTGGCTCTAGAATCCAGTTTTTTCCCTAATGATCCCACGATTCTGAGATTTGGTATGTGGGCCCTTGAGGGACTTCTGAACACAACTGACCGATCCCAGATCAGCTGAGTGGCTCTAGAATCCAGTTTTTTCCCTAATGATCCCACGATTCTGAGATTTGGTATGTGGGCCCTTGAGGGACTTCTGAACACAACTGACCGATCCCAGTTCAGCTGAGTGGCTCTAGAATCCAGTTTTTTCCCTAATGATCCCACGATTCTGAGATTTGGTATAGCCCCTTGAGGGACTTCTGAACACAACTGACCGATCTCAGATCAGCTGAGTGGCTCTAGAATCCAGTTTTTTCCCTAATGATCCCACGATTCTGAGATTTGGTATGTAGCCCCTTGAGGGACTTCTGAACGCAACTGACCGATCTCGGATCAGCTGAGTGGCTCTAGAGTCCAGTTTTTTCCCTAATGATCCCACGATTCTGAAATTTGGTATGTGGGCCCTTGAGGGACTTCTGAACACAACTGACCGATCCCAGATCAGCTGAGTGGCTCTAGAATCTAGTTTTTGACATTTTATGTCTTTGCTATGGCACATAAACTAAAAAAACGTCACGGAAAATAATTGCTCACGAAAATTGCTCACGAAAATTGTCCCAAGTGGCCACAACGATGATGATGACCATCAGAAATGACGTTGATTTGGTATGTAGCCCCTTGAGGGACTTCTGAACACAACTGACCGATCCCAAATCAGCTGAGTGGCTCTAGAATCCAGTTTTTTCCCTAATGATCCCACGATTCTGAGATTTGGTATGTGGGCCCTTGAGGGACTTTTGAACACAACTGACCGATCCCAGATCAGCTGAGTGGCTCTAGAATCTAGTTTTTGACATTTTATGTCTTTGCTATGGTACATAAACTAAAAAAACGTCACGGAAATTGCTCACGAAAATATTCTGATGATTTCCGCTTACAACCGAGTCGTTGCTAGGGAAATGGTACTTCGTCGTTTTTCATCTCACTAAATTCGTTGTTCATTCGTTTGAAAGCTCTCGATTTATCCAACCATAATATGTTAACTACTGCGAAGTGCGTGGCCAACAAGCTGAGTTATGAGCATGGTTATTTGAATAATTGTGTACACGCAGGTGATCATTCTCAATAATTGATATTGTGAACATAACTGCAACCGCTTGTTAAATTTTGATGATACGAGTCTGCAACTAAAGACATAAAATGTCCCAATGTGTTGCAGACTCGTATGCAAGCGTCGAAATTTTACTCAAAAATTGGTAAATAAACGAACTTGTGAAGTTCATTTATTTATTTATTTTTTTTTTTTTCAAAGTGTTCACTACATCTGCCAGTGCATGAGCAGTGGACCGACCCTTTCGGAATCCATACTGTCTGGGGGATAAGTCTCCTGACGCCGCGTAGGTAGGTATAATGAAACTGTTGGACCAAAAGAAGACGGGAAGTTTTGGGAGAGCTTCAAGCAATCACGTTTTCTTGGAATTCTCATTGATTGTACTATCCTGATGAATGGAAGGTAGGAACCTACCCACCAACTCATTCCTCAAACCATGATGAATCGGAAAATCATGCACTTCAAACATCGTATGTAGGGATTGCATAAAATCAAAGAGCGACCAGCACTTGACTGTCTGTTGATTGTATAACATTCGAATGGAAAATGTTGCAAACCTAACTACCGTTTAGGTACCAATCTACTCTCATGTGCCGCTGGTTTATAATAAACTCCAAACAAAATAAACAGTGTATGCTCTAATAAACTACCAGTACCTAAACCTTCGTGAAAATAATTATAAAAAATATGAGTTGACGCACTCAAGTGACCTGCCGTCACTCAGGATATTGCACGATTAAGCTGAGGGTGAAACTCACCTCAACGCCATTTTTGGTTTATTATTTCCAATAATAAGCCTATGTGATCGTGTAGCAAAAAATTTGTATAACCCCCCCTCAAACTTTGTCACTTTACGTTTCAAGGTGCCTAGAATCCAAATTTGAAATGTCCGTCCGCCGTCCGGGCCATAAAAGACTTAAAAACCCCGTTCTTTTGCACTCCATTTGGGGTCTAGTTGGTCCTAAACGTTTAACACGACAATTATGCGTTATGACGTACGCAAGCCAATTAAAACTACGATCAAACTCAATTGAAAAAATAATAAACCTTTGTGAAATAATTTGCAGCGTTTCTGTTTATGAATCCCGTTGACTGTGCATTTGGGTTGCAGACTCAGTGCGCCTTCAGGGTCGCCCTCAATTCACGTCTATGAGTCGCGGTGAGTGCATGAATTCCCTTATCGATACACTCAAGGGCCCACTCGGACTCACTTCCCGTCTATGAATTCCGACCTTACTTATGTTCATGAATGAGGAGAATCAATATTTTTCTAAGTGGTTCTGGGGAAAGTGGTCGGTGCTATCAAACTTGAGTTAATGTTCATGGCTCCCCTCAGCTTACGAGTATACTAACACGATGTTTTGATGTAGTTACTTGCAACGATGCACTATTCACTTCTTTTTTTATAATAATTTACCTATATATTCTTTTTCAGATGGATGAAAATTTCCTCAAATTCTACTCCGTGTAAGTTAACTTTTTATTTTCATATTATTAGGTATAATTAAATTTTGTTCTTCGCATATTTTCGTTAAGTTGAGCATTTTTTGGACATTGTATTCACTTACTGAAATCTTTCATGCTAGTTAATTAGCCAACCTTGGTATGTACTATTCATTTATATTAACAAATTATCAGCTCAGCGTATGACAATGTCATTCTACCACTACTTTTTGAACAACTCGTATCAATAGGAACCCCTCACACCTGTGCCAGTAAGTAGTATTGTCCGACTAATCAAGGAGCGCTCAATCCATGTTTGGTGTGGAGGACAGATGTACGGCCCTAGATCAGCTCGGAGGGGACTGCCTCAGAGAGCAATCCTAAGCACGATTCTGTATGTAATATACGTTGCAGGGCTGGAGGAACACATTCCAGAGGGGGTTAATATCATACAATATGCAGATGATATCTGCATCTATTGTTCATCACCAGATATTGCCACATGTAAGGAACGCTTGGACTTGGCTACGACAGAGGTTTTCAACCTTCTAAACCACTTTGGACTTTGTATTTCACCTCAAAAATCGATTGTATACCCAATTGCCTGTCACCGCAGATTACCTCTGGTAGAAATGGAACAATTTGGGGGGCCTAAACATTCCCTGCGAGTGGGAACAATTCCTTGGTGTCACACTTACAACCATGCTTAACTGGAATGCCCATATCACTGCTGGTATCCATACCTAAATCTAGCCTATTTACAAGAGTGAAGTGGGTTGCGGACCCGAAAATTGGACTGCTCTTCTACAAAGCCACCACAATGGCCATACTCGACTACGTTGCAATATTCTATGGGTCCTAGCTTCTACAACCAGCTTGGAGAAGGTAGATATATCCCAAAACAAAGCACTTCGAATCGCTCTGGGCGCCCTACCATCAACCCCAATAAATGTCCTCCTTGCAGAGGGCAAAGAGCTTCCCTTACACCTGCGCCAAACACTTCTTACAGACAGACACCTTTTAAGTCTTTACAGCGAAAACACTAGAGGATATGGACAAATAAGGAATCTATCAATTGAGACTCAAACAGTCAACTACTGGATAAGAAAACCGTCCCCCCTGCTCTGCCTCATTTCATGGGCCTATCAAACGAAATGAAATGGCTCGTTTAATCTACTACTTCCTACATCTATACAGTTCCTTATCTCTTCTCCAGACTGCCTTTTGTAGCAATGAGAATGCCTAATATTGCGTTTCCGACTGAATCAAACTTTCAGGAATACCTAACATCTAACTGGCTAAACAGCAGGTTCATCTACACAGATGGGTCACGCCGTGGGAAGGGCACGGACAGCGCATTCTTCGATGAGAGCACTGCTAAATCTATGCCATACTGCTAGCCCTAGAATACGCGCATAGAACCCACAAACAAGGCAAATAGAGATCCTGACAGATTCTCTTAGCACTGTAACAAAGTATATGTCCCTAAAACCATCAACTAGTCTAAATGCTATAGAAGCCGACATCCTAAGAAAAATCTCAAGCATCGACTAAAATGTGGTACTGTGCTGGATAAAAGGGCATGCTATAGATTCTCTTACTATGTCGACTCTCTAGTGCCTATTGCAGTTCAATTGCAGGAAGAAACTTCTACCAATTTATTGAACTTCAGGATCATGTGATGGATGGGTGTAATGATGGCAGACTGATATAATAATAACAGATTTTGCCAATAAAGCATTCGCCAAGCAGCTCCATCGACACCTTCTTTCTTTGTGGTAATCTCTGGGGGTGTTTCGATCTTTCCTGGATTGGCTTTTGGCTTTAAAGCTACTGGTTGGATCGTCAGCTCCTTGTGCGTATCCTGGGTGTTCAGTCCTCTCTATTCTCTCCTTCTTCGAGGGTTCCTCAGGGGAGCCATCCTAATCCTCAATGCATCCTGCTCTTGATGACTATTGGGGTTCAGTGTTTTCATGCAGACATTCGATGCTTAAACTCCGCAGATGATCTGAAACAATTTTGTCGTATTAATTCCTTAAATCTGCCTTGCGGTTAGCATATGTCAGTCTGGAGAACTGTTGCGCCATGAATGATCTTTTCCTGAACCCATCCAAATGCACAATGGTCACCTTTCATCGATCATCCCAGCCTATTATCTTTGATTTTACGTTCTTTGTGGTTCTCTTCTTGGTAGAAGTGTGAAGTTACGGACTTGGGTATTCATTGTGATGAACGGCTGACTTTTTCAAAGCATATCAACGACGTTGCGGGAAGAGTTATGCGGGTCTTGGAGTTCATAAATTGAAATTCAATACAGTTCACTAGCACCAAAACAATCATCACGCTTTATAAGGCTTTGGTGCTCCAGATCATGGAATGCGCCCCCTTTATTTGGTCACCCAGCTACACCCTTACGAACACACCCTGGTGAGAGTGCAGAAAAACTTTCTCAGATATTTGGCATTCAAGGTTGGTATACGGTCTGGTGAGATGAACTGTGAGTCCTTGAGGAACGTTCATAATTTCGTTCACGAAGGAACGTTCACTTTGGAAAGGGGTCGTGGTGTGGCTGATGTTTGTGGCACAAATTAGTGAACAGCAAACTGGACTGTCCTACGCTACTAGCTAACGTAAACTTTCTACTACCATGTGTGTCGTCTAGATCTGCCAACTTGTTTCATATACAAGGTGTCTAGAGAAATTATGAGACAAACTCGAAGAATCGATTCTAGAGCTCATTTCTGAACGAAAGTTGCTCGTAGAGATTTATTTTCAAACGCTTTGTTTTCAAATTATTCAATTTTTAAGATTTTTTCTTTTCGTGTTTTGTACTTTATGGCATTAAAACGGCCATAACTTCCCCTAGAATCACAGGAAACACAATACTAAGAACACCTTTGGAAAGATCATTGCATATTTTATAACCCTGGTATAAAGTCAAGTTCTTTTAGTTAGTTTTAATTGGTTAAAAAAAAGCCAAAGTACAAAATTAGAAAAAAATATATATAAAGTCGACGTTCTTCCTTTCGTTTTTCTGCTACTGGTTTGGGGATTTTCCCGCGTGCACTCTTCGAAAAAAAACTTCATCAAACAACAGCTTTTGAAAGGTATAGTCAATTTTGCTTTTACTTTGCTAATTGGGAGAGAAATGTATGTTCGTATGTTGAAAAACATGGTTTTTTCTACGAAATCGAGGATTTTAGTAAAAAATGACCCTCCATGAAAATGCGAGTTTGGGGCCGGTTTCTACGTATTTTTTCACACTGAATCGAATGGTAACACTTGCGAATCTCCCCAACTCCGTTATAACCGAGCTTTACTCTTCAACTCATGAATTTTTAGTTAATTTTTTGTGCTCTATTCCATGTGTTTTTAAGGGTAAAACTTGTTAGTTAAAGTATAAAACTCGGTTATAACGGAGTTGAGGAGATTTGAAAGTACCATTCGACTCAGCGTGAAAAATACGTAGAAACCGACTCCAAACTCCCATTTTCATAGAGGGTCATTTTTCACTAAAACCCTCGATATCGTAGAGAAAAAAACCATGTTTTCAACATACGAACATAATTTTCTCCTCCAATTAGCAAAGTAAAAGTAAAATTAACTATACCGTTCAAAAGCTGACAGTTTGAGGAAGTTTTTTCCGAAGAGTGCACGCCGAAAAGTCCCCAAACCGGTAGCAGAAAAACGGAAGGAAAAAGTCCAGTCATGCAGCATGACCCCATGATCGAATTTTTGAAGAAATCTTCGATTATACCTATCGATTTTTGACTGATTTTTCAACTTTGAAATTTTTGAAAACTTGATACATATTCTTATAGGAAATTTTACGCTGATTCCGAATATACCACATGTTAGTATGCTGAAAAAAATATTTCGCACAACAAATCGCAACAAACAGACTATTTTGAAATTTTTGACTACATTTTTGAAAATTTCAACCCGAAGATGTAATCCGATCATGCTGGCCAACGAACTTGAACTTTCGTTTTGTGTCCTTAACGTTTCAAAATTTATTTGATGTTTCTAGCACAATTCTACGGACAGTTATCGTCTGGGATGACACATACATACATACATACATAAAAAAATGCGTACAACTTCAGAATATGATTCAGAATAGCCTGAAACGGATTTCTGCATAACATGTTTTCAAAAAATCACATTCTACAAATTTTGAGGCGAGAGCAATAGCTTAATTTTCTTCAAAAATTCGCTAAAACGTCGATTTTAAACATGTTTTCTAATTTTGTACTTTGGCCTTTTTTGACCAATTAAAACTAACAAAAACAACTTTACTTTATATCAGGGTTGAAGGAAATTTAACGGTCTTTCCAATGGCGTCCTTGGTTTTGTATTTATTGTGATTGTAGGGGGGGTTATGGCCGTTTTAACGTCATAAGAAGCGAAACACGAAACAAAAATTCAAAATTAAATAACATGAAAACAAAGCGTTTAAAAAACAATCTTCATGAGTGACTTTCTGTAGCATCGTGCAATATATTACCACTATTTGTAAATAATGTGATCTAGATGATGACAGGGACAGAATATATTTCGTGATATTTTGCATTATAAACAACTAACTTGAGGGTAGCAACGTAAACTAATACACTACCTATTGTGTAACATCTTTTCCCCCTCCAATTTGGCTCTCATTCCTTTGGTCTACGTGTACCCTACGTTCTAAGCCTTCCACTACTACTTTATATGAAAGTTGACTCGTTCTTTCTTTTACTAAGCCCTCTTTGAATTATTTTTCCTTTTTCCTTCTTTTGGCACAAACCTTTTCTCCGGTAGTAAGCTCCTTCACTGCTTCGGCCCCTCTCTCATGTTTGACCTTCTGTTTGGAGCGATTTTCCTCCGAGTGACTAGCAAGGTCGGGTTTGAGTAATGATAGCTTTGTCCGAAGTTGCTTCCCTATCATCAAGTGAAATGAACTGTTCTCAAGACGTCGCTCGAAATAACCTTGGAAAGTCGTTGAATCATGTAAACGACGGAGGCCAGCTTGGGAACCAAGATTCCACGTGACATTTCCAAGATGAACGATTATCGATCATGAGGCCAGGGAAATTAACCGATTGGTCGAGGCGACGATTTAAGCAAAATTCAAAATCCTGGGTTTCAGAAGTGTTCAAAATCAGGGAGTTGGGAAAGCACCATTTCTTAATGATTGATTCCTCAATTTGGAGATCTTGACACAATCCATCAGTAGAGGACCCCACAGACAACGAGGTAATATCGTCAGCAAACATAAATATACTACCAGGGTATTTCAAACTGGTGTGCAAGGTCATTAATGAAAATCAGAAAGCAGCAGGGACCTAAAACACTTCTGGAGCCCTACCAGAGGTGCAACGGGGGCCTAAATCCTCAAAACCAGCAGGCCAATCAGCATCTCAAAAACACGAGGAAAGGCGTGTGACGCCCGTTGTTCACCAACGGGGCGACGACAGCGCATTCTCTGAGATCCCGACGGGAACTCTATGACGGGAACTCTGTCACACTCCCCCACTTAAAGACATACTTGATGGAAGATGAAGTATGTTAACTAGGTGGAATAGTTACTGGCTGAGAACTGATGCTCACTAATAAATAGCTGCATTGGCGATTGAGGATGGGAAAAGAGAAATTAAAACAGGATGGATTGTCAATGAATCTTCATATGAAGTATCCATTAGTTAATTAACCCCCAATCAAAGATTGGAACAATCGGGAATAAACGGTGGCTCAACTATGGAGACTTATACCTTAAGGAAAATAAAATAGATATAAATTAATATGCCCAACATTGGGGACTTAAATTGGGTATTAGCCCTGGAAATTGAATAATTGGGAACAATGCCCTTGAATAATTGGGAACAATGCCCTTGAATAATTGGGAACCAAGCCCGGGTATAAAGAATAATAATAAAAATGGCAAAGGCCAGGTATACCATAGGTATGAAATTGAAAATATAAGTGGGGAATAAAAGAGAAATTATAAGTCAAAGGCCAATGAAATTACTTATATACCAAAGAGTGATAATTGGAATTCCTTCTGGAACCCCGGGCCATGTTTCTTCTGAAACATTAACGCCCCAAAAAATAGTGGATTGGACTACTAGGCGTCAGCTGTGCATAATCCAAACCACGCTCTGCTACCATGTAATAATTAGTGGTAACGCTCTTATACCGTATCAGGGATCTAGGTAGCCCCCCGGAGGTGCAATGGGGGCCTAAATCCTCGATAAAAAGGTAGAGGAGAATGACAGTATCCCGTCAGAGAGATACCACTCCTACTAATAGCATTAATGAGCTATGTTCGGAGTAGATTGGTTTTCCAGGGATCTGGATCGCCCATCCAACGCCAAACTCAGCTTCTCAAAAACACGAGAAAAAGGCAGAGACGCCCGTTGTTCACCAACGGGGAGACGACAGCGCATTCTCTGAAATCCCAACGGGAACTCTATGACGGGAACTCTGTCACACTCCCCCACTTAAAGACATACATGATGGAAGATCAAGTATGTTAACTAGGTGGAATAGTTACTGGCTGAGAACTGATGCTCATTAATAAATAGTTGCATTGGCGATTGAGGATGGGAAAAGAGAAATTAAAACAGGATGGATTGTCAATGAATCTTCATATGAAGTATCCATTAGTTAATTAACCCCCTATCAAAGATTGGAACAATCGGGAATAAACGGTGGCTCAACTATGGAGACTTATACCTTAAGGAAAATAAAATAGATATAAATTAATATGCCCAACATTGGGGACTTAAATTGGGTATTAGCCCTGGAAATTGAATAATTGGGAACAATGCCCTTGAATAATTGGGAACAATGCCCTTGAATAATTGGGAACAATGCCCTTGAATAATTGGGAACAATGCCCTTGAATAATTGGGAACAATGCCCTTGAATAATTGGGATCCAAGCCCGGGTATAAAGAATAATAATAAAAATGGCAAAGGCCAGGTATACCATAGGTATGAAATTGAAAATATAGGAGGGGAATAAAAGAGAAATTATAAGTCAAAGGCCAATGAAATTACTTATATACCAAAGAGTGATAATTGGAATTCCTTCTGGAACCCCGGGCCATGTTTCTTCTGAAACATTAACGCCCCAAAAAATAGTGGGTTCGACTACTAGGCGTCAGCTGTGCATAATCCAAACCACGCTCTGCTACCATGTAATAATTAGTGGTAACGCTCTGCTACCATATCAGAGATCTAGGTAGCCACCCGGAGGTGCAAAGGGGGCCTAAATCCTCGAAAAATAGGTAGAGGAGAATGACAGTACCCCGTCAGAGAGATACCACTCCTACTAATAGCATTAATGAGCTATGTTCGGAGTAGATTGGTTTCCTGGGACCTGGATCACCCATCCAACGCCAAACTCAGCTTCTCAAAAACACGAGAAAGGCGTGCGACGCCCGATGTTCACCAACGGGGGGACGACAGCGCATTCTCTGAGATCCCGATGGGAACTCTATGACGGGAATTCTGTCACAAATCCTAACTACTATTGATGGCTAGGATCCTCTAAAAAGTCCCAAGTTATCGTTAATGTTTCTACCCACTTCTCTTCCAATAATGTTTACTAAAATTACAAAATAACAGTAATAATTTTAAATAATATGTAGGTAAGTTACGCATCTAAAACATTACGACAAAACTAATATTATTTCGACAGGCAAACTGCTTCGACCTTCACTCAAATGAAATGGTTGGCATGGAGATCGGCTTTGGATACCTTTAGAAACACGCAGAAACTATTATTCCGGATGTCCATTTATGCGGTGAGTTGTTTATTCTAATCAATGGCTAATAAGCAATTTCATAGGTACCTAATAACGTCTGCAGGTTCCAACGAGCGAAAAGGTCGATAGAACTTGAATACTAAATGTCTGAATGATTTAGTTATAATAATTTTGAATTACGTCTCGAACTTGACTTTAAAAACGCTGCAAATTATTTCACAAAGGTTTAATATTTCTATACACTCCAACGCAGATCACTGGTCAATAATTATATAAACCTGCACCTACTTATATATTTGGTACGTTTGTAATAAAGATTAGCCGCTGAGGTTCCTCCTCGACTGATTAGTTCGCCTATACACATTGCAATTATATCCTACATATTCCTCCGTTTCGAATTTCAGCAGTGTAGGTCTTTCAGAAAAAAATGCTGCAAATTATTACACAAAGGTTTATTATTTCTGTATCATACAGACCATCTACGTAGAAAACTGACCGTAATTATTTAGCGTCACTTATAGTATATTTACTATCGAAACTCGGGGCTTCGCACTTCCAATATTTGGTTCACTCGTTCACTGCATTACAGCTCCAGGACCCCATAATTTTACGCTTTATCCCTTCCCTCTCCCATCCCCTCCCTTCCCTCTCATTCCCTCCGCCTCCCCTACACACCCTCGCCCTTCCTTCCCTCTCACTCCCTCTCCCTCCCTTCCCTCTCACTCACTCTCACTCCCTCTCCCCTTCCTTCCCTCTCCCCCCCTCCCTACCCTCTCACTCCCTCCGAATCGCCCTCCCTCTCTCTCCCGCCCACCCTCTCCCACCCACCAGTCCGTGCGTAAGTCTAACACTCAAATCTCGAAAAATACACTTTTTCGCCCGTTTTTGGCCCATAGCATCTATGCGAGTAAAGCGATTGGGATGGTTAAACGTTAGGACCAACTAGACCCCAAATGGAGTCAATGTGCAAATGAACGGGTTTTTTAAAGTCATTTCTTAGGCCTTTTATGGCCCGGACGGCAGACGGACATTTCAAATTAGGATTCTACGCACCTTGAAACGTAAAGTGACAAAGTTTGAGGGGGGGTTATAAAAATTTTTTGCTATACGATCACATAGGCTTATTATTGGAAATAATAAACCAAAAGTGGACTCTCAATCCCTCAGCTGATAAATTCGCCTCCTTAACTTGTAGGGTGGTGGGGCCAGTGTTTGACACCTTAAGAGGCATTTTGACTTTGACAAGCAATTAAGTTATGTTTTTTCGGTTGTTCAAACTTGAATCTTATCAGGATCTCCTCAAACTGTTCGGTATTGAAAAAATCAGTTCAAGCCATAAAACATCATAAATTCGTTTTTTTTTTTTTTTTTTTTTAATCAATTTTTTGTTTATTATTTTTAATAATAAGCCTATGTGATCGTATAGCAAAAAAATTGTATAACCCCCCCTCAAACTTTGTCATTTTACGTTTCAAAGTGCGTAGAATCCAAATTTGCAATGTCCGTCCGCCGTCCGGGCCATAAAAGGCCTTAGAATTGACTTAAAAAATCCGTTCTTTCACACATAGACTCCACTTGGGGTCTAGTTGGTCCTAACTTCTCGCCAGCTCGATCGCTCCACATCCATGGGTGCTATGAGCCAAAAATAGGTGAAAAAGTGTCTTTTTCGAGGCTTTGAGTGTTAGACTTAGGCACGCGCGCACGCCTGGTGGGTGGGAGAGGGTGGGCGGGAGAGAGAGTGAGAGGGAGGGCGAGGCGGATGGAATGAGAGGGAAGGGAGGGTGAGGAGTGTGGGGGTGTGAAACTGCGATCATACTCAATTGAAAAAAATAATAAACCTTTGTGAAATAATTTGCAACTTTTTTCATTAAATTTTGTGTAGAATTCAGATATGCAATAAAAAGCTGTCTGCAACAAAGTTGGTGTCGATCGTGCATGGTTGCGCGCTTGTGATGATATTGTGCGATGGGTAGCTCAAATATGATATTTTAGGTCCTCACGAAAAACTACCTAGATTCCAACGAAAATTGTTTTTCCTTGTCACGTACCCAACGATGTTAGACGCTGGGGGGGGGGGGGGGGGGGGGGGGACTTTTGAGACTCCTGTTATTATTCGAGTATTGACACAATTCCCCCCCCCCCCCCTCACCAAATGTTCTCATTTTTATTTATTCATCTTTTGTTTTTGCTTAATTCAGTCAATTTTGTTTCATTTAAGGGAACCCGGTAGTAAAAAATTTGAGAAAAATCGATTTTTTTTTTCTTTCATAAAACGATGAATTGATGAATCTAGGGAACAGTTAAATTCAATAACACAGTCAAATTTGTGCTTACAAATGCTTAATTTTTTTGTTTAAGTACAGGCCGGCAGCATAAGCTGGCTAGATGGTTGCTCTGTCGTCTTTATTCTTGAATAATGGTTTACTGATCCTTTCTTTTTTTGAAAATTCGTGTAGAACCACCCATTTTCAATAAATAATTTAAAAAAACGTAAAAACGAAATTGGGCCACTAAAAATCACAGAGAAACTATAAGATATAAGATGTATGATAAGAGTCAAATGATAAGAGTCTCTTCATCAATTTATTCTTTGTCTTTATTTGACTGGGTTACGACCATGGGTATTATGTTTATATTATCCATGGATGACATAGTTGAGCTATCATGATACAACACTACATTTCAGATAGGTCTAGGGAAAGCAAAAACAGCTTCTATTTGCATAATGCGTTATGACGTCATGAAAAGATGGATGCTGTTGGTTTTTCTGCTCTCCTGTAAAGTAATGTTTTTTCATGTTCACGGCCGTTTTTCTTCGGAACGGTTGATCTGGGCCAAGATATTAACGTAGCGGTTTTATAAAATGTTGATTTCAACTGCCGCTAGATGTTTCTGAATTTAAAAAAAAAAATGACATTTATTCCATGATAAATACTAATTCGTGTTTTTGAGATACCTGGAAACCCCTATGTTAATTGAAAATTGAGAATATAAGGAACAAAAAGAAGAAAAGCACTGAAATCGGTAGGAGGGGGGCTGAGGAAAACGCCTGTAAAAAGAGGTATATTAAGGGCGGGAGGGGGTGGGTGTCGGGTCCCCTTAAATGCAATACTATTGATTTATCTGTTTCAATTTTTTTGTTATTGTTCTCGTTATTAATTGTATTTATTTGTTTTGTTTTTTCATTTCATCTGTTATTATTCAAAATACTATTTGATGATTTACGGTTGGTTTTTGTAGATAATGAAGTTTATTATGTAATCAATTTATTTGGAGCATGAAAATAGACGGTCCCAGCCCAGGGATACTGATTCAGCTGGGGAAATTGAAAAACTATATATACCATTTCCAAGTCAAATTGAGAATTTTCCAAACCAAATTAAGAATTTTCCAAACCAATTTGAGAATTTTCCAAACCAAATTGAGAATTTTCCAAACCAATTTGAGAATTTTCCGAACCAAATTGCGACTTTTCCAAACCGAATTGAGAATTTACCAAACCAATTTTAGATTTTTCAAACCAATTTGAGAATTTTCCAAAACAAATTGAGAATCTAAAAAAAAAGAAAAAAAGAAGAATGCTTTCTCAAAAATCAAGCTTTACGTGAGAAACTTTCTCAGTTAGTCACCGCAGGATCTCATTTTGAGTGAAGTGATAGCTCGAAGCATCACCACCATTTCATCAGCTGATTGCACAAATTGGATGATGGACATGTCCGTGCAATTAACGAACGCAGCAGCTGGGAACCCTCTACATTGAGTTTTCATAATACCCAATTTTTCTCAAAAATTTGAAAAATGTGATTTTTTAAAATGAAAAACGAATTTCTTTATTTTATAACGATGTATTGTGCAATTTTATTCCAATATAAAAGTTTTGATTTGATTTGAAAAATTGTCACTTTGGTTTGGGTGGTCCCCTTCTCCTTTCGTTTTTAGAACATTTTTAGTTAATACAATTCTCCAATCGTTTCGGAACATTCTCCAATTGTTTTGGAAAAATCTCAATTTGGTTTGGAAAATTCTCAATTTGGTTTGGAAAATTCTCAAATTGGTTTGGAAAAATCTCAAATTGGTTTGGAAAAATCTCAATTTGGTTTGGAAAATTCTCAATTTGACTTGGAAATGGTATATTAATATTATTCATCTTTACTTACAACTTATAAATATCTCATTTTCCAGTTCACAGCCCTCCTGATTTCCTTACCCTACACCCGAACACGCCTGGATCAAGAAGGAATTCAAAACATTCAAGGCAGAAATTATTCAGTCGTCACTGAGACGATATTCACGCAAGCCTACGCTGTTATGAACACGTTCCCCGCCGAGATTCCGGTGCTGTTACGAGAAATCGGAAACGGACTGTATAAACCCGCTCCATACTATCTATCTAAACTTCTCATTCTGGTAAGTTCACTTTTGCTTATTTATATATATATATATATATTTAATTATTGTCAATTCTCTGTAGCAACCAATAAATAAAAAGTCCAGTCATGCAGCATGACCCATGAGCGAATTTTTGAAGAAATCTTCGACATTTCAGATCTTCGACATGAGATTGGGTCTGCGTGCTAGTACGTACATAAATAGAACTTCTTCATAATTTCATGGCTGATATTTTCTAAGCCACAGTCAGTATTAAAGCTACATCAAGTCCTAAAACAGTTGAGCGTAAAACATTAAAGAGAGCGACCGAGAGAATCGGAGGACGGAATATTTCACAGAGTAAACTCATCAGTTGTGATTACTGTTTTTTTTTTTTTTTTTTTTTTTTAACAAGCACCTACTACTTACGTTTTAAACAGCATGGTTCTAGGATTGGTTATACGGGGATACTTCTATAAGAGTAGTTCAATCTGAATTTGGACAATGTTTCATGCAAATATTACCGATTTTTACAACTAGCGAACGGCATTATTTCGATTTTTGACTGATTTTTCAACTTTGAAATTTTTGAAAACGATGCATGAAATTTTACGCTGATTCCGAATATACCACATGTTAGTATGCAAAAAAATTATTTCGCACAACAAATCGCAAAAAATAGGACATTTTGAAATTTTTGACTACATTTTTGAAAATTTCAACCCGAAGATGTAATCCGATCATGCTGGCCAACGAACTTGAACTTTCGTTTTGTGTCCTTAACATTTTAAAATTTTTTGGAAGTTTCTAGCACAATTCTACGGACAGTTATCGTCTGGAAAGACACATATGTATATACATGCATACATACATAAAAAAAATGCGTTAAACTTCAGAATATGATTCAGAATAGCCTGAAACGGATTTCTGCATAAAATTTTTTTCAAAAATTCACATTCTACCAATTTTGAGGCGAGAGCAATAGCTTAATTTTCTTCAAAAATTCGCTAAAATCATGTATCATGTTTTCTTTCGTTGTGATGTTGCTAAATACCGAATTTCAGCTTCCCCCGTTTATAAGGAGAGAAATGAGCGCCCCGAGCTCACTGATTTGAGTGGGGTTTCGTCAATTCGTCAGTAGTATACAGCAAGTCTATACCTAGACGCTCCATACTGCATTTCAGTCCCATAGGTCAATTAGGAGGAGAATTGTTAAAACACCACGATTTATCAGTATTACCCCCTCCATGATGAAAATTAAAACTCCTGGCATACGTTCCAAAACACACAACACACATACTATACACATACACATACACACACACACACCACAATCACACACCTATGGTTTTTTTCACGGATTCGATCTTAGAATGGTCTGAAACGGATTTGTATATAGTTTTTTTTTCTTTTTCTCATGCTTGGGTTGTCCCCCTAGATCAGTTCCAATAGGTCGTCCCTCTTAAATAATAAGACTTGCCTGTAAGACCTAGTTTCTGAGGGACGTCCCAAAAGAGGACATTTTCCGCTCTTTTAATGAGAACAGGACTTTTAGCGTCCGGAAGGACTTTGAATTTTCGCCCGGACACCTTGATAAAAAACCGGACTGTCGAGGCCAAAGCCGGATACCTGGTAACCCTGATTCAACTCAATCGGTTATCCATGATGTCCTGTGCAAGGACAAGCCTATTATTTCTAGAAGAAATAATATAATAATATGATCTTATAAGATCTAGAATAAATTACTCTCTTTAACATTTCACTAGGTTTAACGGTCACGTAACTATCAGCGAATTTGGAAAGATGCCACAAATTACAGAGAAACGCAGAATTTTTTGTATTTTTGAAAACGCAGCAATGGCGGTTTGAGCAGTACGTCACTCAATATTAGCCTAATTTTCAATCATATGTAACTCCCGCAGTTCAGGATGAACTCCCGTTCATAGTTCTTGCGATCAATTAGTTTTGTTTTTTAACCTCTATATCTTTGGAACGTACGGAAATTTCTGTAACTCGCATATTTTAGGACTTATTCGGGAAAATTGAACGAAATTAAATCATAATCAGTAAATGCTGAAAATCTTGCATACAAGTCTGCAAGACATTGAGACATTTTATGTCTTCACTTCCCAGTCTAATAGTGGTTGCAATCATGTTTACAAAATTAACTGAGAAGGATCACCTGAAGGTAAACAATTATTCATACAACCACGCTCGGACCTCAGATTGTTGGCCACGCAACAGGGGTTAACACAATACGGTTGGGTAAAGCGACAACTTTCAAACGACTGGAACGATTTTTGTACGATGATAAATGCCTAAGATACAGTTCCGTAGCAACGATTTGGTTGTAAGCGATAATCATCAGAAAATCAAAAGTTACACTTTGCGGTAACGTAACGGAACACTTTTCGATTCCATGTGCCAAAGTAAAGACGTGAAATATCAAGATGTCTCCGGTGGTAATGCAGGTACCAATGATGCATCTTTTGATCTAAAATTGGTAAAGGTAAACTCGTAATACGGAACCGTGCAGCTGAATGTTCGCAACGCACGGTGGTCCTCGATCGGATTTGACCTCATAGTGGTCAAACTTTCCCTTCAAATTTTCTTTCGGAATATGATTTGGGAATATGTTAGGATTATAATTCAGGAAAAACTGAAATCAAACATTGAGCCGTTTTTTTTTTTTTTTTAACACAGAATGTGTTTTAGCCATGGACTAACTAGCCGAAAATGGAACGCGGGATGGTAACGAAATGTGTGACTTGTGTGATTTTCACGTACAACCGAGTCGTTGCTAGGGAAATGGTACTTCGTCGTTTTTCATCCCACAAAATTCGTTGACCATTCGTTCGAAAGCTCTCGATTTATCCAACAATATTATGTTAACTACTACGAAGTGCGTGTCCAACAAACTGAGTTATGAGCATGGTTATATAAATAATTGTTTACACACAGGTGATCATTCTCAATAATTGATATTGTGAACATGATTGCAACCGCTTGTTAATTTCTGATGATTTCATTGAGCTTGTGTTTCGATGATTTGATTCATAGCAGGTGATCTGAGTATTACGAAAACGGTTTGATTTGTGAAGCGGAGGTTAAATAATTTGAATAGGTAATTTCTATACTTTACACTCTAGGAAGCTGTAATTTCGTTTGTAGCCTCTTTAGGACATTTACTTGACGATGCTCAGGGTCCGGATCAGATGTGTGGCTCTTAAAGCTAATTTCTATGCTTTACTCTCTAGGAAGCTGTAATTTCGTATGTAGCCTCTTTAGGACATTTACTTGACGATGCTCAGGGTCCGGATCAGATGTGTGGCTCTTAAAGCTAATTTCTATGCTTTACACTCTAGGAAGCTGTAATTTCGTATGTAGCCTCTTTAGGACATTTACTTGACGATGTCCAGGGTCCGGATCAGATGAGTGGCTTTTAAAGCTAATTTCTATACTTTACACTCTAGGAAGCTGTAATTTCGTATGTAGCCTCTTTAGGACATTTACTTGATAAATCGCTCTTGATTTATCACGCATTTATTTCGTTTTTTTTTTTTTTTTCGTAGTTTCATACTATAACTATATAAATTGATGTTATAAATGAATAGTAAACAATGACGCTTGTTTGGTTGTCACTTGGTTGCGCGACAACGCAAACACATTCTGTGTTTCAATAATTTCGTCCGAAGTATGTAAATAGAGGTAACCGGGGGTCCAGGGGGCTTGCCCCCTGGCGAGGCGCGGAGCGCCGAGTTTTTTATTCAGTTTATGAATTTTTAATTGATACTTTAATCATGAAAATATGCTATAATCGCCAAAATTCAGAAAAAAATATTATTTATGTGTCATTATACAATAGAATCTTCATCTAGTTTCATAGTTCTGACCTATTTTGTGATCGAATATAATTAGAAAAACAAAAATAACAACATTTTATTGAACAAAATAATGATCATATTTGCATGAAGCTCTTCATAAATGCCTGTGAGTATGTGTGTAGTATGTGCGTGTGTGTCTATGTGTACGCTTGTGTGTGAGCTTATAATGATTCATTATATACATTCCAACATAAAATATATATATATATATAAATTGAATAGAAAATAAAAATAATGGCATTTTAACATTTTACATTTGCAGAGAATTATATTCGCACACAGCTCTCAATAAACGTTGTCCATACTCAGAATTGATTTGCGATACTTCATGGCCCACGTCGCAGAAAAATCATGATGCACGGCCTCAATAGCCTGTTCACTGTAAAAGCCGAGGCCATTTCCGTGTTTGGTACAAAATTCTTCCACATGAAAAAAAACCGTGTGAACTTTTAGAGTGACTGGAATGGAATATCCAAAGATAAATATGGTGCTTTGAATTCATTGATGTATTCAATGAATTTTGGATCCAGCCTGACTGAGAAAGATGCTTTGTCAACTTCATTGAACTTCTGGAAAGCATCAACGTATTATAAACAATCCGTGCTACAGTTTGAACGCAACAAATCAAGTTTCTGTAGCAAAATGCGGCAACTATTTCCTTTGAACGAATTCGTTGATGCTACACATAGACACACACGCACATACTACACGCATACTCACAGGCATTTATTAAGAGCTTCATGCAAATATGATAATTATTTTTTTCAATAAAATGTTGTTATTTTTGTTTTCCTAATTATATTTGATCACAAAATAGGTCAGAACTGTGAAACTAGATGAAGATTCCATTGTAAATGACACATGGATAATACTTTTTTCTGAATTTTGGCGATTATAGCGTATTTTCATGATTACAGTATCAATTAAAAATTCAAAAACTGAATGAAAAAAAACGGCTCAATGTTTGATTTCAGTTTTTGCTGAATTATAATCCTAACATATTCCCAAATCATATTTCGAAAGAAAATTTGAAGGGCAAGCACTTTGAGGTCAAATCCGATCGAGGACCACCGTGAACGGGAACTGTAGGTAGCATCAATGCTAGATCCGTCTCAAAGCTGGTGATCGCTGGTAAACAGACGAGGCCGCAAGGCGAAAAAACCATCAAGTTCCAAACCGGTTCCTCAAGACCTGACAACATAATTATTCTGGTTGGAGAGCCCGCATTCCCTACGCACTGCTACGCACAATTCCGGGACGCCAAAGGCCGCTCACCTTCTCTGCGACTGAAAGAACACGCTTTTTATTTTATTTTTTTTCTCGTGAACTAAAACTTTCCATTGACGACGAAATTCATTTTAATACTTCCAGCTATTTCATTGCATAATTCCATCAGGGACGGGGGAGTAATTTTGCTCACTTTTCACAAAAAGGAATTTAGAAAAATTATTTCATGATTCCTTAACTATATGATTCCGACCGAATCCTTGTATGAATTGAAGCAACGGGAAACTAATTTTTAGAAGTTGCTCATAATCAAAACTGCTTCTATGGAAATCCGTTATGGGGTCCTTTGAATGAAAACATGACTTCTAAAAGTGATGTGCCTATGATTATATAATGTGTCTAGTTCAGGACGGTATCTAATGTTGGGATCGATGATGAAAAATTCAATTTTTGACAAAAAGCCTATAATCTCATGAGAGAGGACGAACCAATAAATTCTCGTTTTAACAGTACGTCAATTTAAAAAGCATGAACTCTAATGTTGAACATTTTGGAGCATCTGAAAATGTTGAACATTTTGGAGCATCTGAAGTATTGTTAAATTTGTGATAATTAAAAATCAGTCTTGAGCTGTCAAACATTAGTGTTTCGTGCAACAATTCGATCATTATCTCATGCTGTACGACTGGGACTTTTTTAAACGCTTACACACGCTAGAACCTCACAGTTTGTAGTGATGCACGATTTGATATAGTAAACCCTAGTACTTTGCCCCAATGATTGGATCGAACAATTTTATTTTTAGCGAATTTTCTTAGAAAATGAAGCTATTGCAATGGCTCCAAAAATTTTAAAATAAAAATTTTCAAAAATTTTCTTCATCGAAATCTGTTTTGAGGCATTCTGAAATGATTCCTGGATTTTAACGCTTTTTTATATGTATATATATATATATATATATATATATATATATATGTATATATATATATATGTATATATGTGTCATACATGTATGTATGTGTCATTCCAGACGATAACTCTCGATAGAATTGAGATAAAAAACTTCGTTCTTTCGCCAAAAAATCAAGCATTTCAAAAGAAAGGATGAGTTCGTTGGACAACTGTTTTTGAGCACATTAAATTGGTCAAATTTCGAAAAATGTACCCAAAAAATCACTAAAAATGGCTAAAAACGGCCAAAAATCGTTAAATTTGTATTTTTTTGCAGAATTTTAGTCAAAACTAAATTTTCAACGACTAACTAGGACATTAAAATTTTTGCTCAAAATTATGATGAAAAATGTACTTAAATGTCATTAAAATTTGCTAAAAAACGTACTTAAACAGCAAAAAAATTTAAAAATCAAAAATCCCTTTTGAATCAGTGGAACTTTATTTAGAATAAGTTTTTTGCCATAAAATTGGTTTTTAATCATTTCTGTCAACTACAATTGCTTCAATTTCAATGCAATTTAACATACTATAGTACGATAGATAGTTTATGAAAATTCGCTCATACGATCATGCTGCATGACTGGAACTTTTATATAGCATTAGTCTGGTAGAAGTAAGGTATAAGTGTTAAACAACTAAGTATGTAATTATCAACGGGCAAGACTACTTGAATGAAGTGCTGTAGATAAGTAACTTGTTCTTATATAAACGAATTTATGCATGAAAAAAGTTATTAAGAAATTGCTAAAAATGGCGGTTAATCCCCATAGCTATACAGATATTACATGAAAATTCGCTCATAAGGTCATGCTGCACGACTGGGACTTTTTAGGACCTTCCTCTGAAGCTGTCTTATAGGCCGGGCTTCGATAACGAGTAGGACGCCTATTGGAATTGATCCAGGGGTGGTGGGGGCCAACCCAAATTTGAGGGGGGAAAAAAATAAAAATAAATAATAATTTTATTTGGGTTGAATGACCACACCAGTCTTGGAAGTTTTGGCTTTTTATTGTTGTTGCATTAGCAATATTTCGGCGCCTTGGTCGCCACCCTCATCAGGCATAGTACAACATCTAGTAACAAGGATACAATTGACATCACATTTTTTATTTATAGGAACTAATATCATGAACTAACTCATTTAACCAATCTATTTTAGAGAATAACTTAATCCCAAATAAAATTTAATATCGACCGAGTCACAAATCAACAACAAAGTATAAATAATAATAATAATTGCTCACAAATCCGTTCAGAGTACTATAAGACCGAATCCGTTGAAAAGAGTATGCCAAGTTGGGTAGGCAGTATAGCTTTCTCACATATTGTAACATGGACGTATAGATTTAGTTGAAGAAAAAAGTACGAGTAGAAATGATAGGTCAGCGTTATAGGAAATTTAAGTTTGCCCTTGCGCTCAGACTTCTATTAACCCCACGGCAATACAATTTATAGGGGAACGTCTAAGAGCTAAACTGCACAATCCTTGAATATTTCATGAAAATCGGTCTATTAGACTCGGACTTTTGTCTGTGTCGATCAACTGTTTACTTGTACGAGACCTTCTCGAACGATCAAGTTTGTCCCCCACCCCGGCAACTACTTGGAACCGTTCCCTACAAGAAGAACTGTGAGTTCTTCAATTCCGTTCAACGCGGAGCAGCTCATGAGTCACAATGAAAAGTCACATTTACGTTTCTAAACTGTTATGTGATCGTGTTATGAGATGCGAGCTTGCGACCATCCAGACCACCAAACTATACACTTCATTCTGATCTACATATCCAACTAATCTGCAATTTTACTAAGGGATTGACTACTACTTGATGTTATGTATTTTTGAGATGCGAGCTTGTTTTACGAGCAATCCAGACCAATTATTACCAATGGACTATACACTTCATTTATCCAATGAATTCTACATGTCCTTACTAAAAAAAAATTAAAAAATACTGCATTTGCGTTACTACCCCTGTGTTATGTATTTTTGAGATGCGAGCTTGCGAGCATACTAATCTGCATTTTTACTAAGGGATTGACTAGGTACTGCTCTCAACGAAACAGGTTGAACGGAGTTGAAGAACTCACAGTTCTTCTTGTAGGGAACGGTTCCAAGTAGTTGCCGGGGTGGGGGACAAACTTGATCGTTCGAGAAGGTCCCGTGTTTACTTGTGTGTAGAATTCAAGATGTTCGAAGTGATGGTATCTACTGTAGTATGCACTTTAGTAGATTTTAAATTTGAAGCTATTTAGGTTAATCCACATCAGAAACATTATTATTATTTTTATTCAAATAAACATATTTCCGACTCGACCGAAACTAATATTTTTATTTGACTTATTTTTTCAGTTGCCCAAAGCCATTTTAGAGACCATGATGTTCTCTTCCATCATTTATTGGGTGTCTGGAGCAGCCGGTGATGTTGGCTTTTTCTCGTTCGTGTTCCCTGTGATTGTTTGCGCCGTTGCATCTTCTGCATACGGTAAGACATGTTACACAAAAATATTTATATGAAATTGATTAATTGGGTAGAATTGCAATAAGTATATTGAATAAATTTATATAAATTAATAAATCGTAGTTTAATTTAAATGTATATATTTATGTTTTGTTCAAAAAGTGCATAATGTAAAGGGGGAAAAAAAGTGAAAAGCTAGGTTCATTAGAAATTATTATCTAGAAAGAGAAGAGCAGAGAGGATGAGAAAAAAGAAATATATATATATATATATATATATATATATATATATATATATATATATATATATATATATATATATATATATATATATATATATATATATATATATATATATATATATATATGTATATATATATAGTAAGAAACGTACCAAAAACAGGTAGGAATACAAATTATGTTTGCGAACTCGAAATCACACACGGTAACCGACAGAAAAGTAATTTTTATGAAAAAACAAAGCCTCTCTGTTTCCACGAAACTTCTTGGTCTCCAAGTGTCTCCATGTTTCCTACTTAGCAGTTCCCAACACCACATCCTCTTCCTCCTCGCCATGGGGTAGGCGGACCATGAAAACGACGTCCGTTATCTTTTTCTGCACTACACACGGCCCCCTCCAAGGCCGCTGGAGCTTGGGTGTCAGTCCCTTCTTCCTCGTGGGGTCGAACAGCCACACGCGATCCCCGGCCACAAACCGTGGCTGCTCGGCACGCACATCGTACTTCCTCTTGGCTTCTTCCCCGACTTTCCCGAGTGTCTCCGTGCCACCCGGTGTGCCTCATCCAACCTGCAGCACAAATTGGCAGCATAGGCTGGAGCTTCCTCAGGGGTGGGCGCAGTTCCCGTTAATAGGTCCGCCGGGAGGGTGGGGGTCCTCCCACAAGTCAGCATGGCTGGCGAGAACCCAGTTGAACGATGGTTGGAGGCTCTGTACGCCAGTAACGCCCAGGCTATGTGGTTATTCCAGTCCTTCTGGTGCGTGACGACAACCTTCCGCAGCATTTCCAGCAGTGTTCGGTTAAAGCGCTCGACCGACCCGTTGCTTTGGGGCCTGAGGGGGGTCGTGCGTGTTGCGATCACCCTCAGGATCGTCAGCGCATCCGCTAATACTCCAGCTTCGAAATTTTGACCCTGATCCGTACGGATTTCTCTAGGAATTCCAAACCACTACATCAGAAATTCTACTAATCCCATGGCTACTGTTTCTGGCCACTTGGTGAACTGATCTACAGCCACCACCAGGTACCGGTTCCCCCCACTGGACTGTGGGAATGGCCCCATGACGTCTACGGCCACCCTTTCAAAGGGGGCTTCCACCTGATATTCTTGCAGTGGCGCTCACTTTCCTCCCTGTCGACCCGCCTCCCTACAGGCCTGGCACGCTCTGCCAAACTCCCGTGCGTCCCGCTGTAGACCCTCCCAGCAGAAATTACGGCGCAACTCCGTGATGGTCTTCCGGGTCCCAAAGTGACCGACCTCGTGCACGGTGTGGAGTACTTCATGCCGACACTGCCTAGGAATGATGATCTGTTTCACGCTTCCAGCACCTGCCTCAGTTTCCCACAACCTCTTCAATATTCCCTGTTCCACGATCAGCCTCTTCCACATGGCCCACAGGGCTTTCGTAGTAGTCCCGTATGCGGCTACCGACTGCCAATCCGGCCGCCTTCACTCCTGCACCCACCCTCGTACCTGTGCTACCTCCTCGTCCTTACTCTGCTCTTCCTGCCATGCAATACCCCCATGCACCTGCACCCCCCGCACTTCTTCTTCCTGGGCATCCTTTTCCTCCTGTCGGCTGCAGTACTTACACTCCTGACAGGATAGGTAGTAAGCTAGGACAACTTCGGCTTCCCCTTGGCGCTGTGACAACACACCTCCCACTGCCGTGCTACTTGCATCTACATCCAGGATATATGGGACGTCTGGCTGGGCGTGGCCTAGTATTGGGGCAGTTGTGAGCGCTGCTTTTAGATCTTGAAATGCCTGCTCACACTCGGCTGTCCAAACAAAGTCATCCTTCTTGTTGACAACTTCGTACAAGGGGGCCGCGTGTCGTGCGAAGTCAGCTACAAAAGGTCGATAGTACGAGCAGAATTGAACAAAACCATGTACTTCTTTGGCTGATATTGGCGAGGGCCATGTGGCTACCCGTTCCACCTTTGCTGGGTCCGTGTGTACACCTTCGCTCGAGATGACATACCCTAAGTAGGGGATACTGCGTCTGAACAGGTCACGTTTTTTTCGCCTTCAGTTTCAAGCCATTGACACGGCACAGAAGGAATACCTCTCGCAACCAGTTCATCATTTCTGATAACATCGCCTCATCCACCCTCATGTCGTCCAGGTACACCCGAAAGCGTCCTTTCCTCACAAGAGCGTGCAACACCCGGTTCATGGCCTGCTGGAAAGTCGCCTGCGCGTTGGTTTGAATTGCATAACTCTGAATTGCCATAGCCCACGGGGCGTACGGGGCGTATGCTGTCTTTGGCATGTCCTCCTTTTTCACGGGTACTTGCCAGTACCCACTCTTCAAGTAAAGTGAGGAGAACCACGAACTTCCTCTTGTCGCCACCAGGAGATCATCAATGTGGGGTAGCGGGTGTGCATCTTTCCGGGTCACTCCATTCAGCTTCCTGTAATCGATGCAAAATCGTGTTGAGCCATCTTTCTTACCAACCAGGACGACTGGGCTAGCCCAGGGGCTGCTTGAAGGTTCAATGACTCCATCACGCTCCATCTGAGAGTGAGAATGAGCACATCCACCTCCTCTAGCCGGTGGACTGGGATCCTGCGTGGGGCCTGCCGAATCGGCACGTCCGGCTCTACCACAATTTCATGTTGTACTCTCTCTATCCGTCCTAATTTATCACCTTGTGCCGAAAAAACGTCTGCAAACTCCTCGATCAGTTTGGCCACCAAATCCTGTTCTGCCTCAATTAACCCTTCCTTCGCTCGTTGGATGAGTTCTTGCACATGCGTCGACCCTCTGCTGGTTTCTTCCCTTTTCCCCAAATCTGCCATCCCTTCGTTCTCCCTGCTAGTCTCCTGATCTTCCTCCTCTTCCTCGCCTGCTTCCTGTTCTGCTTCCTCTTCCTCGCCTGCTCCCTGCTCTTCTTCCACTTCCTCACCTGCTTCCTGCTCTTCTTGCTCTTCCTTCCCCCGTAGTTCCCATACCAGGTTTCCTTCCTCCTCTTCCTCCTTCGTGACCTGGGCTGCGGCTGCGTCAATTTTGCACCTCACTTTAGCCAAAAAATCCATGCCAAGAATGCAGTCGTCTTTAATGTTGGCAACCCAGACCGTGTGCTCCCAAGCCTTTCCTCTTCCCAACCCCACCTGAGCCACCACACGCCCTTCCACTGGGAACTCCCACGCCCTACCACCTCCCTGCCACCTTGTGCTTCCCTCGGCCCTACTGCCAGCAACTCCCACCGTACAACTGTGACCATGGCGCCGGTATCCACTACCATTGTACAGGCCTGGCCGTTGATGTCCCCTGGCACGAGGATTGACGCTGGGTGAACTTTCGTTTGTGTGGGGTTGTCTCCTTTTTCTTCTGGCCGTAGGTCCCCCTCCCCCTACAACCGTTGCCTGTTTCCCACCTGCTGCCGTCCCTGCTGTCCCCTGGGGTAATCTGGAGAAATGTGTCCCATCGCCTGGCAGCGGAAACACCTAACTGTGGGGCAAAATCAAGTGACGTGGCCTGTTGCACTGCAATGCCAGCACTGATTGCTGTTGGTGCGGGGCCTCTCGCTAGCTCCTACTGCCCGTACCTCCCCTTGTTCGCCGTCCCCTTCCTCCATAGCCTGGATGGTAGCCACGCCAAGCCCGCCACTGGCCTGGAGCAGATTGGCTTCTGCTTGGACTGCATACTCTACTGCCCCACTCAGGGTGGTTGTGGGATATGCCAGAACGAGTTTGCGTAGCTCTACGTCTCTTAGGCCGTCGTAAAACTGTTGTAAGGCCATGGCCTCGGCGGCAGCTGGCGTTGCTCCTGGTAGAGCCTTACGAGCTAGGTTCTCTACCCCTGTCGCAAATGCCATGAGCTCCTCCTTCAGTCCCTGTGCACGCCCTCTGAGCTGGGCCATGCAAGTGCTCTCGCCCAGCGGTACCATAACGCCGTTCTAGGGCGGCTACCATCAGCTGGAACGAGGGGTCGGGGCCCGAATTGGAAACGACATCCAAGGCGGCATCGTGCAAATTGGTCAGTAGGTGCACGGCCTTCTCTTCCTCTCCCCAGCCATTACTGCGACTTACCCACTCAAACTTGGCCAAATAATTGTAGTTGTCCATCCATCGCCTGCAATACCCTCCGTTGTACCTCCGCTGCTAGCCCTTCTGCAGCACTGTCATCTTCCTGGGGTGCAGGGATCCCTCTGTCACTAAGGTTCGGGACTGGTACCGAAACCATTTGGCCACTTCGTAATCGCTGAACCTCCGCTCCGACGTCGGTTCTTGCACCTCCTCTTGTTTACTCATTCTCAATTATCCCACTTCCAGACACCACTGTAAGAAATGTACCAAAAACAGGTAGGAATACAAATTATATTTTCGAACTCGAAATCACACACGGTAACCAACAGAAAAGTAATTTTTATGAAAAAACAAAGCCTCTCTGTTTCCACGAAACTTCTTGGTCTCCAAGTGTCTCCATGTTTCCTACTTAGCAGTTCCCAACAATATATATATATATATATATATATATATATACATGTATTTATGTGCGTGCGTGTGTGTGTGTGTGCATGCATTCGTTCGTGCGTGGGTGCGAGCGAGTTTGCCCTTGGGCTGCTAACGAAATTAGATAGACACTTCGAAATTCATCACTTGCAGATCAATAAACGATCAAACAAAAATTGTGGAAATTATGCGTGTTTCGAGAGTTAAACTTTTGCGCATACAACTCGAAATGTACATGTTGTTTACTCCTCCACCATCCTTCAACTTTAAGCGTGTCTTCGTTGTTTTTCCATGAATTGAAGTTTTTACGATTCAAAAATTTACGCATGCACCGAGACTCGTCTCACTCCCACACTTAACTGCATTAGTCCATGATAACGTTTATCAACATCGGATAAAGAATGTTGCGGACAGACATGAGTGTAAAGGCCGGTCCAGACGCTCCGTTTTCCACCACGACTTGTCTGCGCAGACCAAGTCGTTGCAGACAAAACGTTGGGTGGGGACCAGAAAACGGTGAGGTTTTAAGTCCGTCGGGAAGTCGCGCAGTTGCAGCGATGTCTGAGCTGAGGACCTCTGAAATCCGTGACATGTACAGGCATGTCGCTGCGTGTGGACACTTGCTCCGTTTTCCGCTTCGTTTTGTCCCTCAGTTGTTATTCATCACCCTACGATGGCCGACCTTCGCCAGTGGTCGCGGGAGTTTCTAACCGCTTTCATTGAACTTTATGAAACATTCCCGTGCCTTTGGTGTGTGAAGTCAAAAGACTATAGTGATGGGGACAAAAAGGGTGAAGCTTATGGGATATTGGTGGACAAATTTAAGGAAATCGACCCCGCCGCAAACAGGGAAACAATCGTGAAAAAGTTGAACCGCCTTTTTAATAACCATTTTCGTGACCATATACGCCGGTACCTGGTTTTTCTGATCTTGTCCAATCTTTTTTTCTTAACTACACAGACAGCAAAAATTGACCACAGGAGAACATCCTCCATGGCGATATCACACAAAACTGAGCGAAAAGTCTGTATCGTCTGGACGCTACAAGTCGCTACGTTTTCATTCCGTCTTGTCCATCAGCAAGTCTGCGCAAACTTAAGTTGTGGTGGAAAACAAAGCGTCTGGACCGGCCTTAAGGGATCGGAACGCACAGATAGGCAGACCCTCATGGAATCGAAATCAGTCAAGGGGGTCCAGAACGTAAAATTTCTTGGAAAAAAAAAACAAAAAAAAAAAAAAGAAAAACGAGGTGCTGTAAGCTGAAATAAATTTCTGTGGGACTTAGTTTATATTCGTCCCAGTACTACCTACCTAGATTGATGCATTATGTGAGCAAATTTAGCAGCATGAAATTTGTGTGATGCGTAATTAATTCAGAGTTATCCAACGACTGGTGAACGCTTTTTGTGAAGTAGAAAATGAACAAGTAGTTATAACTCCTTAGTAACATTGGGAGTACGGGAAAGCGAGCGCTCAGTTTAACTGAGCAGTTTTCACGAGGACAAAACTGAGCAAAAAACTGTACCTTCGGTTATCTGAACTGAAGGTGTCGGGGCATCTGTCAGTTTTTGCAGTTTTCCCCTCGTTTTTGGTTCAGTTCGCTCAGTTCTAGCATGGAACATGCTTTAGCCATCACCTAACTGGGCAAAAACGAGACGAAACGGTTGAACGAAAGTAGCGCTGGATTTTTTACTTTCCCAACATCCCAACAAAGTGGAAAGTAATGTCCATTTTTACTTCCCAACAGCCCAACATAGTGGAAAGTAATGTCCACTTTCACTTTACAAACATCCCAACATAGTGGAAAGTAATGTCCATTTCTACTTCCCCAACATCCCAACAGAGTGGAAAGTAATGTCCACTTTTACTCCCGCAACATCCCAACAGAGTGGAAAGTAATGTCCACTTTTACTTTCCCAACATCCCAACAGAGTGGAAAGTAATGTCCATTTCTACTTTCCCAACATCCCAACAGAGTGGAAAGTAATGTCCACTTTTACTTTCCCAACATCCCAATGGAGTGGAAAGCAATGTCCACTTTTACTCTCCCAACATCCCAATGGATTGGAAAGCAATGTCCATTTTTACTTTCCCAACATCCCAACAGAGTGGAAAATATTGTCCACTTTAACTTTCCAAACATCCCAACAGAGTGGAAAGTAATGTCCATTTTTACTTTCCCAACATCCCGACAGAGTGGAAAGTAATGTCCACTTTTTTCCCCCCTGATTTCCAACAGAGTGGACAGTAATGTCCATTTTTAAAAACACGGCTAAAGCATGTTCCATGTTTATTGAATTTTAGCCGAAAGATCTAAGCAGTAACAATCCGGGGGTCCAGAGTTTTTTTCAGTATAGTGTCTCCGCTCTCCGTTTTGAATTTGAACATGAACTCTTCGGGATTGTTTTTTTGTCTATATAATGGGATATTGCCTATTACGGATGGATCGGAAAAGAAGAGCCTTATGCTGTCTCTTTGTTGCTGGGATTCAGCAGCTACGAAGAATGAGAGAAGGCGCCGTGAACGCTGGAGCAAGGAGTGTTATCTTCAAAGAAGTGTCTTGCTAAGTGATTTAAATTTGCTCGACGATTTGCTCATTTTGGCCGAATTCAACTTTATTTACATTAATACAAGGGATGGGGATGACACGCAACTGGTACCTAAACATCTCCAGTGGAAAACTGACCTAACTGAGCGATTAACTGAGGAAACTACGCAGTTAAGGTGAAGAAAGTATAAAATATTGCACAGTCCAACGGCCGGAGCAAAAACCTGCAAAAACTCTGCAATTGCATCAGTTTGCTCAGTTAAATCGCTCAGACATGACGTCACACGTGATAAACTGCGCAGGTAAACTGAGTGTGTGTAGGCCCTTAACACCTTGAGGATTAATTTACGCTGGATGGAATCTATGCAGTTTTTTCAACTTTTCTCGGTCATTAGTGGACCGATTTTGATGATTCTTGGGGCGATCTACTGGTTTTGAAATCCCCCATAGGATCGAGCCTCTGAAACTTTCGAATTCCATAAATTTCAAACTTAGATACTTAGATACAGTTGAACAATTTTACTTTCAAATTTCGAATTAGCTGTGGGACCTAGTGGTTTCGAAAATAGAACGAGCGCTACAAGAATAACTGAAATCGGTCAACTATTAGCTGAGAAAAGTTGGATTAACCGTTTGATCGTATTTTGAATTTGGAGTTCGGATCGACGTGCAGAAGTTATTGATACAGCTACAAACAGTGAGTCATTCCTCTATCAGATAATATCTCGATTCGTTATCGGTTGGGAGCTTATCGGTTGTTATGCCTCCTGACCCCCCTCGTCTTTCCCAACCGCTGAGATTCGTCGATCTTAATACTGCTAAAAAATGAAGGTCCAATGATCACACACCCATTCCGGTTCATAACTCGTTCGCTCCTCTTCAAGAGGACATGATTACAAATTATATAAGCAGTCAAGAAACATCGCAAATCCCAACTTAGCACAGGCCTCCACCAATTTACCTACATGATATTACAAACGTTAACGTGATTCTGTCAAATTTCAAGTCTCTTGGCGTTAAAAATTTGAAATACACAGCTACCAAGGGGAAAATCAAACTTTCGCCTGACACTATTGATGATTATAGAACGCTCATAAAGTACTTAAATACACATCATGCACAATATCACACCTTTCAAGCCAACCACGAACGTCCTCTCCGGGTTGTGATACGAGGTCTACATCATTCGCCCGATGTAGAGACTATGAAATCTGAGCTCTGTGATATGAACCATTACAGATGCTCCCTGTGTTGCATCCCGCTACGAAAAACCCTTTACCCCTCTTCTTCGTCGACTTGAAACCAGACCCAAAAAATAAGGAAATTTTCAATTTAACACGTCTCTATGGGACGGTAGTCAAGGTCGAGCCTCCGAAAACTAAATCATCTATAATTCAATGTAGGCGTTGCCAGGCTTACGGGCACTCAAAGAATTATTGTACGAAAGTCCCCCGCTGTGTTCGATGTGACGGTAGCCACGCCACAGTGGACTGCACGCTGCCCACCTCCGCAGTCTGTGTAAATTGTGGTGGCCCCCACACAGCCAATTATAGGGAGTGCCCTTCTCATACCTCTCTTAAAAATCTAAGCAACCATTTCGTCACACTACTCCTCAGCAGGTTCCTTCGAGCCCTAGCAATCCACCTCATACTCAACCAGGTACTCTACCGAATAGGAACTCTCCCAGGCCAACCTACGCCAAGATTCTCACACCTAGAACTCAGACAAATTTACTTATTCCTCCAGCTCCATCTTCACATAATCATCAGGCTATGCCTCTTTCTCCAGCCCAGTCTGATAGTGCGCTAAACTCAGGCATGCTCCAAATCGATGCATTTCTAGCAACGCTGCACCCTCTCCTACAAATGTTGGCACAAATACTCCCCAAACTTCTTGGTACCAATGGCCCCTAAGCAAGCTCGCTGACCCTTTAAAATATGCACGTGGAATGCCCACAACATTATCGGCAAAACAGCTGAACTTGGAGTGTTCCTTAACAGTCATCATATCGATGTCTTACTAGCCTCTAAAACCAAACTTTTCTCGGATAGATTCCTATTCATCAAAGGCTACAAATGTTATCGTTCTGATCATCCGGATAACGCTCACAAAGGTGGCGGAGCTGTACTCATCAGAGGGGACATACCCCACGAGGAATTACTTCCCATCAGAGAATCCAATATGCAGGCAGCCAGAGTGTTAACTGTCAACAATAGTAACTTCCAAATAGATGCATTCTATTCAGCCGATTCAAACTCACTTCTTCCCAGCGACATTTGGTCTCTGGTTCACGAACTCGGCCCTCGATTTATAATCGGCGTTGATTTTAATGCTAAGCATGGATTCTTCGGCTCGCATGCACCAAATCCTAGAGGCCACATGCTCGCCAACTCCTGCAAACAGCTGGGACTTGACCCATCCTTCACAACCGACCCAACTTTCTATTCAAATAGCGGGCACTCACCTGATGTTTTGGATTACTATCTTGTCAAAAACGTCCCGCACCAAATTTCTCCCCCGGAGGTGCTCCCAGAGTTGTCATCTGACCACCTGCCAGTCCTTATCACTCTAAATGGCATAAACAGTACTCCCCCTTACCAACCTGAATTAAACCACCACCGAGTAAACTGGTCAGTTTACACAACAACTTTGGACCTGGTCCGAAACCCTCCTGGTCCAACTTTGGGCCTGGTCCCGCAGGACATTGACTAGGCTGTTATCACCCTCCAGAATAACATCAAGTTCGCATCTCAAATTGCACAAAAGCCGTTCACCTCGCCTCGTTTCTACGATCCTTCTGACAGTATCAAAAACCTAGTTCTTCAGAAACGTCGTGCCCGAGAACTATGGCAGACAACTAACCTCCGTACCCACAAAACGCTCTACAACAGGTCCTCCGAGCAACTTAAATTTGCCCTTCAGAAACAAGAAGCTCTCAGAAAGGAACAAGAGATTCTCACTCTCGACAACCGTGACTGCTCGCTGTGGCGAAAAACGAAGCTTTTGACAAGACAACGTGCTGTAATACCACCGCTATGTTCAGATAATAGTTGGGTTCCTAACTCACTGGGCAAAGCTGAACTATTTGCTGAGGCTCTCCAAAAGCAATTCACTCCCCATCCTGAAGGTCTGCCTTCTCATAACGAACTTGTCGCAGAAACATTACTGGAACCACTGCAACTTTCGCCCTTTCGACAGTTTTTCTCACCAAAAGAAGTAGCCAATGCCATTAAGCACCTTCGGAAGAAGAAAGCGCCAGGTTTTGACAATATCACCAAACAACATCTCTCACACTTTCCCCGCAAAACGCTGGTTTATATGACCCACATTTGCAACGCCTTCCTACGGGTAGGTTATTTTCCAAAGGCTTGGAAGGCAGCTAAAATCATCATGTTCACAAGAAAGGCAAATGATCTGATGACGCGGCAAGCTATCGACCTATAAGCTTGCTGTCGATCCTTTCAAAACTGTTCGAGAGACTTATTTTTCCCCATATTTTGCGTCAAGTGGAGCACCTTCTCCCAACAACTCAGTTTGGTTTCCGCAACCTCCACTCCTGCGAATGGCAACTTCACAGGTTTCTCGATCATATCCTAGCAGCCTATGAGGAGAAAACGTTTGCTCTGGGCATGTTCCTCGACATAGAAAAAGCTTTTGATAAACTGTGGCATGATGGTTTGATGGCGAAGCTGAAGCCTCACGTTACTGACACTTACTATAGACTGATACAATCCTTCCTTAATGAACGTCATTTTAATGTATGTGCCAATGGTGTAGAGTCAAGGTAGTACCCTATTCTGGCTGGCGTCCCTCAAGGAAGCGTACTAGGGCCACTGCTCTTCATATTTTATATGCACGACCTTCCTGCCCCAGATCCCTTGTCTAATGGGACGGCTGTTTTGGCACAATTCGTTGACGATACAGCAGTTGTGGTGAGAAACACCTCCTGCGAGCGGGCTGCCCAGACACTTCAGCACATATTATCCGATAGGATCACTGCTGGTTTAAGGTGCTCATCCGACCCATCTGGCTGTATGGCGGGGGCCAGTGGTGCTCCGCGTCACGAACTCAGATTGGTCGTATACAGGTCCTATAGAACCGTGTACTAAGACTAATATGCAGCACCCCGTGGTATATCCGAAACGAAGAGCTTCATAAGGACTTGGAACTTCCTACAGTCCACGACACACTTATCGCCACCTATCATCAGAATTACCTGAAGGCGCCTGTCCACCCAAATCCTCTGGTAAATTTTATTCCCATGCTCTGCCCTCCTCCTCGATCTGCTCGCCGCCTCAAAAGAAAACACCATTCGGACGACGCTGATGGCTTTAACTGACATTGTTGAATCTCATACATCTATATTCTAATTTATTTATTCGTCTGTTGTTCATATTAATTTTCTTAAATATTATTTTCTGTGCACACTTACGTAATGATAGGAGTTTATCTCCACATATAAAGCCGATATATAAGAGCTACATACTAACTAGCTCTTTCTTTCTATTTTTGAGTGAAAAGTGAATCACTTTTAGTGCTATAAGTCTTTGTTATACTACTATATAGGGCACTGCCCAAAAATGTATCTTGTTGAATAAAAAAATTTAAAAAAAAATAAAAAAAAGGAGGGAGCTTTGAGCCGTTTTCAGTATCGGACAGTGTTCGCGCGTCTACCGCTAAGTATCGCTACATTCTAGTTACTCACCTTTCTTACTCTTTTGGTTGGAAAGGCTCCAGTCGGTCTGCTTTCGGAGACCTTATGGCGCCCCTTTATTTTGGGTATAGTTTTGGATGGTGTATTTAGATGAAAAAGTCCAGTCATGCAGCATGACCCCATAAGCGAATTTTTGAAGAAATCTTCGACATTTCAGTCGCTATTGATCGTGTAGAGAAATTTTAGTTCATGATTTTGATAGACAAACATGGAATCAAATTATTAAAAATAATTAGGAGGTACTCATACTTTAATATTATTAAACTAATCTTGTAGCTTTAAAGACAAATGTGAGTATATATTCATAGATTTCGATGTCCAATGTGGTCAGTATTGAAGGTAGTTGAAATCCTAACAGTATCCTATCATAACATCATCAAATCTTGACATAAAATAAAATAACATACCGACGTCATATGAAAGAAACGTATTTCCACAGTCAGTCGATGATGGCTTTATATTACGAGTGATATAAAGTCAGTTGCATTCGAATCTAGTATCCTACAGCAAGAAATTGACAGACAAACTGTAGTCTCCGTGCATCTATTGGCAGCCTAAATCTACTAAATCTAAATCTACGCACTAGTCTGCGTGCTTGTACGTACATTAATAGAACTTCTTCATAATTTCATGGCTGATATTTTATAAGCCATAGTCAGTATTAAAGCTACATCAAGTCCTAAAACAGTTGAGCGTAAAACATTAAAGAGAGCGACCGAGAGAATCGGAGGACGGAATTTTTCACAGCGTGAACTCATCATTTGTGATTACATTTTTTTTTTTTTTTTTTTTTTTTTTTTTTTCCAACAAGCACTTACTACCTACGTTTTGAACAGCATGGTTCTAGGATTGGTTATACAGGGATACTTCCATAAGAGTAGTTCAATCTGAATTTGGACAATGTTTCATACAAATATTACCGATTTTTATAACTAGCGAACGGCATTATTTCGATTTTGTCTGATTTTTCAACTGTGACATTTTTGAAAACTTGATACATATTATTATAGGAAATTTTACGCTGATTCCGAATATACCTCATATTAGTATGCTGAAAAAATTATTTCGCACAACACACTGAAGATGTAATCCGATCATGCTGGCCAACGAACTTGAACTTTCGTTTTGTGTCCTTAACATTTTAAAATTTGTCTGAAGTTTCTAGCACAATTCTATGGACAGTTCTGGTATGACACATGCATACATACATATATACATACATACATACATAAAAAAAATGCGTTAAACTTCAGAATATGATTCATAGTAGCCTGAAAAATGTTTAGCATAATATGTTAGCATAAAATGTTTTTAAAAATTCACATTCTAGAAATTTGGAGGCGAGAGCAATAGTTTAATATCCTTCAAAAATTCGCTAAAATAAGAAAAAAATGCTGGCTCCATGGATTTTTCCCTTTCTAGTAAAAGTGAAAACTATGTTTCCTCTACCTCAGTGCTCGTGAACTAATAGCTTTCACCATATAGAGGTCGTTGAACGTAGTATTTACTTCAGGGTGAGCTGAAAGATGTTGTTTCGAGCGCAACTTTGGAACACATTCTTCTTGTATTTTATTGATCTAACTCTTTTCTTACTTCTAGATAAACTACAGGACTAGACCCATACGGTGGCTAAATGAATTAAGAGTTATCATTCATAGAATTTATTCCTTCATTATACAGCATTAATGTATTAATCTTCAATTTTTGCAGGTTGTTGCATATCAGCCATGTTTGAAAACACACGCACTGCATCCCTGTTGGCTGTACCGTTCGATTTGGTCTCTTACTCGTTTTCTGGTTTATTCTTGCAATTGAGGTGTGTATCTATTACTACTTACTGATACCTGATCGATTAAATTACTTTTGAAAACACAAACCCCTTCACGGAGGATTATTCTATTAATATTTAGGATAAAAGAAGTGGTTGTCAACACGAAACTTTCATCAGTCTCAGTGATTGCAGATAAATTTTCGAGAGAGGAATTACAAATTATAATACATAAAGAAGAGAAAGAATCTTCTTTTTTCATAGAAAAATTCTTTTCATTTTTATTTCATAGAAAATAACGGAAAATGTAATTATAACCATGGATATCATTGTAAGTTTCCATATACGTACTACCTCTTTCATACAATCAAATTTGAGTAGAGTTGAAAAACGTCCGTAGAGCAGGGGCGTCGCTCTACAAAAATACTGAGGCGGAACGTATGAAGAAATTCCCTACTGAACCGAAAGTTTTCCCAACTCAAAACAAGGAAAATTAGAGGGAAGAAAATGTGTAGTATCATTTATAATTTATACCTGCTACATACAGTTGATATCTATTACCTATGAGTGCCTATAAAATACACGTAACACTCCTGTAAAATGACCATTTTCATGTGAGTTGTTGTATACGAAAATTTGATAACATATATTTTGTAGTAAGATCGAAATTTTGATAATAGATTAAGACAATAATTATTGCCATTATTCAAAACTTGAAGAATGTGTAAATGAACTGATTAACCTTCCGGATATTATTGAAAACACAAAGGATTTACTCATTAGTAAATCAGATATATAAATATATATATATATTTTTTTTAATTGAAACAATAATTAGTTACTAATGATTGGTTGTTGGAAGTGAATATGCCGATTTCTTCAATTTAGCCCATGCTTGTGCACACCACATCTTCTATGTCAAGATTCTCAACAAGTCCTTTATCGCATTGTATTAATTTGGAACAGTGGACATAGGCACTCATCAGTCATTGAAGCCTTTAAACTATTTTTCATATGTTTCAAACTACTGAATGTTTCCATTGAACTGCAGGGTGGATTAGGATGAGTGTGAAAAATTTTGTTGGATGAGAAGACCGAAAGTAGAGTAAAACGCCGTCAAGGTCAATTTTCTATCTTAACCCGTTTTCGAATAGTAAAATAATTGGATAATGCTGAATTGAAAAAAATAAATTAATTGATTAAAAAATACCAGCTGTAAAAAATGTATGCTGCGATATTTGGGAAAATCTGAACGAAAAATTCCAGTTTCATACACAAAATGAAAATAACTCATGTACATACCTTTAGGAAATTCAGGATTTGATTAGGACTAGAGGGAAGCTCCCCCCCCCCCCCCCCCCTCTCATATCTTCGCCACTGCCGAAGGGAGTTCAGTAACAAAAAAACGAAATAATTTGTTTTGTTTTTCGTTGTTTCTTAATCTGTACTTAATTCTGAAGATGTTGGTATAATGCATGCACTTAATTATTGCACCAAATGAAACAGTTTGAAATGAACAGGGAAGTGCGCAACTTCCGGTGTCTGACCGGAAGTGCGCTCAAGGCTGCATGTCCTCTTTTACTTAGTTACCCACTGTCTAGTGTGAATTTTATAACCCACCCTCAAACTTTGTCACTTTACATTTCAAGGTGCGTAGAATCTAAATTTGACATGTCCGTCCGCCGTTCGCCGTCCGCCGTCCGGGCCATAAAAGGCCTAAGAATTTACTTAAAAAACCCGTTCTTTCGCTCATAGACTCCATTCGGGGTCTAGTTGGTCCTAACGTTTAACCATTCCGATCGCTTTACTTGCATAGATGCTATGGGCCAAAAAACGGGCAAAAAAGTGTCTAGCGGGATGTGGAGTGAGAGGAGGCGCCGCGGCATCTTTTGGTGGCTGGAGTGACCAGGGGTGTAGTAGAGGGGTGTAGGAGAATGGATATTTATTACTTTTACGTGTTATACCCATATATAATACACCGCGTTCCTTCGAGGCATGAACATATGTTTTTTTCTAGGTCATATTTGTGTGTTAATACCAATGCTTTTCCTACGCATATTTAATAACATATCCTCTCGACTTTTCGTACGTACTTAGATAATGATATTATTAAGGCAATAACTATTTGAATAGATAGGAGCTCAAATCGAGAAATATAAACATGCCTATATAATTATAGAAGTATAGGTTGTGGCAACTCGAAATAGGACACGCCGAGGAGTCTGGACGGGCCTTATGACGTACGCAAGCCAACTAAAACTACGATCAAACTCAATTGAAAAAATAATAAACCTTTGTGAAATAATTTGCAGCGTTTTTGGTTTATTATTTCCAATAATAAGCCTATGTGATCGTATAGCAAAAAATGTTTATAATCTCCCCTCAAACTTTGTCACTTTACGTTTCAAGGTTCGTAGAATCCAAATTTGAAATGTCCGTCAGCCGTCCGCCGTCCGGGCCATAAAAGGCCTAAGAATTGACTTAAAAAACCCGTTGTTTCGCACATAGACTCCATTTGGAGTCTAGTTGGTCCTAACGTTTAACCATCCCGATCGCTTTACTCGCTAAGACGCTATGGGCCAAAAACGGGCGAAAAAGTGTCTTTTTCGAGGCTTTGAGTGTTAGGCTTACGCATGCGCGCACGCCTGGCACGCTTGGCAGGGGGTCACGTTGGGTGGTGAGGGGGTGAGAGGGGGGTGGAGTAAGAGGAAGAACAGAGGTGGATACTAGAAAAGAGACTGGCGAAAGCCCATGAGCATGCTGGTTACTATAGCTGGCTATCTAATTCAGAAATAATAAACCATTATGTAATAATTTTCAGCGTTTTTACAACTTGTACACAAAATTGGCTTGTAACATGTCACTTGTTGCTTTATGAAATAGGCCCCAGCTTGACAATAGGGTGGTAGGACGGGATTACCTACTTTCCTCTGTGGTGATACTAATGGTTTGAGGAACGAGTATTCTCAAGAAGAATCTGAATATTAAAATGTTAGCTACTATGTAAATTTTTTATTAAAGATTAGGTAGGTATGCTGACCTAGGTATGCTTCAGTAGTAAAATATTGTACCGAATTATTTGTAAACTAGAGGCCTGTTAGGGCTTGGAAAGTTGGAAAGCCCTAATCTAAAACACGATCGAGATAAGCACAGAGACGAACGGCGACACTTGGGGCCGTCTAACACTGAAATCGGTCCGCGAAGTTCTTCACAATTTCATAGATCGTTCAGAAATAACTCTCCTAGATGTTAGTAACTACACTACGTTTCTTACTTACCATGGCAACTGTTGTTACTGCCACAGCCTAAAAAACAGAGAGTCTCCCTATCATATTTCAACTTCCTACAGTGAACAGATACAACGGTCATATTTGAAAATCCTAAAATACCACAAGGAGACCTATCTACACCCTTCCTACAAGTTACAGAGGAAGCGGTCGAAAAAATATATGTAGACTACGAGGAGCTTCAAGCCCGGGTTTTGACAAAATCACCGTGGAAACTATAAAGAGAATAAAATGCTTCATTATTAAACCAATTACATATATCATCAACCTTAGCTGTGCCTCCAACACTTTTCCACAGATTTACAAAAATGCAATAATCACGCCACTCTACAAGGCTGGAGATCCCAAACTGGTTACAAATTACAGACCTATATCGCTACTATCAAACATCGCAAAAATTATGGAAAAGGCAGTCAAAATGTACCTCATTGAGTTCCTAGAAACAAATAAAATAATTAGTGAAAACCAGTTTGGATTTCAACCTGGGAAAAGCAAATATGCAATCGCAATCGCAAATATGGTGGAAAGTATCACCCTGGCACATGACACAGGAAAAAAAGTAATGGCCATATTTAAGGACATGACCAAGGCGTTCGACACTATCCCGCATAAAAGCCTCATTGAAACCCTAGTGGAAATGAATTTTAATCCAAATTTTATACTATGGACTGAAGATTACTTAGCAGGTCGAGAGCAAAGAGTCAAAATCGGTGATCACTTGAGTGATCCTTGCTCATTCCAATTCTCTGTGCCACAGGGAACACTGTTAGCCAAACTATACTATATAATTTACTGCAATGGCATCTTCTCAACAGGCATAGATGGAAAAATCATATGTTTCGCGGATGATTCTGCCATGGTGATAGTAGGTGATACGTGGGATAGAGTAAAAAATAAACCAATGGTTAAAACTTAAAAACCTAAAACTAAACTCTCTCTCACTAAAAACTCTCCTCACTGTAGTTTTGACGGAGGATTTTTTTAATTTCTATGAATTCTCTATAGTTGATGATGTTCAAGGTGTGGTATTGAACTTTTCTTCTATTTTTAGTTAGCCTTGATGCGCTGTTTCCTTTTGTTGACGCTTATGTCTACATCTGGGTTTGTGGCTGAGGAAGGTCTGTGACCACTGATCGAAACCGGTACCATTAATTAAACTGACGCTCCCTCACAGGGGAAGAAAGGACTGGAGTTTTTTAATCTTCCCTCCCCTCGCCCCTGCAGGGACAATTTCGCAGGATTTGCCACCTAATTTAGGATAATTCATTTCTTGACCTGCGTTGTTAGGTATATATTAAGTAAAACTAAACATGAACAAAACAAACTTCATGACCTTCTCCTGGCAACCATCTCTCATACCAAATATTGGTACTATCACCTGCCATCAAGAAAATATATGCAGCAATAACTGTGACTGCCCAGCGATAAAACAGGTTCAGGAAACCAGATATTTAGGAGTGACAGTCGACCAGTGCCTGGGATGGGACTCTCACATCAGAGCCTTGACAGCGAAACTTCGGAGGCTCATGCCGCTGTGCCGAGAAATGAGATCTTTCGGAACAATAAAAGTGAAGAAACTTTTTAACTATGCCATGATACAATCGCTCCTCATCTACGCTCTACCAGCATGGGGCACAACCTTCAAAACTAAATTAAAAACTCTCCTCATAACTCAGAAATCCCTAATAAAAATACTCCTTGGAAAACCGATTAGATACCCAACTAACTAGCTATTTGCAGAATTGGGCGTGCTGGATTTGTCTAAATTAATAGAAAAGACAACTGTGGTATATGTGTATAAACTCTATCTAGACTATAAAATTGAACGAGTAAATATAGGAACTAGAAGTGCCGAAAGAATTACCTTGAAAAAACGGAAAATGAACTCTTCTGCAGCCCAAAGACTGTACTCGTATAGAGGTGCCACTCTCTTCAATAACTTGCCAATTAAATATTGTATTTCGGCATTACCTTTAAAATCGTTTAAATATGTCATGAAAAAACATTTTATGGAAGATCTAGCGTTAGGATAAATTGTATTCTCTAGAATGTACTTACTTATTCATTGCAGAGTTTTTCAGTGGCCACTTACTCTTAAATATAATATACATGTAAAATTTTTGTAAAGATATCTTCGAGCGACAATTAGTAAAGTAGAAACAACTCATCCCCTCAGCACAAGCTATGCTTAAAGAGGGGCATTGTACCTTTCTGTTAAAGTATGTTGTTCACAGAATAATAAAATAAATGTATTAAAAAAAAAAAAAAAAAAAAAATCGGTCTAGATTCGGAAGGTATATCAGGGATTCTTAATTTCATCATGGAAGGGGAGGAGGGGTGAATGGATGGGGTAATTGTAATAAATCATGATGTGTCAACTACTCTCGTCAGATTTCCGTGATTTTGTTATTCAATTATGAATTTGGTCTAGTTTTGAAAAATATGCCAGGAGTTTCTAATTTCATACTGGAAATTTTGTGATGGGAATTTACTGTCGGGGGTATCACGGTGCTCTTGAATGTCAAGTGAATAATACCAATAGCCACCCTCAAGAATTCTTATTAACAAATCAATTCCAAAAATACGTCTATTTTTCAGATTAAGTTGCATTAAACTTTACCCACCCAAAGTCACACTGGAGACACCCATACAATACTCATACCCACACACCTAAAACATCTCGGCCAAGAGTAGTATGGATTAGGCGTTTGAGACACAGGAGTAATGAGCAGGCCGAGCGGGAGGTGGTGGTTAGATTACGAGAGGAGCGGTATGACGTAATTTCATTCATGATTAAGGAGTGTTTCGTATGAGATATGACGCGTTTTGCGTCAGGAGGACGCGTTCGAAGGTGATTGTAATTCTCTAGGGAATCCTCATTCACATCTCAACGCAATATTATCTATGAAAATGATGTGTTTTTGTTATTGATGGGTGGGGTGAGGGGCAAAAGTATCCCCCCACCTCTATGACGTTTACCCATTGATAAATAACAAAAAACACGTCATTTTCCTAGATTGTAATTCTTTTGGGAACCCTCATTCACACCCCAACGCAATATTATCTAGGAAAATGACGTGTTTTTGTTGTTTATCAATGGACGGGGTGAGGAGCAAAAGCATCCTCCGACCTCTATGATTTACCCCAGGAGTGGGATGAGCGATGGGAGTAGATTACGAGAGAAGAGATATGACGCGTTTAATTCATATGTTTAGAGATTTTAATTCTCTAGGGAATCCTCATTCATATCTCAACGCAATATTATCTATGAAAATGATGTGTTTTTGTTATTGATGGGTGGGGTGAGGAGCAAAAGTATCCCCCACCTCTATGACGTTGACCCATTGATAAATAACAAAAAACACGTCATTTTCCTAGATTGTAATTCTTTTGGGAACCCTCATTCACACCCCAACGCAATATTATCTAGGAAAATGACGTGTTTTTGTTGTTTATCAATGGACGGGGTGAGGAGCAAAAGCATCCTCCCACCTCTATGACGTTTACCCCAGGAGTGGGATGAGCGATGGGAGTAGATTACGAGAGAAGAGATATGACGTGTTTAATTCATATGTTTAGAGATATTAATTCTCTAGGGAATCCTCATTCACACCCCGAAGCAATATTATCTAGGAAGCAGAAGAGCCCATATTCGAGTTTCCAGCACGTTCCGGAGGGCTTGGGATACGGAATCCAGTTCAGACTGCTGATCAAAATTATCACATCTCAAAAAGAGCAACTGAAAAGCTTTCCAACTCAATACAAAGAGGAATAGATTTTGACCTACAAGAGCACAGGGAACATGTTCACGCAGTTCTTAATTAAGCTCGCAGAAGCAGGCAAGAGGAAGAGCTGATAGCCAAAGCCGAAGTGATAGCCGCACTACCACCAACAAAAAAGCGATGTATTGAAAGGATTGTGGATGGAAGGGCTTCTCAATGGCTAGCTGTTGTACCACTGGCATCAGACTCCTTTGATTTATCCGCAAGTCAATTTAGAGACGCATTGGCCATACTATACGGCCATGATTTGGATGGGTTGCCAGAAATGTGCGATGGCTATGGAAGCCCAATGGACGTGACTTACGCTATGAATTGTAGAAAGGGCGGTCTAGTCAAACACGGGCATGACCACGTACGAGATGTTTGTGCAAAGCTGGCTGCCTTGGCTTGGGAAAGGGTGTCTACTGAGCCAGTTCTTCGAGAAACTTCAGAGGGTCAAAGTGCACTGATAGCAGACATGAAGGTTCAGGGAGTGTGGGATTCAGAGAGGGTGGCGTTTTTTGACACACGCATAATAAATGCTGACGCCCCTTCGTATCGTTCTCAAAACTGGACAGTAATTTCGAATCGAGCTGCTACCGAGAAACATCAAAAATATAACCAAGCTGCAGAGGACCTCCGGGGTTCGTTCACTCCCCTAGTTGTTTCTTGTGATGGGTCATGCACGGGGAATATGACGTCTTCACACGTCGCCTGGCAGGAGTATTGGCTGACAAGTGGTCACGACCCTTTTCACACATACTGGGATGGGTGAAAGTGAAAACCCAGCTAGCTGTAATAAGGGCAGTCTCCATGAGACTACGTGGGACTAGGAAGAAGATTAGGTCCCTGGGATTGGAAGACGGAGCTGCACTACCACGGTGTGACAGCCAACTCTCCGAAAGTTACGAATAAAGAAGAAAGAAAAAGAAAAAAAGAAGAGAAAGAAACCACTCCAAGCATACTGAGGCTCACCATCTTTACTTGAAAGTCAATAGAAGTTACCCACCATGTTAAAAAAAAAATATATATATATTATCTAGGTAAATGACGCGTTTTTGTTATTTATCAATGGGCGGGATGAGGAGCAAAAGCATCCCTCCACCTCTTTGACAATGCAGTATACATACGCCATGCACAATCTAGAGTGGGGAGAAGCTGCTCCTGGGGGGGAGGGGGGGGGGGGGGGGCAAAAATTCACATTCTGCAAATTTTGAGGCGAGAGCGATAGCTTAATTTTCTTCAAAAATTCGCTAAAACTGCGCCATCCCTCACCGTTCCAACGGTGTAGACAATTTAATTTTTACTTTGCTAATTAGGAGAAAAAACTGTTTTGTTGTTGAAAAACGTTGATTTTTCAATGAAATTGAGGGTTTTCTTGAAAAATTACCTATGAAAATACGAGTTTGGGGTCGGTCTCCTCGTGCTTTTACGCTGAATCAAATGGTATTACTTGCAGATCTCCCGAACCCCGTTGTAACCGAGTTTCACACTTTGGCTAACTACAGCCACCGTCCTCCACCGTCCTCCACTACAGCGCACCGTCCTCTCTGACGTGTGCGTCAGAGAGGACGGATGGTTTTCAAAAAATCGTAAAATAGTTAATTTTTTACTCAAAAACAAATTTATTGATGCATTCAGGTTCGCAAGGAAATAGCATTTGAGACAGTCAAGTGTGCAAAATCACATCAGGCATGTGGTGGCCGAAATTATTGATGCAGTGCTGGAGGCGTTCTTGGGCGTTATCTCCTACATACTCTCTCAACTTGGGCGACTTCCACGCGAATTGCGTCCTTCAATTGGTCCAGAGTTCGGGGCTTATTTTCGTATACTCTAAGCCTTGAGGTGTCCCCATAAGAAAAAAGAGGCGATTGATTTTCCTGCTATCACTAAGGGAAGTTACACTTCCCTACTAACGCATTGGTTGTACATGAAAACCAATATTTTCGCGATAACGTTACGGTAGGAAACGACGAAGTACCATTACCCTAGCAACGACTCGGTTGTAAGCGGAAATCATCAAAAAAATTGTACTGAAAAGACGAAACGCTTGCATACGAGTCTGCAACACATTGGAACATTTCATGTCTTCAGTTGCAGACGCGTAGGTATGTGTAGCAGACTCGTATGCAATCAGAAATTAACAAGCGGTTGCAATCATGTTCACAATATCAATTATTGAGAATAATCACCTGTGTGTAAACAATAATTCAAATAACCATGCTCATAACTGTGATTGTTGGCCACGCACTTCGCAGTAGTTAACATAATATGATTGGATAAATCGAGAGCTTTCGAACGAATGGTGAACGAATTTTGTGGGATGAAAAACGACGAAGTACCATTTCCCTAGCAACGTCTCGGTTGTAAGCGGAAATCATCAGAAATTGAGCATATTTCGTTACGTAACGTAACGTGACATAACGAAAATTTGGCTGTGTGCCATAGCAAATACATGAAATGTCAAAAACACGTCATTTTCCTAGGTAATATTGCGTTGAGTTGTGAATGAGGATTCCCTAGAGAATTACAATCTCCTTCGAAACGCCTCCTCCTGACGCAAAACGCGTCATATCTCATACGAAACACTCCTTAATCATGAATGAAATTACGTCATATCGCTCCTCTCGTAATCTAATCACCACCCCCCGCTCGGCCTGCTCATTGCTCCTGTTTCTCAAACACCTAATCCATAGTACTGCCAAGTTTCGACCTTTTCCTCAGCATGTTACTTCTGCATAACCCTTATACCCCAGTACCTCAGTATAACCCTATTACCGAAATCGGTACCAGTTTTATATGCGATCTCAGTTCGACCTGCGATCGACGCGACACGTTTTCTGGACTCAGTATGCGATCTCACTTTGAAAATCGATAACTTGCTTAACGAAATGGGGGGGCAATCTTACCTTTCTCTCCAAGAATGAAGATCGTCGTAGAGATTAGTGAAGATCGTGACGGGTGCGCCACTGCTCTTCGATCAACTGCCTGTCCAACATGCCTCCGGCTCCATTCACTTTTATATCATAACACGCTTTTACGTGCCTCCACAAGGATTCTATGGAGTGCTAGTCAGCTCCAGTAAGTGGGTCGATAAAAATTTCTGAGTAGTTTACTGTCTTGTGGATACACCCTTTGGTACTAAGCGTACTTGGTGCCTCTTGTCCGAATTAATCTCAGAACCAACTTTGATCCCGTTTTAGCGAATTTTTTAAGAAAATTAAGCTATTGCTCTCGCCTCAAAATTTGTAGAATGTGAATTCTTGAAAACATTTTATGCAGAAATCCATTTCAGGCTATTCTGAATCATATTCTGAAGTTTAACGCATTTTTTAATGTATGTATGTATGTGTCATTCCAGACGATAACTATCCGAAGAATTGTGCTAGAAACTTCAAACAAATTTTAAAATGTTAAGGACACAAAACGAAAGTTCAAGTTCGTTGGCCAGCATGATCGGATTACATCTTCGCTTCGGGTTGAAATTTTCAAAAATGTAGTCAACAATTTCAAAATAGCCTGTTTTTGCGATTTGTTGTGCGAAATAATTTTTTCAGCATACAAACATGTGGTATATTCGGAATCAGCGTAAAATTTCCTATATGAATGTGTATTAAGTTTTGAAAAATTTCAAAGTTGAAAAATCGGTCAAAAATCGAAATAATGCCGTTCGTTCGTTGTAAAAATCGGTAATATTTGCATGAAACATTGTCCAAATTCAGTTTGAATTACTCTTATGGAAGTATCCCTGTATAACCAATCCTAGAACCATGCTGTTTAAAACGTAGGTAGTAGGTGCTTGTTAAAAAAAAAAAAAAGATGTTATCACAACTGATGAGTTTTGGTCTGTAAAATATTCCGTCCTCTGATTCTCTCGGTCGGTCTCTTTAATGTTTTATGAGCTCAACTGTTTTAGGAGTTGATGTAGCTTTAATACTGACTGTGGCTTAGAAAATATCAGCCATGAAATTATGAAGAAGTTCTATTTATGTACGTACTAGCACGCAGACCCAAGGCCTCGCTCCGACTCAAATGTCGAAGATTTCTTCAAAAATTCGCTCGTGGGGTCATGCTGCATGACTTGACTTTTTGATGATTGCCCGCAGCGTTCTTCTGTCCCTTTTCTCTACACTGAAAAACCGACTCTCTAAAATGCCCATGGACCTTGCACTCTAGTGCCATAATTCCGTTGAGTATCATGCACATCATCGTCATGGGGTATGTCTGAATCGGATGTGGTATGCTTTTGGTTTATTATTTCCATTAATAAGCCTATGTGATCGTATAGCAAAAAATTTTTATAACCCCCCCTCAAACTTTGTCACTACTTTCAAGGTGCGTAGAATCCAAATTTGAAATGTCCGTCCGCCGTCCGCCGTTTGCCGTCCCGGCCATAAAAGGCCTAAGAATTGACTTAAACTACCCGTTCTTTCGCACATAGACTTCATTTGGGGTCTAGTTGGTCCTAACGTTTAACCATCCCGATCGCTTAACTCGCATAGATGCTGTGGGCCAACAACGGGCGAAAAAGTGTCTTTTTCGAGGCTTTGAGTGTTAGACTTACGCACGCGCGCACGCCTGGCACGCTTGGCAGGGGGTCACGGTGGGTGGTGAGGGGGGTGAGCGGGGTGGAGTGAGAGGAAGAACAGAGGTGGATACTAGAAAGAGACTGGCGAAAGCCCCAGATAATAAACCATTATGTAATAATTTGCAGCGTTTTCCGTATATAATTCGTGGAGGAGCATTTCACTGAATGACCGGACACTGGATACTGACTAGACACTTATTGGCCACTTGAAAAGAGGAGGAACCAAGAGATAAGGAAGGTGAAAGGCCGAAGTTTGGCGTTTTGTGTTGAGATCTCATCCAGATCGTTGAGATCGCATATTGGAGGTTGAAATTGCGCTGAGATAGCATATACAACTGGTACCCCGAAATCTCCGCTACATGTTAAGTTCCAACCTACAACTAGACTGAATATTTCTTTTATCTTTATATTCCAAAATACGTAAAGAATAAGACATTTTTATTAGGTATGTTTACTAAAACAAATCAATATTTTTATTTTGTTGTAAGACAGAAACAAATTCATTGCAGGGAGATCATCAAATTAAACAGACATGGGAGTTTGGAGCCGGTTTCTATTTTTTTTTTTTTTTTTTTTTTTTTTAACTGAATTGAATGTTAACACTTGCGGATTTCCCCGACTCCGTTATAACCAAGTTTCACATAAATGCTCACTAGTTTTATCCATAAAACCACATGAAATTGAGCATATAAATAAACTAAATATTCGTTAATACTAAATAAATTAATCGATTCGTTGAGTTTGTCCCATAATTTCTGTAAAATCCTGTACACGTTATAATTATCATTTGCAGTATTATATAATAATTGTGTAATAATTCAATTGCTATTGTTTTAATTAAACAGACGTTATAATAAGAATCTAGAAATGTCAGGCGTAGAGATTTTCACAAGAGAATGAAGTCAGCACATTGTTCTTTGGCAATTACGCAGTTCTAACTGGCATTCAGTCTTGAACGTAGGACAACTGGACGCGGACGGCTTGACTTTTTTAGGTTGAACAGTATATTACATTCTTCTAAAACATTTTTTCAATGTTAAAATATACGTAGGTAGCACCCGAATAATAATATGGAACAACAGTACAAACTCATTCATACATTCATCAATCATTAGTTGGTACATTACTAAATTGATAATTATAACATGTAAAGGGTTCTACAGAAATTATGGGACAAACTCAACGAATCGATTTATTTATTTAGAATTGAAGAATTTTTAGTGTATATTTGACATGGATATGTCTTTGCTCTGGGGGGTCAACCAAAATTTCCGTCACGCAAAATTGATGTCACAATTTCAGTGTTTTTCACGTACAACCCAGCCGTTGCTAGGGGAATGGAACTTCCGCAGTTTTCATCGCACAAAAATCGTTCGCCACTCGTTGGAAAGCGCTTGATTTATGTGATAAATGTTCACATCTCAAGCTACCAATTTCCCCCTCCTTACATACCTGGCTACATTCCCAAAACTAAGTTGATTGGACTATAAACAATTTTAATAAGCCGGTTACAATATTCTTCACGTAAAGCAATAGCATCATTTACTCCACTCCATAGGAAACATTTTCATCCTCTTGACAACAGCCGAGGACAACTCGAGGACAACCGTTATGAAATCCCCAATCAAAGACATATCCATGTAACATGGTATCTGCTTGTAAAGCGGATAGTGGAATTCGTTTACGAGTTTTACTGAGTTTCTCCACAAAATGCATAAATTTTATGCTCAATTTCATGTGTTTTTAAGGATAAAACTAGTGAGTTAATGTGTGGAACTCAGTTATAACAGAGTTAACTGCAAGTGTTAACATTCGATTCAGCTTGAAAAAAATACGTAGAAACCGGCCCCAAACTTCATTTTCATAAATTTCATAGATTCTGAATTTTCATAGAGGATAATTTTTCACAAAAACCCTCGATTTCGTAGAAAAAAAACACGTGTTTCAACACACGAACATACTTTTCTCCCCCAATTAGCAAAGTAAAACTAAATTGACTATACCGTTCAAAAGCTGACAGTTTGAGGAAGTTTTTTCCGAAGAGTGCACGCCGAAAAATCCCCATACCGGTAGCAGAAAAACGGAAGGAAACAGGTCGATTTTAAACATTTGTTTCCAATTTCGTACTTTGGCCTTTTTTTGAATAATTAAAACTAACCAAAACAACTTTACTTTATATCAGGGTTATAAAAAATTTAACGGTCTTTCCAAAGGTGTTCTTAGTTTTGAGGTTACAGTGATTCTAAACGGAGTTACGGCCGTCTTAATGTCATAAGGCACAGAACAGGGGGGGGGGGGGATCTATAAAATTGAATAAATTGAAAACAAAGCGGTTAATAAGAAATCTCTACCAGCAACGTTCGATCAGAAATGAGCTCTAGAATCGATTCCTTGAGTTTGTCCCATAATTACTGTAAACACCCTGTATATCACATTGTAAGAGGCCATTATTGTACCTGGTATTTTACCTGGTATTTGGTACCTGGTATTGTACCTGGTATTTTGTACCTGGTACTTTTTCAACATGAATATACATACTGTGAACAAGATTGTTTAAGTAAATGGGTACTTATATTACTTGATATTAAGAAGGGAGAAACGCCATAGTCGCTGTATGGAGGATATTTCGTTCTACTCTTCTCAGATTCTTCTTTTGTTACCTTCTCTCTTTTTGTTTATTATTTCTCTTTATTTTTATTTTACATACAAATTCGTGTGTTATTTTTATTTACTCTGTCTTTCTTTGTAGTATTTTTTAATGGACAGAGCCTCCCAGTGGTGCAATGGGGGCCTAAATCCACACTCATAGAGAGAGAGAGAGGGGTGTGACAGTACCACAAGAGATACAACTCGTACTAATAGCATATATGGTATGTTTGGAGAAGATCGTTTTCCGGTTGCCGGATCATCATCTATCGCCAACCATAACCTTTCAAGAACGTGAGAATTAACGCCTGGCGCCGAAGCGACGGACACAGCGCATTCCCTTGGATCTCACGGGAACTGTCACACTCCCCCCCCCCCCCCCCCCCCCCCCCATAAAAAACATACTTGATTGAAGAGCAAGTATGTAAACTAGGTGGAATTGTTTACTGGTTGAGAACTGATGCTCACTAATAAATAGCTGCATTGGCGATTGAGGATAATAAAAGAGATATTAAAACAGGATGGATTTGCCATGAATCTTCATTTGAAGTATTCATTAGGTGATTAACCTCCAATGAACGATTGGAACAATCGGGAATAATATAACTTGCTCAATCAGGAGACTTGCAGTAGGGAGCTGCCCACTTTGGGGACATACGAAAATGGGAACTATGCCCTGGGGAAATAACTTGCTCAACTTTGTCAACTTTGGAGACTTACAGTGGAAGGTGCCCACTATGAGGACTTATGAAATAGGGAACGCTGCCCTGGGTTTGGGAACAATGCCCTTGAAAATTAAGTATGAGGGGAATAATATAGAAAGTATAGAAATAATATGAGGGGAAAAATTGAAAATTATTAATCAAGAACCAATGAAAGTATTTATGTATCCAAGGGAGTATAATGGATATTCCTTCTGGAAATCCGGGCCATGTTTCTTCTGAAACATTAACGTAACTCCCCAAAAATAGTGGATCGGATTAATAGGCGTTAGCCGTACATAATCCTAACCACGCTCTGCTACCATGTAACAGACTTAGAGCGCTCCAGAGGTGCAATGGGGGCCTAAATCCGCTCTCATATGAGAGAGAGGTGTGTGACAGTATCATAAGAGATACCACTCGTACAAATAGCATATATGATATGTTCGGAGAAGATCGTTTTCCGGTTCTATCGCCAACCATAGCCTTGCAAGAAAATGAGAATTAACGCCTGGCGCCGAAGAGACGGACACACAGCGCATTCTCTTGGATCTCGCGGGAACTGTCACAATTTAAACAAATATTTTTCTAGTTATAGGATTATTGTTTAAACAAAGATTTGCCGTCTTGGTGATTGTCTCTGCATTTTGTCCTTAAACATTTGTAAAGATGAATGATTAAATTATAGTCAAATAAATATAAATTAACATGTTTCAGTTCTGTTCCTCTATACTTGTCTTGGATAAAATACCTGTCGAGATTCTACTACGGCCTCGAAGCGATGACTATTCTTCAATGGAGAGAAATACGCTCTATACGTAAGTGTAATAAATTGAATTTCGCTATCCATGCTAATAAGTCAACAACCCACGACATTGGCCGCTTGCTTCAAGGTGGTTTCACATCCATCCATGGGAAAATTTTGATAAAAGTCTGTTTTCAATATATTCTTATAGGAAATTTAACGCTGATCAATAATGTACCCCATGAACCTATACCTAGTATTCCAGTTTCACGTATTCAGAGAACAAAAACGCGTACTGCCCAGTATTTTGCTATCCCAAGTCCTGACATAGTGCTCGAAAAAAAAATGTATTCAACAGAAAATGAAGAAAATTAATTTTGCGTCAAATAGAACCATTGCCAGCTCTCTAAATGCGTAACTAAGAGTAGCATTGGGAGTTAAACTTCTGTAAAACGTGTTTTCACCTGAGCAAATAGAAAAAAAGCTTTAAAAAATGAAATAGCTATTCTTATAGGAAATTTCATGCTGATTTATTGATATTCATCATCAATTACATCAGAATCAGAATCAATTCAGCATCAGAATACATCTGAAACACTCAATGAAAATTTACACACAAAAATAGGTAGTACCGAAACTATGATGGTCCATGATGGGCTATAAAATCGATATTGCGGTTAAGTTTAGATCACGGATCAATACAATTGGGATTAGGTGCGACTAGCTTTAGATGGTCACCTTTTTAGCGAATTTTCGTAGAAAATGAAGGTATTGCAATGGCTCGGAAAATTTTAAAATCAAAATTTTTGAAAAAATTTCTTCACTGACTGAAATCCGTTTTGAGGCATTCTGAAACGAATCCTACAGTTTAACTCTTATTCATATGTATATACATATATAGGTATATATATATATATATATATATATATATATATATATATATATATATATATGAATTCACATAAATAAATACCTTAACACATTTATTTTTTGTATTTATAAAATGAATTCATATATATATATATATATATAAAAATCTGGCTGTTGATTTTTACGTGAATACATAGTTTCGATCTGTGTCAAATGGTGTTGTTACACTCGATTATGGAGTCTTGAGGTTTTGTGATGAATTTCCAACTAATATTTATATATATATATATATATATATATATATATATATATATATATATATATATATATATATATATATATATGAATTCATTTTAAAATAAAATAAATAAATGTATTTATTTATTTATGTGTCATTCCAGACGATAACTCTCCTTAGGATTGAGATAAAAATTTCGTTCGATCCAAAAAATCAAGTTTTACAAACGAAAGAATGAGTTCGTTGGCCAACACTTTTTGAGCACATTAAATTGGTCAAATTTTTAAAAAAATGTACTCCAAAATTCACTAAAAACGGCTAAAATTGTTAAATTTATGTTTTTCGTAAAATATTGGTCAAATAAAGTTTATTAACTATCAAATAAAACATTCAAAATTTTATGTACAAAATTTTGCTGAAAAATTTAGTTAAAAGTCATTAAAATATGCTAATAAATCGATAAAAAGTTCAGTCATGCAGCATGACTCCATGAGCGAATTTTTGAAGAAATCTTCGACATTTCAGTCGCTATTGATCTTGTAGAGAAATTTTAGTTTATGAATTTGATAGACAAACATGGAATCAAATGTAGGTGTTTGTTTAAAAACAGAAAGAAAAAAAATTTTACAAGCACCTACTTACTACCTACGTTTTAAACAGCATGGTTCTAGGATTGGTTACAGGGATACTTCCATAAGAGTAGTTCAATCTGAATTTGGACAATGTTTCATGCAAATATTACCAATTTTTACAACTAGCGAACGGCATTATTTCGAATTTTTGACTGATTTTTCAACTTTGAAATTTTTGAAAACTTGATACATATTCTTATAGGAAACTTTACGCTGATTCCGAATATACCACATGTTAGTATGCTGAAAAAATTATTTCGCACAACAAATGGCAAAAAACAGTCTATTTTGAAATTGTTAACTACGTTTTTGAAAATTTCAACCCGAAGATGTAATCCAATCATGCTGGCCAACGAACTTGAACTTTCGTTTTGTATCCTTAACATTTTAAAATTTGTTTGAAGTTTCTAGCACAATTCTACGGACAGTTATCGTCTTGAATGACACATACATACGTACATAAAAAAATGCGTTAAACTTCAGAATATTATTCAGAATAGCCTGAAACGGATTTCTGCATAAAATTTTTTCAAAAATTCACATTCTACAAATTTTGAGGCGAGAGCAATAGCTTAATTTTCTTCAAAAATTCGCTAAAACTGCAAAAAAAGCTAGAAATTCAAAACCTCCATTTGAATAGAAGATCATTATTTAGAATACGTTTTTCTCCATAAAATTAATAGTTAACAATTTCCTTGCAGTCAAAAAGCTCACATTTCAAACCAATTTAACATTATACAATACGATAATTTACGAAAATTCGCTCATACGATCATGCTGCATGATTGGAACTTTTTTTGTGAATTCGGTCTTAGAATGATCTGAAACGGATGTGAATACAGTTATTTGTTGATTTATTATTATTTCATCTTGTTTTGTACACCCCATGGATCAATTTTAATAGGTCGTCCCTCTGTTGACAAAACCTAGCTTCTGAGGGACGACCTAAAAAATGCGGATGAACTAGGTCTGTTAAGGAAAAGCAAAGGCGATAGAAGAAGCAGACAATGATAACGCAAAGATAACACGACGGGACGTTTGTCGAACCCATACCGGAATTCCGCATTCTCTTCCACTACTTCCAATGCAGACGCATTCGGGGTCACGGCCAGTCATAAAAGTTGTTCACCCAGTTTTGAAAGTAAACAGAACGCAAACCCTCAATACTTGGCTGTCATGCTGGTGAGGTTTCACTACGCCTGCCAACTGGACCTAAGCCGAAGCATTTTGAGATCAGTTTCCTGGTCAATCCTTTCATTATTCTGCAGAGTACGGAATAATGTGTACCAAATTGAAAAAGAAAACCCTTGAATTCAAAAAAATCATTACTTCATTGCATTTTAGATGAAAATTTAGTTTTTCTACTAGAGTTTCAACGATTCAATCAAGCCATGTATTTTGCTTCCTCACTACCGAAGGCAGGAAAGCTATGTTTTCGTGATTGAAGTCGAAAAAATTATTGAAGTCAGAGCTTGCTGACTTTGGTTCCTTGTCTGTCTATCTGTCTGTCTGTCTTTGGTAGATCCTTGTCACGCCCAAAAATATACAGTATGTGGGTCATTTCACGCGAACGGCCAAACTTTTTTTTCTCGATATTTTTTAAAAGTCCTGATTTTCTAGTATGCTGTACCCTTTGGTAATACAAGCTAGGAGCCAAATTTTCAGACCTCTTCTTCGCCCAGCCTTTTCTCTACAACTGTCCGAAGTTTAGGGGTGTGCGCCAAACACTAACTTTTGTTTTAATTGCTCAACCGTTATTGTGCCCAAAAAAATAAGTAAAGTGGCCAATTCTTATGGTAAATCGTCTGCTATTTCTGGTAGTCATGTCTAAATTTACAAAAAACTTAAGCTTCCTCATGAAAACTCAAAATAAAAACTTCTTTTTCACATTTCATCAATTTGGCATTTTTTGAAAAAAAATTTTTTGATCTTAAATCATACCTACTAGTATGTAGAATACGAGGTTAGGAGGACGTAATGGGCCGACAAACGGTTTGTCGCCAGTGGTACTTAATGTACGGCCTGAACTCCCAAAAAAACGTAAGCTTCCCCATGAAAACTCCACATTTCATCAATTTCGCATTTTTTGAAAAAAAAATATTTTGATCCTAAATCATACCTACTAGTATGTAGAATACGAGGTTAAGAGGACGTAATGGGCCGACTAACGGTTTGTCGCCAGTGGTACTTAATGTACGGCCTGTACTCCCAAAAAACGTAGGCTTCCCCATGAAAACTCAAAATGAAACTTTTTTTGCACATTTCATCAATTTCGCATTTTTTGGATAAATTTTTCTGATCTTAAATCATAACTATCAGTATGTAGAATACGAGGTTAAGAGGACGTAATGGACCGGCAAACGGTTTGACGCCAGCGGTACTTAATGTACGGCCTGTACTACCAAAATAAAAGAAAAATTGAATTTTCATGATAAAATTTGCACCTATCTGATGTGCCGTCAAATGTGAAGTTAGTTCTAAGCAAATTTGATAAACTGGGGACTTTATAATGAAAACTCAATTTTTATTTTATTTAGGCAGTACCTACAGGCCCTACATTTTGTACTGCTGGCGTCAAACGGTTTGTCGGCCCATTATGTCCTCTTAACCTCGTGTTCTACATACTGATAGGTATCATTTAAGATAAAAAAAAAAATATATATATATATATAAGTTACGTACACACTAGACGACACTAGGCGTATTGTAACAGCAAACTGCTGATCACGCATTACTATCCTATATATACAGCCCGTAGGCGGCTCCAACCTTCAGTCTTGTTCCGCCGTCCGAGCCATCTTCATCTTGTTCATTTCTAACACCAAGTCCGTATCAAGTCCGTATTGTGTTATATTCCAATAAATCAGTTTTTAAAAACTCTAACAACGTGAGTTATTCTATTTTTGGCGCAGTCTCCGGATCGATAGTGTTTTCTTCGACGCATACGACGTAAACTCTATCGGAACCTACATTTTACAACTCCAGTTCGGATCGGTAGTGTTTCTTCGACGAATACGACGGAACTCTATTGGGATTACCAACGGACAAGACTCCTTACAGCATGACACTCCAACATCTGTAAGTAAACAACCAATACGAGACCTACTACTTCTTCAGTAATTATACGAGACCTACTACTTCTTCAGTAATTATTCGCACACACCCAGTGCTCACAATTAATTTCGCACACACTCAGTGCTCATCGTTAATTTCGCACGCAACCAGTGCTCATCGTATTATTTCTCGCACACACCCAGTGCTCATAATCAATTTCGCACACACCCAGTGCTCATAATTAATTTCGCACACACCCAGTGCTCATCGTCAATTTCGCACACACCCAGTGCTCATAATCAATTTCGCACACACCCAGTGCTCATAATTAATTTCGCACACACCCAGTGCTCATCGTCAATTTCGCACGCAACCAGTGCTCATCGTATTATTTCTCGCACGCACCCAGTGCAATTCGAATTCGCACACACCTAGTGCAAATCAAACTCGCCCACACCTGGTGCGATTTCACCAACAGTTAACTTGGAAACAAATAACTCTTGTCGTTCACTCAAGTAAACAAGTTGTTCACTCCAAGTAAACAAGTTAACTTGGACACAAATAACTTTTGTCGTTCACTCGACGGAACCTTGGCTGCCAATCTTTATCTAAGCCAACTCACGTCCACTTCGTCCCGCGAGAGCTAACTCACGTTATCTCTCGTCTTATCGGAGGGAGGCGACCCGTCTTCCTTTATCTCCAACCGCAGAGAAACACTCACGACCTTCACCTCAAGATCGTAATTTAAGTTCTCGCTTCAACTACAATCAATTTCATTTTATTTCCTTGTATTGTATGTGCTATTTCATCTTTTATTTTAACTAATCTTTTACTCTAATTAATTGATTAATTCATAAATTTCATTTTATTTCCTTGTATTGTATGTGCATGTCTACTGTCTAGCTAACTGATAACTGAATTACACACCAAAATTCCCAAAGTCAAAGAACCGAAACCCCAAACTAGCTTTTGGGATTGGAGCTCACAACGACTCCACAGAACCATGGATTCTAATAACGTCGCTAATATTCCCCTTCCACTCGGACCACCACCAATAAACGGGGCCGCCCTGATTCGTCAGGCACTGAACCCCATACCCGAAATACCCGAAATAAATCCACCACAATTTCCCCCTGAAAATCGACCACAACTTCCACTTGAAAATCCACCACTTCCGCCCGAACACAATTTCCCACAAGTAAACCCACAACTAGGTCCAAACCAACAAATACCCCAAATATTCCGAAAAGAATATGATAGGTTAATCCCGGAATTTAACGGGGAACCCCTCGTTTTACCCAAATTTATAAAACAATGTGATAAAATATTTGAGAAATTCCACGACCACAACGACCCAGATAACTTTCAAAATGAAGTAATCATGGGGACATTCACTTCAAAGCTAGGTCCCAAAGTAACGGAAAAAATATTCATAAATTCTATAGATAACTATCAGGAACTAAGGGGAGCGCTACTTCAAACTTATAGCGACAAAAGGGATACGTATACTCTATTACAAGAAATGAGTGAATTGAAACAGCTCCCACAAGAGGATTGTTTCAATTTCCACGACCGTCTTTGCCATCTATTAAATGCGCAGGTTGCCTACATCAAACTGAATATGGGCAGCGCTGCTCCGATTTTAACGGAGTATATGAAAAATTACGCCCTAAGAGTGTTCGCTCATGGTATTTCGGAACCATTGGGTGGCCTCTTAAGGACCAAAGGCCCAACCAGTTTGGGAATGGCTCTCACTATGTTGACAAACGACTTCAACCTAAAACCCAGGAACAAGCCTTCCCCAGGTTATTCCTCCGCTCATCCGGCTTATCAACCCGCCGCTGCGTCAACGAGCCGGAACGTCCCAAGACCAAACCCCTCGTTTCAACCACAAACATCGCGTTTCACGCCCAGACCCACTCAAAACCAATACCAAACACCAGTTGCTAAAGCCTACCAACTATTGCAAAGCCTTGCCCAAGGCGGCCAGTCGAGGCCCGGCCCACCTTGGCAACCGAAACCTCAATACCAACCGAAACCTCAATATACCCCAAATCAATATCAAAACCAAACCTCCCCAAACCAAAACGCGCAAACGTATAATAGGCCTGCTCAACAACCCAAAACATCTCAAACTAATTCCCCAACGGCGAAACCCCAATCTCAAAAATGGACGCCTATGTCTTGGAGGACATCTAACCCAAATTTCCATAACCTCGAAAATGACGAACCCCAAATTCCCGACTCTGAGGAACAAAATCGGAACCACGAAACTTGGCAAATCTTACAAGATGAACAGACCCAGGACATCGACCCGATCTATGAACATAACATAGACGAAATCACAGATTTTTTAGACTACACCAGCCTCGAACCCCCACATACGACCTAATGTCACTATACTCTAAACCGACTGACGAACTAACGTACATAACTATGCCTAAACTAAACCTAAAAATTCTAATCGATACTGGTGCTTCTGCAAGTTTTATAAACCCCGAAATAGCCAACAAATTTTTCCCCGACAAAATTTCCCAAAGTACTTTCCTTGTAAAAACCGTACACGGAATTTCTAAGGCAAAAACTAACGCAATGGTCCCATGTGGCGAACTCTTCCAAACCAAAGGTCTAAATTTAAAATTTAACATCTTCGATTTTCACAGCAGATTTGACCTCCTCTTGGGCTTAGACAATCTTAGACTACTGCGAGCCGGAATAATGCTGCATGAAAACGTCCTACGAACACCAAAGGTTGACATACCCCTCCAATTTTTAAACCTCAAAACCAACGAAATCCATAACATTGACAGTAGGTGCGTCCAACAAATCAAATTGAAAATAAACAATGTTAAAGAAGGTGACGCTATCGTCCCTTACCAAAAGATAGGTCCCATAGAAATACCACAATGCTTAGTACGAGTAGACAACTTCGAAGCCCATGTTCACGTCCTAAATTCAGAAGAAAAACCCACGAGACTCGTACAAACATTCCCTGTAACAGTTGAACAGATTACCCCGAACGAATTAACACCATCACACGAATCACAAAATCCGAGTCAAAACTTCAACAATTTCGACTGTCCCAAATTCAAATTCGATCTAGGACAACTCAGGATGGACCATATGAACGAGGAAGAAAAAACAGCTATCTCCCAGTTAGTAATAAAATACGCGGATATCTTTCATCAAGACGGCACTTACCTGACCTTCACAAACAACGTAAAACATGTGATTAGGACGACAGACAATGTACCGGTATACGCGAAAAACTATAGGTTCCCCGAAATATACAGAGAGGAACTAGACAAACAAATGGAGGAATCACTTCAACAAGGCATCGTTAGAAACTCTGAAAGCCCTTGGAACGCCCCCATTTGGATTGTCCCAAAAAAGGCAGACAATAGCGGTAAACAAAAATTTCGAGTTGTTGTCGATTACAGGAAGCTTAACCAAAAAACGATAGAGGACAAATACCCTCTTCCCCAAGTCTCAGAATTACTAGACAAATTAGGGAGGTGCCAATACTTTAGTACGATCGATTTGAAATCCTCATTTCACCAGATTGAGATGGATCCGAACAGTATTGAGAAAACAGCGTTCAGCACGCCCACACGCCATCTAGAATGGACTAGAGTCCCATTCGGATTGCGTAATGCACCCTCGACTTTCCAACGTGCTATTGACACCATATTACGCGGAATCGCTAACGAGTACTGTTGTGTCTACCTCGACGACATAATAGTATTCAGTACTAGCCTGCAAGAGCACATCCAACGCTTAGAAGCCGTTTTTAAACGCCTTAGGGACGCGAACTTAAAGGTACAACTCGACAAAACAGACTTCCTCAAACGCGAAGTTAGTTATTTAGGACATGTAGTAACCCCACAGGGAGTAAAACCTAACCCCGATAAAATATCAGCCATACAGAAATATCCTATTCCTAAAACACCAAAGGAAATCAAGGGTTTTCTAGGACTGTTAGGGTACTACAGAAAATTTATCAACAACTTCGCCCGACTGACTAAACCCTTAACTCAATGTTTAAAAAAGGATGCGACGATAGACATAACGGACCCCGATTACGTAAACTGCTTTGAAACGTGTAAAAACCTCCTGTGCAATGATCCGATACTTCAGTATCCTGACTTTACCAAACCTTTCCACCTCACAACGGACGCGAGTAACGTAGCATTAGGAGCTGTTCTCAGCCAAATAACTAACAATGCGGACCTCCCGATTGCCTACGCCAGTCGTACACTAAATGACTCTGAACAGAAATACTCGCCCATCGAGAAAGAACTCCTTGCAATAGTCTACGCTGTGGGTTATTTCCGACCATACCTTTTTGGAAGGAAGTTCACAATCTACACAGACCATCGCCCCCTTCAATGGTTATTTTCCCACAAAGAACCTAGCTCAAGGCTGTTCGCCTGGAAAACCAAACTTCAGGCTTACGACTTTGAGATAGTATACAAAAAGGGAGCATTAAACACGAACGCTGACGCGCTGTCCCGACCGCCGCAAACAAAGTCTGTCTCGCCGAGTCCAAAATCTGTCTCGCAAAATCTAAACGCAATCGAAAACGAGTATGAGTCTTCCGACTCAGTGATAGCCAACTTTGATCCAGAGGAGGGAGGAGAAACTCACTCTCACTCCGATAACTTAGAAACTTTGTCTGGCCTTACAGTACACTCGAATTTTATCGGCAACACCGTAACGACAATAAGTATCAGAGACCAACCCGTGAACCTATGCACTAATCAAATATTACTCACTACAGTACGACACCCTGTTTTTAAACCCGTTACGACGATCAAATTATTCGGAAACAAAACGCGCATGATAGTAACAGTCAGCGAATCACAATTCGAATCCGAAATTACAAAATTTGTTAAGGAATTTATTCACCCAAAGGTCAAATATGGTATATATTTTGAAACTGATACCTATGAGAAATTTGTGCAAGTAGTCACCAAACAATTCACCCATACGGAAATAGACATCACGAGGTACACCAAAAAACTAAGAGACATACAAACTAACGAAGAACAAACCAAAATAATCCGCAACTACCATGAAGGTCACACTAATCACAGAGGAATAGAAGAAACATACGAGAAGTTAAAACGAGAATTCTACTGGCCCAATTTAAAGACAACAATACAAAAATTCATTAATAATTGCGAATTATGCCTTAGGAGCAAATATGAGAGATCTCCCCTCAAAATCAAATATAACGTAACACCAACTGCCTCACGGCCATTGGAGACCCTTCACATCGATAAATTCACAATAGAAAATACGAAATTCCTCACAGTAATTTGTACATTCTCCCGTTACGCGCAAGCATACCCCCTAAACTCGTCCACAAGCATGGAACTAGTAAACGGACTCCTAAAATTTTTTACTCACCACGGTATACCTAATTCTATAGTATCGGACAACGGTGCCGAATTTCAGAGCAGCCTCATAAAGGAACTTCTGGATTTACACAAAATAAATATTCATTATATTTCTTCCCAACACCCAGAGTCAAACGGAATCATAGAAAGATTCCATTCAACCCTAATTGAACACGTGAGACTCCTAAACCAACAAGAAGCGTTCAAGACATCCAACACCCGTACCAAAGTCAACTACGCGATCATCGCATACAACAATACGATACACTCAGTATCGAAACTAACCCCTTTTGAACTACTTTACGGACACATAAACAACAGACCACTAGTAGAAATAGATTTAGATAAACTAATAACAAATAATTATCTCAACGAACACAAGGAAAAAACCAAGGCTCTTTACACTCACATGACAGACAAGTTCAGAGAACACAAAGAAAACCTGACCAACACAAAAAACATAGGACGAATAGACCCCCCAGAATTGCCACCTGAAGTTTTTGTCAAAACAACGCAACGTCAAAGTAAGTCAAAACCCAAATTTAATAAAGAACAGTTAAAGGAAATTGATCCAATAACAAAAACAGCCCTCATACAACCCCGTCACCACAACACTAAAGAAAAAATACATTTAACAAACATCAAACCCCCACGGAAGTTTTATCAAACCGACGTGCAAAACGCTTGGGATGATCAAGCACCGCCCTCCGAAACTCTTGCCCATAAATACGGCTTAAAAATAACGAGACAAAACCTCCTTACTCTAAAACCAGGAAACTGGGTCGATGATATGATCATCAATTTCTATATGGAACTCTTAGACGAAAGGAGTCGCAACAATAGAAACTTACCTTCGACCCACTGTTTCAACACCTTCCTTTATCCTCTACTGAAATCTGGGGGCTACGACAGAGTAAGGAAATTCACAAGTAGGTCCGACATATTCGGAAAAGACTTTATCATCTTTCCGATCCATGAAAACAACCATTGGTCCTTGGTCATAGTAGACGTCAAAGAAAAAGAAATTAGGTACCTAGACTCCCTTTCCGAAAACAGACTCAAGCTAGGAACAGCTAACAAAATCGCAATCGAGATCCTCGAGAACATCCAATCCTACCTAGCCTTCGAATACCTCGAGAAAAGGAATGTTATGCTCGATTCCGAAAACTGGAGAACCACCCTTCTGAGGACTGTTCCCCAACAACAAAATTTCGATGACTGTGGTGTGTTTATGTGCCAATTTGCAAAAAAATTAGCACATAAAGAAGCCCTGTCCTTCGAACAAAAGGATATTCCCCAACTTCGAGAACAAATGTGTTCCGAAATTTTAAAGGGTTCACTGTCCTAAAACTCCTTATCGATTTTCATTGTTCCAGGATCGTTCTCCCCCTTTTTCTCATGGCGACGTACGGAATCGAGGTTATCGATGTAACCTCAAACCCTGGGCTCATTGCGGTGAATATGAAACCCGCAAAAATTGTCAAGGGCTACCACACCCTTTCACACTATTACGACCTCAACCAAATTTTGGATCAACTCAACCTCCTGCGACTGACTTACAACGAAACCCTCAAAACATTCCACAACAGCTCCCACACCGCCGAAAAAACGATGATGCTCACAGCCACCGTAAACCACACCTTCAGACTTATAGACCAGAAACTGGACAATATCATAATAACTCCACCCAAAACTAGATCTAAACGGGGACTGATTAACGGGCTAGGCACGTTAGTAAAATTCATCACTGGTAATCTAGACTCCCGCGATGAAGAGAAATACAATAAAATCCTGAACCATTTATCAAACAAGCAAGAGGACCTTCAAGAACAAATAAAGTCACAGTATTCTATCAACCAAGCAATATTAGAGAATTTTAACAAAACCATAGATACCATAGCACACAATAACCGCGTGATCATCAAAGAATTAAGGCATCTCAAATATATAAACTTGGAGTTAGGACGAGTCAACGCAATTATCACTACACTAGAACACCTTCAAACGCTCCTCAACCTACTTCTAAGCGCCCTACAAGACATTGAAAACTCACTCACATTTTGTAAACTAGGAAAATTACATCCTAGCATAGTCGACTCTCGGGAACTCTTCACTGAATTACAAAGATTGTCCAAATTCTACGGCAACACGTTCCTAGATTACTCCAATAAGGCCCTGTTTGAGATTATATCCTACATTCAAGTCCAATGTTTCGTGGGAAGTAGCGAAATCATTTACTTCTTAGATATACCCATTGTGGACCCAGAAAATTTCGATTTGTATTACGTGGAACCCTTACCAACACAGTTAGAAAACGCTCAAATAGTAACCATCATCCCAAAGAAAAAATTCTTCCTCAAATCCCAAACAAGCTCAAGAATCGTAGCATTACGCCACGAGTGCCCTGCCGGTCACCTATCTCTCTGTCCAAACCACCTAACATCGGAATTAGATCTACCATGCGAAATTCAATTCCTACAAACAGGTTCCACCACTCAATGCAAGTACGTCAATCTTGACATCCCCACCAATTACGTGAACTTAATACCGGAAATCAACCAATACCTTCTTGTCTTCCCACACGGAGACACGATTCAAATTATTAATACAGAAGGGACAGAAGTCCGAACCCTATACGGAATCCATCTCGCGAAACCAGGGACGGACCGATTAGTATACCATGACCAAACTTTGTTTGCCCCCCGAAAGGAACTGTCCGGCCGACCCCTGATCATGAACTCCATCAAACTACAATTACAACCCTCTCAATATCCGGAATCGGAAATTCAACTAAAAGGTCTCGACCTTAACCTAGTTCACATGCCCGATGCCCGCGCAATTCCCATCTCGTATTATGAGAAACTCAAAACACCCAGCTTTTGGACCATCCTCCTGTACTTATTCCTCGTGTCACTCGTCACATACATTATGACCCAGTACTACCGCCACAAAAGAAAAATAAGGCTTTCCCCAAACCATCAGTAACCGTATTTTTATTGTACAACATTACAATACAAAACAGTAGTACAGTACAATACAATACAGTGCAAGCATCTGTAACCTAATTTCTGTAATTGGTAATCAAAACTCTGTTTTTCCCTGTATTATCATGTAATAAGTTTTAGGTTGTACTTTGTTAATGTACTAATTTTCATACTAGTATTTTTGTATTAATTTGTATTAATCTTGTATTTTTGTATTTTTGTAATTTTGCATTTTTGTATTAATTTTGTATTTTTGCAATAATTTGTACTAATTTTTGTACCAATTTTCGTACTAGTATTATGTGGTAGTATTATGACATTGTTATAATGGAAATGTAATGTAACGTAATGTTTGTAATATCATATTTATAATAATGCGGACTAACTTAACTTTGAAACTTTAAATTTTGAACTTTGAAAATTTTTATTAATTTTGAACTTTGAACTTTGAAAATTTTGTTAACCCCAAAATTTTGTCTCGGCGGGGAGGAGTTACGTACACACTAGACGACACTAGGCGTATTGTAACAGCAAACTGCTGATCACGCATTACTATCCTATATATACAGCCCGTAGGCGGCTCCAACCTTCAGTCTTGTTCCGCCGTCCGAGCCATCTTCATCTTGTTCATTTCTAACACCAAGTCCGTATCAAGTCCGTATTGTGTTATATTCCAATAAATCAGTTTTTAAAAACTCTAACAACGTGAGTTATTCTATTTTTATATATATATATATATATTTTTTTTTTTTCAAAAAATGCGAAATTGATGAATGTGAAAAAGAAGTTTTTATTTTGAGTTTTCATGAGGAAGCTTACGTTTTTTGGGAGTACAGGCCGTACATTAAGTACTTCTGGCGACAAACCGTTTGTCGGCCCATTACGTCCTCTTAACCTCGTATTCTACATACTGGTAGGTATGATTTAAGATCAAAAAATGCGAAATTGATGAAATGTGAAAAAGAAATTTTAATTTTGAGTTTTCATGGGGAAGCTTACGTTTTGGGAGTGCAGGCCGAACATTAAGTACCACTGGCGACAAACCGTTAGTCGGCCCATTACGTCCTCTTAACCTCGTATTCTACATACTAGTAGGTATGATTTAAGATCAAAAAATTTTTTTTTTCGAAAAATGCGAAATTGATGAAATGTGGAGTTTTCATGGGGAAGCTTACGTTTTGTGGGAGTTCAGGCCGTACATTAAGTACCACTGGCGACAAACCGTTTGTCGGCCCATTACGTCCTCCTAACCTCGTATTCTACATACTAGTAGGTATGATTTAAGATCAAAAAAATTTTTTTCAAAAAATGCCAAATTGATGAAATGTGAAAAAGAAGTTTTTATTTTGAGTTTTCATGAGGAAGCTTAAGTTTTTTGTAAATTTAGACATGACTACCAGAAAGAGGAGACGATTTACCATAAGAATTGGCCACCTTACTTATTTTTTTGGGCACAATAACGGTTGAGCAATTAAAACAAAAGTTAGTGTTTGGCGCACACCTCTAAACTTCGGACAGTTGTAGAGAAAAGGCTGAGCGAAGAAGGGGTCTGAAAATCCCATATATATATAGTTTCAGTCCAATTCCAATGCAATCTTCAGGAATTGTACAGGTAAGCTCCTAGACGGTCCCCTATAATTTTCAATGCAGTTGGATCAGCAGTAGCCTGTGCGCATCTGTAAACGTGAATTTCTCATAAAGTCGATTTCTTATCAACTATTGGTCCGATTTCGTTCAAATTCGGTAGGTAATTGGGTACATATTCTAGGAAAACCCCTATAAATCATATCGCGATCGGTGGAGTAATAACCATTGCGCATGCGGGAAACTAATATCGATTGACGCAGGCAAAACTCCGAGTCTAATGGAACGACTTTGATGATTTTTTCAGGGATTGTGCGGGATAGCCTCTAGACGGTCCCCAATAACTTTCATCGCCGTCACATGAATACTAGTCTGTGCGCATGCTCAATTATTAATTTATTATAACGTTTTTTTCTTGTAATTTATCAGTCCGATTTCGTTCAAAGTCGGGAAGTAGATAGATTATAATATGTTGTATCAAAATTTCCTATGAACTATATCGCGATTGATGGAGTAAGAACTATTGCGCATGCGCACAACTAAAATTAATCGACACAGACAAAACTCCGAGGCAAAAAGGCCGATTTTGATGACATTTGCAAGGATTGTGCAGTTTAGCTCTTAGACATTCCCCTATAAATTTCATCGCCGTTGGAGTAATTGAAGTCTGTGCGCATGCGCAAACTTTAATTTCTTATTACGTCGACTTATTAATCATATTGACTCGTTCTTCGTTCTTCAACTAATTCTATACGTCCATGTTACAATGTCTGTGTCGGTGCGTTGTCGCGGTAGGATATTCTAGCCATAATGTCTTCAAGTAACCGGGATTTCGAAGCGCAAAATACTAACTGTTAGCGGCCCAATAGTTCTACGAATAGAAAAATCCTATTTGTAACTCAACGGAAGCCGAATACAGCTCCGAATACTCATGGATTACCTATAATAACCTTCCATGACGATTACCTATAATACGTTGTTTTTTTCTTTCTATTTCGAGGTGAAATGACGTGCACATTGTAATATTCGTGATTTTCAAATAAGATGGTTGGTTTGCATGAATCATCCTCACCTAAATTGTGCTGATACTCTATAATTGGATTCTAAAGCTTCACGATCCACCATCGATTTCGTTCAAATTTGGTGGATATTCGGGTGTAAGTCCCCAGGATGGCGTCCTACTAATTTCGTCTATATATGGAAATTTTCCTGACTCAAAGTGCACCATCCTTATAGGAAATTTAACGCTGATTCCGAAAATGTGGTCGAAAGTTGAAATTTGTGACAGAGTTCCCGTCAGAATCCCAGAGAATACGCTGCCGTCGCTCCGCCGTTACCCAACCGGCGTCGGGCGCCTCTTCCCGTATTATCGAAAGGCTGCGTTTGGCGATGGATGGGTGATCCAACAACTGTAAAACCAATCTACTCCGAACATAGCACATTAATGCTATCAGTACGAATTGTATCTCTCTCACGGGATACTGTCACTCTCCTCTCACTCTCGAGGATTTAGACCTCATTGCACCTCGGGGGGCTACCTAGGGCTACCTAAATCCTTGATAAATTAAATGAATTAAAGCCGAGAAATTCAAGTTTAAAAGTAAAAACACGGTTTACCTTAAGAAACTGGTTTCGTGAGTTCGTTCCTATTTACCTACCTACCATCACCTATTTACCTACCATTATTGGAGACGGTTCGTCCTCTGTAGAAGGTACCTTAGGACTTCCTACTACTTCTACCCGAAAACGGAAAATTACAGGTAGATTTGCAGAGGCTCCTAAAAAACTCAGGGCCCAGTCGCACTTAACTGGACCTCCTTGACACTGCCTGAGGCTTAGATGTTTGGATGTTGTGAGTGCAAACGATAGGTCTGCTATTACTAAACATTTCAATCTTTTGAATGATTGAAATGAACAGAGCAACTGAAATGGATGAAATGGAATATCTGAAAATGAAATGGGTTATCTTGAGCAACAAATATTTACAACTTGTAACACTAATGATCTTCTCTATTGGTATAGATATGTTGATGATATTGTCATTCTATGGAAGGGCACAGAAAGACAACTAAATTCTTTTCACGAAAAAATCAATAAATTAGACCCTTTATCAAATTTACCCTCGAATTCGGCGGAAATGAACTCAATTTTTTAGATCTATCCATCTCTTTGGTAAAAAATATATATATATAAAATATATATATACATATATATAAAAAAAAAAAATATATATATATATATATATATATAAAATATATATATACATATATACATAAACACGCAGTGGAAGCGTGCTGGGCCCATAACCTAATATAAAAATATTTTCTAGACAGAGCACGCAGGTTAAGATTCAACACGAGAATGTAATTTCTGAACAATTAAACATATTGTTGTCAACATGTAAATAAAACATATTGTCAACAATAATAACAGGACGGGATTGTTTTGGAGTAGGTACTAATTCGCATTTTCACACTTCCCCTCGAGTTAGTTCTTCAACTCCGTAATTCCGAGTTCCCATGTAAATTGTTCTAATTTGGATCTTGGTAGTGATTTGGTAAACATGTCAGCCGGCATTTCTGATGTTTGTAAATATTTGATTTCCACTGAGTTTTCCGAAACACATTGGCGAATGAAGTGATGTCTGATGTCGATGTGCTTCGTTCTTGAATGATGTGTCGAATTTTTGGTCAACTGCTGTGCTCCCTGATTATCGTTGTATATTGTGATTGCCGTTTTTGAATTTAGAACGTGTAACTCTCCGAGAAATTGTCGTAGGTAGAGTGCCTCCTTGGTTGCTTCTCCAATGGCAAGGTACTCAGCTTCGACGCTCGAAAGTGCTACTGTCCTCTGCTTTCTAGCTTCCCAGGATATTGCCGCTCCTCCGAGTTTGAAGCAGTATCCAGTGTAAGAATGCCTGTCTTCAGCACAACTTGCCCAATCTGCATCCGCATAACCTTCCAATGGCTTCCCAGTCTTCTGGAATAAAATTCCATGGCATGGTGTTCCCTTTAGGTATCGCAGAATTCGTTTTGCTGCATGCCAGTGCTCATGCGTATAATTGTTGTTAAACTGGCTAAGCGAATTCACTGCGTAAGTTATGTCTGGGCGGGTGGATACAGCCAAATACATTAATGATCCGATTAATCGCTGATATGGATATCTGGCCATTTCAATCGTATTTGGTTGTTCCGGCTTTTTCAGCTTCAGTCCAGTTTCAATCGGTGTTGCTACGGGTCTTGAGTTTTCCATTCCAAAACGCTTCAGGATGTCTTGGGTATACTTTTTCTGACACATAAATAGCTTCCCCTCGATTTGGTCTTGGGTAAACTCAATTCCTAAGCCGAAGTGGATTGGTCCTAAGTATTTCATTTTGAAAACGTTCATCAGGTTCTGTTTTATTTTTTCTATCAGTTTTGGATTGCCTGAAGCCAGCCAAAGGTCATCAACATAAATTGCCAGAACAACGAAGTCATTCTCTATTCGAGCTTGGTACACGCATGGGTCGGTCTTTAGTGGTTTCAGTCCCAGCTTTTTCAGATTTTCGTCAAGCTTTAGGTACCATTGTCGCCCTGCTTGTTTCAACCCGTACAGAGATCGTTGTAGCAGACATACTTTATCCCCCTTTTCTAGGCTTTCTAACATCTTCTTGGCTTCTTTCAAAACTTTTTCCGACGATTTGTTTTCCAAAATTATGTCTTGTAAAATTTCTCTAAAACTTTCTGGAGTTTCCATATGAATTTGTTCATCCAAATTTCCGTTTAAAAATGCTGTAGTTACGTCAAATTGGTGAATATTCAAATTTTCTTCCACAGCTAGAGCCATAATTGTTCGAATCGAACTCATTCGAACCACAGGTGCAAAAGTCTCATTAAAGTCTTCCGCTGGTCTTTGACTAAATCCTTTTGCGACCAAGCGAGCCTTTTTTCTTTCCACGGTACCATCTGCCTTCAATTTTTCTCTTAGAACTACTCGGCAGCGGATCACATTTTTATTTTTTGGTCGTTGTACAATTTTGAAAGTTTCATTTTCCAAAATTGACGAGTATTCAGACTTTATGGCTTCTTTCCAACCAACTGCTTCTGGGCTTGACAATGCTTGCTTCACTGTTATTTCTGCCAAACCAGCCGTTTCAAGTTCTTCTATTGCGTCCTGAAATATCTCATCTTCAACTGATTCTAGAGGGATTTCAATTTCGTTATAGATTTTTCTTGGTCTACCGGGATTTCCTGTTCTTTGAATGTGTGGTCTCCCTTTTCCACGAATTTTCCTCACTATTCCCTGATTTGTTACTAATCGTTCTGTTTCCGCAATGCCTCCAGGATTGTTGTTCGTTGGTTGTTCATTTCCTGTTTCATTATTGTTCTCAATTTCATTTTCATTTCCTTCATTGTCTAAATTTGTTTCAAGCTTTTGTTCTGTTGGGTGTATCATTATGGTCATTTTTCGATCTTTCTCTTCATTCTCCTGATTCACATGATCAAACAAATCTTCAGGATAACAGTTTTCAAAATTCTCTTGTCGATCAAATTCTTCCATAAATTTCACGTCCCTTGAAACAATTACTTTGTTTTCTTCTTTTGCCCAAATTCGGTATCCTTTTGTTTGGTCCGAATATCCCAAAAAAATTCCTTCTTTCGCTCTTGGAGCAAATTTGTCTTTTTGCTTTTCCTTGTTGAGAAAATATACCTTACTTCCAAATATGCGAAAATACTTCACGTTCGGTGTTCTTCCAAACCACAACTTGAATGGTGTTTCACCTCCTATTCCTTTTGAAGGACTTCTGTTTCTGATGTGATTTGCTGTGTGAATTGCATCAGCCCAAAAGGATGGTGGTAATTTTGCATGAAGCATTAGACACCTTGCAACTTCTACTAGGCTCCTGTTTTTCCTTTCTGCAACTCCATTTTGTTGTGGAGTTTGAGGAACAGTGAGTCTTCGAGTTATTCCATTCGTTTCTAAAAATTTGTCGAACTGTTTGTTACAATACTCTGTGCCATTATCTGATTGGATGTACTTGACTCTTTTTCCAGTTTGATTTTCAACTTGGTTCTTGAATTTCTTGAATTCTTCCAAGACATCTGATTTATTTTTGAGGAATCTCACTTCACACCAACGACTGTGATCGTCAATTAGTGTTAGGAAATACTTTCGTCCTCCTTTAGAAGCAACTCTCATAGGTCCACAAAGGTCTGTATGAATTATCTCTAGTAACTCCGAAGATCTGTTGGACTGTTTAGGAAATGGTTTTTGTACCATTTTCCCCTCTAAACAGGTCGTACATGGTCTGAGAGTTTTGTTTTGAGGTATTTCAATCCCTCTTGCTTTCTTGTTTCCAGATAATTCCTTCAAATCATTCTCATTTAAATGCCCATATCTTTTATGCCATAGCTCTAATTTACTATTAGCTTTACTTTCAGCTGCGTTAGCATTTTCACGAGTATTGTTAATGTCTTCTACTTGATACAAACCGTTCACCCTGTTTGCAGTCATTAGCAGTTTTCCTATACTGTTTCTAACTTCGGCCTTGGTTTTTGAGAAAATAACTTTGTTTCCATGGTCAGTTATTTTTGCCACAGACATTAAATTCGATCGAAGTTCTGGAACGTATAAGGTGTTTGTCAAATTCAGCTCTTTAGTTTCATTCCCCACTTTTACGCTCATCTTCACAGGTCCTTGACCAACGATGTTTGTTGAGGATGAATCTGCTAGGTTGACTTTATTGCTCACACTAGTTCCGATCGATTCAAATTTATATTTCTCTGCGCACATGTGAGAAGTGCACCCGCTATCCAAGCACCATGAAGAAGTGGATACTTTCATTGCTGCTTCGGACGTGGATGTGAGAAATGTTTCAGCTGAGGTTTTTGCAGACTGTTTGTAATAACAATTAGCTGCTTTGTGGCCTTTCTTTTTACATATATGGCATTTAAATCTGAATTCTTTTTCATTTTCTTTATTGGTATTTCGTTTCTGAAATTTATTTTTAGCTATCATTACATTTGGGTCTCTCTCTTTTTCTTTTCTTGAGTCCCATTGCTCTATTATTTTTATTCTTAAATTCTCTGGGTTGGGAAGGTCATCACGTGCTTCGATTGCACATTTGAAATTATCAAAGCTGTCTGGTAGGTTATTCAGCAACATTATTGTAAGTAATTCGGGATGAATAACTACTCCCATTGCCTGCAACTTATCTACCCCATCAAAGAATTTTGCTATGTACTCTCTAGCGTCATCGTCTTCTTTCATCTTATGCAACATAAGCTGCTTCATCAACGATGCTTTTCTGGTAGGTCCTTTTGATAAATAGATTGATTCTAACCTTAGCCATAATTCTCGTGATGTTTTGCAATCTTTTACTTGTTTAATTTCTGATGGACTGATTCCTAGAATTATGTCAGCTCTATGTTTTCGGTCAATTTTGTCCCATTCACTAGCAGCTGCTCTTTCTGCATCTCCGGCACCTTCGCCTACTATTGGTCGAGGTATTGTTCCATTGACATAGCTGATTCCATCACTTTTCTCCAACAGCGCTTCCATTAACACTACCCACGTATCATAATTGTCTCTATTTAAACTGTCAAATCCAAATTTCTGAATGTTCATGGTAGAGGTTCTTAAATCTTCTTTACAAGAAACTTCACTTCACTTGTTTCACGATTTTTACTCTAACCAACAGAAAATTTTGACAATACGCGCAGAACTCATAACCTAATATAAAAATATTTTCTAGACAGAGCACGCAGGTTAAGATTCAACACGAGAATGTAATTTCTGAACAATTAAACATATTGTTGTCAACATGTAAATAAAACATATTGTCAACAATAATAACAGGACGGGATTGTTTTGGAGTAGGTACTAATTCGCATTTTCACATCATTCTATGGAAGGGCAGAGAAAGACAACTAAATTCTTTTCACGAAAAAATCAATAAACTAGATGACTTTATCAAATTTACTCTCGAAATCGGCGGAAATGAACTCAATTTTTTAGATCTATCCATCTCTTTGGTAAACGAAAAGCATGATTTTTCAATTTATAGAAAAGATACATATAGCGATATAACGATCCATAGTACTTCAAATCACCCTTTAGTACATAAGCATGCAGCCTTCCATAGTATGATTAACCGAGCACTGTCTATTCCAATGAGTGAACAAAATTTATCAAAAGAAAAATCCATTATCAAAAGCATAGCGGCTAGTAACGGATATGGAGGAGATCTCGTTGATACCATATGGGATAATGTTCTTAGGAAAAAGAGTAGGGAAAAAGTTTCCAATCTGGCCAGGGAAGATGTAAATTTAGAAGAAAAGCAATGGATAAGTATACCTTATTAAGGGAAAATTTCGGATAAAATTGGCAAAATTCTATCATCGAGAGTTTACAAAATAGTTTTTAGAACCAAAAATAGTCTTAAAGCATTACTAGGATCCGTTAAGGACAAAATCAATGTTAAGGATAAAAGTGGGGTTTATAAACTAAAATGTTCTTGTGGCTACGAATATTGCGGTCAAACTGGTAGGAAATTCAGGGAAAGAATAGACGAGCATCAGGAGGATTTCAGGGAAAATAAGGGTAAGTCTACATTTGCGAAACATCTTAAGGAATCCAATCATAGTTACAATTTTGATTTGACAGATAGACAGTTTGTAGAATTTCTTCATTTTTGTCCGAAGGGAGGTATGTTGAATGTACTTAAAAAATTCGAAGATATCAAAAGTGATAGATCTGGTACACGTTTAAATGAGGATATACCTCAATATATTTCACCACTGATAGTTCCATTTTTATAAAACTTCGAAATATCCCTTCACAATGCTGAAACCATATTTGGTTATTTCCCTCTTTCACTTCATCTAATTAGCTATCCCCCGTCCCCTTGTTTGCACTTAATTGGTTGTACCTCCTACCCCTTTCCTTTCTTTGACCAATGGGATTCAATCTCCCTTCACCTGTTACTATAAAAGCTGTGTCCTTTCTAATGTGTCTTCAGTTATTGTTTGTTACTGATGTTGGCCTAACCGTCGAAATCGATTTAACAGTGCAACTCTTTCATTTTTCGTGGAAATAGACTACGTTTTTCACTAACTTCCGTGCCTATTCAGGTGGTCTCATGAGTGTACGTCCAGTGTCGAAACGAACAGCACTCTCTCCAGAAACTGAACGAAAACCCATCAAGAGCCAATACAAATAGAATACCCATCTCTGCCGATAAATACAATGATATGATTTATCTCAAGCAGCTCTGTGGGCAAAAAGCAAAATAGTACTATGAACGACTGCCTCATAAATGATTATCTGCCTCATCATTCCACATTTCTATGTGCTAATTTCTAATTGTTCGATCCATGCATCATTTTAAGCTTGATCTATGCATTATTTCAGATTGATGTAATAATTAATGTTAAGTGTTCTGATTTTTATTTTGAAAATAAATTTCTTGCATAATTATTTGTCCCAAGCTGTTCAGCCCGTTGACATGGATATGTCTTTGCTCTGGGGGGTCAACCAAAAATTTCCGTGATGCAAAATTTGTGTCACAATTTCAGTGTTTTTCACGTACAACCCAGCCGTTGCTAGGGGAATGGAACTTCCGCAGTTTTCATCGCACATAAATCGTTCGCCACTCGTTGGAAAGCGCTTGATTTATGTGATAAATGTTCACATCTCAAGCTACCAATTTCCCCCTCCTTACGTACCTGGCTACATTCCTAAACTAAGTTGATTGGACTATAAACAATTTTAATAAGCCGGTTACAATATTCTTAACGTAAAGCAATAGCATAATTTACTCCACTCCATAAGAAACATCCTCTTGACAACAGTCGACTGTTAACAACAACTCATTGTAGTGGCTTCTCTCCACAGTTATTTTCAACATTTCTATAAGTAAACCGTTGTTTTGTTGGAATTAGTCGGGATGCGGCCCAGGGATTTGTTTAAAGTTAAAGGACTCTCGAGGACAACCGTTATGAAATCCCCAATCAAAGACATATCCATGTAACATGGTATCTGCTTGTAAAGCAGATAGTGGAACTCGTTTACGAGTTGTTTAGTTAGGTACTTATAGTTTGGTGGTCTGGATGCTCGCAAGCTCGCATCTCAAAAAATTTTTTCTCTGTTCATTACAACCTTTGCCACTTTGCACTGTCATAAAAACTGAATAGAAACTGCAATTGGGGTATCTTTCCTTTTTCATTACATGCACCAGTGTAATATCATTATTACTATAGAATTCCAGATTTTTCAAATGCAGGCTATCGATTGTATAGAGTTTTTTGGATTCAAATTCATTTTTCTCAAAACTAGAAAAAATCTGTTTTTTCTCTGTACTCTTCAAATTATTTTGGTGTACTGTTACAGCATGCTCCGAGAACAAAGATCTTCCTTGCATAGAAGACGGGACGAGAGTAGTGTACAATTATGGCTACCATCCCAACAACCTCCTTCTGGATTTTTCCGGCCTCATGACCATGTTCGTCGTACTCAATGTCATCGGATACATTTTCTTTGCGAAAAGAAGCAGAAAATCATCCACTTACTGATGTACCTTGCGGCTAATTGATGTCATATCCAATAAACCATCTCTACAACTCTCTTATTTCGAGATAAAAAAGATGAGAACTTGATTAAAATACAATAATGTTGTTTGCGCGTTATTTCTTGTATATGCCTACTCACACAAAACAATCTCAAGTAAAAATATCTTACAAGTGAAGGCTCCAACATTGTTAAGAGATCTATACTTACATAAGATCTCACCCTTAATTAGGGAGGATCCGGGTTTGGGATGAAAGACATAAAACGCAAAGGCTTTGGGATCTAAACGCAAAGGGTTTAGGATCGTGGAATGTTCGTAAAGCAGCGGTTTTTGGATCATGACAAAACACTAACGTTTAATGGCTTAACACTTTCAATGCGAGTCTGAAATGGGTGAACACGCCCCTCACGGGTGTTTTATCTCAAAATAATGTGAAGTTTTCAGGGTTGTGTCATATGACACTACTATCCGTGTGAAGGATGGGATGTTAGGTATGCTAACCCGCAATATCTATAATAATTAGTATTTTTTCTCGTGCTATTCTTGAGGATTTAGCGAAATTTCGAAGCCTCAAAAGGATTGTTACAACTTCTAGGCGTAGATGTGTGACGTAGGTATGTATTTTACCCACTGTGATGCAATTCAGGTCTGGGACCGCATCAAGCCCTTCTGTGAATAATAGCTCACTCCAAGACAAATTACATGCAGGTTGTCCTAAAGCAAAGATGATACTACGAATGAACTCGTAAACCTGCAGTCTACACTGAAAAAGAAATGGAAAACTGGAAATTGCATGGAAAGGAACAAGGTCGGAACAGGGCCTACATGATGGAATCTCAAAACAGTGATTTGAACGCTCAAACCCCAAATTACCGTTGCACCAGTATATCTGAATATCAAGTAAACATAGTACATCAGTTTTCAAAAGAAAACTACATAAATAAAAAAGAAGAACTCACCAGGAAAGCAGAATTCGCAGAGAAGCCACCCTTATCACTTTTATCAGTGCCCTGTCTGACTGAAGTGCTGCCGAACGGCCTTCTAAACCTTTCCTATCCAACACACGTGGCTTTCGAAAGAGGCACTATCTTTTTATAAGCTCTGTGTCATATGAGACTGCCCGTGTGAGGGAAGAGCAGACTTGTGTCATATGACACGTCCCGCGTTGAAAGTGTTAATCAAATCAAATCAACTCAGTTTTTGTTTGTAAAGGGCCTTGCCAGGCAATACAAAAGTCAATTATAATATTTATATAAGTAATAATAATAACAATAAATACATGCAATATGACTAGAATTGGAGAATAAAATTAATAGGACATGAAGATAGAGGTGTCAAGCTTATAAAAAAAAGATACAGTTTATAGTTCTTGTTCTACAAGTACCTACACGTTTTATAATGTTTTTGAAAGACTTAAGTGGCAGATCCCTCGTTGAAGAGTGTAAATGATTAAATAAACGACATCCAACTTGATAGGGGTTCGTTTTCAGGGAAGTTGCCAATCTGGTTAGAGGGGGGCCAACTTCGTCCGGTCTCTTGTAGAATAGTTGTGCCTTACCGAACTGTTGGAGAACTCATTCAGGTTGCACTTGACGTATAGCAAGGATGCCAACACGAATAAACTGGACAAGTCCTGGGTTGTCAAAATTTCGGAAATCAGAAGATGTATATTGGGGTGGGAAGTGTAATATTCTTTGTTAAAATCTCTAGAAAAATGGGTTAAAAAAAACCTCGTTTTTTGGCCTTTTTTAGGCAAGAGACACGTTAAGGAGGCATTTCAGATCCATCGTAGGTGGTATATGGGAATTTAACCCTTCAGAACTCGCGTAGTGTCCACTCACGTTAGTACTCGCGTCTGGTCGCTGGTGACCCATAATGAAAATAGCAAAACAAGACCCTAAAGTAAGCTATCTTTCACGTTATTACGAATACAAGATAAATCGAACAGCCATTTAGGAACTGCAAAGCACTTAGTTTTTATGCAAATAATATTGTCTTGGGTTAAATCTATTTCCAAACGTAATTTTTCAGTAAAGTATTAGTATAGGTATAGAGGCTCTATAGCTTACGAGCTCAATTTCAGTATATTATGGTGGTTCCGCACGAAATTATATTCTACCTGTCTTATATACATAGGCCTTGTTTCAAAGTTCAGCTTCAGAGATTAAATACCATAGAAATCAGCTTTATAGCCATGCATTGTCTAGTACTTACTGTTTACAAGTACCTACAACTCAATAGTACCTACCATGTACTAGTGCCTTCTTTTCGCATCATGCTTATTTAGTAATATTAGTTTATATCGTAGAATAATAAATCAGCTTTCCTTCACACTACAGCGGTTTAGGGATCATGCGGTGCTGAGATAAAATGAGAGCATTCCAAAAAGTGGCGAACGACTCTCCTGCTATGAAAACTAAGGAGTTACACTTCCCTAGTAACGCATTGGTTGTACGTGAAAATCAATAGAAAACATGTCGGCTCGCGCTGAATTTCGCTCATTTTCAAACAAAAACCCAGTTTGGTAAAATTTGATACTGGCATTCGTAGCAAATAACGGGATAGACTTTATAAATGTGAGGAAATTGAATGAAAAATGAATTACCTAGTTCATACGAGATGAGGTACGGTTGTACTCGCCTCGGGTCAGCACCTGGTAAAAACTACGGACGTTACCACTCGCGTCGGGTCAGATTAGTGATTGTGATTAACGTGTGCCCTGTTCAAAGTTCGAAAGGAAACTTATATTTTCCAGGAGCTAGGAGAATACAAGGAGGGTCGGGGGCAAAAACCGATAGGAAGACGTTGAAATTAGAACTTGAAAGTTGACTGGGTCATCAGGGGGCTGAAATCATCAGCGGGCCGTCAAGAGTACTGAAGGGTTAAGAGATTTTTTCAAAAATGCAGGTGCCGTACCTGAAAAATTATACGTCTGCATGAAAAACGGGCTTCGAAGTAGGATTCAGCACCCTCGAGAACCCTAGTGCCAGTTTTGCAAGGGCAGGACTTTTTTTTTTTTTTTTTTTTTTTTGCATTGTTATGGGTAGATAATTATGTTTCTTAAAGAGGACTGGTGCCAAGAACTACAACCAATTCCAATAATTCATGATTTATATCTGGCTCGATCCCCGCTTTCTATCCATGCTAGTACTGCCCACCTGATGATGCAAGTGTAGAGTGTGCTTTTGAAAAATTCAAGTACATAACTATACAACTCGTAAACGAGTTCCACTATCTGCTTTACAAGCAGATACCATGTTACATGGATATGTCATTGATTGGGGATTTCATAACGGTTGTCCTCGAGAGTTGTAAACAAATCCTTTAACTTTAAACAAATCCCTGGGCCGCATGGCCGTATCCCGACTAATTCCAACAAAACACCGGTTTACTTATAGAAATGTTGAAAATTACTGTGAGAGAAGCCACTACAATGCGTTGTTGTTAACAGTCGACTGTTGTCAAGAGGATCAAAACGTTTCCATTGGAGTGGAGTAAATGATGCTATTGCTTTACGTTAAGAATATATTGTAACCGGCTTATTAAAATTGTTTATAGTCCAATCAACTTAGTTTAGGAATGTAGCCAGGTACGTAAGGAGGGGGAAATTGGTAGCTTGAGATGTGAAAATTTATCACATAAATCAAGCGCTTTCCAACGAGTGGCGAACGATTTCTGTGCGATGAAAACTGCGAAAGTTCCATTCCCCTAGCAACGGCTGGGTTGTACGTGAAAAACACTGAAATTGTGACACAAATTTTGCATCACGGAAATTTTTGGTTGACCCCCCAGAGCAAAGACATATCCATGTCAAAAGTACGTTACAGGCCTTCCGGATTTAAGCCGTTACAGATCCAGATCCTAAATTTAAAATTTGTTAATAAATGTCGAAAATCTTGGAAAATTACGAGAAAAACCCGGTTGGTTGAAAACGAAAGAAATTACCCCCAGAGGCCCCTCATCTGATCAGTCTACGGCTCCGTACCTCATAACTGTTTTGATGTGTTCCAAAAGAGCCCCATTTAAATGTTAGCACCGTATGTTGATTAAGAAAGAAATTTGGCTCAGAGGTTACAAGCTGATTAGAACCCCTCCATAAGTTGTAATTTTATTCTAGATGTCCCAAAGGCGGTTCATTTCAGGTTTCAGCAAGATGAGTGGATTATGAAACAAATTAGGCACAGAGCTGATAAAATTAGGCAAACAGCTGATCAGTACGCCAATGTGCACTGATATTGAATTCTAGATTCCATTTCAAATAGCAGAGCCGTGGGTTGTCATCAATTGATATGTGTACGTAGATATTGGCACATACAGAGGGAAAATTAATGCCAGTAATTCATACATCTAAACTTTACTAGTCCCCCCCGATCTAAGTTTAACGACATTCAAGTAGGTCCAACAAAATTTATCAGATAACTAGCCAACCCGGCGGACTTTGTCCCACCTAACGTATTATTCAACAACATGATTCAACTAATCCTAGGTTCAGAAAATCCTCGCGAAATTATGTTGAATACGAGATTTTACAGGAAGACCGACCTTCGGTCGGTATAGGGTCGGTGTCGCTAAGCGAGTTATTAAATGAGTTCATGTTCAAATCTTTATATATAATTCCGAACGGTCTTTGAAATTGTGAAGAACTTCGTGGTCCGATTTTAGTGTTAGACTGCTCATTCGAATCAGCACGGCCCCATGTTTGTTGCAAAAGTGTCGCCGTTCGTCTCTATACCCACCTTGATCGTGTTCTAGGCGGTCCTTCTCAACGAGAGTTGTTTATCAGGTTGTGGCGGTAACAACAGTTGCCATCAATTCACGGTAAGTAAGAAACGTAGTGTAGTTACTAACATCTACGAAGAAATTGAAATTGAAGAACTTAGCGGACTTTTGAAGAACTTAGCGGACTTTATATATAATTCCGAACGGTCTTTATATTCTGTTCGGAATTATATATAAAGATAGGGAGACTCTCTGGGACATTAAGACGAGTGAAGTGATGGGGTCTTTTCTGATCAGCTGAGTGAGCTAAATCCTTTCCTGTTCACTGAAGGAAGTTGAAATTTGATATGGAGACACTCTCTGGGACATGAAGAGACGAATGAAGTGATGAGGTCTTTTCTGATCAGTTGAGTGAGCTAAATTCTTTCCTGTTCACTGTAGGAAGTTGAAATTTGATAGGGAGACTCTTTGTTTATTAGGCTGTGGCAGTAACAACAGTTGCCACGGTAAGTAAGAAACGTATTTTAGTTACTAACATCTAGGAGAGTTATTTCTGAACGATCTTTGAAATTGTGAAGAACTTCGCGGACCGATTTCAGTGTTAGACGGCCCCAAGTGCCGCCGTTCGTCTCTGTGCTTATCTTGATCGTGTTCTAGGTGGTCCGATTTGTTTTTGGCTTGACGCCGAGAAAAGAAACACGATTCAACTAATTTTTTAGTCTCATAGTGGCGAGGACCACCTCAACTGGTGATATTTATTTTATTACATTACTTACATTTTGATCGGTATTTCCTCTTTTTTAATCATTTAGTAACATCGCCTTAGCTTTGCACCAGGTCACATAACGCCTCAAATATGTAGGACTTATATCGTTACTATAATGTGCTTAGTTCCTGTTAGGTACTACTGTTATACGGACTAGATTAGGGCTTTCCAAGCCCTAACAAGCCTCTAGTTATATATAAATCAAATGGAGACTCGAAAAATTGCCAAGACGAGGTGAGGGCTTCAAGGGGAGACCCTCAAAAAGAGGAGACAAAGATGGTAAGGGATGGTGGAGAGGTAGGGGGCACCCAGCACGACTGCAGGTGGCAGCAGTTAGTCGATGCAGCGGCATGGTGACGTGACAAGTGAGTCCAACTTTAATACCTACTCACCTTTCATACTTTTCAAAGGCAATTGAACCTACGATACATAATAGACCATGGACCGAACCATGGGCTCTACATACCTTGATTTATACCTAATTGGAACGTGGAGCGAACCACGTATTTATATCATATTTTACTGTGTAACGACTTATTTATGCTCAACTAGAGGCCTGTTAGGGCTTGGAAAGCCCTAATCTAGCCTAACAGAATTTAATCATTTCCATTCGGCCAAGGACGTGCTCTTCGATGATCGATTCATTCGCCAAATATCTACGAAATAACCACTCCCATGAATTACTTGCAACGCACTTCTTACTTACCGTGGATTGATGGCAACTGTTGTTACCGCTACAGCCTAATAAACAACGCTCGTTGATAAGGACCGCCTAGAACACGATCAAGGGGGGTATAGAGACGAACGGCGACACTTTTGCAACAAACATGGGGCCGTGCTGATTCGAATGAGCAGTCTAACACTAAAATCGGACCACGAAGTTCTTCACAATTTCAAAGACCGTTCGGAATTATATATAAAGATTTTACCGTGGAACGGACCACGTATAATACATATTTTACTGTGGAAGGAACCACCTATCTCATATAATATTGACGAACCACGGTCAACATCATATTTGACCGTGGCCATAGACCACGTAAGTCCTAGGAAAGGGGATGATGAGGAGGGTCATGAAGGGAATAATATTTTTACAAAAATTATATTGGATCGACCCAATAATCCAAATATTTAAAGTAGGTATAACAATATAATATCAAAATGGTTGTGAATATGGAAAGGTCAGTTCTTCGCTTCCCACATGTAAGTACATAAAGCCTACACAATACTCTCATGATGAGATTAATTAATATCTACGAAATAAGGATTTTCGACAGTCGGTATTTGCATGCGGTTATATGCCATCATGAACCAAGGTCGGTAGAAATCGGAAGGTCTACGGTTCTGCAGGTGTGAAGTGATAACTAAACAAGTGCGGAGAGCCTTCAATCCTGTAAATTGCGCAGTTGATGATCGGCTTCCTTCCTGCCAGCTAAAAACAGCGGTGATAAAAATTCCTGCAGAATTTCACTGCACACTCCTCTCCAGCGGTTGAGGTGGGGTAAGCCTTGAGTTTGGCTGGATGCCAGGTACCAGCATCTTTGCCACTTCAACCCTGGAGTTCCACGAGGGCTGACAGAAATGACGGTAAAAGGACCTTCATATTTGTGAAAACACACACACACACACACACACACACGCACACACACACACGCATATATATATAAATTAAAGGTAATGAAATTTTACGGAAATAAAGAGGAAAAGGTTTTTGATATTTCGAATTAGTTTTTGTCAAAATTAGACTAAGGATGAATAACCATAGAGCTTCCTTGAGTCAGTCCCAGCAACAACAGATAAAGCTGCATGGAAGAACACACGGTCAAGCAGTCACCGTCAACGAATGCTACGGTGTTAAGGTGTTGAAGAAGATGCCTGAAAAAACGAACGACCGGCTACTTCAACATTCCGAACGGGCCCATAGGTGGGTACTGGGGTCAAATCAGCCTCCTGGACTCAACCTCAATGAATGAGTAAATCCAATATAACAACCTTGAAACGTTGGAACAAGCTCGGTTCCAGGGAATATTAAAAAGAAAAAAAATAATCTTTCTTCTTCTAATTTTGACAAAAACTAATTAGAAATATCAACAACCTTTTCCTCTTTATTTCTGTAAAATTTCGTTAACTTTAATTAGTATTCAGGGTGTCTCGATTTAAGTAGGTAAGAGTTCAGGGATCTATTCTACAAGTAATTTGCAACAAAAAGTGCCTTATAAAATTTTTCTTTTAGAGGCTTCGTTTCCGAGTTATTTCTTTTTTAAAATTTTTTTCGTGTTTTCGACCTTACATCACAAAAACAGATCTAACTCCCTTATTTTTCGGGTTTTCTCAAATCTAAGGATACCGTTGGAACGAGTGTTAAATTTTCTATCTTTCTAATGTAAATTCCAATTTTTTTATTAGTTCTAATTAGTGAAAAAAATGGCCAAAATTTAACAGTTGAAAAAAAATGTAAAATTTGTCGATTTTTCTTCGTTTTTCTGCTCCTCAGTGTGGAAATTTTTCAGCAAGCGCTCTTCGGGAAAAACTTTCTTAACTTGTCAGCTTTCCAACGGTATACTAAAAAAAAAATTTTTTTTATAGGGAAGTTTTGGGAGATAATAGCGTTTGAATGACAAAAAACGTGATTTTGTCAGTCAAAATCGAAGTCTCATATTTTTTTTAATTTAAGTATTTTATTTTATTATTATCTTTTTATTTCATTATGAACAGCTGTATTCGACGATAATAAACCAAAAAAATAATAGTGGCTCTACCTAACTCATCTTCCACCTGCCTCATCTACTTAAGCAAAATTAGATAATTATCGGAGGGGCAGGCGGAAAAATACGATAATACGATCGGCTACCTCAGTCAATCGTGCTTCAAAATTATTCCTCGGATACTTATCTTTCATTTGAGTAGTTACCTAATAATACAGAGTGGGTTAGCAATGAAAATGCTGTTGTGTATCAGAGATCGCTCGTGTTATAAAAATAATAATAATAATAATTACTTCTTTAAAAAAAAAAAAAAAAAAAAAAAACGTCGATTTTGACCGAGAAAATCACGTTTTTTGTCATTCAAACGCTATTTTCTCCAAAACTTCCGTATAAAAAAAAATTTTTTTTTTTTGTAAACCGTTGGAAAGCTGACAGGTTGAGAAAGTTTTCCCCGGAAAGCGCTTGTAGAAAAACTTCCATACTGAGGAGCAGAAAAACGAAGAAAAATCGACAATTTTTTCATTTTTTTCAAATGTTGAACTTTGGCCATTTTTTTCACTAACTAGAACTAATAAAAAAAAAAAATGAAATTTACATCAGAATGATAGGAAATTTAACGCTCTTTTCGACGGTATCCTTAGATTTGAGAAAACTCGACAAATTGGGGAGTTAGAGCTGTTTTATGATGTAAGGTTGAAAACTCGAAAAAAATCTTAAAAAATAAATAACTCGGAAACGAAGCCTTTAAAAGAAAAGGTCTACAAGGCACTTTTTGTTGCAAATTACTTGTAAAATCGATTCCTGAAGTCTTATCTACTTAAGTCGAGACACCCTGTATAGTGCAGTAGCAGTGCCCACAATCAAGTGCATATATATAAATATATATGAAAAAGAGAAAACTTCAGGAGTCGTTTCAGAGTGCCTCAAAACGATTTTCTATGAAAATTCGCTAAAAATACTAAATGATGTTTGGGTGTTGCGGCATACGATTAGTCGGTATAACAAAATAAATTTCCTCTCAAAAATCTTTCTCCGCATTCCAGCCGGGTTCCCTCCGCATAATTTATCGCTTCTTACGCAAATATGGTGCGTACGACCTCCAAATAACGCGATCCCCACTACACACAGCGAAGTAGGTGTACGATAAAAAAGGTGGCGTTGCCTCCCCGAACTGGACCCCCGAAAATAAACAAGAAAAAATCTCAAGAAGGGGCCTATGAAAAGAGAGTCGCTCAGGAGAACGACACCACTGTAGGCCTACCACTCTCGGACGCTGCACCCCCTCTCGTAGCCCTTTCGTGTACCTTGTAAATCCTTAGGTTGGTCACCTTGGGGCTGGGAGTTCCCGATCAGATGAATGCCAGTAGGCTCAAGTACCAGATACGTTTACTATAAAATCGTAAGTACCTATTGGTAAATACTTTCTTATGTATTAGCTATGATATCAATTTTCATACGTGGACTTTCATTATTATTGCCTCCGCAGAGATCTCTATTTTGAGTTGGTCTACTACGTTTGAGATAATTAAGAGGATGGAACATATTATTACATTTAAATACCGACAAGATAATCGTCATCCAAAATGATAATTTTGCATAATTTATTCGCGTGTCTGAGAGTAATCTCGAAAACCACCAACCAACCACCATCCACCATCCATCAACTGCGATGGAATTTTTCATGAGATTTTAAAAGACAATTAGGATCAAATCCTTGATGCTGCTCTGTTTGCGAAAGTGGAACTTAGGCAGAATTAAATGTTTTTCCTCCATTCGTTCACTACTAATGTCATTCGATTTTTTTGCAAATTTCTTTGAGGCGACCTGAATGCTCTGTAATTATTTATGGAGATTGAAAACTACTTGTATAGGTGTTATTTTTCAAGTATTCGTTCATTCAATAACAGACGATCATGTTTTTACAGTCTAAACCTAATGAGTTACCTATAAATGAAATAATTCACTTACTGAAGGGAAAACATAAGTAGGTATAACTCCAATTTGATATAAACACAAAGTCAGGAGAACCGTACAAAATGTAGGCTTCATCAGCTAACAGGATATTGAAACTTTAAGGTGTATCCTGGTTACATCTTAGATGATTCCCTTTTAGGATCAATCCAACATCCAACCAGATGCAAAAAAGTGGAATCCACGCAAGAACTACCACGGATTGTGGGGGTAGTTTTTGTGGGAAAGTTCCTTATGAATATCATCGTACTCTGACCCGTGGTAGGAATTTAGCGTGTGCAAACACGCGTATAAAGCTGAAAACTGTGATACAATAATTGCTCAAATTCAAGTGAGAATTTGACTTCGTTAATTGAATAGTGAATGGTACATTTCGTCGAAGTCGGTTTAATGGAGTGCATAGGGCAGGTTGTTCTGTCGGTTTTAGCGAATTTTTGAAGAAAATTAAGATATTGCTCTCGCCTCAAAATTTGTAGAATGTGAATTTTTGAAAACATTTTATGCAGAAATCCGTTTCAGGCTATTCTGAATCATATTCTGAAGTTGAACGCATTTTTTAAATGTATTTATGTCTGTATGTATGTATGTATGTATGTGTTATTCCAGACGATAACTGTTCGTAGAATTGTGCTAGAAACTTCAAACAAATTTTAAAATGTTAAGGACACAAAACGAAAGTTCAAGTTCGTTGGCCAGCATGATCGGATTACATCTTCGGGTTGAAATTTTCAAAAATGTAGTCAAAAATTTAGCCTGTTTTTTGCGATTTGTTGTGCGAAATAATTTTTTCAGCATACTAACATGTGGTATATTCGGAATCAGCGTAAAATTTCCTATAAGAATATGCATCAAGTTTTCAAAAATTTCAAAGTTGAAAAATCAGTCAAAAATCTAAATAATGCCGTTCGCTAGTTGTAAAAATCGGTAATATTTGCATGAAACATTGTCCAAATTCAGATTTAACTACTCTTATAGAAATATCCCTGTATAACCAATCCTAGAACTATGCTGTAGAACTATGCTGTTTAAAACGTAGGTAGTAGGTGCTTGTTAAAAAAAAAAAAAAAAAAAAAAAAGTAATCACAACTGATGAGTTTACTGTGTGAAATCCATGTTTGTCTATCAAAATCATAAACTAAAATGTCTCTACACGATCCATAGCGACTGGAATGTCGAAGATATCTTCAAAAATTCGCTCATGGGGTCATGCTGCATGACTGGCCTTTTTTCTGTCTCCACGGCTTAGTTTAATTTATGAGAAAACAGGAGTCCCCCGATAGCTTGGCAGATGCGTTGCTACTTGGCCTTGGGGAACTCGGACGAGGTCTCGAATTTTCTCAACTATCTTCATCACTCGTCTATTTTATATGAAATGTTCTATATCAGTGAATAAGAACATTATTATGATATGCTTTTATTCAAAGAACGATAAAATTGATGTCGAAACTGCCGCACCCTCAACCTCCAACAAATATTCATGTTGAATATTTTTGGATGTTATATAACTCTCGAACGCACTAACGAATTTAACTCCAGCGGCTCACGCATCGCGTCCGCCCATCCGCCGTCCACAATTTCTAACGGTTATCCAAACCCACCGCCTTCTGTATTCACTCTGATCTCCCTACCCCCTTTTCATTCTGTAATTATATTCATCGTTATTATAAATTATATTGAAATCACAATATATCCATATACATTTAAAGTACCTCAGGGCCGCCACATCTCCAAGTCGGGCCCTGGACCAGATTCTGGCCACGGGCCCCCCCCCCCCCCCCCCCCCCCCCCCCCCCCCCCCCCCCCCCCCTCCCCCCTTTTGTCGCGCCACTTTTACTAGAGATGGCTAAGATAGTTATTTAAAAAAAAACTATTAAACCTTCTCTGACCAAACGAAAAATCATCCATACTTCTTACCAAGGTTCAGTGTTCGAATAAGAATACTTGAGGGGCTGAACACTTACTACTACACTACGTTTTATTCAACATTTAATCAAAAGTAAAGTGTAACTTAAGAATTGAAAATTCAAGTATTCATACTCTAGTAATTACCAACCAATTACAAAACCATAAAAATGCCATAAATTACCTTGAAACAAAAATTCTATATCCAATCAGTCATAGGATTCTTATTTTAACTACTTTAAATACAATTGTTTGTGAATAGAGGGCGTATTCAGAGAAGTTCAAATTTACTCATTCCTCAATTAGACGATTGTGGCAGAAATTATGATTGACTAAATTTCATATAATCATTAATTAGCACATACAATTAACTTTATTTTAAAGTTATGGACGGATTAAAAAGGAAAGTCTCTGTATATAAGATGGCTGAAGGAATTAATTTAAACAATGATTATGTTTGAAAGAATACATTTATTAAATTTGGAAAAAAAATGAAAATCTACAAAATATAATTGTTTTATTACAGTTTATCTACTTGTAATGAAGCTATGCAGTAAAGAATTAGATTTATAACAACAAAAGATACAAGAATTATTTAGTGAAAAACTATCAAAAATATGAATTAGTAAAATGAGAAATTTGTTTTGTTGAGTTACAATAGCATTCTGTAATTGTAATTATAATTGTGGAATACTTTTCAAATATAGAAAACTGTTATAGGCTATAATTTCATGTTTTATAAAATGAAACATTTTAAAACTAATAAAGTGAAGAGAAGAAAAGTCTATTTGCATTTGAAAAATACAAGACAAAACACTTGAAACTTTCGTGCCTTTTTAAGTGAAAATTATTTAATAACCTTAGAAAAGTGAAGTTTGGATGCTAACTTGTGCTCAATGCTGAGAATGGAAAGGGAATTCAACCTTTCTTGGCCCATGGATGCTCTCTCCCAAGTCTTCAGTCGAGTGCCTACTGGTAAAGACGGTAAAGGGTAAAGAGTAATATTTTGGGCCATCGCAATCATCGCAACTGTTTAAGAGAAACAGTCTGGTGTAGTAAATCAAATATAATCTGATCAGGGCCCGTCAAGTGTAATACACTCTGTTTTATGTAGGCCTAAAAATTCTAAAATACTTTATTTACTAAATACAGGACCGGACCACATGTTGCCCGGGGCAACAGTACCCACTCCCCCCCCCCCCCCCCCCCCCCCCCCATGTGGCGGCCCTGACACACCTCAAAAGAATTAAGGGATCACTTTTCCTTGTCGACGTCAAAGACCCGAGATGAATCGAACAAAGTTCACATTGTACCTCATGATTAGGTACCTAGTGGAGATGGGATGCACCCTGTTCTCCTTGTGTTATCTCAAACACTAAGAAAGACCAGCGATATCAAGCTCCGACTCGATCCAAAGCCGATTGAAATCTTGGCATTTTTCTCAAATAGAAACCCACTCCCTTCGAATTTTTCCACAATTTTTTGAGATATCGAAGTGAAACTTGGAGAGCATTTATGGGGTGCCTTGTACTAAGTTTTAAGCAAGGAAAACAATCCCTTAATAATTTTTGAGGTGTGTATAAACCAGAATGGCTTAGACCGCCTTATGTACCGAATTCAGTACCGTTTTTTCGCTGACCACGTGCCTACCTCTATCTCCCAGGCTTGCCGATTTTCCCTTACTTGCTGATTTTGGTTTATTATTTCCAATAATAAGCCTATGTGATCGTGTAGCAAAAAATTTTTATAACCCCCCTCCCCCCCCCCCTCAAACTTTGTCACTTTACGTTTCAAGGTGCGTAGAATCCAAATTTGAAATGTCCGTCCGTCGTTCGCCGTCCGGGCCATAAAAGGCCTAAGAATTGACTTAAAAAACCCGTTCTTTCGCACATAGACTCCATTTGGGGTCTAGTTGGTCCTAACGTTTAACCATCCCGATCGCTTTACTCGCATAGATGCTATGGGCCGAAAACGGGCGAAAAAGCGTCTTTTTTCGACGCGCGCACGCCTGGCACGCTTGGCGGGGGTCACGGTGGGTGGAGCGGGGGGGTGAGCGAGGGGGTGGGGGGGGGTGGAGTGAGAGGAGGCGCCGGCGCCGCGGCTTGTGGTGGGTACGGCGCCGGCGTTCCTTCGAGGCATGAATGTTTTTTTCAAGGTCATATTTGTGTGTAAATACCAAAGCTTTTCCTGCGCATATTTAATAACATATCCTCTCGACTTTTCGTACGTACTTAGATAAAGATATTATTAAGGCAATAACTATTTGAATAGATAGGAGCTCAAATCGAGAAATATAAACATGCGTATAGGTTGTGGCAACTCGAAATAGGACACGCCGAGGAGTCTGGACGGGCCTTATGACGTACGCTAGCCAACTAAAACTACGATCATACTCAATTGAAAAAATAATAAACCTTTGTGAAATAATTTGCAGCGTTTTTTTTTTTTTTTTTTTTTTTTTCTTTAACAAACAACCACCACATCTAACGATCTTACTCTCTCAACTCCAGAAGAGACTTGAGAGAAGTTACGTAATCAACCTTAATGCCGTTTTCAGAGAACTCCTTAATAATATATATATATATATACATATATATATATATATATACATAATTATATATATACATATATATATATATATATATATATATATATATATATATATATATATATATATATATATATATATATATATATATATATATATATATATTTTTTTTTTTTTTTTTTTCAAATAATAAGTTCATCTATTTAAAGTAGCTGTACGAATATGTACTTAATTAAATATAATTCTGCAATAATTACAGCAGTCGATAGCTATGAAAGTAACGTAATAATCTTTAGTATTCAAAACCGCAATCTCCAGGTAATCAATCAAACATACGGAGCCGCAAGGGCGACTAATAACTTCGCGTGCAGTATAATGATTATGCAATCAAGTAGGTCATTGAGTTGATCTCACGACAGTAGCATAACATAAAACTTGTGCTGTGGGGTGAGTTGAAATTTTCATATAAACAAAATAATATTCATCTCTTCTGTTAGCTCTTATTAAATAAATCGTGAGAAAAAATAAATTAGTATTATTGATGGCTCATAACAGATTTTGTGATTTGAGATACATACCTTTTTATCTTATTATCTGTTACTAGTGTTTAATATACATATTATTATTATTCCCTAATGATCACCAAACCACTTCTCGACTCATTTTCTAAATCTATTTATATCCCGAACCGCTCTAATTTAGAGTGGCAACAACTTATATAAGTTTGCGTTTTTAAAATCATAGCACATTATTTGTCCGAGGTTGTTTTGCGGAATGGAATCTCAACGAGTTATTTTTGTAGAGTTCTTATAAAGCCTTTATCTACAAATTTCATGTTGTCATTATTGATATCCTTATCCACCTTTATAATCATTATTTTATTGATTACCTTTTCAATTATTAATTTTCCGAATTCTACAAATAATTTATCTGTTGGATATTGCATATTTTTATTCATGATTATCTTTATTAATACTTTTTGTGTTATGAAAACTGATTTCAATAGAGTTACACTACACCAGCCCCAACCCATTACTCCACACGTCAATACAGACTGAATTAGGGAATAGTACAACATCTTACGAACTTCTAAGTTCAATATAGTTCCTAATTTTTCTGCAAATAACAATAAATTTAAGTAATCTGCTAATTAGATTCATTGAATATAAATCCCATTTCAAACATTGGTCGATTTCAACGCCTAAGTAGGATGTAGAGGATGTTTTATTTCAGGGCAAGAACATGAGCGCTGCCGACTGTCGTACCCGTTCGTCAACACTTTAAACCATCAATTGGAACAATATTGGAACAACAATAATTAAACACACCTATTATTTCGTAGGTCTGGAATAATATTCTATACTTTATCTTCACTAATGCGAGAAAAGTATGTGAATTTCTGAGTCTGCAACTGGGGAATACCGTTTTATCCTCGATAGTGTGGAATGCTGTTTTTCGAATTTTGTCGAGTTTTTAGATGTTGAATTCTTGTAGGAAGTTTATTTAAGACATTACAAAGTGTAAATAGTATAGAAGGTTCTTAACAACGTATTGGGGAGCCAATAATGAACCTTGACAATCGAGTAAAAAAAAGTCCAGTCATGCAGCATGACCCCATGAGCGAATTTTTGAAGAAATCTTCGATTATTTCAATTTTGACTGATTTTTCAACTTTGAAATTTTTGAAAACTTGATACATATTCTTATAGGAAAGTTCCCGCTGATTCCGAATATACCACATATATCAATAGAGTAGGGTTTCCATGTATGCTGAAAAAAGTATTTCACACAAAAAATCGCAAAAAACAGGCTATTTTGAAATTTTTGACTACATTTTTGAAAATTTCAACCCCGAAGATGTAATCCGATCATGCTGGCCAACGAACTTGAACTTTCGTTTTGTGTCCTTAACATTTTAAAATTTGTTTGAAGTTTCGAGCACAATTCTACGGACAGTTATCGTCTGGAATGACACATACATACATACATACATACATACATATATACATACATACATACATTAAAAAATGCGTTAAACTTCAGAATATGATTCAGAATAGCCTGAAACGGATTTCTGCATAAAAATTTTTCAAAAAGTCCAGTCATGCAGCATGAACCCATGAGCGAATTTTTGAAGAGTAAACTCATCAGTTGTGATTACATACTACCTACGTTTTAAACAGCATGGTTCTAGGATTGGTTATACAGGGATACTTCCATAAGAGTAGTTCAATCTGAATTTGGACAATGTTTCATGCAAATATTACGATTTTTACAACCAGCGACGGCATTATTTCGGTTTTGACTAAACTTTGAAATTTTTGAAAACTTGATACATATTCTTATAGAAAATTTTACGCTGATTCCGAATATACCACATGTTAGTATGCTGAAAAATATATTTCGCACAACAAATCGCAAAAAACAGGCTATTTTGAAATTTTTGACTACATTTTTGAAAATTTCAACCCGAAGATGTAATCCGATCATGCTGGCCAACGAACTTGAACTTTCGTTTTGTGTCCTTAACATTTTAAAATTTGTTTGAAGTTTCTAGCACAATTCTACGGACAGTTATCGTCTGGAATGACACATACATACATACATACATACATACATACATACATACATACATACATACATACATACATACATACATACATACATACATATATACATACATACATACATTAAAAAAAATGCGTTAAACTTCAGAATATGATTCAGAATAGCCTGAAACGGATTTCTGCATAAAATGTTTTCAAAAAATCACATTCTACAAATTTTGAGGCGAGAGCAATAGCTTAATTTTCTTCAAAAATTCGCTAACAATGATTCCCCCCCCCCCCCCCCCCCCCCCCAACCAAAAATTTATTTATACATTTGGTTTGAAGATTCCGGAAACAAATTGAAAAATAATATAAAAAAAATAAATAAAAATCCAATTGAACTTCTTCGGGAGCTCTATTTCAAAGTTACTGAACCATTTAGTTTTTTCCAAAAAATGAACCCAAACAATTTTGAGTTCATTCCATTTGTCGACTCATGAATACTTTTATAATTAATTCAGAGGTTTCGTGTCGAAACCTCCAAAACGTTAAAAGAAGGTTCTCGAGCTGTTGGGCTCCTACCTTTTGAGAAAAAGGTTGAATACCAACGTTTGGTTTCCATCGTAAGGGAAGGGAGTCTTATATAAGGCTCAGCGGAGGAGTAACTTTATCTTAGTACCTGCGGTTGTTGTGGAGTTCCAGCTGAGGGAAGAAACTCGACGTTGATTTCTGTTGTCGCCGCCTCTCTTGTTGGAGCGGTATGTGCAGCCGATATTTCTAGATCTTACCAAATACAGGTAGGTGCCTACGGGGTCCGCATCAATCAAGGACATTTGCTTTACAATTCTCTCATTTCATGTTACCAGGGCTAAATGTTGGGGTAAATGTTTATTTACCAGGGGTAAATGTTGGGCTAAATATTGCAGTCAATATCGCAGATGCCTTATCAAAACGTCTGCCAAGTTGGGTGGGCAGTATAGTCTCCTCACACATCGTAACATGGACGTCAGTGGCGTAGATTAGGCATTTCTCATGGAGGGGCAACAATTAAGGATTTCGTTTTATTTAACAGTTTTCGTATATATTTCTAGTACTTGTTGAATATACGAAGACTGTATAATGAATTGTCAAATGTTCATATTAGTAAATTTCCAATGGTTTTAGCGAATTTTTGAAGAAAATTATTATTATCGCCTCAAAAATTTGAAGAATGTGAATTTTTGAAAAAATTTTATGCAGAAATCCGTTTCAGGCTATTCTGAATCATATTCTGAAGTTTAACGCATTTTTTTATGTATGTATGTATATATGTATGTATGTATATATGTATGTATGTATATATGTATATATGTATGTATGTATATATGTATATATGTATGTATGTGTCATTCCAGACGATAACTGTCCGTAGAATTCTGCTAGAAACTTCTAACAAATTTTAAAATGTTAAGGACACAAAACGAAAGTTCAAGTTCGTTGGCCAGCGTGATCGGATTACATCTTCGGGTTGAAATTTTCAAAAATGTAGTCAAAAATTTCAAAATACCCTGTGTTTTTTTTTTTTGCGATTCGTTGTGGTGCGAAATAATTTTTTCAGCATACTAACAAGTGGTATATTCGGAATCAGCGTAAAATTTCCTATAAGAATGTGTATCATGTTTTCAAAAAGTTCAAAGTTGAAAAATCAGTCAAAAATCTAAATAATGCCGTTCGCTAGTTGTAAAAATCGGTAATATTTGCGCGAAACATTGTCCAAATTCAGATTGAACTACTCTTATGGAAGTATTCCTGTATAAACAATCCTAGAACTATGCTGTTTAAAACGTAGTGTGCTTGTTAAAAAAAAAAAAAAAAAAAAAAAAAAAAAACTGTAATCACAACTGATGAGTTTACTCTGTGAAATATTCCGTCCTCCGATTCTCTCAGTCGCTCTCTTTAATGTTTTACGCTCAACTATTTTAGGAATTGATGTAGCTTTAATACTGACTGTGGCTTAGAAAAAAGTATGAGTACCTCCTAATTATTTTTAATAATTTGATTCCATATTTGTCTATCAAAATCATAAACTAAAATTTCCCTACACGATCAATAGCGACTGAAATGTCGAAGATTTCTTCAAAAATTCGCTCATGGGGTCATGCTGCATGACTGGACTTTTTGTAATGATTTGAAATCACGTGAGCTTTCATATTCACAAACCTACCTATGGATTATTAAAGCGTACCTAATACCATTTAGAAAAAAAATTTATCCAATCAACTAGTAATCAGAACGTTGAAAACTACGATAAATACAAATACCTACGGATGAACTGAGGAGCACTAGGCTTATATACCTATTATTAAACTAGACTTCCTGCCTGCGAAATCATATATTTAGGTATGTGGTCGCTTCTCTGCGTTACTTCAGCGCAAAAAAACAGTTTTCTGGACAATATCAAACAATTGTATTACGTAAGTATGCGGAATGAAAAACGGGGCAAGAAACCGAGAACGACAAACAACAAAATGTAAACAAAACAAACTCAAATCAGCAATATATTTGGTTAGAATAGAAATATTGCTACAATAGATTATTTTAATCTTTTCTATTAAACTATTTCAATCACCACAGAAGGCTTCTACTTATTGTTTTCTTTTTCTTTATTTCAACTGTGATTTAATTCGTAAATCTATATCTATAAAAGAGGATGTATGTATATATATATGTATGTATATATGTATGTATGTTGCCTATAGACTCCGAAACCGCTCGACAGATTGTAATGAAACTTTCAGGTATTATTAGGCATGATTCAAGGATTGTTCCTGTAAAGTTTGGTGCAAATCCGTTCAAAGGGCTCTGACCTAGAGGCATAAAAGGGTGCAGTGTCAGGTTTTAGAAATTTATTGTTTACAAAATTAACTACCCAAGCCAAGACCGAAGGCAGAGTGAGGAGGAGGAGGAGGAGGAGGGAGGGAGGAGGAGGAGTGAGGGAGGAGGAGGATGAGGAGGAGGGAGGAGGAGGAGTGAGGAGGAGGAGGAGGAGGAGGGAGGAGGATGAGGAGGAGGAGGAGGAGGAGGGAGGAGGAGGAGGAGGGAGGAGGATGAGGAGGAGAAGAAGGAGGGATGAGGAGGAGGAGGGAGGAGGGATTATGTCTATTTATTTACTTATTTTTTAATATGTTTTTCGGATTCTACGCATCATGAAACAAACAACGAATTCGGTATGTTGAAAAATGATTTTAATTAGTCGATTACTAAAGTTTATTATTGAAAAATGAACCAACATTTATCCAGCGAGAAATTTGGGCGCAGCAACGCGCGCGGGGGGAACGCTAGTGTTATAATAGAACAATATACCTACCAACAATCAGAAATTAATAAAAGAATACGAGAAAAATTCCCGTCATGCAGCATGACCCCATGAGCGAATTTTTGAAGAAATCTTCGACATTTCAGTCGCTATTGATCATGTAGAGAAATTTTAGTTTATGATTTTGATAGACAAACATGGAATCAAATTATTAAAAATAATTAGGAGGTACTCATACTTTTTTCTAAGCCACAGTCAGTATTAAAGCTAAATCAAGTCCTAAAACAGTTGAGCGTAAAACATTAAAGAGAGCGACCGAGAGAATCGGAGGACGGAATATTTCACAGAGTAAACTCATCAGTTGTGATTACTTTTAGCGAATTTTTGAAGAAAATTAAGCTATTGCTCTCGCCTCAAAATTTGTAGAATGTGAATTTTTGAAAAAAAATTATGCAGAAATCCGTTTCAGGCTATTCTGAATCATATTCTGAAGTTTTAACGCATTTTTTTATGTATGTATATATGTATATATGTATGTATATATGTATGTATGTATATATGTATGTATGTATGTGTCATTCCAGACGATAACTGTCCGTAGAATTGTGCTAGAAACTTCAAACAAATTTTAAAATGTTAAGGTCAAAAACGAAAGTTCAAGTTCGTTGGCCAGCATGATCGGATTACATCTTCGGGCTGAAATTTTCAAAAATGTAGTCAAACATTTCAAAATAGCCTGTTTTTTGCGATTTGTTGTGCGAAATAATTTTTTCAGCATACTAACATGTGGTATATTCGGAATCAGCGTAAAATTTCCTATAAGAATATGTATCAAGTTTTCAAAAATTTCAAAGTTGAAAAATCAGTCAAAAATCGAAATAATGCCGTTCGCTAGTTGTAAAAATCGGTAATATTTGCATGAAACATTGTCCAAATTCAGATTGAACTACTCTTATGGAAGTATCCCTGTATAACCAATATTAGAACCATGCTGTTTAAAACGTAGGTAGTAGGTGCTTTAAAAAAAAAAAATGTAATCACAACTGATGAATTTACTCTTGGCATGTGTTAATAATTTGATTCCATGTTTGTCTATCAAAATCATAAACTAAAATTTCTCAACACGATCAATAGCGACTGAAATGTGAAGATTTCTTCAAAATTCGCTCATGGGGTCATGCTGCATGACTGGACTTTTTTTTTTTTTTTTTTTTTTTTTTTTTTTTTTTTTTTTTTTTTTTTTTTTTCAAGCACCTACTAAGTACCTACGTTTTAAACAGCATGGTTCTAGGATTGGTTATACAGGGATACTTCCATAAGAGTAGTTCAATCTGAATTTGGACAATGTTTCATGCAAATAATACCGATTTCTACAACTAGCGAACGGCATTATTTCAATTTTTGACTGATTTTTTTAACTTTGAAATTTTTGAAAACTTGATACATATTCTTAGAGGAAATTCTACGCTGATTCCGAATTTACCACTTGTTAGTATGCTGAAAAAATTTTGCACAACAAATCGCAGAAAACAGGCTATCTTGAAATTTTTGACTACATTTTTGAAAATTTCAACCCGAAGATATAATCCGATCATGCTGGCCAACGAACTTGAACTTTCGTTTTGTGTCCTTAACATTTTAAAATTTGTTTGAAGTTTCTAGCACAATTCTACGGACAGTTATCGTCTGGAATGACACATACATACATAGGTATATACATACATACATACATTAAAAAAATGCGTTAAACTTCAGAATAGCCTGAAACGGATTTCTGCATACATTTTTTTCAAAAATTCACATTCTACAAATTTTGAGGCGAGAGCAATAGCTTAATTTTCTTCAAAAATTCGCTAAAAACGCACCAAATTGTTACACAAAGGGGAATTTTCCTGTTATCCGATTGCCAGCACCTCCAGCTCGGCCTCCAAATATCATACAAACGATTACACGACGATCGAGGTACGAAAATGAGTGGATTCTGAAGACGGATTGAAGTTAGGAAGGTAGAGGGAAAGGGGCCCCCCTCCGCATGCGATAGCGGTCGTAGCAACCCTTCAAATTCTGTATCAATTTGATACCGCGCCTATCCGAGGGTTAATAATTAACTAAAACACGCCAGGTGGTCGAAACGCAACTGTGTCCTGTATAATTATACAGGAATACAGAAAAGTAATATTATTCTCTGCAACCTTTCATGTTTTTCTCCGAGATAGAGTTTGCATTCGTGGTCTTGGGGGAAATTCATCGTGGACGGGAGGATCCATTTTTAGGACGTCCCTCTGAAGCTATGTATTATAGGCAAGGCTTCGTCAACAGAAGGACGCACATTGGAATTGTTACAAGGGGGTAGGGGGGACATCTCAAGCATGAGAAAAAATAAATATGCATACAAATCCGTTTCAGACCATTCTAAGTCCGAATCCGCGAAAAAAAACCACAGTCTGCGTGTGTGAGGATGTGAGTGTGACAAATTTTTTCAACGCTGCCCAGTAGTAGTAGTAGTAGTAGTAGTAATTCGTTTATTGTATAAAACCACAGTTTGATTATTACAATGAGTTCAGGTCTTAATATATAAAATAATATGCATCTCAATATAAATGCCTGAAATGTGCAAAGAAGAGGGGAAAAAATAAAATATATGCCTACGTTTAAATGGCAAGTGAGCGGCAATCGACCCACTTACTGGAGCTGACCAGCACTCCATAGAATCCTTGTGGAGGCACGTAAAAGCGTGTTATGATATAAAAGTAAATGGAGCCGGGGGCATGTTCAAGGGCGTACGCAGACTTTTTGCGCTACTGGGGCCACCGATAATTTTACGAGACCGCTGTAGGCAAAAAAAATCATGCAAAAAATGAGGGTAAATGCAAAGTTATAATTTATATAAAATCTAATGAATTGAGAACAACTTGAAAATTGTTATTACTGCAACATTAAACGCCTGGGGTATTCACAAAAAAGTTTCAACACTCATCAACAAATTGATTTTTCTTCTAGAGGACCAACTTTTTGTGTACATTCAATAGGCAAAGTCAGTCCGTAGAGACGGGCTTTTGACATGGCTGACCTCAACTATGTTTTCACCCATCTCAACGAGCTCAATGACCTTTCAATTGTACACGTTGTGCACGGCTGTGCGAGAAGAACGTTTAGCGCCAATTTCACTTGTGGGTAAAACCCCTTGGTCTCTTGTAGTACATCGATCAAATCCAATTCATTCAATTTTCTGTAGTAAGACCCTTTGTCATCCAAAATGTATGCCATAGCTCAGTCTCAGTTTCATAGAGGGTATCCAGACCAAATAACTTGCAAAAGTGGGTCAGTCGCTGGTTGAGTTCTTCCTTTGACGTTTCCAACATCTTCGATGGATGAAGTACCAATCCCCCAAAAGCTGTTACATTATCATCCTAAAATCGGTCTTGTAATGAACTTATTACTTAATCCAAATATGGGATGTACAGAGATTCTTTCCAATATCCTGCTGAGCTTGAAGTTGTTTGGTTGGAACAATGTTTGGTTGTTGACATTCAACTATTCTGGGCCGCCGGATTTCTTTCCCCACACGTTCGGCAAGAGAGTCAGAAGCCATGGGAATGTCCAAAATCAATGTTTCAGAGCTTTCACATTGCTCTTTGATAAGAGTCTGTAATGTGGCCACAAGATGTTTACATCCAAAATGGCGGAATACTTGGCGATGATTTCAAGACAAATTATAAATTGTGATTTTGTTGCAGTACAATAGAGTGGAAAAGCAACTTTTCTTGTTGCTGCATTGCCCTCTCTACATAGTGTTTCCAGGCCTTCAATAAGCGCCACGTATTGTTCTCTGAAAATCCTAATAGAAGATATTTCTGTGACCAACGAGTTTCACAAAATGCAGGGATTTTTGGCGCATATCTTCTACCTAGTGCCGAATCTCGAAAGAAATTGATTATTTCCTTGATAACTGAAATTGTGTTGCGAATATCAAGGACCTGATTGAGATCGTTAACGACTAAGTTTAATCTGTGGCTTGCGTAGTGGACAATAACTGCTTTTTTTAAATGCTCACGCATGATTGTCTGTACACCATTGATAGGTGCTCAATTCAAGAATTTAGGATAGGTAGGTACACAAATTATCTAAAGTAATAAAAGTATTGCAAGAAGAGTAGGTAGGAACTAACCCCAGTTGTTCATTTTAGAAGAAAATGCGTATTAATTTGTGTGACGAGATAATTGCGGAGTAGGTAGTCTACTGGGGCAATTGCCCCAGTTGCCCCACCCATGAGTACGCCCTTGGTGAGCGGCTTGATAAGTCAAAACATAACCTGGACTGAAATTACGTAAGTAAGGGTTAAAAAAAGAAACTTATGTGAGAAAGAACTCATGAGTACAATCTAGAAAAACATGAATGATAACTGTCATATGACTGATAATTAATTAGGTACTGATAGGCAGTAAGAAACGGTAGTCGTATAGGAAATTTGTTCAACTAATTATCCTGGAGTAGGTAAATGGTATACAAATACTGATATGCATTCAAATAGATACTGATATCTCGATGATTTCGTTATTCATTAAGGGAAAATGATGGGAGTAGAAGAGACCTGGTGACAAAATAAAAAGTCCAGTCATGCAGCATGACCCCATGAGCGAATTTTTGAAGAAATCTTCGACATTTCAGTCGCTATTGATCGTGTAGAGAAATTTTAGTTTATGATTTTGATAGGTAAACATGGAATCAAATTATTAAAATAATTAGGAGGTACTCATACTTTATTATTATTAAACTAATCTTGTAGATTTAAAGACAAATGTAGGTAAATATTCATAGATTTCGATGTCCAATGTGGTCAGTATTGAAGGCAGTTGAAATCTTAACAGTATCCTATCATTACATCATCAAATCTTGACATAAAATAAAATAACATACCGACGTCATATGAAAGAAACGTATTTCCACAGCCAATCGATGATGAGGCTTTATATTACGAGTGATATAAAGTCAGTTGCATTCGAATCTAGTATCCCACAGCGAGAAATTGACAGACAAACTGTAGTCTCTGTTTTGAACAAATATTACCGATTATTACAACTAGCGAACGGCCTTATGTCGATTTTTGACTGATTTTTCAACTTTGAAATTTTTGAAAACTTGATACATACTCTATGCAGCATGACCCCATGAGCAAATTTTTGAAGATCTAAATTTGGACAATGTTTCATGCAAATATTACCGATTTTTACGACTAGCGAACGGCATTATTTCGATTTTTGACTGATTTTTCAACTTTGAAATTTTTGAAATTTTTGAAAACTTGATAGATATTCTTATAGGAAATTTTACGCTGACTCCGATTATACCACATGTTAGTATGCTGAAAAAATTATTTCGCACAACAAATCGCAAAAAACAGGCTATTTTGAAATTTTTGACTACATTTTTGAAAATTTCAACCCGAAGATGTAATCCGATCATGCTGGCCAACGAACTTGAACTTTCGTTTTGTGTCCTTAACATTTTAAAATTTGTTTGAAGTTTCTAGCACAATTCTACGGACAGTTATCGTCTGGAATGACACATACATATATACATATATACATACATATATACATACATACATATACATAAAAAACATACATGAAAAAATGCGTTAAACTTCAGAATATGATTCAGAATAGCCTGAAACGGATTTCTGCATAAATGTTTTTCAAAAATTCACATTCTACAAATTTTGAGGCGAGAGCAATAGCTTTATTTTCTTCAAAAATTCGCTAATAAAACACCTTCATAGCTTTCTGCTTATCGTCTTGAAAATCGATTCAATTCGATAACCGATCACCATCATCTACCAGATTTCAGCCCACAATATAGCACGCGACCAAATGCCTTCGGTAAGGTTTCAACATTGGGCAACGAGTTCCACTATCCGCTTTACAGGCAGATACCATATTACACGGATATGTCTTTGATTGGGGATTCGGATTTCGTAACGGTTGTCCTCGAGAGTTGTAAACAAATCCTTTAACTTTAAACTAATCCCTGGGCCGCATCCTGACTAATTCCAACAAAACAACGGTTTACTTATAGAAATGTTGAAAATAACTGTGGAGAGAAGCCACTACAATGAGTTGTTGTTAACAGTCGACTGTTGTCAAGAGGATGAAAATGTTTCCTTTGGAGTGGAGTAAATGATGCTATTGCTTTACGTTAAGAATATTGTAACCGGCTTATTAAAATTGTTTACAGTCCAATCAACTTAGTTTAGGAATGTAGCCAGGTACGTAAGGAGGGGGAAATTGGTACCTTGAGATGTGAACATTTATCACATAAATCAAGAGCTTTGAAAATTTAGTGCTTCTGTGCGATGAAAACTACGGTAGTTCCATTCCCCTCGCAACGGATTGGTTGAACGTGAACATCATTAGAAATTGTGACATGTTTTTTTGCGTCACGAAAATTTTTGGTTGACCCCCCAGAGCAAAGACATATCCATGTCAAAATAATTGTGCAATTTATCATGGATTGAAGGAAGAAAACGCTTTACATTTTGGGGGTTCATCCAAATTGAAAAGTTCTTAAGAAACCCAGTGTTAAGAGACCTTTTATGAGTTCGGAAAATCAGTTGTTATTCAGTCACCTAGACGCTGCCCAGTCCACAATATTCTCAACCGATTTCCGTGACTCTTTCATTTTTCGATCCCAATTTTAGTCTAGTCGTGCATCAAACCTTGGAAGTTTCGGATTTGCTGTCGTTGTGGGGAGGGGGGGGGGGGGTGGACGCCTGGAGGGGGTAATTATCGATTCTTTAAAGAGCTGCCCAAGCTTCAAATCTCTACCGATTTTTGTGATTCTTATTTTTTTCTATCTCGAATTCGATATATATAGTTTTGGGTTGCATATCAGGGGTATCAAATTTCATCATGAGTGGCGGTGAATGGAGGGGTTAATACAGATAAATGTTTTAACTAATATCGTCAGATTTCCACGATTCTTTAATCGAATTTTTGTAGAAAATGAAGCTATTGCAATGGCTCGGAAGATTTTAAAATCAAAATTTTTGAAAATTTTCTTCATTCAAATCCGTTTTGATGCATTCTGAAACGATTCCTGAAGTTTAACGCTTTTTCATATGCATATATATAACTCGGCGCTTCGCGCCTCGCCGGATATTTTCTCTTTTCTACTGCGTAGAAAACGAGGATAATTTGCTATGCAATTCTTAGCCTGAAAAAATTTGTATATAAAAAAAATGTTCAAAACCTGGCTGGGATTCGAACCCACGATGCGAAAAAAATTGATTAAAAAAAATTTTCAAGCCTGGCTGGGATTCGAACCCACGAACTCGCGCTTCGCGTCACAGACAATAGCAACGGTTGTACGTGAAAATCATCTTTAATTTCATCCCGGACGTTAGTTACATAAAAAATTATTGGGGGTCGGCCTAAGAATTGCATAGCAATTATTATATATATATATATATATATATAATTCAATTCAATGAAGTGGCTCTACAAGAGCATGTATAATTAACACAAATTTTAGAAAAAACAAAAAGATACACCACAAACTATTTTTTATATTTCGGCTTTAGTTGCCTTTTTCAAAATATGAAGAACTAGAATTATTCTAGTTCTTCATATTTTGAAAAAGGCAACTAAAGCCGAAATATAAAAAATAGTTTGTGGTGTAACTTTTTGTTTTTTCTAAAATTTGTGTTAATTATATACCTATTTATATATTGTATTTATATATTTGTCCTTCCAGACGATAACGCTCCTTAGGATCGAGATAAAAATTCTGTTCTTCCTCCAAAAAATCAGACTTTCCAAACAAAAGAACGAGTTCGTTGGCCAGCATTTTTTGAATACAATAAATTGGTCAAATGTTGAAAAAAAGCTGAAACAATCACTAAATTAGGAAAAAACGGCTAAAAATCGTCGAATCTATATTTCTTTAGCACAATATAGCTCAACTAAAGTTTATTAACAATAAAATAGAAAATTAAAAAAATTAAAAAATAAAATTTTAAAAGATTAAAAAATCTATGTGCAAAATTATGCTGAAAACGGTACTTAAATTTCATTAAAACATGCTAAAAAAATCTATAAATGCTCCAAAAAAGTTAAAAATCCAAAATCTCTTTTTGAATCGCAGAATACTATTCAGAACGAGTTTTTTGTCATTAAATTGGTAGTTAGCAATTTCTTTTCCCTCAAAGTCCTTCTTTTTCAAAACAATGTAACATAATATAGCATGATGATTTACGCAAATTCGCTCATACGATCATGCTGCATGACTGCATCTTTTTTGTTCTCCTAGGAGTTTTGTCTAGTTTTGGAAGGTATATCAAGAGTTTCCAATTTCATTATGGAAGGTGGTGAATGGAGGGGGTAATTGTAATAAATCATAATGTTTTTACTAATCTCGTTAGATTTCGTTATTGATAATTTTCATGTTCAATTATGAATTTGGTCTAGTTTTGGAAAATATGTCGGGAGTTTCAAATTTCATGCTGGATGTTTCATGACGGAAATTTGCTGTCGGTAATGGGAGTTAGGGTTGTTCCGATAAGTCACGATATTATTGTTTTTTCTCTTATTTAACCTCTCACCTAAATTATATACAATCCATTATCCGTCCCTGTAATGCATGCATTAGGTACTTACTAATGTGTTTCTGATAAAAAGTTGACAGCGCCTTCCTGTCAATACGTGGGATGTAGTATACGTGGATATATACGTGGGATGTAGGATAGATACGTGGTATTCGTGGGATGTAGGTATTGACATGCTGGGATATATTCATCCTGAGTCCGTAGGAAAAATCCCGTTGGAATCCGACGCGTGTAGGGGATGTTATTTGCTTCGCTCGGTCGTTGTTTTTCAAGAGGTTCCTATACATAATTGAGGTTACATACGTTTCGAAGGAATAGGAAGAGCGGTAGCTCGAAAATGATTTGTCAACATTTTCGTTCACTACAATCATAAAGCACAATTTCATGCCTAAAAACTTGAATTTGACCAAATTGGAACTCCAACATTTACTGGGTCTGAGGCGCCAAACATACATAGCCGGAATGCATTTTTTTCATTATTCCCCTCATTTTTTCGGTGATTCCTCAGCGAATACAGCATCTTTCCGCAATATTTTGATGGTATCATCGTGTTCTACGCGTCCAGGAAAGTTCTTCCTGTTCTTCACCGCTCTTCCTATTCCTTGGAAACTTATGTAACCTGAATTATGTATCGGAACCTCTTGAAAAACAATGACCGAGCGAAGCAAATAACATCCCCTACACACGTCGGGTTCGGAAATCCCAGAACTTTTTTTTTTTTTTTTTTTTTTTTTGAACCACCCTAGTGGCACATAGCTTCCTCGTTTCCGTATTAGCATGTATAGATCATTGAAAAGTTTTAAATGATCTTGAAAAATTCGAAAGCGGAAAAGACTAATGAATAAAGATGTAGCGTTAAAGGTCAAAATCGGTCAATAATTAAGAAACGAAAAAATGATGCTTGAAGTAACTTACGTTCGTGCATACGCAGAATGAAGTAATGATCTGAGAACAATAAAATTAATACGGGACTATCCATACCCCAACCTGCACATTCCCTGACTATTAAATCAAAACGGGATGAAAACAGTGGAAATCGGGAACAGTGGAAAATAGGGTCGTTACTAGGATTATACATTGACGCATGAGCAGCAGCTGTTAGGGTCATTCTCATTTCATTTGCCGCTTTCATGACCCCGGCGACGAATTCTGAAAATTCTTGACCAAAAAAGCGATTTTGGTGGAAAAAGGGTAGTATAAGTTGGGAGATCAACGAAGTAATAACCCTGCGTCGACCACGTGGGAGCTAGAATAATAGTCGCCCACGTGGGGTCCACCAGGACCCCACTCACATTTCTGGCTGTGCCGCCCTATTGTTGCATGGGACTAGCGTCAAAACATCATGCAATCAATTCTGAGGTGTCTACGAGGATAGTCTCCTAATATCGTGTCTATGGTAGCAAAGGTGCAGCTTGTAGCTCCGAAATTACATGGGCCAAAGAATTTCCCCATCTAAGAAAACCGAAAACGCAAGAGAAAGGAATAAAAAGCAAAACGTTCAAGTCTTTTATTTATAACAGAACGAAATATAAACTTTAGTCAACTTTTTAGGCATATAAACTCTAAGAAGGCCGATTGTTTTTCAATAAAATACGGAACTTCAGCCAACATAGAACTTTTTCGAAAATTGCCTTTTCATATTGCCTTTTTGCATGGTGCCTACGAAAGTGAATTTACATTTAGTGAGCACCTCCGCTAATACGTATGACGTGATCCAATTGTTTGCAATCACATTGCGATTGGTATTTTTCATGTTTTCACAACAAAGAACTCGTCGGACACTGAGTCCTCGTTAGGCAAGATTTCGTCCTCCACTTCACTGTCTACTAGTATGGACAAAAAACGACTGATTCACATTCCCAGTTTTTTCCACGGTGCAAACAGGAGAACTAAGTAACCACTACGTATGTATGCTCAAACGATTGAAAATTAAGACAAAACATGTGAGTGAATGTGCCGAAATTTTCTTTTCACGGAAGTCCAAGTGGGGTCTACTCAGACCCCAACAACGATTTTCATCAAACAGAAATGAATTCAAAAGGTACACTATCGTGGAGGACCATTGCTACCTCGCCAACCTCTGGAGCAGTACTGAGTAGGAAGCTACTCGAGGAGCAGGCACTGAGGGAGTGGCTATAAGGGAGGGGGGGGGAAAGGTGCGCATGGGGTCCACCTGGACCCCACGTGGTCGACGTTGGGATAATTTGACTGCCCAAAATCCCCATTAACCAATACACAGTGATGACGAATGAAAACTGAAATCCTGGGAACTCATGAGTGTTACTGTCCCCTCCTACCTAACACCTAAGTAGAAGTTAGGTAGTTACGAAATAATGACAATCTAGAACTGGCCAGGGTTACTAGCTGCAGTAAGTTGGTTCCTCTTTATTTAGAGTAAGGATTTACATTTTTAAGATTTTTCCCAACCCGTGAAAAACTAGTTTTTCAGTCAGTCCCCCATATCTCTCCTCAATGGGACCTCAGGAGTGTTATCATTTTTGCGATCAAGAAAGCTGATGGAAAATGGCGGGAAACAGTCAGATGTGAAGGTTATATTGTCCAGTTGAAGATGTGAGACTGCAGTGGAGTGCTTGGAGTTGCAGCAGTTTTTACAGTGAAAGAAGCCTAAAAACATGAGGAGTATTTTTATTTTCAATCATGAGTGTTACACTAATTTCGAGTGTTGTTAGTGCTTAAACAAAATAATCCGATATCAACAACCATACTGCTTGGTGACAGGTTTCAAACAGTAGCCATCCCCGGGTTTTGTCACTTCATCATCCTGTGTGACGCCATTTTAACTGGAAATTCTCATGAGTGTTACCTCATAGGAGTGTGACCAAGGATGGGTAACACTCCTGATATTACGATACAATAATGGGGTAACTCTCCTGAGATTTAAGCTCAATTACACTGCCTTCAACATGAATTCCGTAAAATCTGAATATTGCATTTGAACGTGATTTTTTTGTACTTACTTGAGCAACGACAACAATTTTGCCTAAGTCATCCATTTTACAGAAATCAATTTTTGAAATCCGGTACTACTCATGATTTGGATATCATGTTTTTTAATACAAAAAAAATGTATAAAATACATCAATGAAAAACTCACTGTTCATCTATGGAACACAAATCTGCAATGTACAATGAGTAGTATTTGCCGATCTAACCTCATTTTCGAGCACTTTCATATTTCACATCACTGAGGCTCTCAAACGCCCCAGAGCGGCAAATGAAATGAGACTGACTCGTTAATGATACAATCTTGTTGAAATAGATTTGGGATGATCAAATCGTCTTCTCCCAACTATCATCCGAATTTGTGCGAGATCGAACGACATGGGTGCGAGAAAAAGGTGCTTGGTAAAAACTATTTAGTCGCCTTGAGGAAGTTGAAATGAATCTCACAGCCTTGAATGCAGCCACGCGCACGAGCAACTTTTTAATCACGGCAACTAAAAAATTGCGTCGAGACCTATTGGACGGGTGAGTAAACAATCGCCGGGAGGAATGAGTCACGTTGATTTCTACCTGCCCCCGTCACTGGCAACTGTTTATTCGAACGCAGGACTTCGCGTCGTCTATTTTATTTTCCATAGTCAAATTTTTTTTTCTTTGCAAGTCAGAACGGAAATAAATTTTTATCGCATTTTCGAAGAAAATTAAGCTATTGCTCTCGCCTCAAAATTTGTAGAATGTGAATTTTTGAAAAAATTTTATGCACTTCCTTTCATCCCATTCTTCCTCCTCGTCCTGCAACTTCCCTTATCCCTAGAGCCAGCGTCGGGTAAACCTGGGCGTCCTCCCCACTTTTTTTATTTTATTTGTTTATTTTTCAATTTAATGGTGTGCCCCCTCCGCCTTTGAGGGGAGGTTTGTAAAAAAAAAATATAAATATATATATATTATTATATATATATATATATATATATATATATATATATATATATATATTATACATATATATATGTATGTGTCATTAAAGACGATAACTGTCCGTAGAATTGTGCTAGACACTTCAAAAAAATTTTAAAATGTTAAGGACACAAAACGAAAGTTCAAGTTCGTTGGCCAGCATGATCGGATTACACCTTCGGGTTGAAATTTTCAAAAATGTAGTCAAAAATTTCAAAATAGCCTGTTTTTTGCGATTTGTTGTGCGAAATAATTTTTTCAGCATACTAACATGTGGTATATTCGGAATCAGCGTAAAGTTTCCTATAAGAATATGTATCAAGTTTTCAAAAATTCCAAAGTTGAAAAATCAGTCAAAAATCGAAATAATGCCGTTCGCTAGTTGTAAAAATCGGTAATATTTGCATGAAACATTGTCCAAATTCAGATTGAACTACTCTTATGGAAGTATCCATGTATAACCAATCCTAGAACCAAGCTGTTTAAAACGTAGGTAGTAGGTGCTTGTTTAAAAAAAAAAAAGAAAAAAAAAGTAATCACAACTGATGAGTTTACTCTGTGAAATATTCCGTCCTCCGATTCTCTCGGTCGCTCTCTTTAATGTTTTACGCTCAAATGTTTTAGGACTTGATGTAGCTTTAATACTGAGTGTGGCTTAGAAAATATCAGCCATGAAATTATGAAGAAGTTCTATTTATGTACGTACTAGCACGCAGACCCAAGGCCTACGGCCAGTAACGTTAATCTCAAGGCCTCCCTCCACTCGGCCGTCAGTAGCAAATCAAAAATTCGCTCATGGGGTCCTGCTGCATGACTGGACTTTTTTAAAACAGAGCAGGCTGAGACGCATCCTTATCGGAAACGGTTTCAGGATTTTCGTCTGAATCCGAAGCATCTTCCCATGAGCCAAGATCTTAATCAGAAATACATTTATTGCATTTCCATGCTTCTTGGCCTCCTTTCCCGTCTTCCTAAACTTTTCGACAGTCTGCAACCGAGTGCATTGCGGATGGTACATCAGTTTACATACGGCACATTTTGCAGTCTTTTTCGGCATTAAGTTAGCAAGCACTTTTCGCAATCCATCTTACTATTTATAATACTAATATTTACGCGAGACGGAGCCGAATGGATCAAAGGAAGCTCGGAGATGGTTGGACCTCAACTTGGATTAGGTGTTTAAATTCAAATAATTGGAAATCAATTTTAAATACTGGACTTTTGTATATTGCTTGGGAATAGTATCTACTGCATTGACGGAATTTAGTTCCTTATTTGTAAAATTCATCATATTCCGCCTGATGGACCTTAAATCATGGGGTCGTAATAAATCACGTAAATCGTTCTGTTTACCTCAACGAGCTACTTCGAATTCTGTCACAATTAATACGGAATTAAATGAAATTTCCAGTGTCAGTTTTCCATTTTTCATCAATAAAATTATCCGATCACTATCGCGGTCAACACGACTCAGCGGCGCACTTTTAACAATCGTAATTATGCTGAAACTGACAATATTTTCCTGGCACTGATCCACGGCTTCATGAATAAGTTTCCAATCGATTTATGTTTACCTCTTCAAAACCTTCATAATTCGCTCTGTATTGTGGAATTAAATTGTCTTCAAGTAGATATCCGTTAATTAATACCACCTACTGAATATCTATTCGCTTCTCCATTTCAAATCGAATTGAAACTTGCATGAATTACTTACTTACTACAAATTAATGAATCGATAAAATTCGAAATAGCAGATTCGTTCATCGCCCGATAGCGCAAGATGTGGAATTACAATTCGTTGTAGGTTAGAAGTTAGAAAGAAAACTATCATAGAATAGCATGAATAATTCTCTTCACAAAATGCTTCAATAGTGAACAGGAACTTCTGTCCAGCAAAACTCCAATAGTTGCGTATTGTAAAACAAAGGAAAAGTAAATAACGAAGATTACATAAGAGGGAAAAAATGAAGAATTATAATACGGATTTTTGTGATTGACTTCAGGTCCAATCATCTCCATATTGACTACATTTCACTACTACTCCAAGTCCAAATTGACTACATTTCAAATTCAGATGAAAATTGTGGAAATTAATCTTATCACAATGATTTCAAATTCGCGCACATGCAACATCTACTAATGTTGAATCATGTTGAAATTTATCTAGGATGTGAAAAATGGAGCATAATAGAAATTACGTTTGCGCATGCGCAGACTGAAGTATTGATTTGGCAACAATGTAATGGATAGGGGACCATCTTCTGCCTAATCCACACATTCTCTGAAAAGTTCATCAAAATCGGATAAACTGTGAAAATTAAGTTTGTTAAGTTTGCATTGCGGATGGTACATCAGTTTACATACGGCACGTTTTGCAGTCTTTTTCGGCGAAAATTAAGTTCGCAAGCACTTTCTGCAATCCATCTTACTGAATATATTTACGCGAGACGGTGTGATATGTTTGGAGCCGAATGGATCAAAGGAAGCTCGGAGATGGTTTGACCTCAACCGAACCAATATGGACCCGAACGGGTTAGATAGCGACCGAAGGTCCTAAAGGGTAAGATTGCGGAATCCCACAAGATATCCCACCACAGAAAATATGCGAAAAGAGATCGTCCTGTCACTATATTCATTGGACCTTGCATTACTATTTCTCAGTTGTTTGTGATGTTGGTCGCAAAAGTTATCCAAGTTTTGGACTTTGGAAGTCGACCGCAACTTTTTCAAAAATCATAAAAACCCCGAAATTTTCGATCATTTTTTGGTTTTGGTCTATTTCGATACCGCCTTTTTCGAAGATTATCACTCTAAACGTTTACGAGTATAAAGGGAAGTAATTACGATACAAATTAACAATAATAGATGTTGAACATTACAGAATAAAACCACTTTGTTAAGCTCCTACTCCTAGTTTACTTTCCATGGTAACAGTGTTCTTCTGCATAGAAATACTGTGACACATGACATTATAAAAATATCCACCTAGGTATTGATTTCACCAATGTCATCTTATAAATGAGTTATTACTAAAGTATAATAAAATGTCTTCAAACTTAATGAAGTCAATCTCTATTATTAATAAGAATGAAACTCCGTCTGTTTGTCTGTTTGTCGTGTCTATGCACGGCCAAACGGCTGAGTGGGGGGAGTCTACGAGTGGGGGATCTTCTTGGGATTTTCCGATAGGGTGTATAAGCGAATTTAAAATTTTCTAATCCCACCCGAACCATGGGCTGTAGGGCGGGAGGGAGGTCGAAGTCCGGGTTAATGTGCGCTTTTTCGACTTCCCCGCTTCCTGTACCCCTCTAAACGGCCGTCGAAAATTCAGTAAAAATACCGGTTTCGCAGGTTTTTCTACAAAGAAGACGACGGTGCGATCGGATCGCGAAAAAAAGTATCGGGAAATGCGTCAAAAAAATGCAAGAGTACCGAAACCCCCTACACACGATAAACCTACCCTTAGGGATCTACCGTTGGGAGCGAAGCAAGCAACATCTCCTACATGTTTTAATTGTAATACATCGCATGTAAACAGCCACACCTTGCGAGCGAAGCGAGCTAATTAATGGGGGCCCGGGGGGCTTGCCCCCGGCTGGAAGTGGAGGCGAGCGAAGCGAGCCGGATCGGCTAGTATATAAATATAAATCTGAAAATGAATTATTATTAATAACGTGTTCTACACCGCAGGGCATAACCCTGGACCCAACTACCTCTCGAGTTTGAACGAAATCGGACCAACAGATGATAAGAAATCGACGTTTCAAGAAATAAACGTTTGCGCATGCGCACAGGCTATTATCAATCCAACGGCAATGAAATGTATAAGGGACCGTCTAGGAGCTAAACTGCATAATCCCTGAAAATTTCATAAAAATGTGTTCATTAGTCACGGAGTTTTGTCTGTGTAGATCAGTTAAAGTTTTGCACATGCCATATTAGTTATTGCTGCACCAATTGCAATATAATTCATGTGAAATTTTTAGGGAACATTCTACCCATCTACTCCCCGAGTTTGAACGAAATCGGTCCAATGTATGATAAGCAGTCGACGTTATAATAAATTAACGTATGTAACGTCTATTAACGACATTTATAGGGGACCGTCCAGAAGCTATCCCGCACAATCCGTGAAAATTTCATCGAAATCGATCCACTAGACTCGGAGTTTTGCCAGTGTCTATTGATATTAGCATCGGGCATGCGCAGTGGTGAATATTCCAACAATCGTGATATAACTTATAGGACATTTTCCTAGAACATATACCCAACTACCCACCGAGTTTGCACGAAATCGGACAAACAGACGATGAGAAATTTCGCACAGGCGACTGTTGATTCGATGGCATTGCAAAATCATAGGGAACCGTCTGGGGGCTAATCCGCACAATCCCTGAAAATTTCATTGGAATCAAACTAAAACTTGGTATAGTTTTGAGCGTGGCAAGGATTTACCAAAAACTGACAGACACGGAAGCAGGCGAGAGCAATAGCTTAATTTTCTTCAAAAATTCGCTGAAAGAACGGGTTTTAGCGAAGTTTGAAGAAAATTAAGCTATTGCTATCGCCTCAAAATTTGTAGAATGTGAATTTTTGAAAAAAATATTTATGCAGAAATCCGTTTCAGGCTATTCTGAATCATATTCTGAAGTTTAACACTTTTTAGCGAATTTTTGAAGAAAATTAAGCTATTGCTCTCGCCTCAAAATTTGTAGAATGTGAATTTTTGAAAAAAATTTATGCAGAAATCCGTTTCAGGCTATTCTGAATCATATTCTGAAGTTTAACGCATTTTTTTATGTATGTATGTATGTATATATGTATGTATGTATGTACGATATATGTATGTATGTATGTGTCATTCCAGACGATAACTGTCCGTAGAATTGTGCTAGAAACTTCAAACAAATTTTAAAATGTTAAGGACACAAAACGAAAGTTCAAGTTCGTTGGCCAGCATGATCGGATTACATCTTCGGGTTGAAATTTTCAAAAATGTAGTCAAAAGTTTCAAAATAGCCTGTTTTTTGCGATTTGTTGTGCGAAATAATTTTTTCAGCATACTAACATGTGGTATATTCGGGATCAGCGTAAAATTTCCTATAAGAATATGTATCAAGTTTTCAAAAATTTCAAAGTTGAAAAATCAGTCAAAAAATCGAAATAATCGAAGATTTCTTCAAAAATTCGGTCATGGGGTCATGCTGCATGACTGGACATTTTGATTATGGAGAACAACAACTTTTTCGTCTTCATTCACAAAAACAAAGCTTCCCTACCTTCGGTAGTGAGGAAGCAAAAATCGACGGGAGGTGGACTGTCCATACCGTTACCACAGATGTAACTGACGTAGGAATCGAGACCGTTCTACAACAATGGGTAAACGGAAGTTCTTCTCTCGCACTTTTACTAAAACTCATAAATCATAGAGCACTTCCGACTGAGAACTCTTCGCAATTTCGATAACAAACGTCACTTCTACCTCACAACTCCCAACAGATCACAAAGCCCCAGCCAGTGATGGGCATAATCTTATCGTCGAATACGAACACGATTGTAATCGCCATAATTATTAGTAGATTCTGAGTCAACTGCGGTTATATTCGTATTCGTGTGTCGACGATTACACGAATACAACCCATAAAAATGCGTCACGGTCATCAATTTCAATAGGGCGTCCCTCCTATAATATGCAAAGCCTTGCTAATAGCTTCAGAGGATGTCCTAAAAGCGAATTCAACGATTGGAGCCCAGCCTATTTGCCTCAAATTTATTTCAATAGGACCCTCCCCCTATTGCTGCTGAAGAAAAACTGGCCCTCACACTGAGGTAAATCACGGATTGGCGGAAATCAACACAGCTTAAATTTTTTGGTTTGCGAGACTTGCGGGTTTGCATACCTCAGTCGCAGACGGCGTGCGGCTGGACTGCTCACCCTACCAGTCGAGTCGCAGACGCGCTCATCGGCCGTCAGCCGCATGCGGCCATGCGGCCGGGAAACGCACCTAGGAATGTTGTTCCATAAGAATGCATTGAATGAGTGGGACGCGGCCAATCGCGAGTCGCAGTCGCAGTCGTGAGTCGCATCTAGGAATATTAACTAGCTTCAGAGGATGTCCTAAAAGCGAATTCAACGATTGGAGCCCAGCCAATTTGTCTCAAATCTATTTCAATAGGACGTCCCTCTGGAGCTAGGTAATATTAGCAAGGCTTCGCATATTATAGGAGGAACGCCCTATTGAAATTGATGACCATTTTTATGGGTTGTATTCGTGTAATTGCCGAAAGACGAATACAATAACACAAATACAAATATAACCGCAGTTGACTCAGAATCAACCAAGAATTATCGCTTTTAAAATCGTATTCGTATTCCATGATAAGATTATGCACAACACAGGCCCCAGCTGTCGCATTGCAAACGCAACACCCAGAATAGCTCCGTAGCACATTTTTTCAAGAAAAATCTCAATAAACGCGTTTTGCGATTTTTTTTTAAATTTTAGTCTTATAGAACCGATCTAAAAAAACTTCTTTGAATAGAAAAGTTGTAGAGGATTAAATTCTGAGTCGATTGGATACCAACAATTGCAATATGCGATTGAAAATAAGGACAATTTTGCATTTTAGTGTTTCAAACAAACCAAAATTGGGGTTTTTCGCATACCTACTTTAGGAAGCTTAAACTGTTTTACTCCTTCTGTTACAACTCTGTGGTGAAAGTTGTAGAGAATCCAATCATACCGATTGAATAGGTACTAACGATAGATATTTGAGAAGAAATAAGGAGTATAAGACAAAAATTTAATATTCAATGTTTTAAATGCTGTCGATAACTGTGACAGACATTTTGCACTGATACAGCAACGCCTTTACAAATACAAGTTTCTCTCTGCTTGTCATATGTGTATTGCGGGCTCGCATCCTACAAGTGGCTGGCGTTTGGCGGGAGTGCGTAACTCATGTCTCGCCGCATGATTCAATTCAATTTCAATTTCAATTCTTTATTCAACACATACGACAACAGGTCCCACCTGGCGTGTTGGTATGAATACAAAAAAGCAATGTTATATACAAAATAGGATATACGGTTTAGGAATTATTGGAGAAAGAGAGAGAGAGAGAGAGACCAAATCAAAGAAACGCTTGCATACGAGTCTGCAACACATTGGGACATTTTATGTTTATAGTTGAAGACAAGTATGTGTTGCAGACTCGTATGCAAGCTCTAAGTGCCACTCATCTGATACGGACCCTGGGCATCGTCACGTAAATGTGCTAAAGAGACTACATACGAAATTATAGCTTCCTAGAGTGTAAAACATAGAAATTAGCTTTAAGAGCCACTCATCTGATCCGGACCCTGGGCATCGTCAAGTAAATGTCCTAAAGAGGCTACATACGAAATTACAGCTTCCTAGAGTGTAAAGCATAGAAATTACCTATTAAAATTATTTAACCACCGCTTCACAAATCAAACCGTTCTCCCAATATTCGGATCACCTGCTATGAATCAAATCATCGAAACACCAGCTCAATGAAATCATCAGAAATTAACAAGCGGTTGCAATCATGTTCACAATATCAATTATTGAGAATGATCACCTGAGTATACACAATTATTCAAATAACCATGCTCATAACTCAGCTTGTTGGCCACGCACTTCGCAGTAGTTAACATAATATGATTGGATAAATCGAGAGCTTTCGAACGAATGGACAACGAATTTTGTGGGATGAAAAACGACGAAGTACCATTTCCCTAGCAACGACTCGGTTGTAAGTGGAAATCATCAAAATATTTTCGTGAGCAATTTTCCGTGACGTTTTTTTAGTTTATGTGCCATAGCAAAGACATAAAATGTCAAAAAAGTGTTTGAATAAAAGAAAAAAAAATTAATGTGATTGATGAAAAAGATCGGGCACTTTACCTAATTCTATTTAACACACAGGAAAGAAGGAAAACAGGAATGAAATTAGAGAAAATAGAGAGAGAAAGAGGAGAAAGAAAGAAAGAAAGAAAGAAAGAAAGAAAGAGAGAGAGAGAGAGAGAGAGAGAGAGAGAGAGAGAGAGAGAGAGAGAGAGAGAGAGAGAGAGAGAGAGAGAGAGAGAGAGAGAGAGAGAGAGAGAGAGAAAGTGAGACTAAATCAGAAAGAAAATGTCGTTTAGTGGCTTTCTTAAACGCACCCAGAGTCTGGGAACCCCGCACCACGAGATGAAGACCATTGCACGACCGCCCTCGCCCCGCAATGGCCACCGACTCATAGTCCGTGTCTTGTGTCTACATACAGCAAGATTCCGAGCTCTACTGGAATTTCCATGAGAAAACAGGTCTTTTATAAATGAGGCTGATTGCCATGAAGAGCACGGAACACAAATCCAAGGCCCTGGACATTAAGATAGGTGGTTTCAGTTCCTTTCACACAGGAATTGAAAATTATTCCAAGTTTTTTCATGGCTGAGGCATCCATAGACCAAATGAAAAGCACTGCACAATAGGTAAAATGAGGCAAAAGAAGGGATTTTAATAAATTTAATCGTACATTGAAAGGTGTGCAGTATGCAAGATGATGTAGAGCGTATAGGGATCCATACACTGCTTTGGACAGTTTGGCAATCTGGTCTTTCCACGTTGATGTATTATTAATAATTAAACCAAGATTCTTAACTGACTTTTGGTAGGAAATAGGAGACCTGAGATCATGATGGGATCAAGAAAACTAGTGAGGATTTTTGATTTATAAATTAAAATTACTTTACTTTTGGTTGGATTAACTACCAATCCATTATTCTGGCACCAAATATTCACAGACTGGTCCATATTAATTGAATTTATTGTTTTAGTGAGGGAGTTATGGTCAGTCGGACTATGTTGATAAATGTGAGCATCATCAGCTTAAAGATGAAATTGGGAATTTGAAAGAGCACTGGGCATATCGTTGATAAACTCGGCGCTCCGCGCCTCGCCAGGGGGCAAGCCCCCTGGACCCCCGGTTACCTCTATTTACATACTTCGGACGAAATTATTGAAACACAGAATGTGTTTGCGTTGTCGCGCAACCAAGTGACAACCAAACAAGCGTCATTGTTTACTATTCATTTACTATTCATGCTCATAACTCAGGTTGATGGCCACGCACTTCGCAGTAGTTAACATAATATGGTTGGATAAATAAGGAGCTTTCCAACGAATGGTGAACGATTTCTGTGCGATTAAAATTGCGGAAGTTCCATTTCCCTACCAACGGCTCGGTTGTACGTGAAAATCATAAGAAAATTTACAAGCGGTTGCAATCATGTTGACAATATCAATTATTGAGAATGATCATCTGTGTGTAAACAATTGATTCAAATAACCATGCTCATAACTCCGGTTGATGGCCACGCACTTCGCAGTAGTTAACATAATATGGTTGGATAAATCAAGAGCTTTCCAACGAATGGTGAACGATTTCTGTGCGATTAAAATTGCGGAAGTTCCATTTCCCCACCAACGGCTCGGTTGTACGTGAAAATCATCACCGTCACACATTTCGTTACATCCCGCGTTCCATTTTCGGCTAGTTAGTCCATGGCTAAAACACATTCTGTGTTAAAAT